>CM069132.1:62459816-63659816 GCA_035221665.1 Okamejei kenojei | reverse complement strand
AAGCCCCATTTCAGGAACATTGATCACCTAACCCAGCTTTATGTTTCACTGTTGGCGCTGTTACACTGTAAAAAAATGCAGTGGTCAATGTATTTCACAACTTCACAAATTCATAAGTTATAGGAGTAGAATTGGGCCATTTGGCCCATTACTCCGCCATTTAATCATGGCTGATCTCAACCATTTAATCCTATTTTACTGCCTTCTCTCCATAACTCTTGACTCCCGAATCAAGAATTTGTCTATCTCTGTCGTAAAAAATATCCACCGACTTGTCATCCACAGCCTTCTTTGACAAAGAATTCCACAGATTCACCACCCTCTGACTAAAGACATGAATGTTAACAAAATGATTCTTTAAGTTCTTCAATCTCTCCTCTCTCACCTTAAACTTATATTCTCCAATTTTAAATTCTCCACACAAGGAAAAAAACCCTTGACTACCTTCTCTATTTATGTCTCTCATAACTTTATAAACCTCAATAGGTTCATCCTTCAGCTTCCTACATTCCAGTGAGAATACAGCTAGACGGGAACCACTACAGGGAGCTTCTATATAACTAGAGTTAGTGACCAATATTCAGAGATTCTGATAAACTAGGAACTAAAAATTGAGAGCTTCTACAAGACTCAATAATAAGCACAGAATGTTTACATCGACAGAACCCTTGCAAAAGCTCATTTAAACTGGAAGACAAGTTACATGTGTTGACCTGTATTAACTCCAGTTAGATAAGAAACATTTTGCCAATCTCTTTGACAATTATGTAGCAGGGCCACTTAGCAAGACTTTTTGTGTTGGTTTCCTTCAAGTCAGCGATTACATATGGATGATTAATCATAAAGTGTAAAGGTTACTTCAGGGTTCAGAAGCAACCAACACAGTCGTGAATGGCTGTTTTATATCTCTGATCTCAACACTGAACTTTGAACTACAGTGGCAGTGACAAGAAGCCACGCAGTGGCTTTTCAAACAAAGCTTAAAGATCCATTTTGTTAACATTCGGTGATGGCCATACCTCAGTATATTGACAGGCCTAAAGTAAAGAAACAATCATAAAATGAATAAATCGCCCAATACCTGATCTGCCAAAGTTAAGGCTGTGTAGTTAACATAAAACAAAAACACTCAGTTTACACAATAACTTTAAAAATCATATCATTTTCTTTTTGTTTTTGCAATATTTTAATAACCTGTTAAGCAGATGGAGAAAGAAATGGAGCATAAGATGTTAATTATATAAACATGTTCCTGGTAAATCCAGTTTTTGCTGAGATTCCATTTGCTATTGGTGACTTCCCAATTGTTATTCATCTTCAGATAAGACTAACAGCATTGCAGCATGTAAATCCATTTGGTCCAGTCTGCAAAAACCCCTTTGAAGGTTTAATTTTGTAATCTTAGAAAGAACAGACAGAGAGACCACTTCTAGATGTTCCTTTCCCACATGCAGGCATTTTAAGGCAGGTCAGGAGTCAGGCCAGGAACCACAATATCACTCACCATTTCTGATCTGCCCAAATGCATCTGACCATTATATTTGCTAAAGCTAAGGAGTGACCAGCGCAACTTGGAATGAATATTTGTTAGAGCCAATTGCATTGTCAGATATGTGTCGGAGTAATTCCAACATTGATTGCAGTGAGATTATTCTGGACCCCAAATCTACATTTTAATAATAATAATAATACACTTTATTGTCATTGTAAATACATGCAACGTAATTTCAGGCACACTGCCCGAGCGGAGCTCCAACATATCAGATAAATAATAACGAATAACAAAAAGTGACAAGAAAACGTCAAGCCAAGTCAGATTATTTTGACAGATTATTATTATTATTATTATTATTATTATTATTATTATTATTATTATTTGGCAAATTATTTTATCAATTTAGTTTTACGGAACTGCATAGAATTGCAGTTCGGTAAGATTAAATTGATAAAATAATCTGTTGATATGACTTTTGCTATAATTGAAGTAGAAAATGGCACAATTGATTTCACCAGCTCCAAGAAAGAATAACAAATTGGCCTTGATTGAAGTATTTTTAAAACAGAACCATTCAAACATACTGTAGTTCCTTGCATGTATTTAAAAAAAAGGGAAAAATTCAAACAACTGTAAATGTGGATTGCTATTTTTTGGCTTGGTTGTTGATTTGGGTGGAAATTTATGCAAAATGATTGAATGCCCATTTTTGTGTGCCTCTTGTACTGTACATTAAATTGACAAGTGCCTCATGCGATGTCATGCATGGCATAAAGAAACTGTAGTGCCACATCTACCAATGTATATTTACTTCCAGCACTCCTTGGGTTTTAACCATGCATCTAATATAGTATGATCAACCCAAAATTTAGCCATGGATTTAACCTCCCGTGTCCATTAAAGGGTTTATTTTATTAATTACGTTACTTACATTATTTGTAAGTTTATTGGTCACTAAGTTGTAGGAAAATTGGTTGTTTTTGCAGATCACATTACAATATCAGAAATCTAAATGAATGACAAAGTTGGGAATGACAAAGCTATCCTGCCCCCTAAACTTCATGCTTCCAGAAATAGGAAATTTGGTGGCTTTTCCTTCAGTGTTGAGCAAAGTAGGCAACACAATCTCAATTGAAGCTATCTATATCAGTTTACTGGTCAATGGATGTCGGGTCCAACTACACATTTTCAACTATTCTGGATGGTTCTCAGCGGATTGAATTATCCGGAAATATATGCCCACTCCATAGTGCTAAATGTGCAATGCAGCACCATCGTGTATCTGTACACTGTGGATGGCTTGATTGTAATATATATTGTCATTCCGCTGACAATACATATTAGCACGCAACAAAAGCTTTTCACTGTACCTCGGTACACGTGACAATAAACTAAACTAAAATAAGCTAAACTGACACCCTTCATTTGAAATGCATATCATTGACTTCAGTGCAGAATAGAGTTCACCACAATGATATCACCTTTCAGTGGTTTTTTCTGGATGAACCTTTTAGCTTTGTCATGTTACTTTGTTGTTGGGCACATTTCAGTCTTTGCCGTCAACTAGGGATACAATTCAAACTGCAGGAGGTCAAAATATACAACTAAAAGTGCATGAAAATTGGACTCATCTTTGCATGTGTTCAAGGTTCAAATCCTATATATGACACTCTGCATATTAGATCACGCTAACAATAATCTCTGTTACACTTACTTCCCACTGGGACATTGGTGCTGGTATCATCTTGCATAATTTTCCTTAACATCGACAGAGGGCTTTTGTAGATTTTTTTCTGATTGCCCTAACGTCTTTTTTTCTTGCACAATCTTTCTTCTTTTTAATGCCTTGCAAAATTTTACATGTAATTTTAAGTATAATTTAAGTTTTTGTATGTTGGCCTGAGTTCATGTGCCTGCAATGCTGCTGAAAGCAAGATTTTCATTGAACCTCACCATACTTATGCATAAGACAATAGATTGGCATTCTGATGACAGGATCTTTGAGCTGAAACTAATGAGATGCTGCAGAGTTATCTTCATTACTCGCACTATGGAAGGCGTAAATTACTTTAGATCAACTACCCTACAATCAGTTTAATCAGTTTGGCCCCAAATCAGAAATGTTGCCACAAGAAAATCAATGTTAAAATCCTGAAAGGCCCTGCAAAGAAAGTTCTATATTGTCAGAACGGTTCAATCAGTCTGGCAAACTCCGAACGCTAGGAGCCGCAGAGCATCCATGAACAGAGAAGCCAAAATGAAGCACCGCAATGCAAATGTTGGCTTCTCTGCCAGAAATCTCAATTCTGGTTAGGTGAGAATTTCTGGGGAGTTCAGGAACTAATTTGTCGCAAATCCAAGGCATTCTTGAATTGAAAACATAGCAATGCCTCAAAAAAAAAAGATACACCTTTGAAAGCACCAGAAGGCCAAAGAGCAACAGAAAATAATTTTGTGGTTCAGGAATTTCAAGAGACTGTTCTGCTCTTAATCAGAAACAAGTTTAGTTGACTGCAGTTTTAATATTTGTTGTCTTTAATTATTTGATAATTAGATATAAGTGCACCTTGAGTATGGTTTACTGTAGAATTGTCCCTCCTATTACTCTTTCTTTCATCAAGTTCTACATTCAACAGGTCAGTGGTTACTCCCTGCAGTCGGTCTGAGTTTCCGGTTGCCTGCCACTTTAATTCACCATCCCACTCTGACCTCTGTCTGTGGCCGCCTGCATAAATATAACAAGACCCAACATAAGCTCAAAGACAAGACCTATTTTGTTTTTTTAGGCACTTTGCAACCTGCAGGAGTCACTATTAATTCCCAATTTTCAGATAAAGAGCTTTTTTTTTTTCTAATTGTATCGGGGCATGCCATTTGTGCTTATTTTTTCTCTCCCCCTTTTTTATTTTCTTTCATTTGTATATTCTGACCTTTAGTTTAGTTTAGTTTAGAAATACAGAGCAGAAACTTCACCATTGACCCAACAAGTCCTCGCCAACCAGTGTTAGACGTACATGAACACCACCCTTCACACACTAGGGACAATCGTACATTTCTACCAATTCAATTAGCCTACACATCTGAGTGTGGCAGGAAACCGGAGATCCCAGAGAAAACCCACGCAGGTCACGGGGGGAATGTACAAACTCCATACAGACAAGCACCCTTAGCCAGGATCGAACCAGTGTCTTTGGCGCTGCAAGACAGCAACTCTACCGCCGTGCCATTGTGGGCCTGGTCCACATGTCCCAGTCGGCCAGACAAAGCAGTATCAACCAGACTCCACAACATGAGCAACAAGTCTTAAGAAGCGTCATGACCCAAAACACCCCCTATCCTTGTACTCCAGAGACGCTGCTTGACCTGCTCAGTTACGCCAGCACTTTGTGTCCTTTTGCGTAAATCAGCATATGCAGTGCCTTCTACAAAGGAGCTAACTGTCCATTTCATTACTGCAGTATTTCATCCTATTATTAGCATTCCCTTTGTCCAACCTTGGCCCTTCACTATCTTATCTGTTGCTTTCATCCTTTCTCTTTTCCGATGAAGAGCTTTGATCTGAAACACTAACCTGTTTGTTATTCTACAGATGGTGCCAAACTAGCTGAGTTCTTCCAGCATTTTTGTACTTGTTTGATATCCTGGCAAAGTTTTATTTTCCAGTGGTGATTTGTTTTCCAGTAGTGATGATTGGCGGCAAGACAGGACTGCTTGTTGCTTCCTTCAGGCACTTTTCACAGTCCTGATCTGTTATTCAAGTATCGTTCACATCAATGTTGTCATAGACTCCTGCACAAAATGCGAATATGCAATTGGATTAAACTTAATTAGAGCCACTTCCTTGGTCCACTGCAAAGATTAGTTAAATAGCTATTTTCTAATCAAAAGAAATGCTTAGCAATATTAATCTAACGTTGCAAACAGTGAATAATTACATATTATCATAAATCTAAGCTATAAACGGTATTTAAAAATCTGGAGGCATTCCACTTGCTGATAAGTCTAGGAATTTCAAATAGTTCTCATTCTGATCGGCATCTCAGTGAAAACAGTAGCATGCCGGGTATCAAAAATACAGTCTGGCCATGGTTAGTGCAAGGGCTGCTCCTCTCTGGGTGCAGCATCCTCCTGTAATGTACCAACTGACCTCACATTAAAATGCAAAGTCACCACATTAATGTAACTATTCCCCAATTCATGTGCACAGCCCATTTTTGCCTGCAGAAGAGAGGAGGTGGCATTGTCAAAGATTATTTAGTCTAGTTTAGATACAGCATGGAAACAGGCCCTTCGGCCCACTTTCCTATCAACTCTGCATACATTAGGGGCAACTTTACAGAGACCAATTATTCTACAAACCCCCACGTCTTTGGGTTAATGGAGGAAACCCATGCAATCACAGGGAGAATGTACAAACTCCGCACAGACAGCACCTGAGGTCAAGATCGAACCTAGGTCTCATGTAGTCTGAGGCAGCAGCTCTATTAGCTGCATGGTAAATACTTAGATAAGGTAGTCCTATATGCTTGTGTTTGATCCATATCCCTCCAAACCTTTTCTATCAATCTACCAGTCCAAATCATTTTTAATGTTTTAATTGTACCTGCTTCTACAATGTCCTCTGGCAGCTTGTTCCATGTACCCACCACCCTTTGTGAGAATAGGCTGCCCATCAGATCCCTTTTAAATCTTTCCCCTCTCACTTTGTCTATGCTCTCTAGCTTTAGACACTCCTACCCTGGGAAACAAACTGGGACCATCCGCTTTAAGCCTCTCATGATTATATATACCTCTCAATGGTCACTCCTCCGCCTCCAACACACTAAGGAAAAAAGTCCCAGAATGTTGAAGGCTGATTGGTTAAAACATTAAAGCTCTTTGCAATGATTTTTTCAGGTTAGAGGCACTGTATAAAGTACAAGTTGCTTAAGTCGTTGGTGCTGAGTGACCATTAGGGCCATGGGCAACAGGTGTAAGGGAAATCATGCTTGACTGATCTTCTGGAATTTTTTGAGGATGTGACAAGTAAAATGGATGGAGGGGAGCCAGTGGATGTAGTGTATCTAGACTTTCAGAAAGCCTTTGATAAGGTCCCGCACAGGAGACTGGTGACTAAAATTAGAGCACAAGGTATTGGGGGTAGGGTGTTGACATGGACAGAAAATTGGTTGGCAGATAGGAAGCAAAGAGTAGGAGTGAACGGGTCCTTTTCAGAATGGCAGGCAGTGGCGAGTGGAGTGCCGCAAGGCTCAGTGTTGGGGCCGCAACTGTTTACCATATATTAATGATTTGGAAGAGGGAATTAGGAGCAACACTAGCAAGTTTGCGGATGACACAAAGCTGGGTGGCAGTGTGAACTGTGAAGAGGATGTTAGGAGGTTGCAGGGTGACCTGGACAGGTTGAGAGAGTGGGAATGTGCGTGGCAGATGCAGTATAATATAGATAAATGTGAGGTTACCCACTTTGGCGGCAAAAACAAGGGGGCAGATTATTATCAAAATGGGGTGAGGTTAGATAAGGGGGAGTGCAGCGAGACCTGGGTGTCCTTGAACACCGGTCACTGAAAGTTGGCGTGCTGGTACAGCAGGCAGTGAAGAAAGCTAATGGAATGTTGGCCTTCATAACAAGAAGATTTCAGTATAAGAGTAAAGAGGTTCTTCTGCAGTTGTATAGGGCTCTGGTAAGACCACATCTGGAGTATTGTGTACAGTTTGGGTCTCCTAATTTGAGGACATCCTTGTGATTGAAGCAGTGCAGCGTAGGTTCACGAGATTGATCCCTGTGATGGCGGGACTGTCATATGAGGAAAGATTTAAAAGACTAGGCTTGTATTCACTGGAGTTTAGAAGGATGAGGGGGAATCTTATAGAAACATATGAAATTATAAAAGGACTGGACAAGCTAGATGCAGGAAAAATGTTCCCAATGTTTGGCGAGTACAGAACCAGGGGCCACAGTCTTAGAATAAAGGGGAGGCCATTTAAGACTGAGGTGAGAAAAAACCTTTTCACCCAGAGAGTTGTGAATTTGTGGAATTCCCTGCCACAGAGGGCAGTGGAGGCCAAATCACTGGGTGGATTTAAGAGAGAGTTAGATAGAGCTCTAGGGGCTAGTGGAGTCAAGGGATATGGGGAGATGGCAGGCACGGGTTATTCATTGGGGATGATCGGCCATGATCATAATGAATGGCGGTGCTGGCTCGAAGGGCCATATGGCCTCCTCCTGCACCTATTTTCTATGTTTCTATGTACAATTATTTGCATATTTTAATACAGCATTTTTTAGCCCTGATAGGCAATGGGTTTTGGGAAGTCCATGGAATATAACCTACCTGGAAAAAAGTAGAATGTTTACACTGAAAGAGAAATTCGGAAAAAAAATTCTGTTTGCTATTGTCTTTTATATTCTTACAAGAAAATAAACTAAAAAACTTTCACCAGAAAATCAGATGCCATTTGTCTCCTTCCATATCAACAGGCTGAATCTCTCCCAGATTCAGTAATTTCCTCACTTAACCATTTAAAGTATTGCTCCGGGCTAATTCTCTCGAAAGCCCCTTCGCCTAGGGAAAGAAAAATGATTGGAAAATGGAAATTACGTTTTCGCAATTCAAAATGATGTGGGGTGGTGTAAAGGCAGAATATTCTCCAAAGACATCTGGAGAAGATTAGCAATTGGACTAATAAAAGGAGTATTGCAAATAATGAGGATGAAGAAAAAAGTTGCAAAATGTTTGGCCTTTCCTTGATGAAAACAGAGGAGGAAAGTGATTTCAGAATGGTTGTAAACCGGGTTTCAGAAATATCATCCATTGTGGCCTATTTATCAAAACAGTTTTCCAGTTGAAAGCAATAAAAATAGAAAAAATTGGGAGTACTCCATGGATCAGGCAACATCTACGCAGAGATAAATAGTCAAAATTCTAGGATGATTACCTTTCATTGTAACTGGGAAAACTCAGAATCAAATGAATGAAGATAGATGAATGAAGAGAAAATAAAAGGAAATAAAAAGAAAGACTAAAGCGGGAACTATTTTAAAAAAGCTTCTGAGGTTCCTTGTGTCTGTAAGAACTGTAAGATGCAACATTTTGGAAGCAAAACATTGCAATGACCGGAAATTTAAAATTAAAAACGGAGAATGTTGGAACATCTAGTGTGACAAGGATAGAGGCAATGTTTCAGGTTTATGTCTTTTCATCAGAACTGGCCAGTTCTAATAAAACTGGAAAGGCTGTTTTTTCAAATAGTTATATTCATTGTTAAATCCTAATCTCTTTTGGTTTTATTTTTACGCTGGCTCATCCGTGGTATTTATTCAGTTCTTTATATTTCCAAATTGGATCAGGGACTTGTCAAAATCACTCTGTCATTTTTCAATTGTATTTTCCACATTCAATGCAATCACCAATGTGTAAAACACCTCCACTGTTTCACTCTTAATAGATTGAGAAGCTCCTTGCATCGAGAGTGCAGAACCATATGTGAAATGAAGGCTTTTGACTGAATTCCGCTCGTTGACTTACCATTACTATACTTTGACAGACAAGCTGTACTGACAAAGACTGGACCACCTCTGCACTTGATGCTGTGATCTGGGGAACTGATGGGGTGACAATCATGGCAGAGTTCAATCTGGACACTCAATAGGAAGGGGACCCCTATCCAACATTGCTCGGACTGTCGTGAGCCCCACCGCGGGGCGCGGACTTAATATTGGAGATGATCCCTTGCCTGGGATCGCTCCCACCGCGGCCTGCGGACTTACCAACAACACAATACAATTTATTTTATTGTAATTTATTGTTCAAACGAAATTTAGTTTCTGCAGTCATACAACAAGAAAAGAACCAAGACACACAACCAACACAATTTACACAAACATCCATCACAGTGAATCTCCTCCTCACTGTGATGGAAGGCAAAGTCTTGTCTCTCCTCTGTGTTCCATTCTTCTCCCGATGTAAAAGCCCCCTGCGGGCTATGGCAAGTCCTGCAACCATCAAACTCGCAGTCAGGAGAGGCTGAGTCGGGAGCACCAACGTCGCAGAAGGTTCGTCCAGCCCTGACGCGAATTTCGATCGCCCGGCGCGGGGAAGCTGATATCCCCCCCGATGCGGGAGCTGATCGCCTCGACGCGGAGGGCCCGAACGCCGCCGGCTATGGGAGTCATGATCGGCCCGTCAACGGGGGCTCGAGGCCCCCAATGAGGAAGAATTAAGAGAAGGGACTTGAACTTTATTTCGCCTTCCATCACAGTGAGGAATGTGTAGGAGTTACTGTGGTGGATGTTCATGTTAAAATGTGTTTTTGACTGATCTGTTGCTTTTAATTGTATGACTGACCTGGCCAATGAAATTTCTCGTATGTTGCAAAACTTATTTGGCGAATAAAGTGTGATTCTGATCCTGATTCTGATTCTGATTATTCAGGTGTCTTACCACAATCTGCTCATGGTCTCCTCAGTTACCCCTTTCTATCAACTCTATCCTCAATATATGTCAACTTTGTCCTTTTTTTCACAACTTCTCCCTCTTTCCTCATCTCCATGATAGTCTACCATCTTTGAAAAGGCAAGTCCACTTTAAATAGGGGGAAAAAAATAAATTTCTTAATACAAGATTGTCCCAATGTTGCCATCTTTGTTGGTAATACTCAATTTGGTGTTAGGCCAAAACATTCTGCCCACTAAGCACACCACAAATGTGTAGCATTCAATATCCAAGGAAGCCAAGTTTATTCTTTTTTAGGTTGGAAGGAACTGCAGATGGTTGTTTAAAGAGAAGATAGACACAAAATGCTGGAGTAACTCAGTGGGACAGGCAGCATCTGTGGAGAGAAAGAATGGGTGATGTTTCGGGTCGAGACCCTTCTTCAGATGTCTGCCAAGGCTGACATTACTGCATATCTGATTGCTGCAAATAAAGTAGTTTAGCATCAACCAGATTGAATCTGGAATCGCATCAAGGCCAGACTGGATGGGGAATGTAGATTTCCTTGGACATCAATGAGCTAGACGGTGTCAGATCCACGCCTTGATCAAAAAGGACACATGTTGCCGGGATGAAAAGGAATGGCAGAATAAAACTGTTTGTATTCAGTGTCCTGGGAGTGTGTTTATTATATGCGGATGCAGGCGAGGATCTGACAGACGTGTTTTGTAAAACATTATTCCAGTGGTTTTATGGTTACTGTTATTGATACTAGATTGTTACTAGATTAATACTCTGCATGCTAGTTCAATAACTTAATCGCCATTTCGTGCAACCTCAACAGGCAACAAAATTGCTCCTTCCGTGAGATCTTTAAGCAATGTGGATAAGTTAAAGGAATAAATATTAATTCAGCAAGATTTTTTCCATTTTCATTATTCACAATGTTAGACCCAATCAGGCATTCCATGGCATAAGAGGCCAGGATTGTAAATGAGATGCTGAATAGAGCACTTGCTCTCTGCTTTTCACCTAAAGAGGAAGAATTCAAACAATGTGCTTTAAAATTACATATAATGGGAAGGGAGGAGTTTGGTATGCAAAGAAAACACCAGAATAGATATCTAAAGAAATGTCTTGACCCGAAATGTCACCCATTCCTTCTCAGTCTGAAGAAGGGTCTCGACCCAAAATGTCACCCATTCCTTCTCTCCAGAGATGCTGCCTGACCCGCTGAATTACTCCAGCATTTTGTGTCTATAATCAGAATAGATGAGTTGGGCTGAGTATTTCTGAACCTATCTCTGTGATGTTAACTGTGTGATTCTGTGTACATCCCATAGAAAAGCATGCTTCTTAAGGACACCCGTAGTTTAGTTACACGTGGATTGCTCTTGTGAGATTCCCCATCTGGGAAGCTATTGGGCCTTTATCCTTGAAGAGAGGCAGATGATCTAAAGCTCAGAGTCAGAGCAACAACACGGAAGCAGTTGTATTTCTTGTGTGCATCTTCATAAACCTTATTAATGATCGCACAGTTGAGAATTGCTGTTACTTCATCTGGAGCATGAGGCCTGATGAGTGATGTCTGATGCAAGATACACCTGCTGGATGGCTTTTGACAATCAGATGAAGTAACTGATAAACTTCTCACCTTTAACAGGAAACAAAAATCATTCAATGGAGACTTACAAAGAATCGTAAACAGGGAACAGAAACTGAACATTAAAGTGCAGATTGGATCTAGCCGAGTATAAGGTCAGCAGCAGGAATGAGTATTGCGGAGAAGCTATCTGGTGTATGTCCTCAGTGTAACAACTGACAGTTATGAGAAGCAGCAGCAGCAGGAGGTGAGAGCTGTCTGGGAACCATGGAGGGGATAAAAAGCATACAATTGCAGAACAATTTACCCCAGGCAGTGCACTAGGTGCAACAGGGTCAGCTACCGGACATAGCCGAGGAAATGTGCATGGTAAGAGCTCGTCTCAGCAGTATAGCTGTGATTGAACTATGCCAGCTAATGCACGGATTTCGACAGATATAGCAATCATCCGCTATCCATTACCACTGAAGGTCACTAATGCGTCAACTTTTATTGCACAGAGTGCTTCACCACAAGGACATCAAAGGCATCTAATGCCATTCCATGATCCATTTCTTTAAGGAGGCGACTGAAGGCATATTTCACAACACACTTACCTAACCTGTACTTCGGCAGCAATCTGTAAAAGCAGCAAAACAGTTAAATTTCTTCGTTAAATTGCCAAGTCATAGAACATAATTGAACTATGGGTAGACACATTATGAACCCTATGGAATACTTAACCAGGAGGGGGGTGATGCCATATCTGCACAATCAGATATGGGGTTAAAGCACAAACTCTGGACTAGAAAAGCAAGTATCAATAAGGTACGTACCATATGCATATTAATCACTTACCAAGTATATACTGCATCCACGTGGTTTGGATGCTTTAAACGTCTACCTGCAAGTTGTACCGGGCTCAATGTTGATGTAAGTCTACATCAGACCTGAATAAAATGAACATGTCGTGCTTATTCTTCCTAGGGACACAGAGGTGGGAGGGATGCGTGGTGATGGTGGGAAGGACTGGTGGTAGGGAAGATCAAATCTGGAACCAGAGGGGCTCAAGGATATCAGAAGACGTACCAGATAGTAAGAGAGTCAGGACATTGATGGTTAGCTACATGTATTGGCAGTAGGGAATGTCGGATGAGTGGCCTGTGGAAGAGGGGTTGCAAGGGAAAGGAATCAAACCATCCAATCAATCAGGAATTAAAGGTCATAACAATGTGAGACAGTGATATGGTAGATGAGGTGGTTAGGCCTGGTCCTCCTTACCAGTACAGAGAAAGCTTCATCTCTCAACTTGAGGCTTCATTCAGTTTAGAGATATAGTAAGGAAACAGGCCCGTTTCACATTAAACAGGAATCAACCATTCACACTAGTTCTATGTTATCCTTCTTTCACATCCACTCCCTCCACGTTAGGACCAATTAACCTACAAAGCCACGGTCTTTGGGATTTAGGAAGAAATTAGTGGAATTCTCTGCCTCAGAGGGTGGTGGAGGCAGGTTCTCTGGATGCTTTCAAGAGAGAACTAGATAGGGCTCTTAAAAATAGCGGAGTCAGGGGATATGGGGAGATGCAGGAACGGGGTACTGATTGGGGATGATCAGCTATGATCACATTGAATGGCGGTGCTGGCTCAAAGGGCCGAATGGCCTACTCCTGTACCTATTGTCTAATGTCTATTGTCTGTTGAAACCGGAGCACTTGGAGGGAACTCAAAAGGAAAACATGCTAACTCCACCCAGATAGCACTTGTGGTCAGGATTGAACCTGGATCTCTTGCGCTATGTCATTGCAGTAGCTCCGCCATTGGCGATTAGTGTCCCTCATAAGCTTTGGAAAGACATCTAAGTATTCAAAGCACAACCTTTGTGTCAGTATGTGTGCCCATCTTATAGGACGGAGACCTGGAAACAATTCCAGAATACACCCAGGTATAATGAAGCTGATTCCATTTAGTGATCACCAAACTGATTACTAACAATTAGAATATGCAACAAACATCTTTACGCTTTAAAATTATGAGTTACAGGTTTGATTTATTGATTTAGTTTAGGTTAGAGATACAGCATAGAAACAGGCCCTGCACCGACCCGCTCACACTAGTTCCATTTTATCCTACTTTCTCATCCACTCCCTACATGCGAGGGACATTTCACAGAGGCCAATTAACCTACAAATCCACACGTCTTTGGGATGTGGAAGGCAATTGGAGCACTCAGAGTCAACCCACACTAAAATGTGCAAACCCCAAACAGGCAGCACCCAAGGTCAAGATCAAACCCTGGTTTCTGGCGTTCTGAATCAGCAGCTCTACCAGCTGTGCCACTGTGCCACCAAAATTGATTGTTGGTTGATGATTCAGAGAAACATCATCCAGCTGCAGTGCGCCAATCAGATTACCCTTGACATGTGCGCTTGCATTTGACTGCAAGTCAGAAGTGAACTGGAGGGCAGATATTGTGACCAATTTTGGGCACCATATCTGAGGAAGGGTGTCCTGGCTCAGGAGAAGGTCCAGAGGAGGTTTACAAGAATGATCCCAGGAATGAGTAGGTTAACCTATGATGAGCATTTGTCGGCACTGAGCCTGTACTCGCTGGAGTTTAGAAGAATAAGGGGGGACCTCTTTGATGCACACAGAATAGTGAAAGGCTTGCATAGAGCAGATGTGGAGAGTCTAGTGAGAGTGTCTAGGACTAGACTTCATAGCCTCAGTTAAAGGACATTCTTTTAGGAAGAAGATGAGGAGAAATTTCCTTCGTCAGATGGTGGTGAATATGTGGAATTATTTGCAACAGAAGCCCGTCAGTGGATATTTTTAAGGCAGAGATAAATTCTTAATTAGTACGGGTGTCAGAGGTTATGGGGAGAAGGCAGGAGAATGGGGTTGGTAGAGATAGATTGATCAGTCATGATTGAACGGTGGAGTAGACCTGATGGGCCGAATGGCCTAATTCTTCTCCTATTCCTTATAAACTTATACCTGTGCATCTGACCTGCAGAATGACCTCCCACTCGGTCCTGCGGGACTCAACACCAGCGTAGGGACAGGGTAGGAATGTTAAGTACCCAATGGGCCTTCACTTCCATACTAGCTGTGGCCTTTGCAAAGATGGTAAGTAGGTAAATATTTCATTTATCCTTTCTTTTACCAAATCTGAATGTTTTTGATTAATTCCCCACACGTAAATGCATTTTTACATAAACTTGATCGTTAATTAATCCATTCAAACATTTTTTTAAAGTATCTCTGATCATCAAAGTCATAGAAACATAGAAACATATAAAATAGGTGCAGGAGGAGGCCATTCGGCCCATCGAGCCAGCACCGACATTCATTGCGATCATGGCTGATAGTCCCCAATCAATAACCAGTGACTGCCATCTCCCCATATCCCTTGATTACACTAGCCCCTAGAGCTCTATCTAACTCTCTTAAATCCATCCAGTGATTTGGCCTCCACTGCCCTCTGTGGCATGGAATTCCACAAATTCACAACTCTCCAGGTGAAAACGTTTTTTCTCACCTCAGTCTTAAATGGCCTCCCCTTTATTCTATGACTGTGGCCCCTGGTTCTGGACTCGCCCAACATTGGGAAAATTTTTTTCCTGCATCTAGCTTGTCCAATCCTTTTATAATTGTATATGTTTCTATAAGATTCCCCCTCATCCTTCTAAACTCCAGTGAATGCAAGCCTAGTCTTTTCAATATTTTTTCATATGACAGTCCCGCCATCCCAGGGATCAATCTCGTGAACCTACGCTGCACTGCCTCAATCACAAGGATGTCCTTCCTCAAATTAGGAGACCAAAACTGTATGCAATACTCCAGATGTGGTCTGACCAGAGCCCTATACAACTGCAGAAGAACCTCTCTACCCCTATACTGAAATCCTCTTGTCACGAAGGCCAACATTCCATTAGCTTTCTTCACTGCCTGCTGTACTTGCATGCCAACCTTCAGTGACTGGTGTACAAGGACACCCAGGTCTCGCAGCACCTCCCCCTTACATAACCTAACCCCACTGCGATAATAATCTGCCCCCTTGTTTTTGCCACCAAAGTGGATAACCTCACATTTATCTATATTATACTGCATCTTCCACGTATCTGCCCTCTCACTCAACCTGTCCAGGTCACCCTGCAACCTCCTAACATCTTCTTCACAGTTCACACTGCCACCCAGCTTTGTGTCATCCGCAAACTTGCTAGTGTTGCTCCTAATTCCCTCTTCCAAATCATTAATATATATGGTAAACAGTTACGGCCCCAACACCGAGCCTTGCAGCACTCCACTCGCCACTGCCTGCCATTCTGAAAAGGGCCCGTTCACTCCTGCTCTTTGCTTCCTGTCTGCCAACCAATTTTCTATCGACATCAACACCCTACCACCAATACCATGTTCTCTAATTTTAGTCACCAGTCTCCCGTGCAGGACCTTATCAAAGGCTTTCTGAAAGTCTAGATATACTACATCCACTGGCTCCCCTTCATCCATTTTACTTGTCACATCCTCAAAAAATTCCAGAAGATTAGTCAAGCATGATTTTCCTTTCATAAATCCATGCTGACGTGGACTAATCCTTTTACCGCTATCCAAATGTCCTATTATTACCTCTTTAATAATTGACTCCAGCATCTTTCCCACCACTGAAGTCAGGCTAACTGGACTGTAATTCCCCGTTTTCTCTCTCGCTCCTTTTCTTGAAATCCTCCAATCCACAGGAACTGATCCTGAATCTATTGAACATTGGAAAATGTTCACCAATGCGTCCATTATTTCTAGAGCCACCTCCCTGAGTACCCTGGGATGCAGTCCATTAGGCCCAGGGGATTTATCATCCTTCAGTCCCATTAGCCTAACCAATACAATTTCTCACCTAATGAAAATTTATTTCAGTTCCTCGACCCCCTTAGATCCTCTGTCCTCCAGTACTTCTGGGAGATTGTTTGTGTCCTCCTTAGTGAAGACAGATCCGAAGTACCTGTTCAACTCTTCTGCCATTTCCTTGTTCCGCATTTCACCCGTGTCCACCTTCAAGGGACCCACATATCGAAAGAAGCTTTTACTGTCCTTCTTTATATTCCTGGTCAGCTTCCCTTCGTACTTCATCTTTCAGCCGTATTGCCCGTTTTGTTTCCTTCTGTTGTCCCATGAAAGTTTCCCAATCCTCTGGCTTCCAGCTACTCTTTGCTGTGTTATACATCTTTTCTTTTAAATTTTATTCTATCCTTAACTTCTCTTGTCTAAATGATATTCAAACTCCCTTGACAAAAATGAGTTGTCAAAAGACCATTGATCCATTTTGGGCATGACTTCAGAATCCATCATCTGAGGGCTTGCCATTGCTTGTCAACTGGTTCACTTCAAGGTATGGCAAAGCTTCCAAGACAATTGGACTTAAGGGCCACAAGGAGCATGGCAATGGAATAAACAGAGGAGGTGAGTAAATGTGGGTGGTGGACCTTATCAAGTGCTATCAGGTTGCAACAATAAGCTACTTATTCTACTTGTTAAAAAGATTGCAAGGCATGGATTAAATGAATACACAATTTGAATACACTACATGAAGAACAACTCAGCTGTCCGGAGATCAGTAAGCATAGCAGCATAAGAGAAATTATATTAAATAACAGAGATGTTTGCTACTGACACCAAAGGGCAGTAACATTTGAGTAAGGAATCTGCAGGAATGCATTTCAAGAAGAGATTTATCAGAAGGATTATTTCCCACACTTACCATAAAGCATCCTCAATGTTTATCTTAAATGATATTCAAATACAAAATGCACCTACAGGATTTGATCATGTGCAGAGCAGTTTTTGCTCAGTGCTTCATGAGCATACTGAGGAATTAATAATTGTTCTGGGAGTTTTCCCAATTTCCCACACTAACATCAGCAAAAGACCAAGCAACACAGCATGAACAGATAATTATAGGTGAAATTCCATTAAAAAAACAGGCGCTGTCCATATTCAGGTACTCAGGTGGCATGTGTGGAGAGAAAAAAATAGTGAATGTTTTAGGTCAGCAATCTTTCATTGAACAATTCTAGTTATTTATTCTATTCCACGGGGAGATTTGCCGAGTTCGCAATGGACTTCTGCAGAAATTACGAGCAAAACTATCTTTACAAACTAGATTATTGACCTTTGTTTTCAAGATCTAGTTTTCCAAAAGCTGCTTATGAATTAGCTTATGCATCTTTATTCTCTCACCCTGCATTCCCACCATACAAAAAAATAATAAAATGTCCCCCATGTTCTGCTGTAATTTCCCAGTGGCAGCTGCATCAAAGGGGCTAATTTATGTAGTACCACTGAAAGGTCACAATCAACGTGATGTCCTGTTAACCTGTCCCCATTTGACCAAGAGTAGAGAGCGCACCAGGATTGAGCTGCCTGGAGGTTTTAATGATTTCAGCAATCAGCCAACACTAACTGTGCAGAAACCTGTCTCATCACACCATTGGAGATCAGTTGTTTATGCAGGTTTTGCAATATTTAATTTCAAAGTGATCTTCAGCAATTTTGAGAAACAAGACCAAAAGTGTTGGCAGAGGAAGTAGAGGTGAAACAGAGGTTCCCCAAAAGGAGCTAGGAGATCTTTCAGTGCGTAAGTGGAAGGCAGTAAGAGGCGGTCAATGCCAGAGTTCTTGAGGAAGTGAATTAGAGGTTTAATAAGCCAACATATGGTCTAGGTCACTGATAGATTCCTCAAATATCCTATCCGACCAATTGCTTGTACGCCACCCTTGTACACAACTCCACACACCATCACCCAGCCAGCAATAAATGCGATCCATCAGAATATGCCTTGGCATTGAGAGCTCTCCCTATACCACCACATACACATTGCCATCTATTCAACCATCATAGGTAGATCACCTACACACATCGCAATTTACCCATTGACACATTTTTCTGTTGTCTTAAAGGATAACTGTCCAGAGTGACAATAGACAATAGACAATAGGTGCAGGAGTAAGCTATTTGGCCCTTCGAGCCAACACCGCAGCAATAACAGCTCATTGACAATGGACAGACATGACTGCATCACATTACCACTCCAAATTCATACCAAGAAGACAATGCTGGTCACCATTGGCTTACCATGATGTGGACACTTTAGCAGCTGGAATCCTGAAGCTACATGTCTTTCACATCTCCCACGGAATCCTCATCATACGGTGTCTTACATAGGAGACGGACTAACAGAATGTATCTTCGTTTAACCCCTTCCCTCATCATATCGCTACCATTACGGTTTTTCATTATCAGCTAACCTAGGACAGCCTGGAGAAGATAATGATGCACCATCACTGCAAGTGAGTTTCCCAGCCAGCTGCAAAGACACCTGCTCTGTGTACAGTGGTAATGTGTTTAGAGGCAAGGTCTGCACCAAGGTCAGGAATGAGAAAACGCTGGTGCCAGCTCTCCATCAGATGCCACTGGATATGGGAAGGATGCACTCAAGGGCATAGAAGAGGCAGCCAAACGCAAAAGGTGGATGGAGGCACATAATTATTTTATTTTTTGTATCAGTAACCTACACAGTTCTAGGAGCCCATCTTTTCCTGGGTATAAATGGTCGGCAATTCCATTAGTAAAAGTTTGCATGAATTGGGTTTAGAATGCTGATTTTGTATTATTTTAGAACTCTGGTGATAGGCAATAGAGTGAAAACAGGTTTTAACAATTGTGTAGGAAGGATCTACAGATGCTGGTTTATACCGAAGATAGACACAGATTAGGCAGCATCTCTGAAGAAAAAGAATAGGTGACGTTTCTGATCAAGACCCTTTTTCAGACGGATCTGAAGAAGGGTCTCGACACGAAACATCATCTAATCCTTCTCTCCCGTGATGCTGCCTGACCCGCTGAGTTACTCCAGAATTTTGTGTCTAGAAGTATTGGGGGATTAGGAATTGCATGCTGGGTTTATTTGTAATGCGGCTTATTGAAATACCTAGAAAATGTCTGTCTAGGTTGGTTCCATCGCTTCTTTCTCCTCATCAGGCACCTCATACCTCGTGGCTGCTCAGTATATTGTCAGTGGAAAGAGGAAAGCCCCTCCCAATCCCACTGAGTGGTTGGGAATCAGCAGTCAGTGGGCTAGACGGCCTCCTTCCACACTACTGAGGTACTGAGGTGGTCTACACAACCGTAAACCCTGATGTACTCATAACTGAGGGTAGCTCTGGAGCAGACCAGAGCAGTGAGATCATCATTGGAGTGTCAGGTTTGTCCCACCAGAGTAGAAATGGAAGCATGTCATTCATTATCCAGAGTTGAAAGATTGCAGGATATAAGGGCGAGCATGTTGAGATGTAGAAGGAATACACTGGGAGACTGAGGGATGTAGAGGGGCTTTTAAGAAACTGGGGGATAAAGAAAGGACACCCTGATGAATGGAGTTATGCAGCCAACCACCTGGGAGAACAGATGGGTATAAAGAGAACATAGAAACATAGAAACATAGAAAATAGGTGCAGGAGTAGGCCATTCGGCCCTTCGAGCCTGCACCGCCATTCAATATGATCATGGCTGATCATTGGAAGGACATCCTGGGGAGCAGAGAGAAACAGAAAAAACAAGAAGGCACAAAGTACTGGAGTAACTCAGCAGGTCAGGCAGCATCGCTGGAGAACATGGATAGGTGACGTTTCAGGTTGGGAACCCTCCTTCAGATTTCAGTGACCAGAACTGCATGCAATACTCCAAATGTGGCCTAAACACAGTCCTATAGAGCTGCATCATGTCTTCCTGATCCTTATATTCAATGCCCTTAGCAATGAAGGCAAGCACACCATACATATTCTTTACCATCCTCTGGTAAATGTATTTTGTTTTAATTTAGAAAGGAATTGCTGAGAAGAATCAATTTACTCAAATGTCAATAAAGTTTATTTTTTAGCGGTGTTTTTTTTTGATGAGGCGAAATCATGCCGAAAGCAGGGAGACTGAAGGGGAGCATCCATTACATGTATGGAGTGTGGCAAGGTTAACTGTGCAAGCATATTGACACTTTTGTAGCGCAAGAAAAATTAAACATTTAAAAATTAAACAATGTTGTAATTAACAAGGTAAGTGACAGCTCTTGCTAAGAGCTGGGTTCATAGTGTCCCACTGTTGCACTACTAGACATTGTCATGCACGGCAGCTCGGCTGCACACGATTAACTGCAGAATGTATTGTCATTTGGTGACTTGGTGATGCCAACAGATGTCAACTGACTGGTCTAAATTGATCTGAAGAATTTTGACTGCTCTTCTGGGGCCAGATGACAACTACACAAATAAATGAGGCCTATTAATGTCACAAAGTGATTAGACTGCATTGGTTTTATATGTAAATGTCCACTAACATGCGCACACACACAGGTCACATAGCGAAAAGTCTAACAGATCTGACTGAATACCATTCTGAACTTGGTAACTTTCTACATAATCCTGCACCATGTGACGCTCCTGAAGTAAGGGCAGAGAGTGAATGTGAATAAATAGATATAAAATGTAAAATATGAGCATTTCAATTTTCAAAGCCTGCCCATATCAAATCATCCTATCAAATTTTAAAGGACTCAATTAGTCAAATAGCAACATAAATAAAAAATCTACTTTTACAGGTATAATATTGCCTGATAAAATTGTATCAACAAGCAATTGCCTGAGCTACGAGTGTCACAAAACACTCATTAAAATTAATGGACTCTGATTTGTATAATATTCAGAATTAGTGCTTTGGCATATCACCATTGACAGGATACCTACTGGAATTCGAAATGTGCAGAATGAAGTGTGAATAATGAGCTGCAATTGATCCCAATAAATTACTAGGATGTGATACTGAAAGTGGTGGGAAAAGGGTGGGGAGGAACTCACTGAAGATGTAAGGTTTCTGACGAAAGAGGCAATGGACATTACGATCCACGGATCTGGAAGTCGAAAGATAATACTATAAAGCCTTGGAATATGAAAACCCATACCTCCTACCTATAATCCATGCAACTCAGCTCACCATCAGCACTTTGCCATTTATTTAATAACCTGAAGGAATATTTAAAAAACCCACTTGAACTGTCTTCAAAGGAACACTTAATTGGTGCAAGTAAACACATATCCAGCCTCACTTATGTCTTTTAAGACACTTATCCTGCAGTGTAAATGCCATCCCAGGAATAGCAGGTTATGGGGAGAAGGCAAGAGAATGGCGTTAGGAGGGAAAGATAGATCAGCCATGATTGATTGGCGGATTAGACTTGATGGGCCAAATGGCCTAATTCTACTCCTATCACTTACAAATACCACTGGCACTATGCCACACGGAGGGTTAGACCAACACAATCCTCACAGCCACTCAAACTGACAAAACTTTATGAATCTCATATTTCATCGATACATAATTACCTTATTCTGCTGAGAGTTAACTACTGTGAAGGAAAATAAATATTGAATCTCTAGTCAAACCCAAATGTGTTATTTTTGAACTTATTGTAAAGGAGGAAAACCTGTCAGGTCACATAATGGGCAGTTGTTCATAAAAGACCTTAGGTCTCAGCAGAAGGGCCTGACCCTGTATCAAGAATCTCAAGCCACAGGAAGGATAAAGAATTTTCCAGTGCCTTTCCATTTCACAATCACAAGCAATGATCCGGCAGCGACCTGGTGCAGATCGGGCAGAAACTCCAAGTCGAGATATGGGCTCAGGCCTTGTTTTGGGCGTCACTGTAAGCTCTAGCTGAAGATATGGCAGGTGTCTTCTGAAAGCATTGCAGTTTTGGGGGCCTTGAATTCCTCAATGAATGCAATTCATGCCTCCTCAACTATCCAACACGTGAATGATTGTACTACCCAAGTTGGACTTTCCTGAGTTCTTTCATCAGAGATTTCATGAATAAACTATGTTTAGGTTTAGTTTATTATTGGCATGGAATAATTTGTTCTAACCCTGACACTATGCAGAAATATGAATATAGTGTTTAAGCAGCTTTAAGCATAAAGTAATCCTTCTGAGTACATAGTCAGGCTTCTCTTGTGTACATGTTGAAGGATTATATTCTAATGTACTTTGATTTAGATGTATGTACCTTTATGTTTAATCTACCATCATCTAGCTCATTCCTCTATTGGGTTTGGATCACTTTAGCCTGAGTATCAGCATACATTTCATCTTGAGTTAATGATGCCGCTAGAATAACAGAGAAATAGATTCATGCTTGACATTCCAAAATTCAGAAATAGCCCAAAATTCAGCCAATCGCTATACCAGACTACAGCCCTGGAAAACAATTCCTTCTAAGTCTTTGGAACACTTTCTGTCACTTCTTTTGAGCTATTTCCAACTTCATACTCACTTTTAAAACATTATTCTTCCCAGCCACAATGTTGCCTTCCACCTTTTCAACCTGGATCATTCGTGCTCCTTTTTTTTGCCCCTTCCAACTCTTTACTTACTTATTTCTGGCTGGTTCAGTCTTTTAACATTCATTTGTTGGTTGAGTTCTTCATTAGGATGGAGACTGACATTGTTAATTCAGAAACAATTGTTCTGAACTAAAAGAAAGGTAACTTTGAGGGTATGAGACGTGAATTGGCCAAGATTGACTGGCAATTAATTCTAAAAGGGTTGACGGTGGATATACAATGGAAGACATTTAAAGACTGCATGGATGAACTACAAAAATTGTTCATCCCAGTTTGGCAAAAGAATAAATCGGGGAAGGTAGTGCATCCGTGGATAACAAGGGAAATCAGGGATAGTATCAAAGCAAAGGATGATGCGTACAAAGTAGCCAGAAAAAGCAGCATACCAGAGGACTGGGAGAAATTCAGAGACCAGCAGAGGAGGACAAAGGGCTTAATTAGGAAAGGAAAAATAGATTATGAAAGAAAACTGGCAGGGAACATAAAAACTGACTGCAAAGGTTTTTATAGATATGTGAAGAGAAAGAGGCTAGTTAAAACAAATGTAGGTCCCTTGCAGTCAGAAACAGGTGAGTTGATCATGGGGAACAAGGATATGGCGGACCAATTGAATAACTACTTTGGTTCCGTCTTCACTAAGGAAGACATAAATAATCTGCCGGAAATAGCAGGGGACTGTGGGTCAAAGGAGGAATTGAGTGAAATCCAGGTCAGTCGGGAAGTGGTGTTGGGTAAATTGAATAGATTAAAGGCCGATAAATCCCCAGGGCCAGATAGGCTGCATCCCAGAGTACTTAAGGAAGTAGCTCAGGAAATAGTGGATGCATTAGTGATAATCTTTCAAAACTCTTTAGATTCTGGAGTAGTTCCTGAGGATTGGCGGGTAGCAAATGTAACCCCTTTTTAAGAAGGGAGGGAGAGAGAAAACGGGGAATTACAGACCAGTTAGTCTAACATCGGTAGTGGGGAAACTGCTAGAGTCAGTTATTAAAGATGGGATAGCAGCACATTTGGAAAGTGGTGAAATCATTGGACAAAGTCAGCATGGATTTACGAAAGGTAAATCATGTCTGACGAATCTTGTGGAATTTTTCGAGGATGTAACTAGTAGCGTGGATAAGGGAGAACCAGTGGATGTGGTATATCTGGACTTCCAGAAGGCATTCGACAAGGTCCCACATAAGAGATTAGTATACAAACTTAAAGCATACGGTATTAGGGGTTCAGTATTGATGTGGATAGAGAACTGGCTGGCAAACAGGAAGCAAAGAGTAGGAGTAAACGGGTCCTTTTCACAATGGCAGGCAGTGACTAGTGGGGTACCGCAGGGCTCAGTGCTGGGACCCCAGCTATTTACAATATATATTAATGATCTGGATGAGGGAATTGAAGGCAATATCTCCAAGTTTGCGGATGACACTAAGCTGGGGGGCAGTGTTCGCTGTGAGGAGGATGCTAGGAGACTGCAAGGTGACTTGGATAGGCTGGGTGAGTGGGCAAATGTTTGGCAGATGCAGTATAATGTGGATAAATGTGAGGTTATCCACTTTGGTGGCAAAAACAGGAAAGCAGACTATTATTTAAATGGTGGCCGATTAGGAAAAGGGAGATGCAGCGAGACCTGGGTGTCATGGTACACCAGTCATTGAAAGTAGGCATGCAGGTGCAGCAGGCAGTGAAAAAAGCGAATGGTATGTTAGCTTTCATAGCAAAAGGATTTGAGTACAGGAGCAGGGAGGTTCTACTTCAGTTGTACAGGGTCTTGGTGAGACCACACCTGGAGTATTGCGTACAGTTTTGGTCTCCAAATCTGAGGAAGGACATTATTGCCATAGAGGGAGTGCAGAGAAGGTTCACCAGACTGATTCCTGGGATGTCACGACTGTCTTATGAAGAAAGACTGGATAGACTCGGTTTATACTCTCTGGAATTTAGGAGATTGAGAGGGGATCTTATAGAAACTTACAAAATTCTTAAGGGGTTGGACAGGCTAGATGCAGGAAGATTGTTCCCGATGTTGGGGAAGTCCAGGCCAAGGGGTCACAGCTTATGGATAAGGGGGAAATCCTTTAAGACCGAGATGAGAAAGACTTTTTTCACACAGAGAGTGGTGAGTCTCTGGAACTCTCTGCCACAGAGGGTAGTTGAGGCCAGTTCATTGGCTATATTTAAGAGTGAGTTGGATGTGGCCCTTGTGGCTAAGGGGATCAGAGGGTATGGAGAGAAGGCAGGTACGGGATACTGAGTTGGATGATCAGCCATGATCATATTGAATGGCGGTGCAGGCTCGAAGGGCTGAATGGCCTACTCCTGCACCTAATTTCTATGTTTCTATGTTTCTATTTGTTCAAATTTGCACAACTTAATTCCTGTACAGCTGTTCGTTTTCTTTTCCCTTCAATCTGTCCAAGATTTTTACTATTATCTGATTACAGCAGGCAAGGCCTAATTGATTCAGGGCGGTATGATGGCGCAGTGGTAGAATTGCTGCCTTACATCACCCGAGACACAGTTCAATCTTGACCATGGGTGTTGTCTGTATGGAGTTTGCATTTTCTCCCCGTGGCCACGTGGGTTTTCTCCGGGAGCTCCCTGCGGGTTTCCTCCAACACACCAAAGATGTGCAGGTTTGTATGTTAATTGGCTTGGTAAAAATTGTAAATTGTGCCTAGTGTGTGCAGAATAGTGTTAGTGTGCAGGTCGGCGTGGACTCGACGGCCCGAAGGACCTGTTTCTCAAAACTAAACTAATTAAACTAAATTAATTCATTTAACCTAGGCAAAAAGAATCATACAAACTACTTGCATTGAAAATATTTTCTAAAAACCTTTGCACCGTCTTCTTACAGAAGAAAATCCACAATCCTGGCCATGAACAAGAAAATAATTGTTTATGCACCTTTTGTTCTGTTTCTTTCTCAGCTTTGTTGCCAGGCATTGCCAGGAATGCAGCTTGTAAAGTACATGGATGGAATTTGCTAAAGAGCTTTCCCCAAAGTAGATGAAGTTTGGGCTATTTTAACTGAAAACGATTTTCAGCTCAGCGTAGAAACAGCTATTTTGCTTTTTTAGCCTTCAGTTGGAGAGTAACCTCATATTTCTAAAAATATTTTTCACCAAGAATTTATGTCCAAGAATTTTTCACCAAGAAAGCTTATCCGGACCCAAAATTAATAATACTTGGAACATCAGAACAAAGTTTAACTCTTACAACAAATCAAAAAATTTTCCTAGATTACAGTATAATAATTGGGAAGAAACTAATATTAAAATTTTGGAAAGGCCCTATATCCCCCACAACTAAAATGTGGATTACGGAAATGTCGGAGACCCTACACCTGGAAAGAATCAGATTTGCCTTAATGGACAAACAAGAAGTTTTTGTTAGAATGTGGTCTTCTTTCATTGATTACTTAAAAGGGTAGAATGGTTCACCAGGGAACCTAACTGAAACTTGGACTCAGGATTAGATGAAAAGTTATATTTTATATTCCTTGATCTTATCTCCTATGATGTATTAATAGTAAATTATTCCATTCTTTATGATTTTCTTTTTTGATGTTGATTTTTATTTTATTTTTCTTACTGTTTTCCTCTCTTTATAAAAAAAAATTATTAGTCAAAATGATTCACTTGACAATATTAATAATGTATGTCCGTTGAACATGAAATATTGCTATCGTAACATATGTTTGCTAAATCACTGTCTACATACTCTAATAAAAATATATATTTAAAATAAATAAATAAATAAATAAAAATTTAAAAAAAAGAATAAAGCTTATATCAGGTTCAGTTAATGTTGACACTATCCTGCTAACAATAAGTGTCCCAAGATTTCAAGAGCCTTCCTTCTTATTGATATGCATAGTTCCTATTCCACCTACAGGCATAGAAACATAGAAAATAGATGCAGAAGGAGGCCATTCGGCCCTTCGAGCCAGCACCGCCATTCATTGTGATCATGGCTGATCGTTTCCAGTCAATAACCCGTGCCTGCCTTCTCCCCATATCCCTTGACTCCACTAGCCCCTAGAGCTCTACCTAACTCTCTCTTAAACCCTTCCAGTCATTTGGCCTCCATTGCCCTCTGGGGCAGGGAATTCCATAAATTCACAACTCTCTGGGTGAAAACGTTTTTTCTCACCTCAGTCTTAAATGGCCTCCCCTTTATTCTAAGACTGTGGCCCCTGGTTCTGGACTCGCCCAACCTTGGGAACATTTTTCCTGCATCTAGCTTGTCCAGTCCTTTTATAATTTTATATGTTTCTATAAGATTGCCCCTCATCCTTCTAAACTCCAGTGAATGCAAGCCTAGTCTTTTCAATCCTTCCTCATATGACAGTCCCGCCATCCCAGGGATCAATCTCGTGAACCTACGCTGAACTGCCTCAATCACAAGGATGTCCTTCCTCAAATTAGGAGATCAAAACTGTAAACCATACTCCAGATGTGGTCTAACCAGAGACCTATACAACTGCAGAAGAACCTCTTTACTCCTATATTGAAATCCTCTTGTTATGAAGGCCAACATTACATTAGCTTTCTTCACAGCCTGCACGCCAACTTTCAGTGACTGGTGTACAAGGACACCCAGGTCTCGCTGCACCTCCCCCTTACCTAACCTAACCCCATTGAGATAATAATCTGTGCCCTTGTTTTTGCCGCCAAAGTGGATAACCTCACATTTATCTATATTATACTGCATCTGCCATGCATCTGCCCACTCACTCAACCTGTCCAATTCACCCTGCAACCTCCTAACGTCCTCTTCACAGTTCACTCTGCCACTCAGCTTTGTGTCATCTGCAAACATGCTAGCGTTGCTCCTAATTCTCTCTTCCAAATCATTAATATATATGGTAAACAGTTGCGGCCCCAACACCGAGCCTTGTGGCACTCTTCTCGCCACTGCCTGCCATTCTGAAAAGGACCCGTTCATTCCTACTCTTTGCTTCCTGTCCTCCCGTGGTTTCTCAGGACATTTGCCAAATACATGCAAATGTCCGTTCTTTCTCAAATCTTGCACTGGCTGGAAAGTAAACTTCTGTGTTAGTTTAATGGGAAACATGTTCTTCTTTTGTGCTACAGAATCCGCATAATCACCTGGCTGAAGTGTGTGTAAAAGATTATAAGGCAGGTTTATAATGAAAGCTGTCTAACGCTCCCATAGTTTAAATTATTGGACAACTTCTGTTACGGGCATTCGATTTTCTTCTATGTTCTAACAAGGTAATTAGTGAAGCCCAGACACAAAAGAGAAAAATCACTTCTTTTGCCGCCAGACAATCATTAAACCCAATGATCCTGATGTTCCTTTCTGATGAGCATCTAATGACCAGCAACAGTCCCAAAAGTACTAACTTAGTGCCTTTGTCCTTAACTTTGCTTGCTGTTCTCCATTTGAAAGGACAGATTTTCTATCCATATTTCAATTGCACCAAAACATACGGCATTTACAATTACTTTATTTTGCCGTCAAACATCTACCCTGCTACTCAGCAAATGTAAACAGATTTATTAAAATACATCTCTCTATGTGGCTCAATCATAATATGCCTCACTTTATTAGCTGGGGTATGAACAATGAGGGTAAGACTGAAATATCCAGTACACATTGCAGTTTGAGTACTGCATTAATTTCCCTATTCCCACATAACAGTTTTGATCGCGTTGGAGACAATGCAGAGGAAATTTAGGATGATGTAGTCAGGACTAGAAATGTGTAGTTGGAAAAGCCAGAGTTGTCTTTAGAATGAAGCTTTTACTTAGTGCACAAAATTGAATGACACAACTATCAGAACTACAAATGGTTAGTTACTTTCATTCTGACTGATCTACATGTAAAATAAGTTCTCCTATATTTTAATGAAATAAATGTGCAGCATTTTAGTAATAAAATGACATAGAGGATGTTAGGGAATACTCTGCCAAGCTAGTAGAAAATCAGAGTCACCATGATAGACACAAAGTGCTGGAGTAACTAACTGGTTAGGCAGCATCTCTGGAGAAAAAGGACGGTTGACGCTTTTCGGGTTGGAACCCTTCTTCAGATTGATATCACCACGCTGGACATGTGAGGGTCCTGCCCCATGTTTCCAATTGCTAATGATGCCATTCCGAATTTTTGGAACAAAGTTATGGAATGAATTAGGTCAGATGTCCATGTCTGAAGCAACAAAAGAGAGATGGAGATGCCCATAGAGATGGAGAAAGATAGTTACTCTTGAAAAGGAGCTAGAGAGCCAGATACCGCACAAAAAGTATTTGTACTTGGATTTGTTGAAACTGGCTGTTTTCAAAATGGGAGTAGATCCCAATAGCATCCAAACCTACTGGTAATAGATGTATTTATCCCCCCCCCCCCCCCCCCCCCCCCCCCCCCCCCCCCACTTCCCTTCCACCTACATTCCTTCTAGCTTCACAATTCGCAACTTTTGAACCCTTTTGTCTTGCACCTGTCTTTTCATCTCTGGCTTTTGTGCAACATTCTACCTATCAAAAACCCTGTCTTACCAGGCGGGAGATTTTATTCATTGCCAGGGTTTGTCCTGTCTCTACTCTCTCCCAGCTTTCTTCCCCCCTCCCCCCCTTCCCCCCCTCACCCCATCACAGTCTACCTGAAGAGGAGTACAGACCTGACACAGTACCTATCCATGTTCTCCAGAGATGCTGCCTGACCTGCTGAGTTACTCCAGCGCTTTTCGCTGTAGATCATGTTGGGTTGCTTATGATGACTTAAAAGGACAATCCCAAGGCGTACCCAGCAACTGAGCAGATGTATTCATCATCCCTCAAAACCTAGAATTTTAATTTGTTCGCCCGTGTCAAATGTGCAGAAGCCAGAAATGTCAAAATTCTGCTCACTTTCCATCTTATGTTCAAATTGCCCTGTAATTGGACAAAGCCAATCGTGCATATTCTAGTCTAGTGTGTTTAGTTGCATTTCAATATCAGTTGACACAGAGACATCAGTATCGCTTTCTCTGTTTGTGATATGCTGTGATTACATTGGAAAACTGTTATTACATTCAAGGGCTTTTCTCCCATTAAGATAAGTTTCATTGTTTTGTCTTCCTTTCCAGAGACACTGTTATAATTTGTCATTTCCTGTTTTCTCAAGGGAAACATAGCTCTCTTATTTTTTGCATAAAGATTACAAACTATTAACCAAAAAACTGAAAGACAGAAAACAGCAGCCCAATAGCTGTCTATCCCTTTGATGACAAATGAGCCATTATTCATTTATTTTAAACAATGTCTATTGTCTCAATGAGGTACTTAACAATGGCATAAAGCTCCACTATCAAAGCACAAGAAAAATGTACAGTTAAGACCTTAAGTGTGCAGTATTGAATGCACTTTGTATTTTCAATCAACTTGGATGTAAAATCCAAACAAGAGGGAAATTGTTACTGCTTCAAGCAATGTTATGAGCTGTCTCTGATAACCTTACCCAAGAAAATATATGGTTTATATAAGCATAAAAAATGAACTGAGTTTCTTCTCCATTTGGTTTTCAGAGGAAACCACATCTGAAAGCAGACCAGAACGGCAGTTATCGGTAGTTGGATATTAGCAGTTTCTTACCTACAACCCTTTGGCAGGTACTAAATGTTTCCTTAATTTAGGGATTGACATAGAAATGAAGCTTGTTCTTTGTAATGACAAGATGTCAGACAAACCTTCTGAGATAGATTGATGGACTGACACAAAATCTTTCAACCGTAATGCATAAACCAACCATCTTTCTATTAGTAGGGAGACAAAGTGATGTCAGATTTATAGCGTACTAGACCAAGGGGATCAGTTGTGTCCCGTCCCCTCAACGCGAGGTTGCGAGGGGGGGGGGGGGGCTTCGGCATCACACACACTAACCACACCCCATACACGCTAACCCCCCCCCCACCCCTTGATATTATATTAATATTACTCATTCGCACCTTTTACCCCATTCCTCGCCCTATCCCCTCACGCATAACCCCCACTGTGCAGGCGCGGCTTGAGAGATGGGGGTGGAGAGGGAGGGGGAGGGGGTAGAGAGGGAGAGGGAGGGGGGTTAGAGATAGAGGGGTGCGAGGGTGGGGGGGTGGCGCGGTGTCACAGGGGAGGGCTGGTTCCCGATCGCAATACTCCACCACTCACCCATAGGTCCCAATATTTACCACTCCATAGAGGGGGTGGGGGGGCAGAGTGGGAGGGGGGGCAGAGAGGGAGGGAGGGGCAGAGAGGAAGAAGGGGCACTGAGGCGGGGGGGGGGGCAGAGAAAGAGGTGGCGTCAGAGAGGGAGGGGGGCAGAGAGGGGGAGCAGAGATGGGGCAGAGAGGGAGGGCCCGCTCCCTCCCCTCTCCTTCCCAATCCCCCCTCTCCTACCCCCTCTATATCCCCCCCTCCACCCCCCCCCTCCAGCACCTCTCCCCCTCCCTCGATCCCCCCTTTCCCCCCCTCCCCCCTCTCCCCCCCCCTTTTCCCCCCTCCTCTCCCCCCCGCTCTCTCCCTTTCTCTGCCCCGGAGAGGGGGTAGAGAGGGAGGGGGAGGGGGTAGAGGCAGCACCTACCAAGGTCGTAATACAGAAGCCTCCCCACCAGGCACCAGGCCCGAGCTAGACTGCGGCCTGCGTGGACCAGAGTGAGGCCCGCAGCGCTCTGAGGATGGTCAAAAGCAGTGGAGGGCCGGCGAATCGTGGCTTCCGCGGAGGTAAGCCCACCCACCAGCATGACAGACGATCGGGCAAGGGAGACGGAGAGGAGGACATCCCCTGTGACCACCGCCACGGCTACTTTTGCACTGCGCTTGTTCGTGCCCACGCTGCGATAACGATTGCCGCCGCCATAATACAGATCTTCAAGGAGCCCAGCGGAGCGTGCAGCACGACTTGAGCACATGTTCTGCGGCTTCAATGCAGATTCTGCGCAGCTTGCCGCGAGGAGCAGAGGCATCATGACGTCATCCAGCTCGCTTCAGCACGTTAGATTTTAAAAAGATGTCAGATTGGTGAACAATTTTAGTAAAAAAACTCAGGAAATAATGAATCAATTTTTCAGATGATGGGATTTTTGAAATCATGAGTTAAATCTCTACCGGAATATGTTAAAATTTCACCATTACCTCATTGAGTTGTCGAGGAGATGTGAATCAAAGACAAAGTTCAAGCAAGCAAACACACGCAAACATCCAAGATCAGTGTTTTATGTCCAAGATCAGAGATTTCTCAGCTGCCCATGTGACTATGAATGAAATACAAACCTACAGTAGTTGTGCTTATATAGTATTGCATCAAAATATTGCAATACACTTAACGTACACTGAACCACTTTAAAGTAGAATTATATTTATTTTGAAAAATGTACAATTTTGTATCTTGAGTCATTAAATAACATGAAACAAAATGATCTTTTTAAAGTTGTGATTTTTTTTAACATGCCACACCAAGAGTATTTGACACAAGTCGGTATTTTCTCTGACTGGTGCCAACGAGCTACTTGAAAAGTGTTGAGAGAAAGGGAATGAATCTCCCGTGAAGACACTCCTTGGAGGAATCTGATATTTGTAAGGGACTATTTAAAGGAGACAAAAAACATATTCATTTTTAAATACATTAGAAACAGAAACAAAGACAATAGGTGCAGGAGTAGGCCATTCGGTCCTTCGAGCCAGCACCGCCATTCAATATGATTATGGCGGATCATCCAAAATCAGTACCCCGTTCCAGCTTTCTCCCCATATCCCTTGATTCCGTTAGCCCTAAGAGCTATATCTAACTATCTCTTGATATCATCCAGGGAATTGGCCTCCACTGTCTTCTGTGGCAGAGAATTCCACTAATTGTTTTCATAAAGAACAGATTTCAAAATAAAAGCAAGCAGTTAATTTTTTTTAAGGTTAGAAATGATTCAATTTTTCTCCACCGGTTCCATCTCTAGCCTTTGCTGAACATTCGTCTTCTTAGTCTTTCCTATCCCTGGTTCCTCTTTTGTAAGCTGTGTGTGACGCATGGCTGTAGCCCTTTTGTGCTGTGTTAATATTGTTAGATGTGACATGGAACCATCTGCAGCCTGTAACTGTTGTGCGCAGGTATGCCATTCTGCGCCATCGAAATGTGCTGCATTGATCGTCCAGTGGGAGAATAAAAAACTCAAACCAACCTGATGAAACAAGCTTGCATATGTTTGTCAGGTTCCACGTGAGAGCAAACAGTGATCTGTATACAAATCAGCCATTTGGCTTCACTTCTCGGAAAAGGCGTTGAATTACTGATGGGTCATAGAACGTCCTCAAAGTGCTGGTTGCAGGACAGGCCTAAATGGAAAAACACTTGGAGCTCACAGTACAGCAGCGAGTGGCCTGACTGGAGATTCTGCTTAACTTTAGCCATGGCAATTTGCAGGCTGCTGGAGTACTTGCAGAGCAGGGCTGCCTGATAGAAGAGGGAGGAAGAGGAGGAGGTGGTGGAGTACTTTAAGTGAGAAGCATCTCCACAAAGGAAGAGGGGCCCCAACCCGAAACCATTTATCCATTCCCTCCACAGATTCTCCCTGATGTGCTGAGTTATTCCAGCACTCTGTACTTTGCTGAAGATTCCAGCATCTGCAGTTCCTTGTGTCTCCACAAGGACTTTCTGCGTGCACTAATCCTACTTTCAAACGTGATGAAGGAGAAATGGTTGACGGGGCTTCATTTCTCCAAGGAGATGTGGAGGGGGCGCAGCCACATACAGGAGCCACGTGTCCAGCTGCGGAGCAAGGCCACTGTCTCCTTGGCAGTGGCAGTGAAACACACCAATGCTGTTAATTGCCATGCCCAGGATACCGCTAGAGACATTAGCAGTATTTCTCAATTTGAAGCATTACGGAAGTAATGCAGCTGTATTTTCACTTAGATGAAAGAGTTTTATGTCTTCTCTGGATGAGAGGAGCAGATAAAGTGAGTTCAGAGACCTGTGAGGACTGTGGGTTTCTCAATGGAGCCATGAATTCCACCGTATGATTACAAGTGTACTCCATCAATATCCTGACATATACAGGAAATATCACTCACTCATAGTCCAGCAGGTCTGTGACAACAGCCCGCAAGTAATGAATGGAAGGCATTTCAGGGGGCAACAGTCTTCCTTGCAATTTGACAACGTGGCGTACACATTATATTCCGTCAACTTCAAGTCAGAATGCAGCCCTGGGACAAGAATTATCAGTTGAATACGTGGATCCTTATACCAGTAGAAGCTGCACTACACAGAAATGCAGACATGTGCAGACTTGCACTGCTAAACACAATTCTAAAGCATTACATTGCTGTCCAGCTCGGCCTGTGGACTTCGGGAGCCGCGGACTCTGGTAGGAAGTGGCCGATTCGGAAACTCCAAGCTGCTGAGGGTGTTATCCATTCCGACGTCGGAGTTCTGATCAACCCAGCAAGAGGGCCTGAACATCGGGCTGCCGTAGCGGCGACTGTGGAGGGCTCAAAGGCCCCGACCACGGGTGAACAAAGAGGAAGATGACTGAACGTTATTGCCTTCCCTCACAGTGGGAAACGTTGATTCTGCTGTGTGGGGATGATCATGTTAAATTCTATCCTGTATTGTGTTCTTTTTATTTGTATGGCTGCATGGTAACTCAAATCTCACTGTACCAATTGGCGCATGTGACAATAAATGTAACTTGAACTTGAGGGTACACAAAAAGCTGGAGAAACTCAGCGGGTGCAGCAGCATCTAAGGAGCGAAGGAGATAGGCGACGTTTCGGGTCGAGACCCTTCTTCAGACTGGTCAGGGATCAGGGAAACGAGAGATATAGACGGTGATGTGGAGAGATAAGGAACAATGAGTGAAAGGTATGCAAAAAAGTATCGGTGATAAAGGGAACAAGCCATTGTATTGTAAGCTGTTTGTGGTGTGAAAATGAGAAGCTGGTGCGACTGGGTTGGGGGAGGGAGATAGAGATAGAGGGAATGCCAGGGCCCGAGGGCTGAGGAAGAGGTGGAAAGGGGAGGAGACAGCAAGGGTTAACAGAATTGAGAAAATTCAATATTCAAGCCCAAAGGATGCAGACTCCCCAAGCAGAATATTAGGTGCTGTTCCTCCAGCTTGCGGTGTTGCTCACTCTGGCCGTGGAGGAGGCCCAGGACCGAGAGGTCGGATGTGGAATGGGAGGGGGAGTTGAAGTGCTGAGCCACCGGGAGGTCGGGTTGGTTATTGCGGACCGAGCGGAGGTGTTCGGCGAAGCGATCGCCAAGCCTCCGCTTGGTCTCACCATAACTTGAACTTGAACTTGCATTCACTCTCTGCAGATATGATTGGATCCTCGTGCAATTGTGACTCTGGCTCAGCCTACATGGGCTGATCATGATCTCCTCCATTGCAAACGCTTGATCCTCAAGGTCACAATTCCCTTCACCTTGACTGAAGTTCTGATGCTCCCACCTCCACTGTGCCCTTCTTAACAACCTCTCCTCATGATAAGTGACCAGGCAATTATCTGAGTTCTTCCATTGCTTTAAAACCTCTACCAAGTTCTAAGGTCAATCACAACTCACATTTTAATGACTAGCATGGTGTTAAATAATTCACTGGAATGTCTTCAGTTGACCACAGAAAAATCTATTGTGGGCTCCAGGCTGCAGTTGCAGCTCGCAGGACTGCTCAACTCACAGGAGCCACTCATCGCTGGAGGAGTGCTGGTCATAAAGGCAAGCACCATATCACTATTTCCTTGGATTTTCCCCTATCTTAACGGCAGCCGTTCTGCCAATACATTGAGGCTGCCAGAGGAAGGCCCTTTAGGCTCTCCTACTTCCCTTCCAGCAGTAATTGCAACAATGACATTGGCAGTGGCAAGCACCATACAGGCCATGTATTAGCAATGAACCAGTGTAGTACCTGATATAATGCTATCTTAAATTACCCTTCCCCTATTTGGCAATTACTTTAGGAGATCTAAATGGATATGAACACCAGAGCAAACATTTAGCACAGCACAAATAGATGAATTGTATTTTTTAGGAGAATCTTATATTAAGAGTTAGAGAGCAGGGTTGCATGTGGTAATTTCAGAATTCAAGGCCTTTGAAAGTGGCCACTGATGATAATGTGAGTAAAACTAGTTTAGTTTATTGTCATTTGTACTGAGGTATAGTGACAAGCTAGGATACCAAAACTAGAAAAGTAGGGTCCCAAAGAGATCAGAATTGATGAAATGGGATGTTTTCATTGAATTGATTGAAAGATGCAGCATGGAAACAGTTCCTTCGTCCCACCCAGTCCATGCCGACCATCGAACACCCTTTTGCACTAGTTCTACATAATCCAATTTTTGCATCCACTCCCTACACTCTACAGTCAATTTACAGAGGCTAACTAACCTACAAACCCACATGCCTCCTCCCGAAAGTACCAGGCAGGAGGAGGTTATATTCATATGATAAAGATGGTGATACACTTCTCACCCTTATGTGGAACATTATGAACATAAAGAAGTGTAAACAAATTAAAATAGTTGCTCTTCCTATATTCAGAACCAATCCAGGTTAACAACCAAAGACGTGGTGGCTGAATAGCAATTCATGCAAATAAAGTCTGAGTTTATGATGAGTTCCTATTTTCAGAAAACTAAAAATGGGAGAAAAACTGGGAGAGCGTTGGAATAAAATAGTAAGATTAAACGAGAACTCACCTGTTCGAAGTTTGATCGTTATTTTACGAGGAGTTACGATGAGGGATTACGTGAAGAGCCCGCCTCACGCTGGTAACGGCATACTTCAAAGCAACGGCATGAAAAACACAGAACACCAAAGCCGGAGTAACATAGTAAGGCTCATAAAAAGACTTAGAACCACCATTTGATCATTTATTTTACGAGGGTGGGAGTGGAGGGCACGTAATCCCTCATCGTAACTCCTCGTAAAATAACGATCAAACTTCGAACAGGTGAGTTCTCGTTTAATCTTACTATTTTACTTCGGAGTCACGTGAGTGACTACGTGAAGAGTTTTAAAGCTTTCTGTGTTTTTTATGTCGTAGAATTAATCCGTACGACAGTCCGGCTAAGTAAACACATACATGAGAAAGCAGACAAATGTTAGATCTTTTCACAATTAAATTTTTTAATGGTTGAAAGACCATATAATACCCTCCTTATATTTGAGGGAAAAATGATTACAAGTGACAAAAGCTATCAGTGACTACACAACTGATTATAGCAATTAATAGCAAACAAAGCAGGTGATTATAGTGCTCCCAACACCGCGTGTCCAAAGCTTGTCATAGTGTGAACAGGTTTGTTGTAGAACTTTGAAAAAGTTTCTTCTTTACTCCACCCTGCGATTTTTAAAATATGCTCGAGAGGTACGTCCCGCCCCTTCGCCGCGGACGTAGCTGCCGCCCTGGTGGAGTGAGATTTGAAGACATCAGTGTCTACTCCCGCTAAAACCAACACCTGTTTCAACCATTTTGAGATAGTTTGAACTGAAGCTTTTGTGTGTGGCTTTTTGTGCGTAAGCAGCAATGTCTTTTCGTTTCCTCGAAAAGTGTCCGTAACTTTAATATATTGGTTCAAATGTCTAACCACACACAAAGCAGGCTCAATATGAAAAGCTTGAAAGGTTACCTTTGTTCCAGATCTCCCTGGTCTACTTTGTTTGATCAGATCGTAAACATAGAATACAACGTTATCTGTAGTCACATGCATACAGTCTAAACGCAACATTTGTAAAGTTTGCACTCTTTGGGCTGAGACCAGTGACATTAACATGACCAATTTCAATGTTAACCTATCCAATGGCAACCCTTCAATTGGCGTCCATTCTCTAAGTAGAGCAAGTACTATGCTCACATCCCAAATCTCTGTATATCTAGGTTTTGGCGGATTCATGTGAAAAATTCCTTTCATGAATCGTGATATTAATGGATGCGACCCAATTGATTTCTCACCAGTCATAAATCCTAAATAGGACGACAAGGCACTGCGTGCAGTGTTAATGGCACTGTAACTTAAATGTTGCCCAAAGTGCAAATTGGCAAGGAATTCCAAAACATGAGTAACATTCACAGAATCATCAGAAATATTTGACTGTGTGCAAAATTCTTCCCATTTCTTAATATGTGTCATATATTGTTTCTGTGTGCTATCTCGCCATGATGCGCCAATAACTGTCAAAGTTTGGTCCGACAATCCCAGTTCCTGTAGTGGTCTGGTCAAAACCTGCAGATTAACAAATTCATATATGCATATAATGGGCAACCTTCATTTGTTACTGGATTAGTCAAGATATCACTACAGTTAGGAATCTGCATATACGGTTCTTTAATCATATTCAGCATAACTGGGAACCAAGGTTGAGTTGGCCAATTTGGCACTACCAACAATCCGGAAGCTGAATCTTGCTCTATTTTCTTCAAGCATCTCTGGATCAGAGCAAATGGTGGAAAAGCATAAAAGAACATTTTTCCCCAGTGTAATGAAAATGCATCTACTGCAACTGCGTCCGGATCGTGTTCCCAAGACACATAATGAGGCAATTGATGATTAAGCCTGGATGCAAACAAATCAATTTCTGGCAACCCAAATCGTCTAACAATATTCTTAAATATTGCTGGCTTAAGCATCCATTCCGTATTATCTTTAAAAATCCTGGACCTTTCATCTGCTACCACATTGTCTTTACCTGGAATATAGCTTGCTGAAATCCATATCTGCCGACCAATACACCATTGCCATATCTCATTGACCAGACAATCACATGATACTGATCTAACTCCCCCCATGTGATTAATGTAAACCACAGCCGTTTTATTGTCTAATTGTATTAACACATGCAGACCTTGTTTAGCACAACAATATGCTTTAAGCCCATAAAAGGCCCCCAATAATTCCAAATAGTTAATACCATACTCTTGGAGAAACACTTGTTCTTCAGTTTTCCATCTACCTCCACAACTGGAGGATAAATCTGTGGCCCCCCATCCGAGAGCACTAGCATCTGTTTGTAAAACCATTTCAGGCTGTTTAATCATGATCTTCTTAGCAGCTTGTGGGACATTTTCAACCCACCATTGCAATTCCAATACTGCTTTCCTTGTTAATTGCATAGGCCTGTCAAAGTGACCTGCCTTATCTTTAAGAGCCCTTACTTTGTCCCTTTGAAGATTTTGATAATGTAATGGCCCAAATTCCACTGCCGGAAATGCTGCCACCAGTGTACCAATGACTTTTGCCACTTCTCGGATGGAGGGATAAGGTTTGTGAATGAGGTAATTACACATTTGCAAAATATCATTTGTCTTCTTTGCTGGCAAAGTAACTAACATAGTCACTGAGTTAATTACAAACCCCAGAAAATCAATTGATTGAACTGGCTGCAGCTGGGATTTAATTGGATGAATTAAGAATCCAAGCTCTTTAAACAAAGCTTTAGTAACTGAAATTGAGTGCTCAGCTGACTCTTGACTATCGTTAATAATCAGAATATCATCCAGATAAGCCATTACAATGTGTTTCTGTGCTCTTAATTGAGCTAAAACTGGTTTCAACAGTTTTGTAAAGAGTCTAGGAGCCGAACTTAATCCATTTGGTAAAGCTTTGAACTGCCATAATTGCCCCTGCCAATAAAACTTTAAGTATCTCCGAAAAAGATGATGAATTGGTACAGAATAATAGGCGTCTTTCAAATCAATCTTAGCCATATAAGAACCTGCTGAAATCAAATATTTTGCAGTATTGAATGTCTCCATCTTAAAATGTTTGTATTCTACAAACTTATTTAGATCTGTAAGGTCTAGAATAATTCTACAACCACCATCTTTCTTATCTCTGCGAAATATATTAGAGACAAATTGATGCTTATGTTCACAAGTTTTTTCAATTACCCCTTTTTCGGATAATTTGTCAATTTCCACATTAATCTCCATTCTTTCTTCTGGAGAAAACACATAAGCATAAGCAGGTTTATTCTGTACAGGAGGATTGACCCCTTCTTTAAAAATAATAATAGCTCCTGAAACTGCTTGTAATATAAATCGATCAGAAGTAATATTAAGCCAGGCATTATAATATTTTTTGCAATCTCCCTCCAACTGGAGATTCATCCACAGTTTCTTTAAGGATAGAAGTCTTTAATACCTCTCCATAGGAGCGTGATGGTCTCCTCTTTCCCGAATGCAGGGAAGCAGTGGCCTGTGCAGCACGATAATACTTTCGTGACAAATTTCTGCCTCTATAACGAAAATCAAAACCCCTTCGGGCCGAAAATCCTTTTCTTTGTCCAGAGACAAAAGGCTTAATAGTGCTAAAAATATTTAGCTTCTTCATCCAACTGTTTCAGTTGTTTCGGCAGATTTTCTCCAAACAAATACCCAGGAGCTTGAACTCCACTTTCTTGACACAGGCTTGCATATCTAGGGTGAAATATGGGCCGAATCGCCATTTTCCTCATGCAATTGATCTCATAAAACGAATTGCACAATAAGCCCAAAGTATCTTTTTGAATCTTGTCCATTTCCAGATTCTCCATTTGCCTGCCAAATGCCGTGATGGCAGCCGAAAATAATTTTAGCACCTTTTGAAATTTCACTTCTTGGGCTCTCATACTTGGAGTCATAGACGCCCATACCATCGGATTCACCGTAGGCACTTCCAATGAGGCACAATTGCCTGGTGCTTTATATAATTCTGATAATTCATTCATCACAGTATTATGAAGCTGGTGAGATACCATATAATTTATATTGGCAGCTAGGCTTTCTTCCATAGCCTCACCACTTCCTTCGGGTATAGCAAAACCTTGTGCTATCCCAGGCAGATCAAGCCTTTTCTTTTTACTTTGTGGCGTGCTTTCAAAAGCCATTTCAACTTCAGCAGGGTCTGCCTTCTGCAGCCCAAATTCCATCGGGATATTATCCCATGAGACTTCTTCCAGCCCAAATCGTGGGTCTGGAGTATCATATTCCCAACTTGGCCCACAGCCATATTCATCATATTCAAACCCCTCAGGGATTTTTTGGGATTCATGTGGGTACTGTGACCCTTGTCTCATAATAGTTTGGAGAACTTTCTCCATATGCTCCATTTTTAGCCACATAGTTTTATTGTCTGGAGGTCTTTCAAAATCAGAATCATCAGAAACCACGGGCCTCACAGTTTTCTTTTTGCATTTCTTAGGAGCATTTTCCTCCGTGGTTATAATTTCTGGAGAATCTGGAAATTCTATATCGGGTAAATCAGTGGCCAGCGGTATCGGAACCGGGTCCACTCTAGCTTCGCGTCCCGTATATTTACTTTCACCCCGGGAGGCTCTCTTCACCCGCGAAACCTTCTTTCCCGATTTCTCCATTTTTGTTAAAATTTATCTTGTGCTCAATCAGCACGTTAACGTCTAAATTTTTACTTTTAGTTTCGATGCTGGAACCATCCAGCGTAACTTCAAAACCGCGCCGATGTAACTTCACTTACCTGCGGGCCGTTCCGACCGCTGCGAGGAGCTGCTCCTTACCGCAGCTCCTCCTTTCGCCGTCAGCGTTGACGTCATGCCGTTACCAGCGTGAGGCGGGCTCTTCACGTAGTCACTCACGTGACTCCGAAGTAAAATCATAAGTAGTTGGAAGTATTCAACAGGTCAGGCAGCAATTGACCAGGGAAGAGCAGAGGTCAATATTTCAGTTGGTGGGCCTCTCATCAGAACGTATCTGTTGTTTTTCTCTCGACGGATGCTACCTGACCGGCTGAGAATTTCTGGAATTTTTTTTTTTCAGCTTTCCAAAATCGTCAACATTTTGTTTTAGGAGTGTATTGGTATGAACGATTCTGGAAGAAATACTTCATAGCAGGGCTGGCTGGTAATGAATCAGGAACAAAATGCTGGCTGTTTTCCTTCTTAACATTTGGTTAGTGAGACCAATTTAAGCACTTTAACTGCCTCCCCAGCTTCTGATTCATACTTACTGAACATAAATGTCGATTGCGTTAAAGCAGTGATCTAGAACTGCTGTGCGAATAGTTTTCACCAATTCTACAAAAGCCTGGATAAATTGTTCCTTCAGAGGACTGTTGAACATGGACATATGATCTTTGTGTCTGTTTAACAAAATCAATCTTCCAACACACGACATACGAAACATTTTTTTAAATGAATTGAAGATGCCTTTTCATTTTTAAACAAAATGTGTTTTGGAAGCTGCATAAGAAAACACTGTTCAAAAGATGTTGCCTGCAGTCAATTCCCATCAGTCTGAAGTAAGGACAGACTGCATCAAAGCATTCAAGTGCAATCAGAAGACATCCGGGATAATGTATCATACAATTCATGAATCAATTGCATTGTGGTTCAGAGATCAAAGGTCAATCACAATTTAAACTGGTGGATGTGCCATTATACTGACTATTGTGTTTATTATACTGACTATTCTTCTGGATATGTTATTATCCAAACTTGCTGGTGAAGAAAAGTAAGATATTACAGATGCTGGAAAACTGGGTATAAAATTGAAAATGGTATCAACTGGCATCTGTGTAAAAAGATGTATTTTGTATTACAGGTTTGAACTCATCTCACAGGTCATGATGTGAAAAATGTACCATGCCATGGAAAATAATTTGGTTTATTCCAACTACTTTGCACAATTCAATAACCCAAGGGATGCCACATAACTTTAACAGAAAAAAGTTTTCCACTCTAGGTTATTATTATTAAAATTATGAACATGTTTCTTTATCCCGCATTTATGATTTCACGGCAACAAAAGCAAGCAGAGGAAATCAAAGTCAGAGCTATTAAAATAATTTGGTGCAGTATGTTGCCATTTGACTTCAAAATAGCAATAATATTAATAATAATAGCATATTATATTAAAGTCTGCCTGCCTCAGTGACTTGCTATTTACCAAAGTTATTTTCCTATCTCCCTTGTTTTTACATTGGTGCTAATCAGCTTAAAACAAGTAGGTTAAATCTGGCTTTGGAATAATATGGAGGGAAAATATACACCCATGCGTTTTCAGTCAGTACCTCAGTAGATTGTTTTCTTCTTCCCCCTTATTTTATTTTAAATGAAACAAGGGAACCTGTTGTTTTTTCAATCTCTTTCCTCTTGTCTATAAACTCAATAGGCGCTGTTCTTGCATCGTCTAATCTTCGTAGATACTTTATTGGTGGTAAAGTGCTATGAACAACACCCTGAAGCAGTGAAAAGTACAATTTAAATGCAAGGTCTAAAATTTTGATCATCAACATTTATGTCCTTTTATTTTATTACCTAAAATAAAATCATCCCTAGTTGATAGCACTAAATAGGTGTAGAACATCAAAATGTTTTATCCAATCTTCAAAATTCTTTCCAATAAAGGTGAAATAAACTTTAGAGGCAAGATATTTGCAGTCACATTACTATAGATGCTTTTTGAACTTTGCTAAACATTGAGGGACTTCAAATATAATTCTTTGACCATGATTTTTGTTTTAATTAATTCTATGAACTACTGCATCATTTTTATTTATTGCTATTTAATTCATTGCAGTTTGTAATAGAAATAACCCTTTGTATTGGATATAAATTGTTACTGGTTTTCCTCTGGGAAAGCTTTGAGAGTTATAGTTTTAAGCATTTCACTCATATGCAGACAAGAGAACTGAATTGTAAACATAATCTTTTCCTTGCTCATATACAGTAATCATGCTGTTAACAATTTGATCAGATTTAGATCAGAGATTGATCAGAGTTGATCTGATTTTTTGATCAGAATTAGATTTGATCCAAGTGATCATTGTGACCCAATGGTAGGAGGGAATTTATGACCAGGAAGGACTGTGCCCGATGCTTGGATATATGTAGATGAAAAATTGGTGCAAATTGTACCTCTTGGTAACCATCTTGCACACTGTCTGGAGGATCCAGGACCTGATTTAGCCTACACCTTGTTAGTCATTCTGGTTAAAGAGGACAAAACCAACTAGATTCAAGTGAAACAGACAAGGACAAAAGCTGCCACAAGCACAATTTAATTCTATATATAAATCCATGGATTTATTTTTTTGCAATATCTAAAATAATGATAATTAGCTGAGTTAACCAATTCTATAAAATTGTTAACCAAATCTATAAAGCAGCATACTTCTTTATAATTTTAGAAATAGATCATAATCATCTTTGAATCAGAAATAAATGGAATTGTCCTAATTAGCATCTTAAGTGGAAGTTAAGAAAATTGCAAAAATTATGAAGGCAACACTTATTAGCTTGGGTTTGTCACAGGACTAATGAGTGATATTAAAGCAGCCCTGATCTATATCTGACACTGATATCTATTAACATTGCTGAGCGTGGAAATTTGAGTGTCTCTGTCAGCAGTACCGTTACAAACACCAGTGTCAGTTACAATAGTTTTTCACATTTGTCCTTGAAATCTGCAGTGTGCTCAAGCAGATGAATCACACTTGAGGCCACTTGAGTGAAGAGGGAAAGCTGGGAGTGTCCCATTAAATGATAAAGAAACAACTTAAGGCAACTGGACTTAGAGCAATGACAAGGATAAAAACATATTAGAGTAAGCATTCAACTGATCTTTTCAGTTTACTCTTTATATTTTTACAGACATGAAAAATATTACATTATTTGTGCAATATTTTGAATTTAGTTTAAAAAATAGCTTTTAGATTAAATAACAGAAATCCAATCCATTTGTACTATTGTTCATTGCTGTGTCCCTTTGACTGAAGAAACATAATTGAATTATTACGGATTCTTACTTATGTGATTATGTGGTCCGTATTTCAATGGAGTTGAAAAGCCACATAGAACATTAATATAAACACCTTTATTAGAATTTTTTGCAGTTTTCATTTAAATAAAACCTGACATTATATAACATCTTTCCTAACCATGGGACATGCCAAACTAGTAAGCTACCTTTGAAGTCCAGTAAATGTGGTAATGCACATGAACAACATAAGGCAAGGCAATTTCATGCAGCAAGTGAACGTGTTTGATGTTAATACCAACAGCAGCAGATTCTCATTCTGTAAGGTCTCCTTTCTACACAAATGCCGATTGACCAAGTATTTCATGGATTTGGATTTGGTTTCAGTTGTCCCAAGTTTACCATTAGTGTTTAGTTCTCAGCTTCAACTGACAAATTGACAATCTTCAAGTTGACAGGCTGGTAAAGTAGCAATCATCAGCTATCGTAGAGACATGATATTAATACAATATGCAATGTGCCTATTTCCTGGCTCTGCATTTTGTGTGCAGTTGTAAAACCATTCATGCTTCATTCTTCTCAGTATTCACTATTTAAAATCTTTGCTCCTAGTTTGTCACTAGTTTTATTGTCATTTGTACCAAAAAAGAACAATGAAATACTTACTTACAGCAGCACAACAAGGTTGTGGACATAGTACTTAGTAGAAACCAAATAAAAAGCTCAATAAATAAAAATCTCAATACAGTAAACCCTCATTATAATGGACCATAGGGGGGAGATGGTGTTCCGTTTGCCGATTGTCCACTATAACTGAGTAAGGGATTATCATTGTATAAGTAGTAGAAACAAACAACTACAGTTGCTGGTTAATACACAAAAGGACACAAAGTGCTGGAGAAACTCAGCAGGTCAGGCAGCATCTCTGGAGAACATGGGTAGGTAATGTCTCTGATCCAGACGCTTCCACAGACTATCGGGTTGGAATTGGAACAATGCCCATTTCCTAGACACTATGATTAACGCTCAGTGCTCAGTCGGTACCAGAAATGCATCCATTTGTCATATTAAGTCAGATCCCCTGCCATCAGCCAACACACCTTCCTGAGGTTAGCCTTAGGTCATGGGGGTTTTTTTGAGTTAAGGTCTCATTTGGTTGGCGACTGATCACAGGAGGTCTGTCGTGCACTGCTTTCGTATTTCTCAGGAACACAGCAGCCTTGAAGTTCCTTGAAGTGGGCCAATGATGCACAATCAAATTGATGTCAACAGTTCTTTATCTACATGTGTGTGGAGCTGCAACTATTCCCTGACTCTAGTTCACTTTGGGCCTGCTTCAGTCTATAGGGTTTCAAGCAGATACAGAACACATTTAATACCAGAAACTTTCATTAACCTTCCTTGGGCTACATTACTGGGTCATTCTACTAACATGATTAGGGTCTATAGATACATACCTGGGCTGTCAAGGATGACCTATGCTATGATTTCATTAGCTATTGAAGTTTTGGGGATCTAACCCAGTTTCACTGCTGATAAAAACAAAAAATAAATTGCTTAGTCACCATCCCTGGACCTTTGGCAGATTCCTGCTCTATCTTTCACTCTTGCTGCTCACTATTCTTCCACTCAGACTTTAATGGGCCTGTCCCACTTAGGTAATTTTTCAGCGGACTGCCGGCGACTGTCGAGTTGCCGGCAGTCACCTGAAAAACCGACAACTGGAACGGTGACTGTCAGAGTGGAGCACACACACACAAACACATCGCTTCCTTCACCAGCCTGTTATGCAGGTGGGGTACAGGAGAAGCGGGGAGAGCGCTGTCTAAAAAATTCACACGGTGCAAAGCCAATGTGAAACAGACACACACCGTGATGAATAGAAAGATTGGCACTGTAAAAAGATTGCCAACACACAGTTTACAGTAAGTCCTTTAAAAGTGAGGGGAGAGGGGGGAGAAGGGGGGAGAAGGAGTGGAAACAACTTTTAAGAAGCCAGAGATACATGGCTGTGAAGCTCGGCGGACATAAACTTAACCGGTCGGTTATCCTTGGTTCTGAAAACTACTGTTTACCTTTTGTTTCCCCAATGAGCCAATCAAATTCACTGGTCAGCACCAGCTACAACCTACGAGAACCTTAGATCTCCTGGCAACCCATTGGGACCTCCTGACGACCCACCTACGACTCGAGAATTCTCACTACCCTCCATGGCTGCTTCATTCTAGTCGCCGCTAATTTTTCAACATGTTGAAAAATTCACGGCGACCATAATGAGGCCGTGACTAGTTCCCAGAATGCGGGAACTCCTCACGTCCATGAAGGCGACTCCCCGGCAACCACCCGCGAACATGTGGTGACCACGTGGTGGTGACTAGAATGAAGCCGCCAATTAGAGTAGCGGGAATTCCCGTGCCGTAGGTGGGTCGCCAGGAGGTCATAGTGGGTTGCGAGGACGTCGAAGGTTGTGGTAGGTTCTCGTAGGTTGTAGCCGGTGCTGACCAGTGAATTTCATTGGGAAAAAAAACGTAACCAATAGTTTTCAGAACCAAAGATAACCGACTGGTAATGTTAATGTATGCCAAGCTTCACAGCCGTGTATCTCTGGTTTCTTAAAAGTTGTCTCCACTCCTTCTCCCCTCTCTCCCCCCCCTCCTCCCTCTCCCCCATCTGCCCCCCTCTCCTCCCCTCTTTTAAAGGACTTACCGTACACTGTGCTTTAACCGTCTTAATTACAGCGCCAACCTTCCTGTTCATCGCAGTGTGTGTCTGTATCACCTTGGCTTTGCACCGTGTGAATTTCACTCAGACAGCGTTCCCCCCACTTGCCCCGTCCCGCGCCTGCATAACGTGCTGGTGAAGGAAACGATGTGTCTGTGTGTGTTCCAGTTGCCGGTTTTTCAGGTGACTGCCGGCAACTTGCCAGTCGCCAGCAGTTTGCTGAAAAATCATCTAAGTGGGACAGGCCCATTAGACTACGATCAAAATCATTAAAGATCAAATAGATGGCAAATATGTCATGTTCAGAATCTCCTGGGATCCTGCTTGTAATTTGCCAGAAAAATTGCTGATCTTTTAGCAGTGCTTGTTGTAACAGGCCAATATGATGGGTGAACAAAGCCATTCCTGCAATGTTGTCACGGGAGATGGGAGGACTGTGTGGCAGAAACCGCAGTATTAGTTTATCAAAACTAATGCAAACAGATATTGTTTACCATTAGTCTCTCAGCATCTCTCCTAGACTTTGCCAATATCATGTTGTCAACAAAGGAAGGTTATAACTAACTGGAAGCCTCATGAATTTTAACACAATTGACGTATCTTCATGAAATGAGTAGTTGAATGCTACTGGGGAAGGTATTTACAGTCCTGGAAGTACCTCGTCAAAAATGATGGATAGCGATTACATCTTATTTCACAAGTGTGTTTATGACCAATGCATATTAAATTCAGATATCTTATCCTAATGATAGAATCAGAAACTCATTTTTCTTTGCGAGTCAGGTTTTTATACCTCCGCTTGTCAGAAGAGAGAGATGGATTGTGCAAAATAAAGATGGAGAGCTGCTGTATTCGATCTGCTCTCATTCAATCCAAGCTAAACTATAGCAGTGGTGTGAAAGCTGCTTGAGGTTTCATTCTGAACTTCAGTGAAAATGGAAGCACTATCCAGAATCATGGAAAGAAAAGGAAGCTACGAAAAATAATCTGACACTTGGTAAGTAATACAAGTGACCTATAATTGACACTAGTACGTATTTTCCAGTAAATAACTAAGCTCAGCATTTGTAATAGCACTGCTGACTGATTCACTCTGGCTGCTGCAAGCAGCAACATTATCAAGCATCAATGTCAGACATAACCAATTGTTCTTACATTAGGAACAGCTTAGAACTGTCTTTTGAAATCAGCGTGCTTGAGAAAAGGGCAGTGACATCATTGGGACTAGGATTTAATTTTTCCATTTCAGTACTGTTTTAAGATTTTGCTCCCCCTCACCCCCCCCCCATCCCCCCCCCCCATTCCCCCCCCCCCCCCCCCCCCCCCCCCATCCCCCCCGTCCCCCCCACCCCAACCTCTAACCTCCTTGCTCCACCGACAGGTACACTGTATTATTGTATTTGACGGAAGCATTAATTCCGTTTCACTTTGCACAGATGCTCCCTGACCTGCTGAGTGTTTCCAGCATTTTCTACTTTTATATGTTCCCTCGAATTGTAACCCTATAGTAGAAATTGCACTGAAATCAGTGAATTTGAGTGAAAGTAGCAATTAAAAAATTGGGAAAACACCAATCTCTCATTTGCTGTCTTCTGTAATATTTATGACAACTCCCTCTACAGTGCCCTTACTCTAATCCAAACTTAAACTAAAAGGCAACTGGAACAGATATCAGACACAAACGTGGCAATTCCTTAATGCTATCTCATGTATTTACAACATTAAGTTTACATAGAAACATAGAAAATAGGTGCAGGAGTAGGCCCTTTGGCCCTTCGAGCCTGCACCGCCATTCATTATGATCATGGCTGATCATCCGGCTCAGTATCCCGTACCTGCCTTCTCTCCATACCCCCTGATCCCCTTAGCCACAAGGGCCACATCTAATTCCCTCTTATATATAGCCAATGAACTGGCCTCAACTACCTTCTGTGGCAGAGAATTCCAGAGATTCACCCGCACTCTGTGTGAAAAATGTTTTTCTCATCTCGGTCCTACAAGACTTCCCCCTTATCCTTAAACTGTGACCCCTTGTTCTAGACTTCCCCAACATCAGGAACAATCTTCCTGCATGTAGCCTGTCCAGCCCCTTAAGAATTTTATAAGTACAAATAACAAATGCTATCCCCTCATTATCCATGGACAAATGTTTTAATATTTTACATTTCACACATTTTTATGAAAATCATACTACAGCACAATATTTAAATACAGGCTTTTGTGCAACTAAATATATCTGGCTGGTAGTCATACCATCATACAACACATAAGCAGTCTCTTGCAGAGTCTTTTAGCTATGGGCTTATACAGCACAGAAACAGGCCCTTCAGCCCAACTAATCCATGCAAACATAGTTGCATAACCAAGCGGGTCCACTTATCTGGCCTGGCCCATAATCCTCCAAACCTTCCCTATCCATGTACCTGTCCAAGTATCTTTTGGTAGGTTGTAATTTTAACCGCCTCTATCATTTGATCTATCTGCTCAGTTCATGTATGCACCCCCCCCCCCCCCCCCCCCTCCCCCGTGCCCTTAGATCCCGTTTAAATATTTTCCCTCTCATCTTAAACTTATGCCCTCTAGTTTTTGGCTCCCCTATTTTCGGAAAAAGACATGGCTGCTCACCCTATCTATGTTCCTCATGATTTTATAAACCTCTATAAGGTCACCCCTCAGCCTTCTATGCTCAAGGGAGAAAAAGCCCCAGCTTCTTCTCGTCGCTCGAATTCTCCAGATTCAGTACCATCCTCGTAAATCTTATTTGTACAGTTTCAAGTTTAATAACAGCCATCTTATAGCAGAGTGAACAATACGCAGTACTCCAAATGTGGCCATACCTACTACTTGAACAGCTACGACATGACGTATCCAAATCATTTGTATAAATATAAATATAAATCATATATGAAATAAACAAATCCCTACGGCACACCACTTACAGGCCTCCAATCTGAAAAACAAACATCTACCATTACTCTCTGTTTCTTACCTTCATGCCGATTTTGTATCCAATTGGTTAGGTCACCCTTTCAGACCAGTCTACCTTGCTGTACCTTAACCAAGGTCTTGATGAACATCTACCGCACTGCCTTCATCAACCCTCTTGAGCACCTCTTCAGTCAAATTGGTTTGACATGATTTCCATGCACAAAGCCATGTTGACTATCTCCAACCGGTCCTTGCCTTCCAAATGCATGTAGATCCTATCTCACAGAATATCCTCCAATAACCTTCCATCATTCTCTCTGCCCTGTTGTTCCCGGGTTTTTCCTTGCACTTTTCTTAAATAGAGACACAACATTAGCCACCCTCCAGTGATGGTTATCGATGATACACAAATCTCTGCTGGAGAACCTGCAGTTTCATCCCAACTTCCCACAATGTCCTTGGATATACTTGAGTAGGTCCTGGAATTATGTTTCACAATGCAGTTTAAGTCTACCAACACCTCCTCTTCTGAATTGTGAAATGTCTTCAAGACATCACTATTACCTTTCTTAAGTTTACTAACATCCATGTCCTTCCCCATGGTAAATACAGGTGAGATATATTCATGTCATATATCGTCCATCTCCTGTGCCTCCACCCATAGACAATCTCATTGATCTTTAAGGGCCCCTTCTCTCTCCTTAGTTACTTGTTTGCTCAATATTGGGAAAAACTTTGCCCATCAAGTCCATATGAACATCAAGCACCCACTTACACCAACCCCAGTTTTCTTTTAATTCTCCCCACATTTGTATTAACTCCCCTCTCAATGCTACCACTCACCAATCAATGGCTAATTAACCTGCCAACAGATATGTTGATGTGATGTGGGATGGGAGCAAAGCACTTGGGAGAAACACAGGTTAACATGCAAACTTCACCCAGGCAACACCAGAGGTCAGGATTGAACCTGGGTCACTCAAGCTGTAAGGCAGCACCACTAATGCACCAGTCTACTCCAGTCTGCTATTGTTAATCCACTGTCAAATGTGCCTTAGGAGTGTGATCCCTTTGTGTAGTGTAATTACTTATTATATAATTTTTTTCTTCCTACAAAGTGTTTCCTGGAGTTTTCATTTAAACATAATATAATTAGTTAAATCAAATGCGCTGCTAAAGTTTCCCTGATGCTTTATTTACCTTGGTGTACAAAATATAACCTTGATTGAAGTATACATTAACAGACTGGTTCTGCCTTTGTGTGAAATAGACTGTTAGTTCAGTACAGATTGCCATGTCAAACTTTGAAGAGACCATTCATAAAATTTCTATAAGAACAATATTTATAAGGCAGTTGGGGAGATTGGGTCAAAATAACGATGTTCAACTTTGACGTTTGTTCGAGTGTAATCATGAAGCAAACCTGAACATTTTCAGATCACAGCCAATCTATATCATATTTAGTTACAAAGAACCAACCAGACCTGATTCGACCTCAAGGATTAAAGTTTGTTTTAAAAAAGGTTATGCTGGAAAATATGTAAGATCACAGGACCAAGAGAAACATTGGCCACATTTCAGATCACTCAGCTTTCTGAGGAAACAATGACTTTGTTTCTCTCTCCTCGGATGTTGCTGGACATGCAGGGTACAACCAACATTTTCAGATTTTATTTCAGATTTCCAGCATCTGCTGATAGCTGACCTGACCTAAACATGTCAAACATATTCGGGCGCTGTGATGTCAGTTTGGGCTGCGGGCGCAGGTTGGGCGTGGGAGTTAGGACGGCTTGTGGGTTCAGGTTAGGGGGTGGAGTCAGGTTGAGCTATGGGGGTCAGATTGCGGTGTGGGGTCAGGTTGAGTTCTCAGGCTCCACTGTCAAGCATTACCTTGGGAAATAGGCACTGCCTGCTGCACTACCCGACCTCTCGTGGCTATTTGTGGGCAGTCCACCTGAGCACATCACAACATCCTGGGCCTTTTGTCCAAAAGAGTCAGCCCGGCCTGATTCAACCCGAGCCTGAGGATTTAGAATTTGCTTCTGAAGCAACTAGGTGGCACGGTGTTGCAGCGGTAGAGTTGCTGCCTCACAGCGCCAGAGACCCAGGTTCGATCCTGACTGCTGGTGTGTCTACACAGAGTTTGTACATTCTCCCTGTGACCGCGTGGGTTTACTCCGGCTTCTCTGGGTCCCACACACCAAAAATGTATCTGTTTGTCGATTAATTCAATTCTATAAGCTATAAATTGTTCAGAGTGTGCAGGATAGTGCTAGTGTGTAGTATAGGGTGATCGCTGGTCAGCGAGAACTTGGTGGGCCAAAAGGTCTGTTTCCATACTGTGTCTCTTAAGTCTAAAGTCTAAAGTGGAACCTGATGCAAAAAGGCTGATCCCATAGGTTCAGGTTAGTGACCAGGACTGAAGAAGGGTCCCAACCCGAAACGTCACCTATCCTGACATGCTGCCTGACCCGTTGAGTTACTCCAGCACTTTGTGTTCTTTCATGCATCTTCTTCTTCCTCTTCTTCTTCTTCTTGCGTATGGCGTGCACAGCCTAAAGTTGTAAGAAAACTTGTTCTGTTTGATCTTTTGTTTGTGCAAGCCAGGTTGATTGCATTCGTTGAAACAGGGTGGACCAAGTGAAGGTTGCAATCTCCCACCCCTCGCGTTAGACCAGGTGGCTAAAAGAAAGCCCTGTGCATGAGCAGGGGGTTTAGTTTATGTACTTCTCAGTGCACCTACCTCTGGCCACTAGAGGGGGGATTGGATTGAAAGCAGGACATTGCCTTTCTGCGGGAGTGTGACCTGAGAGACCAATCACATCCTGCAAGGCATGCTTCCTATCAACTGGTGAAGGATCGTTAAAGGCAGCGTGTCCCACTTTTAAAGCTGAGACAAGAAGCAGAATGCTGGAAGGTTACAATAAATTAACATAATAAAAATGACTCAACAAATACAAGCAAGCACTCCATTGACTGTGGCTGCTCTGGCTTTTTAAAGTAGAACTCATGTTTTAATTGTACTTTATAATGTAATTCGCATGAGGAATTAACAGCAACCCTTTGAACTAAAAATGTGCTGATTATTAAGTTAATTGACCACTCACAATACTCACAAATCAACTGGGATTCAGGGGAAAAACTAGCTACATAAACATGAGCTGAAGTATTCAACATCACCAAGCATATAAATGTGAAATAGATCAGTGGGATGTGTGGATGTAAGATCTGATTGACTAGCACAAAGGAACACAACTAAAGAAAAAAAACACACGCATTGACTTTGAATCCCAGTGCAAGTATTGCAAAGTGAAAGAGTAGATTTATGTGTTAAATTGAGCTGCGACATGTATGTGAAGTGCAGAACTTTAACTCCCTTAAGTGACCTCCTTTAAGGTTAAAAAATGATTTATACATGATTTCACAGAAATATGTCCCTGGGCCTCTTATTAGGACTTGAAACAAGTCAGTCTGTGCCATTCCCCAACTCCTTTTATTTCCACATGAAAGTGATTAGAGATGTTTATCTGAGCCAGAAAGCTGGGGGCTGGAGTTGCTTTCATCACAGAAACCATGGAGATGTCAAATACATCAGAAACTACCAGAGACTCAAGTCATTAACCTGCCTCCATTTTCCCCAACCATGTCACTGGCTGCAATTGCATATATTTGCAGGACAGGAAATAAAACTTCCAGATTAAAATATTATAGAGAACAGAAAAGTTGCTTTCCCATGATTTGTAGCTCCAAGCCAAAATATGAATGTGTTTTCATACTTTTATCCTGTATGTTGTTATCTGAGTTGACAGTCGTATATTAAAATCTTACCATGATGGCTCACAGTTGCAAAGGCTATGTGCAAGAATGCCTTCAAAAGAACTTATGTAGGAAACCCCTTGGGTAATTCAATCAATGAAATCCCTTTATCTGACCTTTAGAACTGTTTTCAACTTTCCAAAGCATTCAAATCAGAAGAGACCATTCGGGATTATGCTTCTTTCTAAAGCATAAAGAATAAACAAGCACGGGTTTGTAAATCACTTTTGAAAACAAACACAGACTGCGACTCAGAAATAGTCTTAATGTAAATCAAGCTACATTGTCCTTTGTCGTTAAACCACTCTTTTGGAACATTCACTCAATAAAATGCCCTCATATTCAGTCAGCAATATCTCTTTCAATGTTCATTCTGGCTGCTACTCCACACACGAGGGAAACCTGAAAACCCTGTGGTCTCAATTCATCAGCAGGGATCTAAGGATGATCAATTGCTCTCTGGAAGATGCTGTGATTCTTTCTAGCATCTTTGCAACCAAAAAATTGGATGCAATTTGTTTTCACAACCCACCCCACCTCCTTTTTTTGTACGCTGAGTATATAAACCTTAAATCTAAAATGATGGAGCATCCATTCATAGTAAAATATGAATTCCTATTAAATTCCTCAAATGAAGTTGAAGCACAGTCCAGCAGTCTAATAGTGTTATATAATAGATTATTAAGTTTCATTGCAATTAACCAAATTTAACAAATGTAGCATCATGATGAATTTGATTTGATAAACCCTTCTAATTTATATGTATAAAAAATTGTTATTATTTAAATAAATGTTCAAAATAAACAGCATTATATGAAGCATGCACACATAAGCTCATACATGCTTCATTTTCCAATTAAAGAAAGTGATGTGATAGGAATAATAGATGAACTTCCATATACTGCATATCTTGGCAGTGACATGAGTGAAAATCTGGTTTAAAATACAAATCAGATGAAAATGACAAGAGCAGTATCTTTATCTAGGCGCAATCAAAGCAATATATTTATCTGGACATACTTGAAGTAACAGAATTATGTACCTGTTAGTGGAGTGGCAGGATAGGGTGCAACACTGAGGCTCGTACAGTCTGTAAGGAAATGGCAAAAGGGCAAATCTCCTGCCTCAGATCACCAATGGCAGACACATTGCTGAGTGAATCTGATGTTTTTGGCCTCACAGTCTCTGAATTTACTGAAGACTCATGTTATGTAATTATACAAATTGTTGTAGTCAGGCTGCATTTGGAGTATTATGAGCATTTCTGGGCACCCAACTATAAAAAGGATGTCATTCACATGAAAAGGGTGCAGAAATGACTCATGAGCACTGGAGAGATTGGATAAGTTGGGATTCTTTTCCCCAAAACATAGGAGGTTGAGTGGTGGCTTTGCAGAGGTGTACAAAATCATGAGATGTATACATAGGGTGAATGGTCACACTATTTTTCCCAGTCAAGGGAAGGCTAAAACAAGAGCGCATATATTCCACGTGAGAGGGGAGAAATTTAAAAGGTAGCGACTTTTCCACACGGGGTGATGGGTATATGGAATGTTGCCGGAGAAAACTGTAGAGGTGGGTACAATAATAATGTTCAAAGGCATTTGGGTAGGTACATGGATATGAAGGGTTTGGAGGGATATGGATGCACTGTATTGTTGGCAAATGGGACGAGCTCAGGTAGCTGTCTTAGTTGCCATGGATGTTGATATTTAAATAATGAATTGAAAGATACATTGTGGAAATGGGCCCTTCATCCCACTGAATCCACACTGACCACCGATCACCCATTCACAATAGTCCTATGTTATCCCACTTTCGCTTCCACTTACTACACACTACAGACACAAGGCGGGCAAATTACAGAGGCCAACTAATCTATAACCTCGCATATCTTTGGGGTCGTGGGAGAAAGTCGGAGCTCCTGGAGGAAACCCGTGTGGGAGAGAACGCGTAAACTGCTCAGAGACAGCAGCCAGGCCAGAATCGAACCCAGATCCCTGGTGCTGTGGGGCATCAGCTTTACCAGCTGCACCACTGTGCTGCCCTTTCTGTGCTGTGAATGACTCATGCTATTCCTGCTCTCTGCCACAATTTGCAGTGACTTTATTGCTGCTTTATACATGCCATAACTGAAAAAATCGACCAGCTAATTATTATGACTTTGCCCATCCAATAAAATCAATAGTGAGGTCAAGTTTGATGGATTAACCACATTGGATCACCATAACCACTTAGGCCATCACAGAATCGAAGCAGAGGACTCTGAATCAGTGAAATATTCAATCGTTCATCAGGTTGCCCGAGGGGAACATTTTTACTGACATGTAGGAACTTCACTGAAACCTCAATCTTAATTAAGTAATAAATTTACATGATGTGACAACCAAGCATGTTCTAATATCCCCAACTGATACTATTTTTTATGGTTTTTTTTATTGAGCTAGATGCATTATGCACAAATTTTGCCCATTGCTAAAATATGGCTACGGATCAGATGTAACCTATGGTTTCCAATTTAAGATCAATTTTATATAATTAAATGTTTGGATTGGCGTAACCACGTCATATGAAGTAAGCCTGATCTGCATATACTTGGCACACAAACTGTGACCGATACCCTGTTTGTCAGTAGCGTGTTGGTCCTGCTACCTTGGATCTATATAAACTATTGGCCAGGCTGCTCCCACTCCAAAGCTGGAGTCACTGCAGTGAATTGAAATTAACTTTGCAGCAGAGTGGTACAGTGTGGAAACAGACCCATTGGCCCAACTTGCCCATACCGACCAATATGTCCATCTACACTAGTCCCACCTGCCTGCATTTGGCCCATATCTCTTTAAATGTGTCCTATACATGAACCGGAATAAATGTTTCTTAAACATTGCATTAGTCCCTGCCTCAACTACCTCTTCCTGCAGCTTGTCCCATACACCTATCACCCTTTGCATGAAAAAGTTAGCCCTCAGGTTCCTGTTAAATCTTTCCCCCCTCACCGTAAACCCATGTCCTCTGGTTCTCGATTCCCCTACTCCGGGCAAGAGACTCAGTGATGCGATTTAGCCGCTGGAGGATATAAATATCAAGGATTCCAATTTCTGGCATTCGCTGTCAGTGTTGAGCCAGAGCTCATTCCCAGCAACATGAAGCCTGTACTCAACAAAGTAATTCCGAATTTGTCCTTCATGGACTAACATGTTGACTCGAAATGTTGTCACCCTTAAAATTAAGGCATTACAAGGCTTTGTGCGGTATGATACCATGACATGGTGGACCATATCACCAATAGCCAGCTACCAACAGCTGAAAACACAACACTGACAGCCATTAAACCACCATCATCCCTGCCCCCCACCTCTGCCTGTTAGAAAAGTCAGTAAAGAGTTGCAATGTTTTTAATGCTTCTGTTTATCTCTCAGCCATTCCGCAAATGGGCTTACAGTCCCAGTATTATTAGTACCATGGACGTAGTATAGCCGTACACATTAGTTATTTAATAAATTAATTTGCATCTCCATTGTAATTAAGCACAGTGGTGGCACAGTGGCGATGCTGGTAGAGCTGCCAAAGACTCAGGTTCGATCCTGACCATAGATGCTATTTCTATGGAGTTTGCATGTTCTCCCTGTGACCGGGTGGGTTTCCTCCAGGTGCCCCAGTTTACTCCCACATCCCAAAGACGTGTAGGTTTGTAGGTTAATTGTCTCCAAGTATGTAGGAAGTGGATGAGAAAATGGGATAATATAGAACCACTGCGAACAGATGATCGATGGTCAACATGAACTTGTTGGACTGAAGACGTATCTCAAAACTAAATCAAACTAAACTAAGTACATCTGACAACAAATCTGCCTAATGCAGATCCCGAACATTCAATACCACTTTTATTTTTTGATTTTCTCATTTAAACTCTCATTGCCTAATAACACGTTGATAACCTTGGATTGTTAACATTCTCCAAAGCTTCAGCCTATTTTTGAGTTGCGAAACATTCAATTTAAAGCTTTTAACTCAGTTTTTCTCTGCATTGGCACCAACTGGACTCTTCCAGAAGACTCTGTTTCTACTTTAGGTTTACAAAATGTTGATTTAATTTTTATTGAGCATTCTTACTGCTTATGGTGGACCCTGAAAGTGAAACTAGCCTCAGTGATGACATATCATGAGAAATTTATTTGAACTCTGAATTAAGAGGGATAAAAGCCAATTTATTTACAATGATTTTTATCCAGTTTTTTGCATATTTTTGGGGTGGAGTAATCAGTGACAAAATGAGCATTTACCCCTGATTTCCATGAGAAGGCGACGGGGAACTGTGACTTTGAATCACTGCGGTCCTTCTTGTAAATGCTGGAAGGTGAGGAGTTCCAGCATTTAGATCCATTAATATGAAAGGAATGGCGATAGGTATCCAAGTCAGGATGATGTTTAACTCAAAGGTGGTGATGTTCCAGTTCAGCCTGTGGACTTTACCATCAAGGGCTCGCAGTCTCAGGAGAGGATAGACAGGAGCTCCAACGACCCAGAGGGTGGACCTACCCCTACGCGGGATCCGATCACCGGCGCGGGGGAGCTGACATCCCCCCGATGCGGGAGCTGATCGCCCCAATGCGGAGGGCCCGACCGTCCGACTAAAGGAGTCAAGATCATCCCATCAACGGAGGGCTCAAGGCCCCCGAACCACGGGAGAGCATAGAAGGGAAGAGATTTGAACTTTTTTCACCTTCCACCACAGTGAGGAATGTGGAGGAGTCACTGTGGTGGATGTTTATGTTAAAATGTATTTTGTGTGTTCCGTTGCTTTTTATTTGCGAAACATAGGGATAATAAAGTATTATTGTGAGTGTGATTGTTACTGCCTTTGTTCTTCTCGATGATAGGAGTGATAGGATAAGTTTCAGATAAACTATTAGCAAACAAATTTGTCCATTGAAGCAACACAGTATGATTTCTAGGGTGAACATCTAGTTGTAAGTCATTTTCTTTCTTGCAAATATGCTAAGTGAATCTGCTTTGCTGGTTCCGTGCACCAGCTCTTCTTATTTTATGCTGCACATGTTCAAACTGCATGATTTGAGTAGCCGTTAAATCTTATTAATTCCCCACAAATGAAGCTTGGAGAATATCATTAAATTCTTCCAGCCTTCAAACAGCCTCAAGCGGAGAGAGATGTGAGAAGAAGAAGAATCGAGAGGGTCTGTGGACTTATGGGAAACTAGCAGGAAGCCCCAATCAGAGATCAGCAGGAGATGACCAACAAATTCAGAGGTAGAAACGAGTAGGGAGATGATGTAAAGCAGGTGATAGCAGATTTGTTTCACTTCTTTCCCTATTTTTACTAATGTTTGAAAAATTAAAATTCAGAAACACAAGGAACTGCAGATGCTGGATCACAAAATAAGACACAAAGTGCTGCGGTAACTCAATGGGTCAGGCAGCATCTCTGGAGAACATGAATAGGCGATGTTTCGGGTCTGGGCCATTCCTCAGACTGATTGTGGTGGGGGGGAGGGGAGAAAGCTGGAAGAGAGGTGGGGGCAGGAAAAAGCCTGGCAAGTGATAGATGAATACAGGTAAGGGGGGGATTTTGATTGGCACATGGTTGGACAAAGGCCAGAGATGAAAAGGCAAAAAGTAGGAGATAAGGACAGAAGAAGTGCAAATTGTGAAGCCAGAGGACTGAACCCAACTTGGATTTGCACCCATTTCTCTCCTTCCCCCTCCAACCTGCCCCCTTCTATCTATATTCCTTCCTCTGGCTTCATAATTCGCCCCTCTTCTATGCTGTCAATTGGACCATATACATCAAATTTATGCAGAACTTCAAAACCTCCTGAAGTTACTTCCCACCTCCCATGCAAAACTCTTTCCTAAATGTGTAAAACTATTAAGACCTGTTCCCTTGATCTTCTGGGGCTGCTACTTTTCATGAAGCCCCGCTGTAGAAATAAACCCTTTACTGTGTGTTCCATTTCACTTCGGAGATTACGCCTAAGTTCATTAAAAAAGCAAGCACATCTTCTAAATAGATACGTGGATTTATGAGTATGTAGTGAGCAACAAAGCAAACTAATTCTCTGCAGTAACATTTCTAATTGAATTAAAGAAGCAGAAATAAAATAATTGTTGATTTATGTTTCCCGTAAAAGCCCTTGTCACTCCAGGTGCATGATGCTATTATGCTTGCTCTCTGCTTTTATTTATTTCAAAATGTTTTGCTTCATTGTTCTGCTCCAAACTAATGCGAGCTGCTCAGGTGGATTCCCCTCTGCCTGGGGCAGGGAACTCCATGTGGGCATCAGCTATGCAGAACATTCAGAAAAAGAGGCTCGAACTAATAACCACAACTTCAGACTCCACCCATCCTACAGAAATCCATTCATTGGCAATTAATATGATCCAAGATCATTTCCCCACAAATCCAGACCCAAATCCAGACACAGGATTAATTCTATGTTAAGGGAGCAAAAAGGCTATTGTTCCATGATCTGTATGTGATATTCCCCAATAAAATGAATATATGAGGTTTGAACCTTCATGTTTGACATCACAATCACAATCACAATAATACTTTATTAGCCAAGTATGTTTTGCAACATATGAGGCATTTCATTTGCCAAGTCAGTCATACAAATAAAAGGCAACAGAACACACAAAACACGTTTTAACATAAACATCCATCACAGTGACTCTTTCACATTCCTCTCTGTGATGTAAGGCAAAAAAAAGTTAAATCTCTTCGCTTTGCTCTCCCGCGGTCGGGAGACTCAAGTCATCGTTGACTGGATGATCTTGGCGCCCATAGCCGGCGTCGGGCCCTCCGCATCGAGGCGATCTGCTCCCGCATCGGGGGGATGTCAGCCGGACTATCGCACCTCGCGTCGGGGCTGGTCGAACCTTCCACGACGTTGGAGCTCCCGACATCCACGGCCTCCCCTGAGACTGCGAGCTCCCGATGCAAAGGATATTCAATTCGCACTCTCAACAAGAATGCAATAATATTAGAACTAAATTCATCATTGTCCAGATAAGCCAGGTTCCAGACTCAAGAAACAAGTTTTGGATAGGGTTGCTGAGATAAAAATTCCACGCCTAATCCCCTAGGAATCGAGGTCACAGTGAAGAAATTTCAGAAACTGTTTTCTTCACCAGGGTTTCTCCCTATATTCTTGTATACTCATGGATGCCTGGTGTAGATTCCAGCATTGGTAGAAGTGGGACCCCCCTGTAGCTTAAGTCTTGGTTCGGCTTGGATCCTTCTCAATATTTTTCTGTTTTTGTGCCATTATAAAGGGCAGCTTATGAGGTTAATTGGCCAGCATCAAAATGTGCTTTATCCCCATCATCTTCAACATGCACCCAGAATGCACCCATGGTCCAACAGGTGCCCTTCATTGGCATTTACATTAAGTGACTCCTGTTAGCAAATTTAGAATGTCTCCAAGCATCTCCTCTGCTTCACTTCTATTATTGGAGCAGGTCCAAGGATTCCTAACTCCTTTGCTGAATTCCAGCCAATGTTTTGTCATAACCTGAATACAGAAGTTATCCTGCAGAGCAGGTATTTCAGAGGTTTGTTTGTACTAGCAAGCACCATCCATTCGCTCATCTGTGTACTTCCCAACTCTTTGGAATACATAGTTCCTCAATCACTTCTAAGCAAGTACTAAGCCTTTTCCGAATATAAATTATTTGATTAAGAATGAGGTTTTGGCTCTGTCTGTTTCAATTTTTAAGCATGATTAGACATTTCAAAGGAACAAGTTTGCTGCCAGACATCTGGGTCTTTCACAAACCTGGACATCATAAATCTATGTCAGAAACACAAAATGCACTTGCCAATTGCTGCAGGAACACATTCACTGAGATTTTTGAGGTGATTTAACAACAAACGTCAGGAAGGTTACTTTTCATGGGAATGTCCCTCTTGTTGGAAGAGCCACAGAAACCCTTGGAAAAACAAGGTTAAAACCATATTCCGGTAGGCGGCAGAGCATGGTGGCTGATTAGACAGAGAGCTCCGTACAGTCGGATAAATAAACCTCCCCTAAATTCAAAGTAAACAAGTATTTAAGTTTTAATGAGCACAGTATGAGTGGGGGAGTCAAAACAAAGAGCAGAAAGTTGCAAGAAAAGATGCTAGAAAAGCAAGAAACAGGAGGTCAGGCCCGAAGCGACGCAGACGAAGCCAAAAACAAACGGGCTGGTGGAGACGATGCAACAGAGGCCCTCCATGAGGGATTAAAAAGCATAAGTATACAACTCAGCAACTTGAGAAGAGAATTAAAAGCGGACTTCACTTCATTCAAAGACGATTTCAAGCGGGATATGAGAGAAAAAGCTGGCCGAATTTAAACATGAAATGAATCTTCAGATGGCAGCGAATGCACAAGCAATACAAGAACAAAAAAAAAAAACGGAAGAAGCCGCCACCCGAATAGAGGAGCTGGAAACATGGAGTGTCGCTGCAAACAGCATACTCCAAGAAACATTGAGAGACCAGAAGTTACTTGTCGACAAATTGAATGATCTGGAGTCCAGATCCCGAAGAAATAATCTGCGGACATACGGAGTGCCAGAGGGTGCGGAAGGTAGCTCAGTACCTCAGTTTGTAGAGAAACTGCTCAGAAGTGAAATGTCAATCCCTGAAATGACAGATTTACAGATTCAACGAGCACACAGATCCTTGGCACAGAAACCAAGCCCCAGTTCCCCTCCAAGATCCATAATTGTCCACTTTCTCCAGTTTAAAGTTAAAGCGATGGTTCTCAAACAGGCATGGCAAAATAAGATCCAACTTGGAGAACAAATGCTGTCTTTTGACCATGACTATACTACCGCTGTAGTACAACAACACAAGGCGTACAAACATATCAAACGCTTCTTAAAAGAGGAAGGAATCCGCTTTCAGACACCATTTACCAAGATACGTATTCACTGGAAGAGCGGACATCAAACCTACAACAATGCAAGGGAAGCCGTGCGAGAGCTACAACGGAGAGGCTATAAAGTGGAAGAGCTGCGGGGAGACACGGACATGCCGCCACTGCGTGAACAACTCCACCAAACAGCGCAGTGGCAACTCATCGAGAGACACGGGGAATCAGAGACAGTCAGACGGGCATGGGAGCACCTTCAAGTATTCCAACAAAAGACTCATGCTTGAAATGAGATATGATTATGAAGGTACGCACAGACATGGATAACACAATGGCTTCTGCCACAATATGTTAGAATACTGAGTTCTTATGGAATCCTAAGTTTATAAATATGTATATAGATATGTATATTCATAGAGAAATCTGTTTATAAGCCTGGTTCTAAAAATATCACCAAGCATCACAGACCTCATGTGAGTGTAATTAATGTTGATTTAATACAACTTTCTGTATTAGATAAATCTGACTGTTAGGGAGATTAGAGCTCGAATGAATGGAGGGACCCATAGAGGGTTACCCCCCTTATCTAGGAGAGGGCCCTTTCTTAGTGTTAGGCTTCCTCCCTTAATTTACAAAGGGGTTCTGGATCTATGGAGGAGAGAGAATACCCTTTTTGTTTTGATGTTTTGTTTTGTTTTGCCAGGTAAAACACCTTTGTTTGTTCATATGTTTTGGTTTGTCGTTCAGAATGGTTCTGGTGTTGAGTTGAGGGGATACAGTGAAATCAATCACACTAAGTGTAATGATGCAATGTCAAGGACTTAAGCTGATGTCTCTAAATGTTAATGGTTTGGGTAATCCAATTAAGAGGGCTAAAGTCATGACTAAATTGAAAAAAGTGAAGATGCATATTATTTTCTTACAAGAAACCCATTTATCGCGACAAGAGCATGAGAAGCTGAAAAGATTTGGGTATAAAAACACATATTATAGCTCACATACTTGTAGTCATGCAATAGGAGTGGCAATCTTGATATCAAACTCAATTAAATTTGAAATGTTTAAAGAAATAAAAGACAAAGAAGGGAGGTATATCATAGCAAAGGGCAAAGTTGATAATAATATCCTGACACTGGTGAATATCTATGCTCCCCCAGATAGTGATAAACATTTTTTCAAATCCCTATTTGATATTATTGCAATGGAAGCAGAAGGAATTTGTATATGTGGGGGGGATCTGAATGTTGTACTGAATCATAGGCTTGATACGACAAGTAGAAAGAAGAATAAGAACCAGTTAACAAAACTACTAAACACTACCTGTGAAGAATTTGGGTTTCTTGATGTCTGGCGGAATTTTCACCCTCTAGAAAGAGACTATACACATTACTCAATACCGCACTCAGTTTACTCCAGAATAGACTATTTCTTAATGCAGAAAGAAGACTGTTATAGGGTAACAGATTGCAGAATTGGTGTGGCAGATGTATCAGACCATAATGCCATATACTTAACAATTCAAATGGACAGTAGAAGGAAAAACACAGTGTGGCGATTAAATGTTGGAATACTGAATGATAAAACAACTGTTAATGATATTAAATTGGAAATCAAAACTTATCTAGAGGAGAATGACAATGGGGAGGTGGACCCATCCATACTATGGGACTCATTGAAGGCTGCAATACGAGGTAGGTTAATAGCGAGGGCATCACATATTAAATAGGCCTGAATGAAAACATATAATAAGTTGATAACAGACCTGAAGGATTTAGAACAGAAGTAGAAAAAATAATAAGGACCAGAGAACTTATAAGCAAATAGAAGATTTTACTTCGGAGTCACGTGAGTGACTTCGTGAAGACCCCGCCAACACGCATGCGCGGCATATCGTCGCGCGCATTTGCATCGGCAGGCTGGGGGGGGGGGAGTGCGCTCTCTCCTCGGGCTCCTTCATAAAAGCCGGCAGGTAAGTATTACTTTTATCCTACAGGATGGACAAGGGCAAGAGAAAGGCGCTGTCGAGAAGTCGAGCTTCGACCAGCCAACGGCCCTTGTCTCCGGAGCTACAAGCAACACCAGCAGCTTCGAGGCGTGTGGGGGCAGGAATGCGGAAGTCAGGTGCTCCCGCTGATTCAGGGGCCGACTCACCTGAATGGTTTACCGCTCCGGAGCTGGATGCATCGGATCCAGACTTCGAGCCCCCTTCCCCCAAGAAAAAAGGGGGGAAACAGGTACGTGGCAAGGGGTCTCGCTTCTTACAAGCAACCCCTCCCCGAGCTCCTGAAGACCCGAGGGGGCTGGGCCGGGGGACAGCCGCACGACAGGGGAGCCCTGCAAAGTGCAAAAACGTACCGCAGCCGGGGATATCTGCCGTAGTGCAGCCTGGCAATACCACTGCTGCGTCGAGTAGGCCTGCTGGAGCAGATACCGCCGACAACACACCCCGTTCAGGCTGCGGTCAAGGGCGGAGGTGGCAGCAGGAAGCGGTCGGTCAGCTCAGCTCTGGGAGCGGCCAACCATGCGCCTCCACGTCAAAAGATGGGCATGTGTGGAGGTAAGCCTGCACGGACTCCGGGGAGCCAGGTTCCGGGTGCCGGCGCCGATTCAACTCACCTGCCTTCTTACCAGACAGGTGGGCCGCCACGGGAGAAGTCTGGGAGAAGACTAGCGGAGAGTCCGTGCGGGAGTCGTATGATCCTACTTGGGCTGTAGGTCACGACGACCTGCCATTGGACCCTAGACAGCACCTTAAGGAGGTGTGGTCCAATGGTGGAAGCCCCAGTGAGTTCGCAGGGCCTGGAGAAGTCGGCTTGTCCGCTGCACATAGCAGGGACGGTCGCATAGAGCGGTTGAAGCTCTTAGTGGAGCAACTCCTCCAGCGGGACCGGGAACGAGAAGAACGGGACTCGCGGGCATCTACCAGCTTTGCGAGGACCCCACTCAGCATCTCATCGTCTCCAGCAGGAAGCTTGAGGGATTTTCCAGCTGCTGTGTTCGAAGACGACCCGGGGCAGCAGTAGTGCCGCTGAGCCAGAGCATGAGGAGGATATGCTGGAAGTGGTGAGTAAGTTTGCCGCTACCACCCAGACAGGTGAACCTCTGCACCACAAATTGGCGGGCACCATTGATTACCTGACTACGCACCAACTCCAGAGTCAGGTTCTCAATGATACCTTGGAGAAAATAAAACCGCCCGAGAACTGCATCAACCTCAGTGTGCCCTTGGTTAATGCCAGATCTGGGGACACTTGAGTACGGCCACCAGGATGCAGGATGTCCACCTCCAGCGTATATTAAAAGTTCTCTCCACGGGCATAACAGCGTTTCGCTAGGACCCTGGACGGGGATAATGTGTCGAGCGATCAGCAAGACGCACTGGCTTGGGCACTATGCAATGCCCAAATGAAATAAACTGCCTGCGTAAGAGCTCCATAAAGCCCACACTCAACCCCAAATTCGCGGGGTTGTGCCGACCATCAACCGCTCCACCGCCGCATCAGTTGTTTGGAGACCTATCCAAACAGGTGAAGGAACTGGATGAGGAGGCCAAAACAGCTGGCCTCATGAAACCTCCACCGGCCAGACCTCACCCATATCACCGGCAACAGCCTAATTCATCTTGGAGAACACGGCTGCCGGAAAGGGCACAGAGATCCTACCCACCTCCATCCCAACAAGTGCAACGACCTTTTTTAGGGCAAGGCCAGCAACGGCCTGCATGGAAAATGCGGCCGCCGGCTCGTCAACCTCCACAACGCCCACTCAAAACACTGTATGTACGGAACCGCCGTTAACCTTGGAGGTAAGGGGGTCTGGTTCTTCTCACGCCGTAGCATCCCCTCCTGCACAAATAGGTGGGCGATTGCGGGCTTTCTTGGACATATGGAAAACTGTCACCACGGATGAGTTTATTTTACAAAGTGTTCAAGGATATGTTATAGAATTTATTGAAGGTGTAAATCCCCCTACTCAGCATTCGCCTCGTAGAAAATTTACTCTATCCCAAAAAGAGGTGGAGGCAGGACATGCTGAAATTATACGGTTAGCAGAAAAAGGGGTAATTGGCAAAACCAAGCATGAACCAATTGAGTTTGTGTCTAACATCTTCACTAGGATTAAAAAAGATGGGGGATGTCGGATAATAATAGACTTAACTGAATTGAACAATTTTGTACAATACACCCATTTCAAAATGGATATGTTTGAAACAGCTAAGCAGATGCTTTACCAAGGGTACTTTATGGCATGCATCGATTTGAAAGATGCATACTATACGGTACCCATTGCTAAGGCTTATAGGAAATTTTTGAAGTTTGTCTGGAAGGGTCAGTTATGGGAATATAAGGCATTGCCCAATGGAATCACCACAGCTCCTAGGCTGTTTACCAAATTGGTAAAACCTATATTAGCTCTTCTCCGACAACAAAATTATACAGTAATGGCATATTTGGATGATATCCTTATAGTGGGTCAGACCCTCCAATTGGCGATTCAAGGAGTGGCTGCAACCAAGGCTCTGTTCGAGAAGCTGGGATTCGTAATCCATCCAGACAAATCAAAATTGCACCCTGGTACGGGTTATGGATTATTTGGGGTTCACCCTAGACACCAATTTAATGAAGATTACCATCCCAACTAATAAAGCTACTGCTATTATAGAAGAGTGCCACAATCTTGCTTGCGCCAGGGTACCGACAATTCGGCAAACAGCAAAAGTTATAGGCAAATTGGTAGCTGCATTCCCAGCTGCACGATTCGGACCGCTACACTACCGAAATTTACAAAGATCAAAAATCACAGCATTAAAAACAAATGCTGGTCACTTTGATCGGCCAATTCGGCTACCATCAGAAGCTAGAAATGAGCTACAATGGTGGGTTGACAATATTAGAGAATGTCATAGACCTATCATAGTGGGCAACCCTGATGTTGTGTTACAAACTGACGCAAGCGCACAAGGCTGGGGAGCAACTGATACGATGTCCAGTTGTGGTGGCAGATGGAACTCTCATGAGTCTACATTCCTGGAGTCACATGGGATAAATTATATAGAAATGCTGGGAGCATTTCATGGACTGCGGGCTTACTGTACTAATTCACAGGATTTCCATGCCCGCCTTCAAATAGATAATACTACAGTGGTGGCTCACATCAATCATATGGGTGGTATCAGGTCGCTATCTTGTGATGAATTGGCTAATACAATTTGGCACTGGTGCATTGAAAGAAACATTTGGATTACTGCGACCTATTTGCCTGGGAAGCTTAATACAGTGGCGGACACCAGGTCACGAGTATTCAATGACAACATCGCGTGGATGTTGAACCGCCAAATTTTTGGAGATATTATAGCTCACTTTGGGACACCAGATATTGACCTATTTGCGTCCAGGTTGAACCATCAGATACCAACGTATGTGTCATGGGAACCAGACCCTGGGGCAATAGCAATGGATGCATTTTCGATCCATTGGGGGAAATGATTTTGCTACGCATTTCCCCCATTCTGCCTCATCAGTCGGGTATTGCAGAAAATTAAACTAGATTCTGCAACTGGCATATTGATCATTCCCGACTGGCCTACACAACCATGGTACCCGATGGTTGTAAAAATTTTAAAACAGCCATGGATGGCGATTGGGAAACAAATTGATTACTCACCCTATTACGGGGATCAGTCATCCTTGCCATGGTCATTTAAACTTGTTGGCTTGCAAGTTCTGAAAAGACTGCTCATCCGAGCAGGCATCTCGTCAAGAGCCATAAACCTTATTGCTGCATCGTGCCGGGAATCAACCCGGAAACAATACCTCACTCAAATCAGAAAGTGGGAGGTTTTCTGTGCCCGGAACAACAAGTCTTCCAACTCGGCAACAATACCTGATGTGTTGGAGTTTCTAGCAAGCCTCCATTTTGATGCTGGCCTCAGCTACAGTGCTATCAACAGCGCCAGGAGTGTGCTGTCCTCATACCTGGATATAGGTGTCGGCTCCAACCACCTGGTGTCTAAACTAATGAGGGGAGTGTTCAACACCAACCCTCCCGACCCAGATATACAGTAACGTGGGATGTGGGGATCGTGCTGACCCTACTGAGGAGCTGGGCTCCAATAGATGAGCTACCATTGAAACAGCTCACCCTCAAGGTGGTGATGCTCATGGCACTGACTACAGCCCAACGAGTCCAGACGTTACAGAAACTGCGACTGGACAGCATGGTGGCCACCCCTGGTCAAATAAAATTCTTTGTCAAAGAATTATTAAAACAGCACAGGCCAGGGACGCATGGGCTGCAGCTGGAATTTCGGGCGTACCCTGTAGATGCCACACTCTGCATAGTCACCCATCTCCACCACTACATCCGAGTTACTGGAGTTATCAGGATGAAGGAACAGGGACTCCTCATCAGTCATAAACCTCTGCATCGTCGGATGACTACACAGACTATCGCCAGGTGGCTCAGGGTGGTGCTGGATGCAGCAGGAGTTGCTACTGACATCTTTAAGTCTCATTCCACCAGGTCTGCATCCACATCAGCGGCGAGAGCCATGGAGGTGCCCATGGACCACATTCTCGCCACTGTGGGCTGGGCCAGTGAAAAAACTTTTCAGCAGTTCTATAACAAGCCTCTGGCTGCCCCTTGGACATTCGCAGAAGCTATCCTGGGAACCACTCAGTAAATGTCTGTCCCCGAATTAGGGGTTTGTTGTTTATTTGATTAATAAATTGTGTTGATTTTTCAGCCAGTTTCGACTGAACTCCATTAACAGTCTTCCTCCATCAGAATGGCGGCAGTGTGATAAGCATGGACGTTGTCCAGGGCATGAAATCACAGAGCTTTGAAATCTTCACGAAGTCACTCACGTGACTCCGAAGTAAAATAGTAAGATTAAACGAGAACTTACCAAGTTTGAAGGTTGATCTGTATTTTACGAGGAGTCGCGGTGAGGGATTTCGTGCCCACCGCTCCCACCCTCTATCACAAGGTCAACCAGGTAGTTCTACGTTTTTCATCTTACTATTTTTAGTCATGGTTTTGATTCTGTGATTCCACACCGCTGCTTTGAAGGATGCCGCGCATGCGTGTTGGCGGGGTCTTCACGAAATCCCTCACCGCGACTCCTCGTAAAATACAGATCAACCTTCAAACTTGGTAAATTCTCGTTTAATCTTACTATTTGAGGGGACAAATGGATGGAAAGGTGGAGAAAAAAGCAAGATTTGTAAAACAGGCACATTATGAGCTTGGCCCTAAATCCACTAAAATACTTGCCCAAAAGGCTTCGCAAACAACAGGCTGACAACACCATACACAAAATTAAGGACCCCTGTACACAGAATTTGAAGAGTGATCCAAAAGAAATAGAATATATCTTCCAGGAATATTATAAAGAATTATATACACAAACATCTACAGTAGATGGGGAATCAATGAGGACTTTTTTAAGTACAATAGATCTGCCCTGTATTGGAGAGACACAAAATAAAATAATCACAGCAGAAATATCACTGGAGGAGATAGAGAAGACAATTGGTAGGATGAAATCAAACAAGGCCCCAGGCAGCGACGGTTTCCCTACAGAATGGTATAAAATATTTCGGAATGAGCTGAACCCACTTCTTCTGAGAACCTTTAACTGGATTATCAAAGAAGGCAAGACACCCCCGTCATGGAAAGAGGCAATTATAACATTAATCCCCAAAGAAAACAAAGACAAGGAAAATGGTACCAACTACAGACCGATATCAATTCTAAATGTGGACTATAAATTATATTCTTCAATTATCGCCAAACGATTTGAAAAGTTCATGCCAGATTTAATTGATGAAGACCAGACTGGTTTTATAATGGGCAGACAAACACAGGACAACATTAGAAGAACCTTACATATAATACACAAGATTCAAAAGGAAAGTACGCCTGCTGTCCTGATAAGTCTAGACGCGGAAAAGGCTTTTGATAGGGTTAATTGGGAATTCTTATATCAAACACTAGAAAGATTTGGCTTTACCGAAGAGTCAATTCAAGTTATTAAAGTAATTTACCAGCAACCAACTGCAAGAGTATAGGTGAATGGGTCCTTAACTGAGAGATTTGTGTTAGGAAGAGGAACGAGACATTGGATCGATTATACTCCTGATATCCCTGACTTCCACATCCAAACACTTTTGGGAGAAAAAGCGCTTCCTGGACATATCAAGAGTATAATCGATCCAATAACGATATTTACTTTAGAAACCTGGTTCACTCTTACCAGACAACTTGAACTGAATACACGAAAAAACGTTTTAAGATGGATAGCTTTGGATAATGAATTTAAACCAGGGGTGTATGACTCAACATTTAAAGAGTGGATGAAGAAAGGAATGACTGCATTTTGTACTGTTATTGAAAATGGAGACATAAGAGGTTTTCAAGATTTGAAGGATAGAGTTGCACTTCGGAACCAAGACTTGTTTAGATAGCTCCAACTGAGAGATTATTACAATAAAAAGGTAAAAAGGGAGGCACTAGAAGAAAAGAATCCAGTGATAGTGCGTATCATCAAAAAACATTAAGGATTATTTCTAAACTTTATCATAGTTTAATGGAATGTCAAGCTAAAACTACATTTGATGTAAAATTTAAGTGGGAAAAGGAATTGAACATCACAATCTCAGAAGAAGAATGGCATCATATGTGTGTAACACTACAGACATCCACCAATTCACAAAATTGGAGAGAATTTAATTGGAAAAATTTGATTCGTTTCTTTATTATGCCTAACATAAAAAGCAAGCAAATTCTAAGGCAGCAAACATGCTGGAGACAATGTGGTCAAACAGACGCAAACCATGCACATATCTTCTGGAATTGCCCAAAAATAGAACCATTTTGGGACATTGAGTGAATTCAGAATTAACGGAGGTATTAGGATATATAGTCTGCAAGAAGTGTTCCATTTTATACCTGCGTAATATAACTACAGTGGTGCTGAAGGAAGACCATTACTTGGTTAAATTCCTACTCACAGCTGGCAGAAAGGCCATTACAAGAAACTGGCTTGCAGCAGACACACCCAGACTTAGACAATGGTTAGACATAGTACAGGAAATATTTGTCATGGAGAAAATGACATATTCCCTAAGAGTGAAAGAAGACGAGTTTAACAGAAAATTGGAAAAATGGATTAGGTATAGAAATAAAGACATCAACACTGTATAATTTTATAGACAATAATGTAAGTTATTGGAAAATGTTTTAATATGAAAATAGGTTTGTATACTGCGTCATTAATTGTAAACTGAACCCCCTGCTACACTGTTGTACGTTTCATTGGAATGTTGTATGTTTCGTTGTTATATTTGTGTTTTATTTGTGTATACATAAAAGCAATAACAACTAAAGTGGAAAAAAGAATAAAACCATATTTCCAATGATTTTCAAGGTTTTTTGGCAAAGTTTACCGCATATGTTGGAAATTCTCTGTGGGAAGTCATCCACATGGTCCGAATATTTAAGCAAGGTTTGAATTCTGAAGATCTAAAATTATACACTTTGTCCTAAAAAGTCCTAAAAAAAGTAGATAAGAAAATAATGAATACGTTTATTGACCAAATATGTCCACATACAAGGAATTTGCCTTGGAACAAGGGAACGTCGAAAAGAAAGATTATTCATCCAACTAGATGTATTCCCTACCCAGTTATAAGCATTGTGGCTATTTTCCTTTTCCAATATTTAAAAATATCTGAGTCCCCATTCCAGTCATTCACTGTTAATAATATCCAAATCCTGCAACCTTTTCTAATAAAAGGCACCAGTTAGATAAGGGATTTCCAGTTTATTTTTATGCTTTTAGGAGCTTATGCCTGGCTTTCAAAACTACACATCAACGATGGAAATATTGAACATTGAATTCTCCAGTTTATGAATGACCCCCCTTTCCCTCTCTCTCTTTCCTGTCCAATCGCACCCCCCCTCCCTCCCCAAAGCACACCCATTTCTCCCACCATCTCCACCCTCCTAATCTCCTTGCTCTTTTTCCTTCCTTCGTACACTCAGCTCCCATCCCTGGGTTTTGTTTCCTTTCTACACCCCCCATTTCCCCTCCTCCTGTCCCTTTCCACATATAAACCTCACTCAGTCTTTACAGTACATATTACTTATCTTCACTCCTCATCTAACACCATTTCAATTCTAGCCTTTGTTGCTTACTCCATCCATCTGATAATCAAAACCCCACTCATCTATAGCATATCCATGATTCCACTGGACTCTCTGCCTACCTCTTTTGCTCTTCCTGGCAGTTACCCATCTGCTTTCTATCTGCACCTTACGTGTGACCACCTCACTATAACTCCTATTTATGACCACCTCACTATAACTCCTATTCTCATGGACGATCCTGAGGTCGTCCATCTGCAGCTGCAGTTCCCTCATGTGGTCTGTCAGGAGCTGCAGCCATTTGCATTTCCGACAGGTGACACTGTATGTTTCCCACATCCTGCAGCAGGAGCATACCAGTGCCCGATCTGCCACCCCACCGCACAAAGACCAAAGGAAAAAAATTCACAAAGAATGGCATTCCCTTATCTTGCCATCACCCTCCCTTGCTGAAGCTTCTCGAGTTAAAGCCTCAACATTTTCCCTCTCACAAAACTGCACTTTACGTTAGAGTACAGCCTTTCCCAAAATGAACATGCCCAATTAGCTAGAAAAAAAAGAGTGAAGGTGCTGATTAATACATAATAGGACACAAAGTGCTGGAGTACTCAGCAAGTCTCCGTGTATTCTGGACAGCATCTCCAGGAATCATCTCTGGAGAACATGGATAGGTGATGTTTCAGGTTGAGACCCTTCTTCAGCCCAATTAACTTCTCTGTCACACCTTCTCTTCTTATTTGCTTTTGTGCCTGTCAATAAGCCAATTAACTCTTTTGAATGCCCTGGTCTGCCTCCTGTCTAGGAGCAGGCCCTTTGGTCAAACATTCTGCACGACCCTTCCACCCACCTGTGCATGATCCATGGTGATGGACAATGTACCCATCTGAGCTGTAGTCTTTAACTGAGTGATGATCTGTCTCCAGCCTGCTTTTGACTGATCAGGCCTCCCTCCCTGTCTGCAGTGACCTGCATTCCCTACCTGTTCATGTGTTTGTCAAAATGTCTCTTTAACATTTATATCTGTTTCTACCACCTCCCCTGGCAGCACTTTCCAGGCACCTGTCATTCTGTGCAAACAAACATGCCTTGCATATCTTCTTGAACTTCCCTCCGCCCCCCTCCCCTCTCTCACTTAAACCTACACTCTCTAGTATTTGATATTTACACACTAGTTTTTTCTGTATATTAATGCTCCTGGGAATCCTGCCTTTTGTCATGTACTTTATTCTTGCATTTTACATACAAAATGCACTACCTCACACTAATCTGGATTTAACTTTATGTGCCATTTGCAAGCCCAAATTTCGAACTAATCCACATCCTGCTGCATCCGTCCTAGTTATTAACAATTTCACCAATGTTTGTGCCATCTGCAGGTATCAATTAGACCATTCATCCAAATCATTTATTTATATTACAAATAACAGAGATTTGTTGCAGAACACCTCGAGTCAGACAATGACCTCTCAACCACTAACCTCTGTCATCAATGAACAAGCCAATTCTGAATCCAATTTACCAAATCGTCATGAATCCCATTTGGCTTAATTTTCTAGACAAGCTTACCATAAGGGATCATGTCAAATGTTTTACTGAAGTCCACATAGACCAACATTAACTGTCCTACCCACATCAATCATCTTCGTAATTTCTTCAAAAAGCAATCAAATTTATAAGACAGAACCAGCAGCACAAAGCCATGCTGAGTAACCATATAAGTCCATCGTTTTCCAAATCCTGTTTCTAATGATCTTCTTCATTTTTTTCCAAATCCTGTTCCTAATAATCTTCTTCATTAATTTTCTTACCAATTGAACTAAATGAATTAATTAATATTTTGTAGTAATTACATTTATTTTAATTGTTTATAAATGTCGCTGTTGGACCTGTCAGCATGAGCTGCAGGTAAGGCCCACCAAGGCCTCCTCTCTGGTTCACTGGATACATGATGGATACAGATGGTCAGCTTGTCTAGCACCCTCCACCCCCCCCACAACTGTGTGAGTCAGGATGGCAGGTAATGTTTCTGGGCATTGGGATGGTACCAATATGAATCAGCCCATCGTTCTCCTATGTGAGTATGATGTTGGCACTATACTGTTTTACCATGCTCTCTCACCCTCTGTTCATTCACTGCATTCCCTTTGATTCATCGTGGACTTTTGTTTTTGTTTGTTTAGATAATGACTGGATGTGTAATTCTTCTAAATCACAGCATTATGTGCCCTGGCCCAGCTGACAAGATGGAGGCTTGAATTACCTCCAACTCCAATGCTGCAGGCTGCTACCTGGAGAGTGTCAGTTCCCATAGCCACAGCATACCATGCACATTACTCAAGTGAAGGACCTTTAGACCAACTGTTCCAGATTGTTATGATTAATTATTCTTGCATCACAATCATTTTGTTTGAATTGAACTGTTTAAAATAGGTTCCAGCTGTTCTCCTTGGCCATTGTTGTGATGGAGATGATTAATTGTGGTGTGATTCAGGCCGTGTGTGTGCGTAATTTTAAATGCTATACCAAAAATAAAAATACAGTTTTTAGGTCAGGATATAATTTAGGCTTTTTGACCAAATGAGGAAGGAATTGTAAACTAACATTTAGCATATTCAGGTATGATTAACTCTCATCTGGAAGAGCAATAAGTTTGCCCTGAGTGTAAGATCATGTCGTTTGATGTCTTTCAGTGTGCAGTTTATATAGAACCCACTCCAAATAAATGTACGCTGCTGCTAAGCACAATCAAGCCTTTCTTGTTAGAGTGTGTGCTTGTCATTCATTATTTCTGTCTGTGCTTAGCACCCTTTGGATATTAATACAGCTGGTTTAACATGGATAATAGAAATGTTGCTTAAGATTTCAGCTATTTTAATAGAAAATCCAATACGTAATGTATGTGTGTTTGTGCATATTATATATATCTATATATATATATATATATATAGTGTGTGTGTGATATAAATGACATTCTATATCTGCCAATTTTTTTACCATTAAAAGATTTGTTAACAGAGATTAATAAATAAATTGACCAACTATATACTATATCCAAAATATAGCTACTAAATTTATTCTCCTAAATCTCTTCTGAAACTCTGCATATATTAAATTCTAATAGATGTCACAGAAAGCCAAAATCAATTAGCAGATGTTGTAGCAGTGAATGGTTGAATTCTGAGTGGAGCAACAAATGTCAATGTGCAGAATCAGGAAGCCACTGGTAATTCAGTGCTATATAACAGAGTTATTAATGTCTAATGTAACATGGCAGTAGCACATAGCACAGCTCTGATCCTGTACATTTTCCTTAAAAGATTTGTGGTAGGTTTGATCGGCCCAAAACCATTAGGATTATTTATGCAGTAAAATTCAAAATAAGGCAAGCGGCATTTTTTTCATTTATTAATTTGCAGTCAGTGCTTGGCTGAGCCATTGAGTGCAATATTAGATGTAATTATGCAAATTGCACACCATATCACCTGGAAATGAATTATTTGACCTTGCTAACAAGCAATATTTATTTTCCACTGGTTGGAAAGTAAATGTATCTATCACTAAACATGTACTCATATGCTTGAGATTACATCATCCTAAAGTTAAAAGACATTTTCAAAACAAAGAGATTGCTAAAGTACTGATGTTTTGGCTTCTTGACATTATTGATTGGGGAATTCTATTTATTGATTGGGGATGATCAGCCATGATCATAATGAATGGCAGTGCTGGCTCGAAGGGCCGCATGGCCTCCTCCTGCACCTATTTTTCTATGTTTCTATGTGTAAAGGTGATGAAACAAGAGCATTATTGCTTGGAAGAAACCTTCACTTAATTTCTGAAAAAGGATTAAGCATTGCATTGGCCATGTACTATTGTTGAAGCATATGTCAAGTGGGCAGTGTTACTTTTGGTCAAAGCAATATTATGTGCTTTGTGCTAATGCTTCTGTTGGATTTCTAGCAACATTATCTCTGAATATTATCCACATGAACAAGAAATGGACCACATGTATAGACTCTTTGACCTAGAAATTAGTTTGCATAGCACAGTGGTTTTATGCTTCGCATGAAAGAATTCTGTTATAAACCCAACTTAATGTAGAGATCTCGTATGACAGCAGTTGGTTCCAAGTCCGTCATACATTTGACTTGCTTACTCACAGAGATATGTAAATAATATTACACTGCATCTTTTTAGTGAAGAGTCTAGAGTGTTTTAGTGTCATATGTACCAAAACAAAACAATGAAATTCTTATTTGCCACTGCAGGTTTGTTAACACAATCTTCTTCTTAAGCCCCCTTCGGTCATGGCTGACCATGGGTGTCTCCAGGGTTGGAGGAAGCCTGTGCGTGACTTTATTTAACGTGGGGAGACTGGTGCACAGCAACCACCCCATGGTCCTTGACAGATCTGGGTCAGGATCCGGTGGCATGGAATCCAAGACAACCAGAGACCCTTTTCTGCCTTCATCTGCCTTCCCAGCCATTGTGACGCTCCACTAAGGTTAGCCATCATCCTCCGCCTGTTCCACCGTTGAGGTCTTGATTGGATTGCCCTTTGTCAGAGACCTTCCCCTCGACCTTACCGCCATGGGTGGCCCTACCAGGAGCATAACTCCAGACGGCATCGCTCTCAGGATCTCAGGTCCACACAAGCATCTCCACCACGACAAGGTGACAATCCACGGAGAAGATGTTGTTAACACAGTACTCAATGGATAATAAGGGGTGGGAGATTCCAACCTTCACGTAGTCTGCCCTGTTCAATAAATGCAATCAACCTGGCATGCACAATCAAATAAGATCAAATAGAACAAGTTGTCCTACAACTTTAGGCTGTACACGCCATACGCAAGAAGAAGAAGAATGGATAATATAATAGACAAACATTTTTAACGTTTTTTTATTAATATAATGTAAAAATTCAAAGCCCATAGTCCCTAGTGCAACCAAGGCAGTTTGTAGTTCGGAGTTTAGTTGGAGTTGGTAGTGTTCAATAGCATGATCAACATTGTGAAGACCGCTAATCAAGAAAGTAGATTAGGTCTACTTCAATGCAACCTAAAGAGAACCAACCTGACTAGGTTTAATAGCGTGAAGTACATAGTGTTTCCTATATGAAAGTCTCCTTTAAGTTTTCTACTAATTCCATGTCCCCGCTACAGCTTAGTGTCAGTCATTCCCAGTCATTCCACATAATAGCCAATGGTGTCTCTTAATACAGCCATCTAATTATGACCACCATCACTCCCTATCAATGCCCAATCTTTGATCAAGTTAGAGGATGAGAGAACTTTGGTCACACAAAGTCTGTATGACCAATTCTATTGCTGATTGAGTGAGACCTGGTGCATAACGTAACTATAGTCTGAAGGGTCCAGATACAAAACTTGCATTGAGCCACCGTGCATTATAGACTTATTGAGAACCTCTGAAATTCAGAACCTTTGGATAATGTTAATACTTTTCGTACGTGGATTCTATCAGGTAATTCACTATATTCATATTTGTTCCCGCAAAGCTAATACAATGGAACTGTCTACAATATATAATAGATGATGTAAGTTTATAGTAGTAGTTTCCACATAAATGTGAATTATGTGGCGTGGGATGCTTTAGGCAAAGGTCTTTGTAGAGGAATGTCAACTCTGCAGATGATCTGGCATCTGATGTCACATTCTGGTAAATCACACTTCACCAAAAATGCCTCGTGCAAATCCCAAAGCATCTACAAGACAAAAGAACACCACGGCACGACAGAATGAATCGTTTTATCACTTGGGCTGGAAAACCTGAATAAAGCATGGGCAACGTGGGTCAAGGGTTATGGTTTAATTTCATCCTGTCCACCACCATCATTTGGCCCAGCACAACTAAACAACATACAGCAATGACAAAATATTTATCGTACACAGATTACTGTCAATCATCTGCCTTGGACGCTGCATGTTTACATGTCTTCAGGTCAAAAGGCATATAAGAGAACAGGGAAATGTACAAAATGCTGGAGTAACTCAGCGGGTCAAGCAGCATCCCTGGACATCGTGGACTAGCATCCGCAGTTCCTTTTTTCTACCTATAACAGAGCAGATTGTCTTCTTTGTCAATGTATTCTCTGTCCTTTTGGTGGCTGATCCCAAGGGTGTTGTCTCTATCACGTAAAAATTAAATGTCATATATTTTTGTAATAAATGGCTGCACAGTGGCGCAGCGGTAGATTTGCTGCCTTACAGCGCCGGAGACCCGGGTTCCATCCTGACTACAGGTACTTTTCTGCTTGGAGTTTGTACGTTCTCCTCTTGACCTCCGTGGGTTTTCTCCAAGATCTTCAATTTCCTCCCACACTGCAAAGACATACAGGTTTGTAGGTTAATTGGCATGGTATAAATGTAAAATTGTCCCTAGTGTGTGTCGGGTAGTATTAATGTGCGGGGATCGCTGGTTGGTGCTGACTCGGTGGAGCGACCGGCCCGATTCCACGTAGTATCTGTAAACTAATACTAAAACAAAACCAAAAACTAAACTAAACTAAATGCTAGACAACTATAGCCCCTTGAGAGTTAATTTATCACAATTGTCTCTAAGTGTTGAAGATTTATAACAAGCTGCACATATTGTAGTGTTTTGTGCAAATCTGTAATTTGGAGATAATCTGAAAAAAACTGGCCCAGGTCAAATGGTGTAGTAGTTTATTTCAGTGCCAAGCAATTGAAAATCCACTTACCATGGAGTGAAACATAGTAGCCAATCTATGCATCTATATACCATTGTATATTCTGCTACAGGTATTTGTCCTTGTGTCAACTCTGGCTCAATTAATAGCACTCTCAACCTGAGAAGAACTATCGTTCAAGTTTCATTTTTGGCTACGTTTAGGTATCGATGGAATGGTGCAATGCTGGAGGTTGTCTATTAATTCTGATTTTAAGCCAAGGCCTGTTTGCTCCCTCAGATGGTGGTCGCAGTGGCGCAGCAGTAGAGTTGCTGCCTTACAGCGAATGCAGCGCCGGAGACCCGGGTTCAATCCCGACTACGGGTGCTGTCTGTACGGAGTTTGTGCGTTTGTGCATTTTCTTGGAGATCTTCGGTTTCATCCCACACTCCAAAGAAATACAGGTTTGTAGGTTAAATGGCTTGATAAATGTAAAAATTGTCCCTAGTCAGTGTAGGATAGTGTTAATGTGCGGTGATCACTTGTCGGTGCGTACCTGGGTGAGCCAAAGGGCCTGTTTCAATGCTGTACCTCTAAACTAAACTAAAAACTAAATTAATGATCCTAAATCGAAACTTGAAAGAACGGGGCATTAGCCTGTGTCCTGACCACATGTATCCCTGACTCACAACTACCATACGCAGGATACCTGGTCATATTGCTGACCATGGATATTTGCTGGCTTCAACCACCCTTGCCCATCTTTCTACAATATAATTAACTGCACTTCAAAGTTTCTTCATTGGTGTACCCAGAATCCTTGAAAGGCATCATAGCAATGCAAATATTAGAAACATTAAAAAACCATAGAAAAAATAGGTGCAGGAGTAGGCCATTCGGCCCTTCGGCCATTCAATATAATCATCCAAAATCAGTATCCCCTTCCTGCTTTTTCCCTATATCCCTTGATTCCATTAGCCCTAAGAGCTAAATCTAACTTTAAATATTGTCTTACTTATTTTAACCTTTCACTAAGTAAATTGCTTTGGAGTTGAAGGAGTTTTATATTTTTAATTGCTTTATATGCTTTGTTGTTTACTTGTTTCTAAGTGGCTGACCGAGAGGAAAATTGAATGGGGCGTACTATACATTTGTGAGAGAGTCCGTTGAATTTACTGCCTCACTTCTGTGTGCTCTTCACGCAATGCTAAATCCCAAGGTAGTGCAGGAACAAAGTGGGGTGTTAAAATGGAGGGATGTTCCATTTGCCCCTTGGACAATGGTTGCTGGAACAGCAGCATCTCATATTTGGATGAGAAATATGACAACATTTAGGACTCACTACCGAGTTTCAATAATTGCAGATAATCAGCAAATACAACCTTTACATCTCACGTTTCCAGCATTCAGCTATTTTCCCCTCTTTTTTTCAGCTTGTAGTTTTGCATTTATAGTTGTCTTCTCCTATGTACACCTCCTCCAGACCTAGCTTTTAACATCAGAAATAGTAGAATACACTTCCTCATGACCCATTGTTTGTTCCCCTTATCCTTTGATCCCTCTACTATCCATAATACAATCAAGAACTGAGCCTCCACAAACCTCCAGCATCCTCCAACCTCCCTTTAGTTATTCACTCTCCCCTGCCTTCTACCCCAGCACATCTTCACTCGGGCTCTTTCTTTTCCTTCCATCTCCATCCCAACCAGCCTTTTTTCTTTGCAACCTGAAACTCGGTTTCTCTCCTAAAACAAGTCCTATTTCCCAAAATGGCCCAGAATTTGTTGTCACTCTCTACAGATGCCCCCCTCTGCTGCTATTTCCAGTAAATTGGTGTTGCATTTCAAATGCCCAGTATCATCCCAGCAGTAGTATATGTTTTTTGAAAATGTTTTGAACTTTTATTCTTGATGATATTACTTTCAAAATAAATTAAGAAAGTAAATTGCTGACAGACACACTTACAGCCTGATTTAATCCTGCATAACCGAGTAGGATAATGTCCGTGATAGTTTAAATATCCTTGAATTTGCTTCACCTGCGCTGTCCAGCTGAATTTGGACGGGGACATCTGATGTTTAACACATCAAAGAGCACCCCTACCTACTGTGGGAATTGTTTCGAACCACTAATCTGAAATCATCTTTCTTCTTCCTGTTGCACACCTTTTCATATTGAATAGAAATAATCACTGTAGAGAAGCGAAAAGTGTGTTCTATTTGGCTTTCTAGGCCTTGCATAAACTAGTTCAGTAGCTTGGATTGTATTCTTCATTTGCAGTTTGTGTCTATTCAACTAAGTCTGACAACTAAGACTGTGTTTCTCAACATAGTCAATGGAGAACTGATCTTCTGATTCAAAACTCAATAATATAGATTAGATTTTATGTTTAATGAGAAATTAAGTCTGACCTCACTACCATTTGTATGGATAAAATGGACGTTACATGTTGCCTAAAAAATGTTATCTGACTGAAAGGTGTTAGATTGTCAGCATTTCCAAATAGTGAATCTTTCTCACCGTTTTATCTGTATTGTATTTTGTTCTGCAATTGAAAATATTTTTGTTATTCTCTCCAGGTTATGGATCACCCCAATCCACAGGTGAAAATAATACCTTGCCCATTCTATTCTGATAGCCCAGAGGCACTGCGTCAGAGGGGCTGAGAACAATTAGACCTTCCTTTTTTTGCTCCTTGCCTCGTCTTAACATCACAACACAATGGGTCGGTTGGGAATCTCACTATCTGAAGGATCCAGTATAAACGTATGACCTACAATGTGTACATTTGTATAGCATTCTACTACATGTTTAAACAAGTGACTTTTCCAACTGATAGATAAATAATAGGAGGTTGATGATAGTAGAATAAAAGAAGGACCAATTATTTCACTCTCAACAATGTCATATTTGACATAATCTGCCTTTGCACCACAGTGTCATTTGTTTAATTTGTTACATTTCTCAGTGGGTTATTTACAGAAGACTAATTTACACACTATAGTTACTTTGACTGCATATATTTCACAATACACCATGTCATACAGTTATTGTAGAATATATACTCCGTACCTTTCAATATAAAACTCTTGAAATAATTCAATATTATATATGATATGGTCTATTAGCCATGAGAGATAAAGCTGGCTTTAGAATAAAGGGGAGGTTATTTAAGACTGTGGTGAGAAAAAAAAAATTCACCCAGAGTTGTGAATTTATGGAATTCCCTGCCACAGAGGGCAGTGGAGGCCAAGTCACTGGATGGATTTAAGAGAGAGTTAGATAGAGCTCTAGGGGTTGGTGGAGTCAAGGGATATGTGGAGAAGGGTTATTGATAGGGGACGATCAGCCATGATCACAATGAATGGTGGTGCTGGCTCGAAGGGCCGAATGGCCTCCTCCTGCACCTATTTTCTATGTTTCTATGTTTCTATGAGAGAGGCCAGGCTCATTGTAAGAAGCAGCATTTGCTGCCTTCACCAACAATTGGAAGAAGCTTGAAGCAGGGGAATTGGGCTCTGGAAAGTAGATAGAGATAAGCAAAATAACAAAAGAACAACCCAGGACTTTGAGAGATTGTCTTTCTCTCTGAAATGTGCTGCAGTGCAATGAACTGTAAAGACCTGTATGCAAGGCAACTTTTGTATTGTGCAAATACAAGGTACTGCAAATGCTGGTTTACAAAAAAAAGACACATAATGCTGAAGTAACTGTGTGGGTCAGGCAGCATCTCTGGATAATGTAAATTGTTTCGTATCTCGAGCTTTTTTTCTCACCCCCAACTCTTTTCCAGCTTTCTCCCCCCAACTACAATCAGCCTGAAGGAGGGTCTCGACACAAAATGTCACCTATCCATAATCTCCGGGGATGCTGCTTGAACCACTGAGTTACTCCAGCACTTTGTGTGTTTATCAGTTGTATCATAATTTATATTACAAGCCCTGCAAACAGAAATGTTGTGACTGGTGTTCTGGAGATGTGAATTCAAATCCCAATTACAATGTAAATGCAATACTAATTTCAATTACAATTACATGCATGTGCAATTCTGCACAAGGTCTACTATTTGTTTAGAAGCAATGCACTGAAAGTCAAATTTGAATATTGCAGTATTTTATTGAAATTCACTCTTCACCAATAAATTATAACTGCTTTATATGTTGATAAGAAATACATTTTCTGCCTATTTGCCAAGTTGCCATGTAAGCCAGTGTGCACAATAGCCCTACACAACGGAATGCATTACAGTAAAATCAATATTAAACTGTTTTAATTTTCTGTATTAACTTAACTAAATACCTTACAGTATTCTATACATTGTTTACTATTTTAGTATGAAAACTAAGAAAACAGAATGCTTTATTCACATTGGTTTTATCCCACTATCAGAACAACCAGCATCCTTACATCCTTCATTATTCCGTTTATTCTCTAAAAACACAAACCTTGAAATTATTACCAGCTATTTTTATTGACTTCCCTTGACTTCTCTCCTACTGTTTTCAATCTAGGTGGCGCTTTGTGCTTCACGCATTGTTCCTTCAGCCAGGTTCCTTAATTTGAAGGAAAACGTAGATTAACTGCTAGGGTGGTTGAACATATGGCATAAATAAAATATACAAGAGGGCTATGGTTTAGGGTAAAGTAAACCATCAGCAAGTCAGGTCTACACAAAACAACTTACTCTCACCCTTCCAGCTTTTTAGTTATGTTCCTGACATTGCCCGCTGATTTATTTTTCAGAATCCCGTTGCAACCCATAATGAAGTTCTTATTTAAAATATTCATTGAAACCTTGAAGCAAAATAAGAAATGAGTTGCAAGCAGAGGAAAGAAAGACGAAAAACAGATAAATAAATCTAAACCCAAAATCAATGTTATTTTTGATTTTTACTTGGAAGTATCACAGAAAGTTGAACTTCTGCTATATATTAAAAGATTGTCAGTAAATGGCCAGGAAATATCACAGTGTCTAGTTGCAGAAAGCTCTTTCAGTACTGCTGTAAAGAAAATTGCCCCAGGTAATGCAGCATATGTCAACCACTTCTTGCACAAATCCTTCTTACTATTACCAAAGGAAATGAGAACGAATGAAAGTATGTGTAATCCATTACAACATAATTTTGGCAGCTGCTATGTCAGGTCAAAGGCCACCATTGAACTTGGAGACGCAAGGCTGAAAATATACCCTTAACAACTTGATTCTCTAGTTCTTATATTAATTCTCTGAATGCCAATACCAGATTTACTTGTTTAAATTTTTGGACACCAAAATAAAATGTTAAATTAAATGTTATTGCCAACAATAATTGACCAGAAAATGTACTGTTAAGAGCGCTGAATGACGGGTAGCATTATTAAATATAACATTTTGAAACAGTGGTTCACCTGGTATATATAAAATGTCAAACTGAGCGAGATTTTTTTCTGCGGCTGAGTAAGTGAACTTTATTTTTCAATTTATTTTTGATTGAGATTGTACAGACTTTTGTAACAGGCCAACTGTTTCTGGGTCAATTTACACGATGAACAGAAATGTGAAATGAGATGCCTGAGAACTTTGTTTATTGTTGATGGGATAGATCAGGTCCAATTTGTTGACAGTAAGAATATCCATTTTTTAGTTCATTCAACAACTTGACATGATCTGTAAGTTTTCAAAATGAACTCCCAAAGGGGAATTCCCCATTGATTACTTCTGCAGAACTGCAGATTCACTATATGACATGGTTTCCACAAAATGTCCATTTCTGTTCCTGATTAGGCCACGTGCCGCACCAGGAGAGAAAATCTACATTGCTGATCCTGAGAAAGGCAAGCAGAAACAATCAGAAGGAACTGTGGAGCAGATCGAGAGAACCCATGGGCCTGATCAAGGGGAATGCTTGGTACCAATTGGGAAAATATATGCTGTCAATGCGTAGGGCTCATCAAGACGATCTATCGGGGCTGCTCAGGAAAATCCACAGAGCTCAACAGAAAGTCCTTGAGACTAAGGGGGAGACTCCAATGAGCTGATAAGGAAAACCCATAGACCTGAGTGAGATCATCCGGTGGGGGGGAGGGGTGGAGGGGATTCAATGAGGCCCACTTATAGTAATGATGGAGCCTTTAAGTTGAAACCACGTGGATCCCTATCCACAGTTGCCGCCTGACCTGCTGAATATGTCTAGCATTTTCTGTTTGTATTTCAGATTTCTAACATTTGTAGAATATTTTTGCTTTATGTGCTTTTATGCAACCCTGGCTTATACATTCTTCACACAAATTTATGTTACAAATATAAGATCTCCAACAAATCCTTGTAACTGTGCAGCCTATAAAAAAACTGATTGTTTCCTTTAAATTCATTTCATTAAGAAATATCAATTCACATGTTCATTAATGGAACCATTAATGTCAATGAAAATAGGCAGGGAAGAAATATTTCAAATAACAGTGTCCATTCCACTAATCCTCCACCAGAGGTAAATTACCAAAAATGACAAATAAACTAAACTGGACCTTTTGATCTGCTGTTTTCATCAAGTTAGTATTTTTTTAATGTGTATAATAGTCAACCGCTTGTGTGCTTTAATCAAATAGTACAAAATGAAGAAATTCATAAATCAGCAGAATCTTGCAACGTTGACCTCCAGTGTTACTGATTTGTGGGCTGGGCCTGACCTGGACAAATTGAATCTTAAGCCAGCATAAAAATGGTGACAAACAGAAAAATAATGCAAAGTAAGCTACTGCACTGATGGTAATCTGTAACAAAACCTAAGAATACCAGAAACACCCTAAAGGTTGACCAGGATCTGGGGATGAAGAAAGAGATAATATATCAAATTAATGACCTTTCATCAATTTTGTAATGGGGTTGGATGTTGCTCAAGTGTATTTGAAATTTTCCAATCTTTTGCACTCTTCCGTGAATAGCTCCCAGAATATACTTTTACAAATAAGTCAAGAAAGTGGAAACTTAACCCCCTCATACGTCACCAACATTATACAGAGGGTATGAACACAGTACAATTAAAATGGAGAAATCTGCAATATATCTGCTCAATGTGAAAGATCAGTGTAGTACAGTATACAGGTAGTTGCCCTCGTGTTCTCTGTAATTGAAGCAACAAGCTGGCTCACAGGCTATACCCCAGCATAACTTAAAATAAATTTAAGAAATAGCAGTGGGATAAACAGATCAACTCAGTAGTTGTGTATCAACTGCCGCATATGTTGCATATCAATCGCATGCAACCTATGGCCTGTGGAACCTTTTTAGCTTACAATGTCTCCTAATTTGGCCCAATGAAAGGTTTCATTGAGAGGGCATTATTGAATAGGATTGGGTCTTGTAGGAGTGCATGCAATCAGACACAGGACAGGTAACCTGGGAGGGTATGGATGAAGCAGATGATGATGGGGGAATGGATCTCAATAAGATAATTGGTACTGTCAGGCAGAAGGGTGAGAGAGGCAAATTATGAGGATTAGTCTGTTCATTGACATGAGCCAGATTCAGACAGGGCGATGATTCAGGGCTGTGAGCAGCAGTAGGGGATATCAAGGGTATCTTGATATCAAGGGGAACATCTCTGGAGAGAAGGAATTAGTGACATTTCAGTTCGAGACCCTTCTTCAGACTGATGTCAGGGGAGTGGGCGGGACAAAGATATAATGTAGTCGGAGACAGTAAGACTGGTGGGAGAACTGGGAAGGGGAAGGGATAGAGAGGGAAAGCAAGGGCTATTTGAAGTTAGAGAAATCAAGAAAGGGGTGGAGATGGGAAGCTGTGGCCAGTAGTGGGATCATGTTGGAGGTGACGATAATGTTGGAGGGTTATATGCTCTTTACATCCAGTGTCTCTCAGAACAAGATCTGATGATTATCTTGAATTATGCTTGACTCCTTGTATAATGCAGTTACAAAAATTTAGAAGCACTTTCAAGAAATTGGCCATTTTAACTCACATAAATAAAATTGTAAAGTTGAGATCAGTTAGAACATTAACTGTAGTGCACTGACTGTTCTGTACTAAACCTAAAGTGATCAGTTTCCCTCAGTTTTACTTGGCAGTCTGTGGGGATGCGATTCAAACTCTTTACAGGATTTTCTCAGAGAATGTCTGCCTACTTTGATCTCATGTTACCTTGAAGTAAAAGTTAATACCAGCCTACATTCCTCCTAACTGCTACTGTACGTGCACGTGAATACTGCCACTGACTATGACATTTTTTTTGCATTTTAATAAAGAATTAACACCAACTTGATCTCTTTATGCACTGACCTAACACACTGCAAGTGTTGCACAGTACTCAGTTGTCCTGTGAGCCTTGAGAACAAAGGTCTAAGCTTATGTTCCGGTTCTGGAAGTTTACAGGAGGTAGTTTTGGGTTGAAATGTTCAAGTCATTGAGTTATTGTGTGGTACAGCACGGAAATGGCCCTTCAACCCACCACATTCGTGCCAGCCTTGTTTATCCATATAAACTAATCCCATTTGGCTGCATTAAGACCATATTCTTCTGTGCCTTGTCTATTTCAGTGTTTATCTAAATGCCTCATAAACATTATAATTATATCTGATTCCAGCATCCTCTCTGGCAGTGCTCGTCATATATCATCCATTCTCTGTGTACATTTTTTTCTCGTCAAATTCCCTTTAAAACTCCTTCCTCACACCTTTTCTTACACCCTGGCCATGAGGAAAAGATTCTGGCTATTTCCCCTATCTATACTTTTTATATATGCTTCTATCTACCTCCTCCGTTCTAGGGAAAACAAGCCTATCCAATCTCTCCCCATATCCAAAGTCCTCTAACCCAGGCAACATCCAGATGAATCTCTTCCACAATGTTGCATCCTATCTATAATGTGGTGACCAGAACTGCAGACAGTACTCCAAATGTAACCGAACCAGTGTTTTGTATGTCTGGTCCTGTCCGTCCTCTCAGCTAGCTGGTAACATCTTATGACACTGATTTAGTGAAGAGCAGGGAAGTTATATTCAGTGTTCTGGCCACGATTCATTCAATTCAATGATCCAATGATATTTTATTGTCACCTGTACCTGGGGACAGTGAAATGCTTTACTTTGCATACAACCTGGTAAAATTATATAGCAGACCACACATAGTACATAAGTGTCATCATGTTTTCACAGAACATCGCTGAAATACATCCTCTATCATCATTTAGCTGTTGTTTATTCCACATTGCAAAAGGGGACAATGGGATAAAAGGGTCTTTAAGGCAACATGAGCTTCTAAAAGGCACAATATGAATTAAAATCTTTCTTTTCGAGATTATGCAAATATTGATGAGCTGTTTCAGCTTCTGATGCAGGAGGTTCTAATACATTTTACTTACACCCTTTAACAGTAGTAAGAGAGAGAGAGAGCCTTTGCCTTGTCAAGCTGAGAAGCCAGGTACAAATCTTCTTTTACTCCCAGCAGCTAACAGAGTCAGATTTGTGATTTGCTGTTCCACTGTTGTTAATTATAATAGATCCACCCAAGCTGGAAGTCTGATTTTTTCACCCATTGTGCTACCTAATCCCAATTTTCCGGTTGCTTTCACTGCTGCTTCTGCAGGTAGAGCTATCGTTGTTCCTGACACATGGGGAACTGATTTACAATTTGCACACATGCTTTGTTTTAATTAATCCTTAATCAAACAATCATATTGTGATGCACTTCGTTTTTTTTCCCCAAGAAATCTACAATCAAACATTGCTAATATACATTGTTAGAGTTCAATAGAATGCTTTTGTTTCTTACAACTTTACTGATTTAGGTTGCTTAGATGCAATTCAAATCTACCACAAGGTAAGTGTGTGCAAAGGAACTGCAGATGCTGATATATCAACATAATCAGAAGAAGGGTCCTGACCCGTAACGTCACCCATCCTTTTTATCTGGAGATGCTGCCTGACCCGCTGAGTTACTCCAGCACTTTGTGTCTATCTTCTACCACAGGGTAAACTCCATTTACCAGATATACTCTTTTGACATTTTTAATTCCGATGTAATTCAGGACCATGATTTACAAGAACTGGACTCAAAACCTAGACTTTTAGCCTAGTTCCAATAGTTTCATCTTTTAAAAGGGTTGGGAGCCGGATTTGCCTCACTAAGAGTTAAAATAATGTTGATTTTCACAAGCAAAAAATAATTTTATTTAATTAGATCCTCCTGAAAGACTGCAAACCCAAAACTGAAGATTCATATAACTCAGCTTCCAGCCTAGTTATAGCCGAGGTCACAAGTTGCAGCCTAGAGCCGCTAGGAGACCTGTGAGCAAGGAGAGCTGTGGCTGAGCATTCTAGTGAGGCTTTAATGACATTTTCAGGTTTGTGGCACAAGCTGCAAACTCCAGTTGCACGTGAAGTCCGAGGCCCTGGTCCGCTGGAACGGGTGTTGTTTATCGTCAGGAACACAAATATTGGGTCCAGCTATGAGGGTTCAAGGCAAGGTTCCGAGATTGTGAGTGCCAATGGCTAGTGCCATGAAGATGGTAGGGGCAGAGATGGGAGACTGTGCTTGTGGATCATAGGGAAGAAAAGCCGGGCAGATGCGAGGCACTACACTTTGGGAGGAAAGTATACAGATAAAGGCAAGACGCTTAACAGAGGGATCGTGAGGTACAAGTCCTTAGCTCCTTGAGAGTGGCAACACAAGTAGAGAGTGGTAAATAAGGTGGATGGTATGCTTCCCATCATCGGTCAGGGCATTGAGAATAAGATTCAGGAAGTCCTGTTGCAGCTTTATAAGACCTTGGTTAAGCTGCTTTTGGATTATTGCATGCAGTAAAGGTCACTCCATTACAGCAATAAAGTGGAGGCTTTGGAGAGAATGCAGAAGAGATTTACCAGTTAAAAGGTTAAAAGTAAGAAGAGGAAGTTTAAAGGAAATTTTTGAACACAGAGATTGTTAGATGCCTGGACGCACTGCCAGTGATGGTGGTGGTGAAGCAGATATGAAGGTAGTATTTAAGAGGATATTAGAACAACAGCTTAATTTACAGGGAATGGAGTGATGTGGATCATATGCAGGGAGAATGGATTAGTTTAACTTGGCGTCATGTTTGTCACAGACATTGTTGGCTGAAGGGCCTGTCCCGGCACTGCATTTTTGGAGGATAGAGGATAGAGGTGGTTAGAGGATAGAAGCCTGGACCTTGGGAAGTAGCAGGACTGGAGGGGTCAGATACTTGGCTGATGTGGGATTCAGGAGAGTTGGTGCAGTCTTGAGGAAGGGTTGATGTAAGCAGTAAAATATCGGCAAATAACAGTACTACTTGGCTGGAGTCCCTGTCTAAATTGTCAAGCATTGCCAGCATTTCTTGCTTTTGTCCTGATCCAATGTAACTTTGGCAGCACCTAGTTGGCTCCATATAGGTGAATTGTAGGAGGACGTTTTGTGAGTTTGCCCGCGATGCTCCAAAGGAATGCTGCACAGTCATTGAGATCATCTAACGTGGAAAACCATATCCCGGTACAAGGATGACTCACACTTACTTTCATCATGAACCCTGAATTTCCATCATCAACCCTGATATTAGTATTTTTTAACCTTTGTAACGACCAGAAAATGGTGATTTTCAATTGCTTTTTAAAATGTGTTAAAAAATTGAATTTCCAGGCACATGAATTTTCAATGACTTGCAGAGGGTAAATGAATTCTAATCTGTGTGCTTTCTATCAACACAATCCACAGAGGAAAAGCTTGCAAAATGTGTATTGGTTCTCTACTTAAGTACACTACAAAACACTCTTTTTGGATTTCTTTTATTCTTCTAGCTGGGAGGTCAATATCTGATAATAATTTTAATAGAATAAAATATCTTCTGAATTGTAGTCCCTACAGATGACGCTGATGAATGGCTGGTAAGACTGGCCAATCAATCTGCTGTGCCATCCATCAGCGGTGACAGACAATGGCAAACGAGTGCAGTTTGCATCAATAGGACACCCTCTACAAGGTGTTTGAGCTTCATTTTTCTTGACAAAGACAAAACTCAGTGACAGGCCAGAGCCCAGCCATTAATCAAGTCATTCAGTAGAATCGGTATCCTATACCCACTACAATAAACAAGCTACCCCCTCCTCTTTTACAGGACAGCTGGTGTTTGCACCTTCCTTACAGATGCTACATGCACCTAATTTTAGTTAAAGCGCCACTGTCTGCCTTATGTGACATTTTTACTTAATTCTGCATGGTTTGATTGAAGATGACACGTACAATATTTACAGAAGGGGGTTGATTCAAGTACATTGTCTAAATATTGCCTGTACCCACTTGCTCTTTTCTCTCCTCTGGCTAAACCTAATGTCGTATCATCCTTTCTAGCCCGCTGTACCAAGAAAATACTTATTATTAAAGCTGTGTTCTTTGCAGTTGTAAATGTTTTCCCCAAAGAACTTGTGAAATCAATTATAATAATTTATTTACACAACAGAAACAAAGCAGAATTCACCAGGAGTTGAAATGGCGTGGAGTTGAGTTGCACTATCAATGTTAAACAGCAGACCTGCAGAGAGAGATTGTTCTGTACTTAATGCCAATCATGGCTGACATTGGAAGCCCCAATAGGTGATGGTATGAGTGTGATTAAACTAACCATTCATAATCATGGTACAACCTCCAACATGTTGTATTCTCTTTTATCTCCGATTCCAGGAACGCTTTACCTAACAGAGGTGTTTAATCAAAGGCAAACAAAATAAGGATTTAAAGTCCCTTTCAGCAGGACTATACTACTTGACAATTACAGAGCACCAGATGCCAAATTGAAGAATTACTGGCACTTCCATTGCACAAGGGCAGCTCCACAGGGGCTGTCAGCCTCAGCAATACTGACAGCCTCCCTTGTGCTTCCTCACAGCCGTCATCCTTAGTGTGGGATTACTTTTATCTTATGGACACAGGAGCTGCTTCTAATCACTTTACATCTCTGCTCGGAGGGTCAAATGCGAGCCCAATATTGCCGAGAGAGACCTGTACAAACTGTCACCTTCACTAGATAGATAAGCTGTTGGTAGGACATGGTGAACTGGAGCAAACAGCCAGCCATCAGCAAACACCATAAATATGTCAAAGTGCCAGCAGGAAGATGAGGCTTTGCACAGATCCACGGCCCTATGCTTAATGAACTGTCAAGGCTTCAATGTGGTGTTCATTTTCTAAAGCAGGCGAATCAGCATCATTAAGAATCTTCTTAATGTCTTTCTCATTTTTAATAATGTAGCTAAAGGCTACATTGTCATCCAATATATTGCTTTATCCTTGAATATTATAAACCCTATCAAATGGTTTATGAGTTTTTACGAATGACTCAGAAAAATAAGTTATCTGAATAACCAAATATTGCAAGCTTGTATTCATTTTTCAAAATTATTTTGATGAAGATCATTTATTTTTGCTTTAATATCTCTTTACAAAGTATAGTGACAAATCCATCCAATTCTGTTTACTCCCAATTAGAATATTAGTGTCAGGATGCCATAAACAACATTGAGAGCATGAGGTAGCAATCTCCATTATATAGAAGATAAACATCAAGAGGTTAGACCATCAATTGCTTTATAACATATGAGCTGTAGTTTAATTTGGCAAATCTTTACTGGTGATGCCACAATAAGTTTGCTTAATTGTAAGATACCCACTCAGCGTAGCTCAGTACAGAAATACTTTACACCATCCTCTTGCAAACTGGGAAGAAGTTTGTGATTCAAACAAAAGGTTAAGTTAGAATTACAGCAGCAAAACAGACTACAGATGCTGGAACCTTGAATGATGATCAAACTGCTGGAGGAGCTGGACAGGTCAGGCAGCGTCCATGGAGGGAAATGGGCAGGCAATGTTTTAGATTAAGAACCTTCTCCAGACTGGAAGGAGAACTTCTTCATAGCGGGCCTACTTTGAGATTTCTTAGTGGAGCAGTCAAATGGAAAAACGAGAGACTCCAGATGCCGGATTCAGGAGTAAAAAATAACTTGTTGGAGGAACTCTACGGGTCTGGAAACATTGAAGGAGTGAAATGGACTGACAATATTTCCGGTCATGATCCATCTTCAGGCCAGATCCACTGATTTCTGCCAGCTCTTTGGTCTTTTCACAATTTAGTGGTGCCTCTTGTTCCCCCTCTTTGATCACTTGATCACTTATTTTTTCCTATTTTCTTGTTTATTTCTAGAGACTTTCTCTAGATTTCTACATTGCAGTTTTGTAGCACGATACAGCATATATAGTTCCTTCCTACACAGCTCTGTAGCTTGTTTGTTTTTATTAACTTCAGTCGGTAATATTGAGATGTGTTGGATCTGGGATACAAATAGTGGATTGGAATGAAGCAAATAAATTATTGTTGAGATTGTTCAGCAATTCTCCTCCAAAATTTCTGATTAATGTAGTGCCCACAGATCATGTGGAGTAAAGGTTCAGACTCTGACCTTCAGAATAAACATAAAACATTGTAGCATTAGTGCCAGTAATGCACTGAATTCTGCTTCTGAAATTTGTTTCCATTGATTTTGGTGTAGTTCAAATTGCATGCATTACTGCATCACATATTTAGCACATACAAGTGTCAAAGGACAGTTCTGATGAAAGGGCATCAACCTGAAATGAAGACACCGTGCAGCATTAACTCAGCGGATCAGGCAGCATCTCAGGAAAACATGGATTGGCGCCATTTTGGGTCGGGACCTTCTTCAGACCGATTCAGTCAGACCAATCAGTCTGAAGAAGAGTCCCCGACTCAGAATGTTGCCTATTCATGTTCTCCCGAGATGCTGCCTGACCCGCTGATCTGCTCCAGCACTTTGTGGCTTTTTTTGTAGACCAGCATCTGCAGTTCTTTATTTCTACAACAAGCCAAAATGTTGCAATGGTTTTATATGAGCCACAAGAAGATTGGAGTTTCAAACGTAAGAAAATCTTTAGTCAGCACAAGCAGATAATCATTAAGAATCTCTTGTACAAATCTCTGTTTCAGAAGAATCTCTTAAATCTCAACCTACATCTTTTTTTCTATACTCTTTAAGCACAAAGATAAGAGCAAGTAATTAAAGTTTAGGCAGAACTTCAAGACCCAGTGTTTGAAAAAAACATATCAACTTTCTGAATCAAGGAGGGAGAGAGATTTCAACTAAACTAGTAATTAATAAAAAGGCATTTGTATCAAGATTTCTGATGTTCAGGATGAAATATTCCCTGTACAAATTCAAATTTATATTTCTCAAATACCTGCTGAATATGCAAAATCCATCATCCAAATCTCAGTGAGGAACAAGTTGCTTTTGTGGAGAGTGATTCATTGTCTCATCTCACAGCATTCATTTAAAGGAGAAATGGTTGTACAAAGGTGGCTCTTAGACCACATTCTCAATGACCTAGCACAGCAAACTGAAAACCCTCCAGTCCGTGACAACGTAGGTAGTTTGAGATGTAAAAGATTTGAGTCCCAGTGAAGTGTACATTTCTTTTGGTCTTCTCATGACTCGTATCCTAGCCAATTCATTCAATGACACAAGAATTTCACGATCACAGCATTATTCATACCTGTCAACTGTTCTCTTAGAATCTCGATCTATTACGCATGAATAAGTATTATTAACTTTCTCCTCAAAGGCATTACGCTGGCAAAGGAATAATAATCTCTGGCTCAGAATATTATATCGATTTGATTCTGAGGCTTAACTTTTATTGGTATTATCCCACAAAGACTATTCTGAATTCATTTGATAGGTATTATTAGAATTCTTGAAATCAGCAGAAAATGAAACGTGTGCTGTTGTTCTGAGCCCTTTAGACCAGAGGGGTCCCAGGATAATCTTTGCATTACAGTGTAACCTGATCACAGCTGTGGAAGCTACAATGGGTGAAGTATTGTGCTTACCAATTTATGTAAATACTTTTCTGAGTTCATAAAATTTAAGGTTTTCAGGTTCTGTAGGCTTCTTTGGAACTTGTGCCACATCTTTGAAGAACAGAAGCTTCAGTGCAAAAGAGTAACACTACAATTCAGATGAGACACTAAACGTTGTCCTCTCAAGGTAGATGTAAAAGTGCCTAGATATTATTTGATGACATATTCACGATAGTATGCCCCAACATTCATCAAAAACAAAATGATCTGATCATTTTCTTTCACTCGTACTTATGAAGCCCTGTTGTTTGCAAACTAGTTCATGCGCTTCCAGCAACATAAGAAACATGATAGATCAGAAACTACCACATGGAATTGTTTTGAAATGTCCTGGGGCAGCAAAAGGAGTTACATAAAAGCATTTTTTTTTTCAAGGGTTTCTTTGGGAAATTTCCTAATTTCCTGCTGTTGTTTTGTATAGCGATTGGATCAACGTGACAGCACTTCAGAGCCAAGATGGCTCCTTAAATAATTAAATTAAAAGAAAATATATTGCCGTACAAGTGTGATCGTCACTGATTTGATTACTTGCATGTTGTTAAATATATTTGGTTAATAGTTTACAATTTAAAATATAATCTGAATTAAAGATCCTCTAATGACTATCTAACACACAAAGGAAAGTGTAATGAACAGAAAAAAATTATATTTAATTGTGCTGAACGGACTACCACAAACGCTTTAGATCTCAAGACTAGAAATGCATGGTGATAAGTTTTGTAAACGTTATTTAATGCACACCATCAGTGAAAGTGTGAGGTAATTGAAACATGAAAGAAATAAGAGTTAACAGAAATCTTCTTGAAGAAAATACCTAAAACGTGTACTTATTTGCAAATTAATTATTAATTACAATTTCTGCTGTTAATGAAGTAACTCTGACTGCAATTTTAGTCAACTCAAAGCAAGCCTTTTCAGGAACAAATGTCTTATGGTTGCCTTGTTTTGTTAGGTTTTAGCACCATCTGAATAACCGGCTCTGTAGGGACTTCTCTTTCCCCAAAAAATAGATGTTGACCAGATGTAAACCAGACCTGTCACCCTGCTTTATTTCAACAACTACAGCAATGCTGTGTTTAGCATTGTACACTTCCACGGGGATTAGGGTTTACAGCTTCAGTTTTGCATCTTCTTGGAGATGCAGCCATGTGATCCCTGGCATATGACACCTGCTCACATGACATGAGCACATGGCATCTGTCTGAAGCATGCAAATGTAATTGCATCATTGCTCCGTAAGATTCTGGGCCATCTTCCCTAGCAGATAATGCAAAATTTAAAATGTGGATTAAGATGTCTTTCTTATTTTCTCAGATGTTAATTAATATGTGAAACTATATTTGCTTTACGATGCTTAACTTATTTCCTATAATTTGTAATGGAATGAATATGTCCAATGTTTAAATAATTACATGGCCAACAGGGCAATAGAAGTATAGATTTGAGAGATATTATACTTGAGGACAGTATTTCTTTGAGTAAGGCTAAAGCAATTTGACAGTCTTGACCAAACATTTGACAAAGCCAAACTTTCCACCTAGAAACTGGACGATCACATTTATTAATCTTTAACATAGACTTGGCCTTAATCTCCTGGTACAAATGACTTATGCTCTTTAGCTCAGGAATTTTGAGGCCACTTGGCATTCTGTTTTATTTAAGTAGTTTTCTCTGAGCAAGGCTGGAATAACTTAGCTGTTTTTGGACACTTGAAAATGGTTTTGCTCTCTTTCAGAAGCTTCAGAATGGTTCCTGGGTTCAAAGAATCCGAAAGTCCACACTTGCTCCAGACAAGAGAAAGGTCTCGACCCGAAACATCACCCATTCCTTCGTTTTTGTTTAACTCTGGGAAAGAGGAGCTGGATTTTCAAGGATTTCAATACATGACCATGCAAATTTCAAAAGAGGTAGTTGTTCATGAACAGTGTTTTGTTTTTGTGACAGTACGTGCTGATACAGAGTCCTGCAACCTCTAAAAGGTTCAACGTTATTATCTCATTTTCCGGCCGGTTGACAGGTATTTTTATAAATCGTGTGCATCGACGCCTTTTTGTCTGCCAAATAAAAGCACTGGTCACGTATAGCTCAACTAAACACACCATGTTATTTAAGTTGCCCTTCTGTTCCACCTGTAGCTAATGTTGTTAGCTACGTTCAATTAGGCCAGGCCTGGTGCAGAAATCGGAACTGAACTTAGTTTTAAATTGATAATGTGCTGTGACTGGACTGTAAGAGACCAACTAAATTGAAACGTGATAAAACACTTATTTTTTTCCATAATCACATATGAACAATGAATATCAATACCACAAATCTCTCTCATAAGAACTGTTTTCTACTTTTACTGCACAGCATGTTGGAAGTACTTCTCCTTCCCCTAGGTCATGCCAAGTAATTAGCAGGGCCACAACCTCCTAACCTATTCACTAAACATTCACTGCAGGGATTTTGGTGAGGACATTCCAAGGAAACATTCCCAAGATGAAGTTTCAAGGCAGTTTTAGCATAAGAGTGTCCAGAGTCATCAGTATGGTCTGATGGAGTGACAGGTAAAGATAACTGATAGACATCAAGAGAAGATAGATATTTGCTGGCGATCACCTGCATTAAATGCAGATGTGATGGTGTGTGTATTGCTATTCAGCTTAGTTAATTTCAGAGGAACCAATTTTGGAAGTGCATTGCAATGGGTATTCATAGATTTCTTGCATGACGAGAAGCAAGTGTGGTCTGCAAGGAAATATATTTAGTTTTGTTTTAGATTAATTTAGTTTAGAGATACAGCATTGAAACAGGCTTTTCAGCCCAACAAGTCCGCAACGACCAAGCGATCCCGCACACTAACACTATCCTGCACCCACTAGGGACAATATACATTTATACCAAGCCAATTAACCTACAAACCTGTATGTCTTTGGAGTATGGGAGGAAACCAAAGATCTCAGAGAAAACCCACACGGTTGCAGGGAGAACAGACAAATTCTGTCCAGACAAGCACCCGTATGGCGCTGTAAGGCAGTAGCTGTACCACTACATCACCAGGTTGCCTTCTATTATTTATTTTTATTATTGAAAATTGCCTATTTTTATCTACAAAGTCTACTTTTTGAGAAGAAATTTGCCTGTGGATTAAAAAGATGAAGGCAATATCTCCAAGTTTGCGGATGACACTAAGCTGGGGGGCAGTGTTCGCTGTGAGGAGGATGCTAGGAGACTGCAAGGTGACTTGGATAGGCTGGGTGAGTGGGCAAATGTTTGGCAGATGCAGTATAATGTGGATAAATGTGAGGTTATCCACTTTGGTGGCAAAAACAGGAAAGCAGACTATTATTTAAATGGTGGCCGATTAGGAAAAGGGGAATGCAGCGAGACCTGGGTGTCATGGTACACCAGTCATTGAAAGTAGGCATGCAGGTGCAGCAGGCTGTGAAAAAAGCGAATGGTATGTTAGCTTTCATAGCAAAAGGATTTGAGTACAGGAGCAGGGAGGTTCTACTTCAGGTTGTACAGGGTCTTGGTGAGACCACACCATTGCGTACATTTTTGTCTCCAAATCTAGGAAGGACATTATTGCCATTGCAGAGAAGGTTCACCAGACTGATTCCTGGGATGTCAGGACTGTCTTATTGGATAGACTCGGTTTACTCTCTGAATTTAGGAATTGAGAGGGGATCTTATAGAAACTTACAAAATTCTTTTGGACAGGCTAGATGCAGGAAGATTGTTCCCGATGTTGGGGAAGTCCAGGACAAGGGTCACAGCTTAAGGATAAGGGGAAATCCTTTAAGACCGAGATGAGAAAGACTTTTTTCACACAGAGAGTGGTGAGTCTCTGGAACTCTCTGCCACAGAGGGTAGTTGTTCATTGGCTATATTTAAGAGTGAGTTGGATGTGGCCCTTGTGGCTAAGGGGATCAGAGGGTATGGAGAGAAGGCAGGTACGGGATACTGAGTTGGATGATCAGCCATGATCATATTGAATGGCGGTGCAGGCTCGAAGGGCTGAATGGCCTACTCCTGCACCTAATTTCTATGTTTCTATGTTTCTATGCTGGCTTTTGAGAAAGGACTTAACAGTGCAACCTTGCCTAACACCAATAGTAGCTCCAAAGTGCTGGAGTAACTCAGTGGGTCAGGCAGCATCTTTAGAGAATGTGGACAGGCTACAAATAAGGCACAAGAGTTGACTGCAGCACTTTGTTTATTTTTTTATACTCCAGGACATTATGTCTTTTTTTGTAGCCTATCCATGTTCTCCCGAGATGCTGCCAGACCTATTGATTTATTCAAGCATTTGTGGAGTTTTTTGTAAATCAGCATCTGAAGTTCCTTGTGTCTCCAAAGACTTGCATTTTTTTGTCAGAAGATCATGATGTGACATACACCTTCTCCACAGTTCAGGAAAAAAACGAATGAAGAAGCAGATGAGGACAGAGAACAAAAAAAAGCAAATATTGGAGTAAAACCACACAGAGCAAGGTCTTTCAAAAGCAAGTGACCTACAGTAAGTAGGGTTGCCAACTTTCTCACTCCCAAATAAGGGACGAAAGGTCAAAATAAGGGGCAAATTCCCGATGGCAATTTGTTGACCGACTCAGCCGTGGCTGGGTGAATGATGAGTTGGCCCGGGTGCTGGACTGCACACAAAGCCCAGCCGGCGGGCCAGCTGAGGAGTTTTGGCCCACGCGACGTCATACGCAAAGTCCGGCACCCCATCCAACTCATGAACTGATGATCAGCCATGAGAAGGAGAGGTGGTGGTGTCGGCGGTATGCGAAGGTCCAAAGGTCGGACAGCTGGCCGGGCTGCCGATCGATGGGGCCACGGGCGAGGCGCTGCTGCTGCACTCCATGGGCTGCACTATGTTGGGATGGGTGAGGCGCTCCAAACCGACAGTCCCCTCGACCTGAGTAGTAGCAGTCAAATATGGGGCAAAGACAAACCAATTTAGCCTAATATACGAGATGGCCCAGCTAATACGGGACAGTCGGCAATCCTAACAGTAAGGCTCTGATATTCCAGCATCGAGTTGCTTGGATATCCTGATAGTTCGGTATCTGGCACACTTACTGATCTGCAACGCGAACCAGGTGTCCTGACTGCATGGATTGTGCAGCTGGTGCTGGGTCTGGTCTGTTGGTGCAGTGTGAGGCTGGAGCTGGGGTCTGTGCTGTGAGGCTGGAGCTGGAGTCTAGTCTGAGGCTGGAGCTGGGGTCTGGTCTGTGGTGCAGCGTGGGGCTGGAGCTGGGGTCTGGGCTGTGGGAGCAGTGTGAGGCTGGAGCTGGGATCTGTGCTGCGAGGCTGGAGCTGGGTCTGGTCTGTGGTGCAGCGTGGGGCTGGAGCTGGGGTCTGGGCTGTGGGAGCAGTGTGGGGCTGGAGCTGGGGTCTGGGCTGTGGATGCAGTGTGAGGTTGGGCTGAGGTCTGAGCTGAGGCTGGAGCTAGGGTCTGGGCTGTGGTCTGAGGGTTGGAATCTGGAATGACAGGGGTCAAGAGCACACATAGTTTTCCCGCTGGAGGTGGTATCTGGAATGCTAATATATTTCCCACTCCCTTTAAACCCAAGAGATACATCATGACATCCATTATGTCACTGTGTAACCTATGGAGAAAAAGTGAAATAAAATTGTGTTGGGTATTATTAGCAATACATTTAGTAGTCTCAAATAAGTGCAAATCTGGCACCATCGAAATTCGAAGGATGCTAGATTATCACAGCAATATTGCAGCGATTCAATAATCATCTTTTAAAAACATTCCATGTGCTCATGTGCTGAAAATAGGTCAGGCAGCATCTCTGCAAGACATGGATAGGTGTCGTATGAGGACTGAAGTCTGCAGAATCACTTTGTCCTTTATGTTTGCAAATTTAGTGGCCAAAACACAAAACTTTGTTGGATAGTGTCACAGATCTAAGTATCGAGAGATAAAATCAAGGTTATATTTTGAAATTCAGGGAAATTAAGGGATATGGGTTTAGGCATGAAAATGGGTTGAGTTAGAAGACTAATCTTACTGAAGGGAAAGAGGTTACTGAAGGTTCATGTGCTCTAGTTATGCTCCTTGTTCCTACATACTTAAAATCTTTTGCTTCAATGACAGTGTGATATAACTTAAATATTGCGACATTCATTTTCTGGGAATATTATTGATATAATGACAACCAATTTACTAGAGCATGATCCTGTGCCCAACCTTTGATGTAGAAGCAATGGTTCTTAAGTTGGAGGGTGTTCGAAAAAGGACTCTAAGAGATTCTTCCCCCACAACGCAACTGAGGAGTGTTGTGATCATCAGTTTCCATTCAAAATTCCACACCTTAAAGTCATAGAGTGATACAGTGTGGGAAAAGGCCCTTCAGCCCAACTTGCCGACACAGGCCGACATGTTCCAACTACACTACTCCCACCTATCCCTCCAAACCTGTCCTGTCCATGTACCTGTCTAACTGTTTCTTAAACGTTGTGATAGTCCCTGCCTCAACTACCTCCTCTGGGCAGCTTGTTCCATACATCCACCACCCTCCCAACTCTCCCAAAAGACTTAATTGTGGGACTCAGTGCTGACCAAGATATGTTTGGTCTCTGTTGAGACCTCAAGGGTGTTTTCATTTTAAATGAACTACCGCAATGGTTGGCGTGCTCGGTGGGTTGAAGGCCCTGTTATTACACTATATCTCTAAACTAAACTAAATAACATTCGTGGTTTGGTGTATTTCGGTTGTCATGGCCTCAGTTCTGGTGTACCTTAAAATACGCCACCACAGTGTACTCGGCTTGCGGTAGATACAATTTTATATAAAAATTGAACAAAGTGGCTTGGACAATTCAGCACTTCCTCAACATGTGTAGTTAGATTGGGAGTGTGGTCCGTAAAACCCTGAACAGGCTGACTTTGAGTTGACCTTGCTAACATCTGAGCCAAGTTAACATGAATGGGTTATAAAGAGATCCCCGGAAATATATTTCAAAGAATAACCTAATCTTGTCTCGATTCAATTACATGAGAAGATGTGACTGATTTCTAAAGATGGTACATGCATTCAAAGCGATGAAATATGATCTTAGCAGGCAAAAAAATGTTATATTTATTCTTTTCACAATTGCTTAGTAAGTTGTTCCTATATTCCAAGCAAATTAAAGAACTGCACGATGATGTTACTTGTCAGTTTAGGTAAGTGCATTTTTTTTAACACAGCCGGAGGATGGTGAAAAATGCTATCTTTAATTATTTATGAAGTTAATGTGATGAGTATAGAAATAAGATTAAATGAATGCATTACATTAGTTGCCACACTTCAGACATCTGTGAGGCTTTATATTTTAAATAGATTCGCCATGAAAAATAAATCAGAAATGCTGTTGTGGATTGCAAGGGAAGTACAGGCCAAGGCTGCCACTGTGGAACAGGGAGAACACTAGAGCAAAAATACTCACCAAACCAGATTTCCGAAAGGCTACTTGCTTCTTTTAATTAGCAAGAATTAGCAGTTCTTGATTACTGCATATTCAAGAGTAAAGAGAGTCAGAAGTCAAGAGTCAAGAGCATTTAATTGTACCACAAAATGAAACAATGTAATTGTGACTTGCTGCAGCATAACAGGTCAGTAAACACAGTACTCATAGATAACGTAATAAACAAAAGATAGTTCAATAAAAAAAAACAATATTAATGCATAAAAGAGCAACCAAGACAGTTTGCAGTTCATACTGTAAATCATAGTTTAGTTTGTCTTTGTAGTGGTCAAGACCCTGATGGATGTTGGGTAGAAACTGTTCTTGAACCCAAAAGTCATTGTTTTCAGGCTCCTGCACTTTCTTCCTAATGGCTGGAGTGAAATATTGTTGTGGACATTGATTTTTTATGTATTTTCTCTGAATCTGGACAATATTGTGCGTTTCTTTTTGACCCTGAACTGAGGAGTCAGTCAAGAATCAACTATGTTGGTAGGTCTGCACTGAAGTGGAGCCGGATTGAGTATTGGTGGCAGATTTTATTCTTTGACAAATGTCAGTGAACTAGATAAATGTTTACATATTTTCATATTGACCATCACTGAGGGTATATTTTCTTATAATAATACTTTTATCAAACTATTTGCATTTAAAACACCTCAAAGAGCTTAGATGGGATTCAAACTCATGTTTCTGAAGCAATATACAGATTTAGGGACAAATTTCAGTCAACCATAAGATTAACCACTTGACATGTGAATGTCAAGATTAAGTTCAGTCGTATAGGAAGGAACTGATGACGTTTCAGGTCGAGACCCTTCAGCCTGAAAAGGGTTCTTGACCCGAAATGTCGCTCATTCCTTCTATCCAGAGATGCTGCCTCTCCCGCTGAGTTACTCTGGCATTTTGTGTCTATCTTAAGTTCAGTCATGTTTTTTATTTTTTTAAGTGAATTATGGATACTCTAAGAACTCAGCATTATGATCTCATCGCGATACAGATTGTGGAGCATTCCTATCCTCAAGGGAATGGGCATTTCCTTTATTGTTAATTCAAAGTCACGGCTTTAAAATGTGATTGCAGCTCCATGGATGACAAATGATCAGGATGTAATTCCTGATCCAGATTTAAACATCTATCTAGTTTCCTGACCACCTTGCACTCAGATTACAGCTGCTGGTCAGTAAAACAGCTGGGAGAGATTTTTGAAGTAAACACCAATCTTTAAGAGGCAATTTCATTCTTTAAGAGCTTACTTAATATATGTTTGAAGGATGAACTATTCTTTACATGCAGTGGAGAGGATCTCATGTTGCCTATTGAACTTGTTAAAATGTGGAGTGATTCAACTGAAAAGTAAGTAGCATATTTTTTTTTTATAAATGCTTACTTTCTCTTTCCCAAGGGAATGGGCATTTATTTTATTGTTAATTCAAAGTAACAGCTTTAGAATGTGATGAAAGAGTTTGCAGTTCCACAATGCAGATGTGATTCTCGATCCAGATGTACTGCACACCTGTGTGCCATAGTTCAATTCACCATGGGATTTCATGCAGCAAGTAATGTGGCTAACATATCAGTTTCACAAGTCAGTTGCTCAAAAGATCTCCACGGGGTATTGTGCTCCGTTGATTATCTGTGTGTCTGTGAAAGTTGGTTATTATCATGGAATGGGTAGTGGTATTACAGACATTTGCAGAAGTTATAATCATCTACTTTCTGTGTGTTTCACTTGCAAAGTACTGCCCATTAATCATGTATTAAGCAGTAATAGAGAAGCAAACAAATACCAACTAGATGGGCAAATTGGCTGCCATTTCCTGCATTGCAACAGAGGCTACGATTCCAAAAGTGTTTTGTTGGCTGTGAAGATCTTTGGGGCATTCTGAGGTTATGAAAGCCCTTTATAATTGCAGGTTCTTTCTTCACTTACGATAATCGAGCAAGGAAAATCTAAGCTTTAAAATATCCTTAACTTGATCTATCATTCATCCTTGATTTATTTTTGTTTTCACAATGATTTGAGTGTAGGAATATATAGTGCATTCAGAAAGTATTCAGACCCTTCACTTTTTCCACATTTTGTTACGTTACAGTCTTATATTAAAATGGGTTGAATTCTTTTTTTTAATCTTCAATCTACACACAATACCCCAGAATTAAGAAGTGAAAACAGGTGTTTAGATTTTTTTGCAAAGTAATCACATTTATTTATTTATTTATTTATTTATTTATTTATTTATCTATTTATTTATCTGTTTATTTATCTATTTATTTATTTATTTGTTTGTTTGTTTATTTTATTTATTGTCATTCGATAAAAAACATGCTTCCACATGAATCACAAACTAAATTTGTACTCAGGTCCGAGCAGCCTAATAGTGCAGTAAGACATCAATAAAGTGCAGTAAAGACATTAATAAATTCTAACATATAAAAATTAAAAGGAAATAACTGAAATATCACATTTACATAAGTATACAGACCCTTTGCGATGACACTCAAAATTGAGCTGAGGTTCACCCTGTTTCCATTGATTACCCTTGAGATGTTTCTACAACTCGATTGGAGTCTACCAGTGGTAAATTAAATTGATTGGACATGATTTGGAAAGGCACACACCTGTCTATATAAGGTCCCACAGTTGACAGTGCATGTCAGAGCAAAATCCAAGCCATGAAGATGAAGGAGTTGGCTGTAGACCTCCGAGACAGGATTGCGTCGAGACACAGATCTAGGGAAGGGTATAAAACAATTTCTGCAGCATTGCAGGTCCCAAAGAGCACAGTGGCCTCTGTCCTTCTTAAATGGAAGAACTTTGGAACCACCAGGACTCTTCATAGAGTTGGCCGCACGGCCAAACTGAGCAATCGGGGGAAGAAGGGCCTTGGTCAGGGAGGTGACCAAGAACCCGATGGTCACTCTGACTGAGCTCCAGAGTTCCTCTGTGGAGATGGGAGAACCTTTCAGAAGGACAACTATATCTACAGCACTGTACCAATCAGGCCTTTATGGTAGCGTGGCCAGACGGAAGCCATTCCTCAGTAAAAGGCACATGACGGAGGCTTGGAGTTTGCTCAAAGGCATGAAAAACAAGATTCTCTAGTCTGATGAAACCAAGATTGAACTCTTTGGCCTGAATGCCAAGTGTCATATCTGGAGGAAACCAGGCACCGCTCATCACCTAGCCATCTCCTTCAGCGGCAGGAACTGGGAGACTAGTCAGGATCGAGAGAAAGATGAACGGAGCAAAGTACAGAGAGATCCTTGATGAAAACTGCTCCAGAGCGTTCTGGACCTCAGACTGGGGGAAGGTTCACCTTCCAACAGGACAACGACCTTAAGCACACAGCCAAGACAACGCAGGAGTGGCTTTGTGACAAGTCTGTGAATGTCCTTGAGTGGCCCAGCCAGAGCCCGGACTTGAACCCGATCGAACATCCATGGAGGGACCTGAAAATAGCTGTGCATCGACACTCCCCATCCAACTCAACAGAGTTTGAGAGGATCTGCAGAGAAGAATGTGAGAAATAACACAAATACAGGTGTGCCAAGCTTGTAGTGTCTTCTTCTTCTTGTGTTTGAGGCAGCAGAAGTCTGCAGCAGGGTGATGCCATCCGGTTCGACATCTGTAGGTGCCCATCCTAAAAAGGGCACATGCTCCGGGTTGGCACCAAGCTGAGGCACTGCTGCTGTCTCTGTTTGTTGTCGTTTGCCTGGCTGAGGTCAGTTGACAGGGCTCACCACTGCAACATGAGCCCCAGCTTGTAGCATCATAACCAAGAAGACTTGAGGCTGTAATTGCTGCCAAAGGTGCCTCAACAAAGTACTGAGTAAAGGGTCTGAATACTTATGTAAATGTGATATTTCTGTTATTTATTTTTAATTACTTTGCAAAAAATTCTAAACACCTGTTTTCACTTCTTCATTCTGGGGTATTGTGTGTAGATTGATGATAAAAAAAAATAATTTAATCCATTTTAAAATAAGGCTGTAACGTAACAAAATGTGAAAAAAGTAAAGGGGCCTGAATACTTTCTGAATGCACTGTATTATCACCAGAGAAATTAATTATTGTTAATTTTGACAAGATATCAATGACATGGAAATTAATTCCCAATCTTTTGCACAAGATATGATGCAAAGAAGTAGCTATGTGTTCTTCTTCACTTCTAAAATTAAGTTCCCCAACTCCAGGCACTAAAGATTCCGTGCAACATTTTACTACTGACTTTTACAACACATTCATTTCTCCAGAACTCTTTGCAATCTGCAGAAAAAGTAGAAAATATTCAAAATTATAATTTTTAACAATTATGTTCTCAATGCTGAAAAGAAGAAATCCATTTCATCAAAATATTGACCTCTCACCTTACTCCATGCAGAGCAGTTACATAGAGTGAGTTTAAACAAAGTGCAACTGTAATGTTCTGAAGGGTACACAAAATGCTGGAGAAACTCAGCGGGTGCAGCAGCATCTATGGCACAAAAGCTGGAGAAACTCAGAGGGTGCAGCAGCATCTATGGCCATCTGCAGTTCCTTCTTTTACACTGTAATGTTCTGAAGTCAGGAGTTTAATCAGTGTGGGAATTTGGTGCAGAGTGGAGTGGCGAATGATGTTTTGTGTCTCCAGTATTTGCTACTTGTAAAAGCTTCAGCAAGAATTTGATTTTTAACATGAAAGAAAAATATTGTAGATATGGAAATGTGGAGCTCTGATGAAAGCTCATTAACCTGAAACATTTACATCGTTTCTCTCTCCACAGATACTAGATAAATGCTAAGATGCTAAATAAATTACAGCATTTTATGTTTTCTATTTAAAATTTGTCTTGAGCATTTTAAGAAAATGTTGCAATAGACTTTAGGATAAATGAAATAGACCAACATGACTGGAAATTCACTTCTTTTTAGTTGCATTTAAAATGCTACATCATGGAATTGTTCTGTAATATGGTTCATTGTGTCAATCCATTGTGAATAGCATATACTAATTCCTGTGGCTGGGGATGAATTTCCAGGTGATTAATTTCTGGTAAATAAGCAAATAAGTTAAACATAAATTAAATTTCAAAGAAATAGAAATCTTATCTAATATTTGGATTGGTTGTACTCAACCCATTCTGCTCCCCATGATGTGTAGGAAGAAACTGCAGATGTTGGTTTAAACCAAAGATAGACACAAAAAGCTGGAGTAATGCCCTGCCCCACTTAGGAAACCTAAACGGACACCTCTGGAGACTTTGCGCCCCACCCAAGGTTTCCGTGCGGTTCCCGGAAGTTTTTGTCAGTCTCCCTAATGGTCGAAAGTGGTTTCCACTTCTTCTATATTCCAGTGATTATTTCAAAAAATTCAAAACCGGCCGCGACTAAAAATAGGTTGCCGTTTTAAAAATCGGTAATTTTTTAGTCGAAGCCGGTTGCGATAGAAGGTAAGACCTTTTTTTCACCGAGTTTTATTCCACCAGCGAGGTCTTACCTTCTACTACCTGCAACCTCCGGCAACCACCTTCAACTGGCTTCACAACCGTCTTCTGTTTAATGCTGGAGGTTAACTGGAAACATTAAGATCAAAATGAATGGGGTTGCATCACATACACTAGCCATCCCTGGTGTAAAGTTAAAGAGTTGGATGTGCGGTGGATTTGTCCCATCAGCTCAGTGGGATTGTGCTCCGCAGCAGCAGCATTAGGGTGCGGGGGTTGCGGTCAGATGCAGTCAGATGCACCGGTCTCCATTTTAAACCCGCACGTCTGCACTCCAAGACCAAGCTAACAGCCACAAAGGCTGCAGGTAAGGGCGTAATCTGCCATACCCATGAGCCAGGAAAACATCTAAAAGTTGAAAATGAAAAGGAAAGATAGCATTACCACAGACCTGACTGGGCTGTGTTGTATTTGCATTTTACAGATTAAAACATCTCGTAGAGTAATAGAAATATACAGCATGAAAACAACCCTTCGGCCCACCTAGACAATGCTAACCATCAACTGCTCGCTTTTTGTACATGTATCTTAGAATAATCCAGTTTATTCTGACCATTAACTCCCCCCATTATGATTTGAAGATTGTTTTCCCTTTACACCCCCAATCCCTTCCCATGCTCCCAGACTCCCACTCACCTCTGCACTAGAGACCATTTACAGCAACCAATTAAACTAAATAAATGTTGATTTGTGACCCAATTCAAGAGATATAGGAAGAAAGCTAAACCGAAGTATTAAAGTAAAGGCCCTGTCCCACTGTATGAGGTAATTCAAGAGTTCTCCCAAGTTTTCCCCTGATTCGAACTTGTAGAATGTCCGTAGCTGGTCCGTTGGAGTTCGTGGATGTCTGGTAGGGAGGGGCTCATAATGCTAACGGTAGGTACTCGGGACATCTGGTAACTCGTAACGTTTTTTCATCCCTGCAAAAAATGTCCACGAATAAAATGTCCGTGATGAAAAACATTGTTACTTTTTATACCTACCGTTAGCATTACAAGCCGCTACGGACATTCTCCGAGTTCGAATCAGGGGAAAACTCGGGAGAACTCTTGAATTACCTCATACAGTGGGACAGGGGCTTAAGGAAGGCAGGATGAGATAGTAGAGCTCTGGTGCAACTGCATTTACACTGCATGCTGCTTCAACAAGGCCACCAGCGTAATCAAGGATGAGTCTCACCCCGGTCACTCCCTCTTCTCCCCTCTCCCATCAGAAGTACAGGTGTGAAAACACACATCTCTAGATTCAGGGGTAGTTTCTTCCCAGCTGTTATCAGGCAACTGAACCATCCTAACAACATATAGAGAGCAGTGGGACTTTCTTTAATTGGACTTTATTGGATTTTATCTTGCACTAAACGTTATTCCCTCTATCATGTATCTGTACACTGTGGATGGCTTGATTGTAGTCATGTATAGTCATTTCACAAACTGGATCTCACACAACAAAACAGCTTTTCACTGTACCTCAGTACATATGACAATAATAAACTAAACTAAACTACATTTCTTGTGGAAGACTGTTGTAGCTTTGATCTCTGTATTCAAAGAACTATAGACATACATCAGAGATGGTGCACACAGATTTATTCGAGCAATTCTCCAAATGAAGTTCTTGAGAAGTTTAGTGTAGAGATACAGTGTGGAAACAGGCCCTTCAGCTCACTGAGTCCACGCGGATCATCGATCACTTGTACACTAGTTCTGTGTTAGACCATTTTCACAGAAGCCAATTAACCTACAAACCTGCACAATTTTGGAATGTGGAAGGAAACCAGAGCACCTGAGGAAACCTACAAGGTCACATGGAGAATGTACAAACGCAGCACAGACAGAATCAAATCTTGGTCTTTGGAGTTGTGAGGCAGCAACTCTACCAAATGTGTGATCAAATAATTTAGGTTTCGTGGTAATATTTTGCCTGGTTGACTTTCCAGGTTGACCTTCTGTTGCTCCTGAGCAGGTAGGCAATGTCTTAGGGTGATGACCTATTTGAAAATGTACAGACATGATATTGCAAATATTTGATGTTTGGTCACTGATGTTTGGTGTGGACACTCAGCCATGGCTGTATTTAACTCAGAATGAGGCTAATAATAGAACACATTTAATAACATTCTTGCTTCTTCTTCTTCTTCTTTCGTGTGGCGTGCACAGCCTAAAGTTGTAGGACAACTTGTTCTATTTGATCGTCTGTTTGTGCACGTCGAGTTGATTGCATTAGTGGAAACAGGGCGGACCACGTGAAGGTTGCAATCTTCCACCCCATTCTTGCTTCTGTGTCAGGATCTTGTGTGTTTGCGCCTTATTCTGGAGACTTGAGCGCTAACACTCCATTGCAGCACTGAGGGAGGCTACACTAAGACAGATGCTGCTTGGCGAGCTCTCAGGAATACACAGATCACAAGGATTACTTTGAAGATGAACAGACAAACATCTTCATTACTTTGAAGATTAATTCTGTGACTGAGGATGACTGTGACCACATTTTCAGTATGTCAAATCTTTGTAATATCAAATCTGTGCGTGGATAATTGTTAGTTAGCCTTCAATTAATATTTCTTAAAAATCTGATCACTTTCACATTGATGCACGTGACAGCTTGCTATCCGCAGATTGACTGCAGCATTAATGACAACAATAATTGTCCTTCAAAATGGGCTTCAGTGGTTTTGGAACACTTTCGCAGATTCTGAAGTCAAAATGTGGAAGATGGTGCATTAAGAGTTCTTTCTTATTTTCTTTGCAATCATAACAGCGCTGACAGCAATGGGAATGTAATGCACGGTCTTTGGGTTGAGACAATTAGACCATTAGATGAAGGTACTCCACAATCAAATTCGGTAGATCAGTGAGAAAGGACCAGTGAACTGATGGATATCCCTGACAGCATGATGTATGGTTTGCATGAGAACATAGACAGGATGGTCTTCCTGTGATATTATTGTTCTGACCTGATATCGAACAATGCTGGGAGGTGAAGGTCTACAGAGAATGTAGAGGTTGTTAAAAAATTAGGAAGGTAAAGGAAGACCACAAAATATCACTGGCAGGTAAGAAGAAGGAAAATCCTCAGGCATTTTATGAGTATATCAAGAGCAAGAGAATTAGAGAGGGAAAAAACAGGAGCAATTATGGACCACATGGGCAATCTGTGCTTGGAGACAGAGGATATGGTCTAGGTCTTAAATAGGTCCTTTGCTTTGTAGTTGGAGATTTCTGTTTGGATGATGAAGTTCTAGAGCACATTGAGAGTAAAAAGGAGGAGGTATAAGATTTCTTAATGGACATAAAGTGAATAAATTTTCCAGACATGATATGATGTATGCTATGAGAGTATACAAGTGAGTAGATTACAGGGATCGTGATGGATTTATTTAAATCTTTGCGAGCCATAGGCATGGTACTAAATAATAGGAAGTCAGGAAATGTGCAGTGCTCAAGGGGACAGTGGGGATAGTCCAAGTAATTATGAACCAACTATCCTTACTTCAGTTATAGAGAAATTATTGGAAAACAATCTAAAGGACAGTATTTATTTATACAAAGATGGCAGGGATTGATTATGGATAGTCATCATGGAATATCCTTTTCTGCCTAATTTAATTAAGATTTTTCAAATAAATAAATATATTGATGAGATTCAATCACAATCACAATCAGTTTTATTCGTCACAATGCACATAAAGTGCAAGTGAAATGAATTTGCCAGCAGCGGTACAATGATAAAGAACACACAAAAACACTCAAAAAAATGTTACACAAACATCCACCACAGCATTCATCACTGTGGTGGAAGGCACAAAAATTGGCCAGTCCTCCTCCATTTTCCCCCATGGTCAGGACCTCCACCCTCCGCAGCTGTCGCTGCGGGCGTGCAGACGTGCAGACAAGATAAAAAGTCGAGGCAAGTCCCGAATTGGTGCCTCCCCACCGGAGGCCTTGCCTTAAAGTTGGTGTAGGCCGCAGGCCGGCAGTCGGAGATTTAAAGTTTGCGCCGCAGCCAGAAGCAGCGCAGACTGCAGGGCCGGCAGTCGAAGCTCCCCTCCCAGGGATCTCTGGCGAGGGACCCCGCTCCTGATGGTAAGTCCCCGCCGCGCCCGCGGTAGAAGTTGGCCACGGGCCGGCAGTTGGAGCTCTTCTTCCCCCGGGTCCCCACGAGGGATTCCAGGCCCAGGGTGCCGCGCCGGCCGGAGCTCTGCAGACCGTGGCTTCAGGCTGCCGCGGGCCAGCGAACGGAGCGCTCCCCTCCAGCCCGCTCCACGCCACAAGTCACACAAAGAAACATTAAAACAGACATTAAAACATACTAAAAAAAACAAAAAAAGAAAAAAAAAAACGGACACGCTGCTGACAGGACTGCCGGATTGCAGCTCCCCCAGCGACCTATTAGATTAGTGCAATGGATGTGGTTTTCATGGCCTCCATGAAATTGACAAGGGTCTACAGAGAGCACTAGTCCCAAGGGTAGAGTGCAAAGCAAGATGGCAAATTGAATCCAAAATAGGCCTGGCAATAGGAGTCAGAGAGTGAAGGCAAGGATTTGCTTCTATGATTGGAAATCTGTGATCAATGCTATTGAGATCAAAGCTGTGATCCTTAACTGCTATTAGTTATGTGCATTAATGCCTCAGATATGAATTTAGATGATATGATTAGTAACTGTGCAGGATGAAGCAATCATGGGTCATGTTGTTGATAGTGAGTAGGGTAGTCAAGGATCAGCTGGTAAATTGGACACTGCAATGGCAGATGGAATGTCATTCTGATTAGTGTGAAATGATGCATTTTGGGCAGAACTATAATAGATAGGATATATACCATGTGTGGGAAGGGACTGCAGATGCTGGTTTAAATCGAAGATAGACACAAAATCCTGGAGTAACTCAGTGGGACAGGCATGATCTATGGAGAGAAGAAATGGGTGACGTTTCGGGTCGAGACCCTTCTTCAAACTCAATAGTCAGATCGAGATTGAGACCTTGTATCAGAACTGATGCTTGTTTTCGTTGGAGAAAAGAAAGTCTGGGTAATCGGATAAAGGTACGTAAAGCTAGAAGACAGTAAGAAATATTTCCCCATGAGAGAGGTGTCTGACATCAGAGAGTATAGGTTAAAGGTAAGGGGTAGGCCTTTCTCCCAGAGGATATTTGTAATCTGGCATCTGCTGACTGAGAAGATGGTGGAGGCCAGCACTCTCACAACATTTATGAGGCACCTGGAAAAGCATTTGAATTACCGCAGCAGAGTAAACTGTGGACCTAGTGTTGATAACGGGATTAACATCGATATGTATTGGTGGGCTGGAGATCCTGCAACTGTGCTCTATGACTATGTCTCAATGATTTCCCTTGTCTTTCTGAGCCTCAAGATAGCTGTAAATGTGTTGCCCTGACATCAATCAATTCACTGCAGGCAAACATTTTTTCAGTATCCAGGCCCTGGCTTGGAATTCCTGACCTATCCTGCTCAAGTATTGGCACCTACTTTTATAGAAAAAATTAAGATTGAGGTCTCAGCCTCAATGCTCAGGAAACTTCAGGCACAAGGCAAAAAGGAGGGAGGTAGGTAAATGTGCAGCTTTAACCATCCCGCTTTTCATTTCACCTCATCATTAAAGTGCAGACACATACAAAATATTCAAGAACTGTTTACATACTGCGCCATTTAACAAGTAAGTATGTTTTCAATGGCTGAAACGGTTCTTCTCAACCTCCCTGGGTAGTTGAATTCCAACCTGAGATTTACACTAACATAATTCAGGATTAAATACCATTCACAATGAATGGGGACCTGAGAGGTGTTTCATTACTCAATTGTGCAAACTGAAATAAAGCCATATTTTACCAACAAACTCACTCTTGGAAGAAAACTTTGCATTTCACAGTGGAACTAATTTAAACAGAGTAATTAGTGTACCATTAAATCAGAAGTTGATTTGTCTTAAATGTAAATTCAAAAGCTTCTGTTTAAATGAAGGAAATTTTTGCTCTTTTCTTCTTTTTCCTGTATTCTATCTGTAACCTGAAGCTTTTGAATGAGGATAAATAACCTTGGCTGTTCAGCTGGTGTCAACCGATAAGGTTAAAAATGACTAAAGCAAGTCAGTGTGAACACTGATTTACTATATAGGAACATCTGGTACAGACTCTCCCTTTGTGAATAAATTATTAACAGAACTCAGTTTGACTGGGACTGGGACTCATTAACTTTGGAAAGATACTCTGAGACATTCATTATCAGGATTTAAAAGATTAAAAGCAGAAGATTAATTTATTGGCTAATAAATATCTGCTGTAATACATGATAGTCCTCAGTGCAGCGAGTTGTATCCTAAGAACATTTTAGGTAGTGCGCGAGATTTAGGAGACCAGGAATATTTGACAAAAATATTCCTTAACTGGAAAAATATTTACAAATCGGAAAAAATATATCACTGATGAATGTCGTTTTAAATAATTGTTCTTAAGATACTGATTAAGCACAAAAATCTTTCTGAAAGTAGATAGGGTGAATGCAGAGTCTTTTACCCAGAGTAGAGGGATCGAGAACCAGAAGACATAGATTTAAAGTAAGAGGGTAAAGATTTAATAGGGAACTGAGAGGCAACCTTTCCATTCGACGGTGGTAGGTAAATGGAATGAGCTGCCAGAGGAGGTACTTAAGGCATGCACTATGACAGCATTTAAAATACGTTTGGACAGGTACATGGATAGGAAAGGTTTAGAGGGATCTGGGACAAAATGCAGTCAAATGGAACTACCTGAGATGGGACATCTTGGTTGGCATGGCTAGGTTGGGCCAATAGGCCTCTTTCTGACTCTCTCTATATATAAATATTTTTAACTTTGTTAAGTTAACAGTCACTTAAAAATGTGCTTTTCTGAAAACATGATTATAGAATAGAATTCAACCCAATTTAGCATGGATTAACCAATTTCTGTATAGTCACATTTAGATTATGTTAAAGCATTACCATTTTGCAATTACTTCTTCCCTGAGCTTGCAGACTGTTGATTCTTGAGTAGTGAGCAACCAACGAATCAAATTTGTAATGTAGGAAACTCAGCAGGCAATTTGTGCACAGGGCCCACAATCATCAATGTGACAATGACCTGCTCAAATCATAAATACTGGCCAGGGCAATAAAGATAGCTCCTACAATATCCTTTGATATAACGCCTAGGCAATTTTAAGCAATCTTGGCAATGAAAAGATGAGCAATGTCTGGATTCAACATCTTATCTGAAAGATAACATCTCTAACAATATTAGACTTCCACAGTACTGTACTGGGGGGTTCACCTCCATTAACATACCCCAGCCTTGAGAATGGAAATTAAACCCACATCCTTCATGTTTAGATATTATTGAATGAAAACTGGATGCTACATATTCCACTTTGTGTTACTTTGTGATACTTGGTATGGGTAGATAAATTACTTTTGCTCCTATGTTAAAATTAATTGACAAACGCTAAAGGAGGAATAACTTTTACTTCTTAAGGAATAATAAAACAAGAGAACATGAAATTAGAAACCAAAAAAATACTCAGTGTTTACCAGGTGCCTAGAATTAGTTGGCCTTTCAGTACTGACCAGTCAAACAATACATCAACTGCTTCAGAAAACAATCAATGTCAATGTTTGCCTGGATCTAAAGTCAATTAGATACCATAAGTATTTCAGTTCAACCTGTTTGATGAAGGGCGTGATGTATCGCCACACTGTGCCAAGCAGGAATTTTGTGATTAATTTGCAAGTCCACATTCAGATTGATCATTAAGCCCAATTAGTGAGATAAAACTAACCTCCCGCCAGCTGCCACTGTGCAGTGGTCTATCTGTTAATCACAATGGGCAGAGATGTGATAATGGACAACCAACCTGTATTCAAATGTTAAACCCTAAAGGGCCTGTCCCACTTGGTCGTCATTCACGTGCCATTTACACGACCTTATAGTGTGAGGATAGCATGTGGGTAGCGTGGGACGGGCGCATGGAGTGGTGTGGAGTGGTGTGGAGGAGTGTGGACTTCGTCCTGCATGAAATCTATTGCATGCCTCTCTGCCCTTCTCTCTCTCTCTCTTCTTCTCTTCCCTTCTTTTCCCTCAACTTTGTCAAGCCTCTGAAATATATTTCTAAATTGAGTATTGTACCAAGACAGTAAGATGCAGCATGAAATAAAAGCACAGTGCTAAAAATAGTCAAATTAGAACTAGTGAACAGGGGATTTTACTTCGGAGTCATGTGAGTGACCTCGTGAAGACCCCGCCAGCACGCATGCACGACATATCGTCGAACGCATGCGAAGCAACAGGCAGGGAGGAGGGTCGCTCCTCCACCGGAACGGACCTGCAGGTAAGGAACGATTAACCTGAGGTCGTTTTTTTTCTTTCAGGGAATCTGTGGGACAGAGTACCCCACCAAGGGGCCGCCTCGAAAGACTGACTGCGGACCGCGGGCAGTCAGCGGCGGCAAAAGACTTCACTACAAACCCGGAAGTCGGGCAAGCCCGTTCACCCAGCAGGGTCCGGGCTCGGAGACTCGCAGTTCGCGAGCAGCCCCGACCAGCACGACAACCCGCAGGAACGTCGGACTGGCGGCAAACGACCCAGAAGTGGGGCAAGCCCGTTGACCCGGCAGGGTCTGGGCTCACAGACTCGCCGCTCGCGGGTAGCGATGGCAGTCGATAATCCCGCATGGAGTGGATGGGGAGCACTAGCTCCAACGTGACCCACTCCAGCAGGAGTCTGGTCACTGTGGGTCTCCTAGCAGACCGACGACAGTACCCTTTACAGGGCTGCCAAACGCTCACCCTCTTTGCAGGGGAGCATAAGGAGTCATGCCTGGGCTGACTCTGAAGAAGGGGAGTTGGCAGAAGTAACACAACATGCTAGGGGTGCAAGAAGAGGAGCTACTCGGGATGGCATCCAAGTTGCGATGCCCTCACAAAAGCGGCTACCATTGTCAACAGGTAGCCAATTTAAATGACTCAACAACTTATCTAGCTCCAGGAATCTGTATTTCCCTCAAATCCGCAAACTACTGGTCTCGGGTATTACCAGATTTACCAGGTCAGTAGACGGAAGATATGTCAGAGGAGCAACAGGAAGCTCTGGCACTCTCCAGTATGATAAATTGAGATCAACTACTTCAGGAAGAATGCCATCCGGCCTACACTAAACCCCAAGTTCGCGAGGTTGTGTAGAACCAGCAGTGCACAGCCGCCTACTGTGTTTCAGGGACCAGGGGCGGAACAAAAGGGGGGGGGGGCAGAGGGGACACACCCCCCCCCCCATGTTTTGAGAGGTGGGGGACATCCCCCCTACAGGTTTTTGTAATCCAGATTTTAAAATCTCTGCTTTCCGCGAGACAGTGGAGGCGGGACTGCTGATCGAGGGCGCCAATTGGACGAGAGAGACGTCAGTCAGCAGGCAATGGGGGCAGGACATGATGATTCGGTGCGATGATTGGAGGAGGGAGGAGTGGGCGGGGTGAGACTGAGGATAGAGTGCAGTGATTGGAGGAGGAAGACGTGAGTGGGGTGGAAGTGGGACTGAGGATAAAGTGCGATGATTGGAGGAGGGAGACGTGTCACAGACCTGCGCCTCATCCACAGCCTGGATCGATCCCAGCCGGGTCTCCGGCGCTGTCCCGTCCCCACCCGAGTAACCCCCCCCACGGGTGGTCAGAGAGGTCGGGAGCAAAGATCCTAGAGGAGCCTTCGGTCGGGAGTCAGACGCGAGCTGTACCCCCAGGCCCACAGCGAGCGCTAAACCCAGCTCACTATGCCTGTCCCGCTAAGTGAACCTGCCTGGGCTAGAGGGAAATATGGCCAGCTCGAAGAAGCAGCGCTGGTATCCCGTCAGTCCAGACAGGGTTGTAGTTAACTCGCCGAGACAGGCAGAGTTGAGCTGCATTTAGCGCTGGATTGAGCCTCCGAAGGCTCGTGCATGTGTGGATGAGTGTGTGCATGCGCGCGCAGCCGCCAAAAAATTGTGGCCCCCGTCCCCTCCATGTTTTGATATCGAGTTCCGCTCTTGTCAGGGACAACCTGCCCAAACAGGTAAAAGACCTCGACAAAGAGACAATAGCCGTCGGCATGATTAAGGTGCCGTCCGCTACCAGGTCCTCACATATTTGGCAGCAGCACCCCTACGCATCCACCAGCAGGCTGCATTATCACACTGAAAGAAAAGCTGGTGAAACCTCGAAGGCTGTACAACCTACACAAAGATCTTTTTCAGGCCATGTCCCAGAACGGCCTTCCTGGAAGATGCACCAGCCCCACACCACAACGCCTCCACCTCCCAGGAACCAAGGAAGGAGAAAACCAACACAGCACCACCGGTAACCATGGAGGTAGGTGGGTTTGGTTGCCTTCGGAACATAGCGTGTGTAACTTCTTCACAGGTTGGGGGAAGGTTACACTTGTACAGGGAATAACTTCTGATCTTTCATACTGCACAGTATTCAGCGATATAAAATTGGATTTGTTGACAAACTCCTCCTTTCCGGTTCAACATGCACCTAGCCAAAAGTTTGAGCTTTCACAAAAAAGAGAAAGTGGAAGATCATGCGGAACTGTTAAATCGGTATACAAAAGGAGCAATAGAGGAAACCAAAACATGAGTCTCTTGAGTTTGTATCAAACATCTTCACCTAAAACAAAAAAGATGGCGGTTGTCGCATCATTTGATTTGACACAACTGAATACTTTTGTGCAGTACACCCACTTAAAAATGGAGAATTTTTTTTTGTTACTGCTAAAACAACTAGTTTCCAAAGGGTGCTTCATAGCTGCATCGACCTAAAAAATTGGTACTCAGAACCAATTGATAAAGATCACCGCAGATATTTGAAATGTATCTGGATGAGAGCTCTGGCAGTATAAAGCGCTGCCTAATGGATTAACATCAGCCCAGACTGTTTCCAAAAATATTTAAACCTGCTTGGCGTTTCTTCGGAAACAAAAAAAAAAAACATATTATCATTGCATATCTGGATGACATCTTACTGTGGGGATAACCTTGGAATTGGCTAAATTGGCTGTCCCAGCCACCAAGCTCCTATTTCAAAAATCAGGGTTAATTATCCATCCAGACAAATCCAAGTTAAATGCCTTCCGGTGACTATGGATTTGGGATTCACGATTGACTCATATGTCTGTCATCTTGCCAAAGGACAAAGCAACAGACTTGATAGAGGCAGATAACTGCCTTGTTTGCATCAGTAAACCATCTATTCGGCAAATATCCAGGGTAATTAGAAAGCTTGTTGCTGCCTTTTTTCCAAGCCACAATTTGGACGATTAGATTACCAAAATCTACAAAGGGCCGAAACTACAGTGTTGCAAACTGACGCCAGCACTCATGGCTGGGGAGCAACCAATACCACCTCCAGTTGCGGTGGTAGATGGAATACACATGAGTTAACCTTACTTCAGGGTATCAATCATCATAAGGTGTTGGGAGCATTCACGGACTTTGGGTTTACCTTTCAGACATGCATCATCTGCATGTTCGCCTACAAATTAATAACACCACCCGTGATGACATACTTTAATCATATGGGTGGAATTAAGTCGATATCTTGTGATGAATTGATCAATACAATCTGGCACTAGTGCATAGAAAGAAACATTTGTATATCAACTCCAGGTCACACAACTTCAATGATAACACCGAATGGATGTTGGACCACCAGTCATTTACTACCATTATAGCTCAGTATGGAACGCCAGATATCGATTGTTTTGCATTCAAGACTTAATCACCAGATACCAACGTATGTTGCATGAGAATCAGACCCTGGAGCAGTAGCGACGGACACATCTCACTACACTGGGGCGGGGGGGGGGGGGATTTTTTTTCTATGCATTTTTCCCCCCTTTTCTGCCTCATTAGTCGGGTCGTGGAAAATTCAACAAGACTCCACATCAGGTATTTGGGAGTACCCGATTGGCCTACTCAGCCATGGTACCCTGTGGGACTCGACATGGTAAGAGCAATGGATTCCGATCTACAACCCCCCAAGTTTGCTGGTACACCTATGACATGCGAGAGTCATCCGTGCCATGACCGATGAACCCATTGGGTGCGAAATTTGGGAAAGACCTCTCCTGGAATTGGACTGTCGGACCGAACCTAGAATATCATCGCGGCATCATGCAGAGAGTCCACCAGGGAACAGTATCTCACCCATATCAAAAAATGGGAGGTATTTTATACCAGGACAGACACAACTTACAACACAGCCACCATCACGGTTGTGCTGGAGTTCCTGGTAAGTCTACACTTCGATGAAGGCTTGCGTTATAATGCCATCAATTGTGCAAAGTGCCCTATCCTCATACCTGGGACAGGAGCTAGAACACCATGGAGGAGTATCTCACCCTCTGGTGTCAAAACGCATGAGGGGATTTAACACAAAATTCCCCAGGCCTCAATATACCCGACCTGGGATATTGGCATTGTCCTGACCTATTCAGAGATTGGGCATCAGCCACGTCCCTCTCACTAACACGTATAAAATAAGTGATGCTGATGACACTTGTAACGGTGCAGCAGTCTCTGCACAAACTAGACTGGACACCATGTAACATCCCAAATAAAGTAACCTTTCACATTTATGAGTTACCTAACAAAACAAAATCTGGCCTCAAATTGGAGTTCCTGGCTTATCCCGTAGATAGACGCCTATGCATAGTGAACCACCTCCTACATTAACTAGAGGTCACCAATAGTCTCAGGGGAAAGGACATGGCTCTATTGATAAGTTCAAACATCTTCATCACAGAGTACCGTGCAGACCATATCAAGATGATCTTGATGAAGGGGGGACAGCCTACCTGGGGGTAGCAACAGCGACCTGGCCTGCGGTAGAGACACTGGCCCTGTTGCTCAGAAGGGTAAGGAAAAGAAGAGGAGGGCATTAGTAGTAGGGGACTCTATAGTTATGGGGTCAGATTGGTGATTCTGTGGATGCAGTCCGGAGACCCGGATGGTAGTTTGCCTCCCTGGTGCCAGGGTCCGGGATGTGTCTGAACGTGTCCAAGATATCCTGAAAAGGGAGGGAGAGGAGCCTGAGGTCATGGTACATATTGGTACCAATGCATAGGTAAAAAAAGAGAAGAGATCCTGAAAGGAGAAGTTAGGGAGTTAGGAAGAGAGTTAAGGAAAAGAACCGCAAACATAACCATCTCAAGATTACTTCCTGTGCCAAGCGACAGTGAGAGTAGGAATGGAGCAAGGTGGAGGATAAATGACTGGCTGAAGGACTGGTGCAGAGGGCAGGGATTCAAGTTTCTGGATCAATGGAACCTCTTTTAGGAAAGGAGTGACCTGTATAAAAAGGACGGGCTGCACTTGAACCCGAGGGGGACCAGTACCCTGGCAGGGAAATTTGCAAAGGCTACCGGGGGGGACTTTAAACTAGAACGGTTGGGGGGAGGGACTCAAATAGAGAAAGCCAATAGACAGGGTCTGAGGCAGGAGGCAGAGAAGGGACGCACTCAGACCCAACATGTAGGGTGGAAAGAAGAAAAATAAAATAAACAGAGAATAAAAGGTGGTGGGTTTCCAGGGCAAAAATCAAAAGGGACCACTTGTCAACATAATTGTATAAGGAGTAAGAGTGTTGTAAAATCAAGCTTGAAGGCTTTGTGTCTCAATGCAAGGAGCATTCGTAAAAAGGTGGACGAGTTGAATGTGCTATTAATGACTATGCTATAGTTGGGATCACAGAGACATGGCTCCAGGGGGACCAAGGCTGGGAGCTGAACATCCAGGGATATTCAATATTCAGGAGGGATAGACAGAAAGGAAAGGGAGTTGGGGTAGCGCTGCTGGTGAGAGAGGAGATGAATGCAATAGAATGGAAGGACATTAGCTTGGAGGATGTGGAATCGATATGGGTAGAGCTGCGAAACTCTAAGGGGCAGAAAACGCTAGTGGGAGTTGTGTACAGGCCACCTAACAGTAATAGTGGAGTTGGGGATGGCATCAAACTGGAAATTAGAAATGCGTGCAACAAGGGTAAAACAGTTATAATGGGTGACATTATAGATTATCGGTACATATAGATTGGGTGAATCAAATGGGCAGGGGTGCTGAGGAAGAGGATTTTTTGGAATGTATGCGGGATAGTTTTCTAAACCAACATGTAGAGGAACCAACAAGAGAGCAGGCTATTCTAGACTGGGTATTGAGTAATGAGGAAGGGTTAGTTAACAGTCTTGTTGTGCGTGGCCCATTAGGCAAGAGTGACCATAATATGGTTGAGTTCTTCATTAGGATGGAGAGTGACATAATTAAGTCAGAAACAAGGGTTCTGAACTTAAACAAAGGTAACTTTGAAGGTATGAGAAGTGAATTGGCCAAGATACACTGGCAAGTGATTATTAAAGGGTTGACAGTGGATGTGCAATGGAAGGTATTTAAAGACTGCATGGATGAACTACAACAACTTGTTCATCCCAGTTTGGCTAAATAATAAATCGGGGCAGGTAGTGCATCCATTGATAACAAGGGAAATCAGGGATAGTATAAAAACAAAAGATGAAGCATAAAAATTAGCCAGATAAAGCAGCCTACCAGAGGACTGGGAGAGTTCAGCAGAGGAGGACAAAGGGCTTCATTAGGAAAGAGAAAATAGATTATGAAAGAAAACTGGCAGGGAACATAAAAACTGACTGCAAAGGTTTTTATAGATATGTGAAGAGAAAGAGATTAGTTAAAACAAATGTAGGTCCCTTGCAGTCAGAAACAGGTGAATTGATCATGGGGAACAAGGACATGGCAGACCAATTGAATAACTACTTTGGTTCTGTCTTCACTAAGGAAGACATAAATAATCTGCCGGAAATAGCAGGGGACCGGGGGTCAAATAAGGTGGAGGAACTGAGTGAAATCCAGGTTAGCCGTGAAGTGGTGTTGGGTAAATTGAATGGATTAAAGGCCGATAAATCCCCAGGGCCAGATAGTCTGCATCACAGAGTACTCAAGGAAGTAGCCACAGAAATAGTGGATGCATTAGTGATAATTTTTCAAAACACTTTAGATTCTGAAGCAGGTCCTGAGGATTGGAGGGTAGCTAATGTAACCCCACTTTTTAAAAAAGGAGGGAGAGAGAAAACGGGGGATTGCAGACCAGTTAGTCTAACATCGGTAGTGGGGAAACTGCTAGTCAGATATTAAAGATGGGATAGCAGTACATTTGGAAAGTGGTGAAATCATTAGACAAAGTCAGCATGGATTTACGAACGGTAAATCATGTCTGACGAATCTTATTGAATTTTTTGAGGATGTAACTAGCAGAGTGGATAAGGGAGAACCAGTGGATGTGTTATATCGAGACGTTCAGAAGGCTTTCGACAAGTCCCACATAAGGGATTAGTATACAAACTTAAAGCACACGGTATTGGGGGTTCAGTATTGATGTGGATAGAGAAGTGGCTGGCAGACAGGAAGCAAAGGGTAGGAGTAAACGGGTCCTTTTTAGAATGGCAGGCAGTGACTAGTGGGGTACCGCAAGGCTCAGTGCTGGGACCCCAGCTATTTACAATATATATTAATGATTTGGACGAGTGAATTGAATGCAACATCTCCAAGTTTGTGGATGACACTAAGCTGGGGGGTAGTGGTAGGTGTGAAGAGGATGCTAGGAGGCTGCAAGGTGACTTGGATAGGCTGGGTGAGTGGGCAAATGCATGGCAGATGCAGTATAATGTAGATAAATGTGAGGTTATCCACATTGGTGGCAAAAACAGGAGGGTAGACTATTATCTTAATGGTGGCAAATTTGGAAAAGGGGAGATGCAACGAGACCTGGGTGTAATGGTACACCAATCAATGAAAGTAGGCATGCAGGTGCAGCAGGCAGTGAATAAAGCAAATGGTATGTTAGCATTCATGGCGAAAGGATTTGAGTATATGAGCAGGGAGGTTCTTTTTCAGTTGTACAAGGTTTTTGTGAGAACACATCTGGAGTATTGCGTACAGTTTTGGTCTCCAAATCTGAGAAATTATATTCTTGCCATAGAGGGGGTACAGAGAAGGTTCACCAGACTGATTCCTGGGATGTCAAGGCTTTCATATGAGGAAAGACTGGATAGACTTGGCTTGCACTCGCTAGAATTTAGAAGACTGAGGGGGGATCTTATAGAAACTTACAAAATTCTTAAAGGGTTGGATAGGCTAGATGCAGGAAGATTGTTCCCGATGTTGGGGAGGTCCAGAACAAGGGGTCACAGTCTAAGGATAAGGGGGAATTCCTTTAGGACCGAGATGAGGAAAACATTTTTCACACAGAGAGTGGTGAGTCTCTGGAATTCTCTGCCACAGAAGGTAGTTGAGGCCAGTTCATTGGCTATATTTAAGAGGGAGTTAGATGTGGCCCTTGTGGCTAAAGGGATCAGGGGGAATGGAGAGAAGGCAGGTACAGGATACTGAGTTGGATGATCAGCCATGATCACATTGAATGGCAGTGCAGGCTCGAAGGGCCGAATGGCCTACTCCTGCACCTATTTTCTATTTTTCTATGTTTCTATGTAAGATGACACAGGGTGGTGCAGCAGGCGTGGCCACTGATATTTAAATCTCTTTCACCAGGACTGGAGCTACATCATGCAGCGAGGATGATGGAAGTCCCATGGGCCACGCCCTTGTAACGGCGGGTTGGTCTAATGAAACTTCCAGTGGTTATAACAAACCTGTGGCCACGCCTGGGATATCTACAGACACTATTTTAAGTTCTGTATTATAATTTCCCCGAATCTAGGGGTTATTATTGTTATTGTTAAATAATACATTGTTTGTTTTTCAGCACTGTACAAGTCTGAAATACGTTAACATACTTCCTCCATTGGTTATTATGGCAGTGTGTGAGCATGGACTCGTTTCCAGGGCATGAAATCACAGAGCTTTGAAATCTTCACGAAGTCACTCACGTGACTCAGAAGTAAAAGTAAGATTAAAGGAGAACTTACCAGTTCGAAGTTTGATCTTTATTTTATGAGGAGTTATGATGAGGGATTTTGTGCCCTCCGCTCCCAACCCTCTATTATAAGGTCAACTGGTATGTTAGTTCTGTTATCTTACTATCTTCAGTCAACTCTACTATCTGTGATTTCACACCGCTGCTTTGAAGAATGTCGCGCATGCGTGCTGGCGGGGTCTTCACGAAATCCCTCATCGTAACTCCTCATAAAATAAGGATCAAACTTTGAACTGGTAAGGTCTCGTTTAATCTTACTATTAAAATGCACTTTAAATATATTTCTTATATGGCTTGATAATTTGCAAGACCTTTGCATGAAACTGACTTGCTAAGTTTCATGATGAGATATGGATGGATGATGTGAATTTCCCATCCACATTTCAATCTCTAGATAGAATTAAATCTAAATAACAAGACCTATGATTTACTGTCATAGGAAACTTTCAAATTCCATTTATATCTGTTGAAATCTCTCACACTTCATGAGATGGAATGCTAATGGAAAGGTATTACCATTTTCCTGCAATCGCCTGTCTTTGATGATTCAGCAATCAGAGTCATTAAATTTGTATGCTCCATGGAACATTGCTCTGCTTACATTAACTTTTGGTCTTTGCGATCAGGAAATATCTGACTTAATGTATTTCAGACCGGTGACAAAGAAACAACCTCTATCCATCCATCTATCAGCCCATCTTTAGATCAGTGGGGGGATGGGTGGGGAGGGGGAGGAGTAGAGGCAAGGTTGCTGGATATTGGTCCATCAAATGAGATCACTGTCCAATGGAGACATAAGGAACTGTAAATGCTGGAATCCTGAGTAAACGTCAAAGTGTTGGAATAGCTCGTTGAGTTGTTCCACCTTTATTCTAGACCCCTGGCCATCTAGTTTATGCTCACTAAATAGCACAAAATTTAGTTTCTACCCCAACATATTTGTAACTATGATTTCAAATAATATTTTTATGACATTAGGATACAAATTATAGAAGGTTGATATAACCAAAGAAGATAACCATCAACAACACCCTTGTGCCCATGCGAGACAGGGAGAATAAGGAATGACCAGAGTGGGAAAGGTCTTTGATAATGTTGGCTACTTTCCCGAGACAGCATGAAGTGTAGATGGAGCCGATGGCAGTGAGTCCGATCTGTGTGATGGACTGGGCTACATCTACAACTCTGCAAATTCGTGTTGTCTTTGCAGAGCTGTTCCCAAACCAAACTGTGATGCAACTTGTGGGCCAGAAAGTTGGTTTGTGGGTCAGAAAGTTGAACATCCAGTGGCACTGTCGGCTTTCTACATTGCATCCATAGAAGTTTGAATAAGTCATTGGAGACATTCTGAATTACTTTACTCTCTTGAGGCGTTGTTCGCTTCAATGTGGTTGGTCCAGGACAGGTCTTTGCAAATATTTCTGTCGTCATTTCCACTTTGACATCATACTGTAGATGCGTATTGGGGCTTGTACTCCACCAAGCTTCCTGGTGGAGTACAAGGATATCTTAAGGGAGAGGTTCTTGTCTTAACACCATGTTACTAAGTTCTTTATCTCCCTCCTTCACTTCATCTTATCATCTATCATGATCAAGCCCACCTATAGTTGTGTCATCTGCAAACTTGTAGCTGGAGTTAAAGCTAAATTTGACCAGCCCACCATGAGTCTATAGGGAGTACAATCAGGGACTGAGAACGCATCCTTGTGGGACACCAGTATTGAGAATTGTTGTGGAGGAAGTGTTGTCACCTTTCCTCACTGATCATGGTTTATGGGTCAGAAAGTTGAGCATCCAGTGGCAGTGTGGGGTGTTGATTCCTGGGTCCAGGAGTTTGCAGATGTTTGGATAGGATTATGGTGTTGAAGGCAGAGCTATCGACAGTAAAGAGGAGTCTAATGTAGGTGTCCTTATTGTTTAGGTGTTCCAGAGATTACATTAGGGCCAGGGTGATGGCACCTGCTGTGGACCCGTTGAGATGATAGGGAAACTACAAATGATCTAGGCTTCTGGGAGGCTGGAGTAGATGTGCGGCATCAACAGTCACTCAAAGCACTTCATGATGGTGAATGTCAGAGCCATTGGACGGTCGTCATTAAGGCACTATCTTACTATTCTTTCACATGGGATGATAGTAGTCTTCTTAAAGCAGTTGGGGACCTCAGAATGGAGCAGTGAGAGTTTAAAGATGTATGTAAATAACTCTGGCAGATGGTAGGCCCTGGTCTTGCGGACTGATGTGGAGGGTGACGTTCCTCCACTGACCTTCTGTTGAATGCAAGCATAAAATGCATTGAGCTCATCAGGAGAGACTAATCGTTGCCATTGATATTGCCTGACTTCACTTTGTAGCACATTATAGTCTTGTCACAATCTATAAGAGTCCATGTCTTTGCTTCGAGACTTTAACTTGGTTTGGATTTCGCTCTTGGTATCCTAATGGTTCTGCAAAGGTTGTCCAGTACATAGATTTTTTGTACCGCTTGAGATTGTTGACTTGAACATTCAAGATTCAAGAATCAAGAGACATTTATTGTCACATGCACCAATTAGTACAGTGAAATTTGGGGTCACCATACAGCCATACGAATAGACAGAACATGATAGTCTTTAACATGAACATCCCCATACAGCAGAATCAAAGTTTCCCACTGTGAAGGAAGGCACCAGTTTAGTCATCCTCCTCTTTGATGTTCTTTGATTTTCACCCATTGTCGGGGCCTCCCGAAGCCCCTCCGCAGTTGCCGCTACGGGCGGCCCGATGTTCAGGCCCTCTCGCCGGGGTTGATGGAACTCCGTCGTCGGAACGGAAGAACACCCTCTGCGGCTTGGACTTCTGAATCAGCCACTTCTTACTGGAGGCCGCGGCTCCCGAAGTCCACAGGCCGAGCTGGGCGGAGATTCAGACTGGCAGCCCTCGGCAAAGGGATCCCAGGGCTCCGTAACGTTGAAGTCAGTGCCGTCCGCGGCTAGAAGCTCCGCAACCACAGCTCCATGGTGTTGAAGCAGCAGGCCCAACATTCCGGAGCTTCAACACGGCGATCCCAAATAAGGCATCGCCCGCTCCACAGTGAATCCAGTGCTGCGCCGTTGCTGAAGCTCTGGTCCAGTCACGCAACTCGGAGAATAATCGCATCCTCGCTAGGAAGTGACTGGGAAACAGTTTCCCCCTCACCCTGCCCACCTCACCCACATAAAACATCCAAAGAAATCTCCAAAACAGACTTTTTAAACAGACTAAAAATTTTAAAAAGATGAAAAAAACAGATAGTAGGCAGAGGGTGCCATCATGCGGCATCTCTAGTGGCCGATTGTAGTCTTCACCTGATTTCCACTGGGTTCCTCATTTCGTCGCACAGCTAAAAAATGTGCTGTTATTTTAACTGGCGTCTGTAAATTTCCCCTAATTGCAGATTAAGTGGGGAAAAAATACAACAAAATTGATGACCACATGAAAGAGGATGTTGCAGGGCTCTAGGTAATGGGACGGAGGGGATTGTTCTGTTGGTAGATGGCATCTAGCCTCTTTCTGTGCTATAATAAGGAAATAAGCTAACCTTTTATTCTGAGACAGTGACCCCTAGTTCTAGATATCCCTGCCAAAGATATCATCATCTGTGTGTAAATTCTGCCAAGCACATAGAATCCTTTATATTTCAAGTGAAAGATAGTGAAGAAAGATAATCATCTTTCATTCATCTAACCTTTAGATAATAGACCCAATTTCCTTGATCTCTCTCCTCATAGGGAAATATCTCCTTCCCAGGATTTAAGCTGCACACCCCTTAGTGATCCCACAAATTCTCGGATCTCCCATGAGATGACATCCTGACAGGTTCCATCAGATATCATACATTTCAATCAACTTGCTCTTCTAAAATCCAACAAATGCATGCACTGCCTTTCCAATTTAATACAACCCATCCATTCCTGGATTAGTTTAGCTAACATTCTCTGAGCTGTTTACAATGTGTTAATATCCTTCTTTAAACAAGGAGTTCAATACTATACACAGAACTCCAGATGGGATTTCACCAATGCCCTAATTGACTAAAGATTGACCTCACTTCTTTTGCATAATTTCCTTAGCAATAAATGAGAATATTCTGCTAACTTTTCTAATTACTTGCTATATCTGCAAATCTGCAAACTCACCATTTACTGAAATACCTTCTACATTTTTCCTGCCAAATGAAGAATTTCAGGCTGTAATTTTAGTACACTTATTTACACTATCTGGCTGTTTGTAGCCTTCTTACATTCCTGGAGAATAATATTTCCCTTTATTTAAGATTAGTATTTTATTTGACAACTTTTCATAAAATAAGCCATAAAAAATAGACCTGCGTGTCCTCCAAGTCACAACGATCATCCATCCCAAAAAGGGTTAAGTTTCACTTGCCTGTGATGTGCCAGCAAAGTACAACATTAGTGACTTTCATAGCTCAATCTGTGATAGATTGAAATTGATCTGGCTAAACATAAATCTTTAGAGAAGTCCAGGCTCCAAACAAAGAGAATCAATTTCACAGAAATGTTAGAATGAACTAAACTTTGCTCATTTGTTGTTGTTACTTGAAAAACAGCACTGGGGCTTTTAAGCAGCATTATTTAGGGAGCAACATTCATCATTAAAATATAAAAAATAAAGAGTGATTTAACTCTTCCCACAACCAAGGGCAGGATACTGTGGTTCTTGTTCAGAACTGCAACTGGCAATATCAGTGCAGGAAACATTACACTTGATTGTTCACTTAAACAAGAGGAGCCATGGTATGAAGCAATATCAGTGAATAGTAAGATTAAATGAGAACTTACCAGTTTGAAGTTTGATCTTTATTTTATGAGGAGTTACAATGAGCGATTACATGAAGAAGGCCGTCAGCGCTTCAATCTTCAAAGCAGCAGTGTGAAATCACAGATAACAGTTAATGACTGAATATAGTAAGATTCGAGAACCTAGAACTACCGGCTGATCTTTATGAGAGAGGGTTGGGAGCGGAGGGCACGTAATCGCTCATCGTAACTCCTCATAAAATAAAGATCAAACTTCAAACTGGTAAGCTCATTTAATCTTACTATTTTACTTCGGAGTCATGTGAGTGACTACTTGAAGATTTTGAAGCTCTGTGATTTCATGCCGTGGAAACGAATCCATGCGTCACACACTGCATCAATTGACCAGGGATGAGTGAAATTTAATAAAGCATGACATAAATTGAAACATGCTGGTGCTTTTTAATGATGATAATAGTAATCCCACTCATCCAGGAGGAATTAAAAATATAACCTAAAAATAGTGTTGGTACATACCCCCGGTCTGGCAAATGGGTTTATTATAACACATTTGGAAATTCGCTGGTTTGACCATCCTGCAGCCACTAGGATGAGGTCCAGCAAAACATTCAGAACCCTCGCTGCTGATGTTGTTGCAGCCGTATGAGGTTTTTTGTAACTAACAATATTGCTAGTTCAGAGCCTCTAAGGCTTTAGGTGACATAATGACTGTTGTAGATGTGTGACCCACAAACAACCAAAGGTCCATGGGGTACGCCATGAGACTAGTTTGAGACCTGACGCCCTCGGTCCACTCTGCAAGACTAAGTCATGAACATAAAGGATCATATTATTTGCAGCTGTAACCATCCTGTCCAGTCGTAGCTTATGCAACGACTGGGCCCGTTGCGCTGAACCTAGTGCCATGAGGATAACCACTTTGTAAGTGAATAGACTTAGGACAGGAATGTAGTTGGAGCCCACTGGCGACGCAGTGTCAGCAGGACATAAACATCCCATATCTCAGAGTACCTGGGCCTGGGGGGAAATTGAGTTGAAGATACTCTTCATAAATTTGGATATCAGAGGAAGTAGGACCACAAGGCACGACTGGCACAAAATGTATAATTCCATCTCTCATGAAATATAGCTTTGAGAGGAATACCAAGACATCTGTTATACGTACCGTGTCATACAATATATTGGACTATAAACAGGACCCTTACCATTCCTTGATATAGGAGATGTACTGTTTCTTGGTACTATCTCTTCAGGCCGCAGTGATTACATCCACCATACAACCTGGCAGTCCGTGCCCCAGGAAAGGTCTTCTCATAGTCTGTAACCCAACAATTTGATTTGCTCATGCAGAGGATGGTTTTCCCCAGTCACGGGGTAAACCAGCGGATTTTGTGTTTGGGAACAGCCATTAAAGGCTCTGTTATCATTCAAAGTATGAGTGGACCCATGGCTGTGTAGGCCAGTCAGGCTCTATCACGCCTGAGGCAGAGTCTTGCTAGTTATTAAGCAAGCACCGACTGATGAGGCAAAATGGAGGAAGACATAACGAGCATTCCTCCCCAGTGTAGCGAAAGTGCATCCATCGCCACTGCTCCTGAGAATGGCCGCCATGCCAGATAATTTTGCAACTGTTGATTGAGACTAGATGCAAATAAATCGATATTTGGTGTTCCATCAATCCATAATGTCATTAAATACAGTATTTAATGACATTATGGATTGATGGAACACCAAATATCCAACATTAATTGTGTTGTCATTGATTAACGTGATGATACACCAGCGCCAAATTAGGTTAGGTAAACTATCACAGGATATTAACTTCATTGAACCCATGTGATTAAAATATGCCACCACCGTAGTGTGTCAACTTGTAGGTGAGAATGCAGATATGCATATTCGCACAATAAGCCTTTGACCCATAGAATGCACCTAGTGATTTTAGGTAGTTGATACCACATAACTGATGGATTGGTGACTCACGCACATCCCATCCGCCTCTGTGACTAGAGATGGGATCGTAATTCCCCATCTTTGAGCACTAGCAAAGTTTGTAACATAACTGAAGGTAAAAACGACCAAAAATACTGGAGCAATGCTGAATACTGTTTGTCTATCATTGTGACATAGCTTCAGCTGGTAATAGCATAGATCTGGTGAAAATTGCCAATTTATACTGGCCACAATCTCTTGCCCCAGGGCGGAGTCACAGACAATTAATAGAGTTAAAGGTACATCGCAATCTATAACTCTAGTTGGTATCAACTTAAATTTAACTGGATGGATGAGAAACCCCAATTTCTCAAATATGAGTTTTGTGGCTGAAAACAGCAAATTTAGCAAGATTCAGCGTTTTAGAATATCATCCAGATAGGCCAAAAATATGTATTTTCGAGCTTTGAGCAGCCCAAGCACTGGCTTGGTAATTTGGTAAATAACCTGGAAGCTGGTGAGCCCATTTCGCAACGGTTTAACTGCTATCGTTGCCCATCCAGCTAAATTTCAAATATCTTTGGTGAACCCTGTGAATGGGAACTGAATAGTATGCATCTTTGAGATCGATGCATGCCTTAAAGTATCCTATGGAATATCCGATATTAGACAGTAACGAAGATTCCCTCACATGTGAATGTGAGTTAATCAAGGGTGACCCAATGTTACGACATATGTGCAAAACAGTGTAATCTATTACCACACGTAACTAGTCCACATACCATACAGTGAGTTCTGTAACCGTCCTCGGGTTTTGATTCCATCTTGAATTTGGATGGTAGGACAGTTGGGGTGCGTGGATTGCACATTTTCCCTCAGGCCGGCTTGGGCATTGGCCTAAAAGACCTCTGCACAGAGGATCAACTTTTAAGCTGCCACCAGCTTCAGTGCTGTCGGCACTCTGTAATGATGTGACGTGAGGTCATAGATGCTTACCAAGCTCCAGGTTTTCTGCCATAGGCTGGATGCCAACTTTTCCTTGCAGCGGCTCCTCCGTTTGCATGGATATCACAATCCTTAATGCCATGACAGAATTCTGAGGGCACGCGTGCCCTCCAGTATGTTTCACGGACATACTTCTGACTTTGGAGTCAGTCACACACTGACTGCCTACGCTCCTCTCCTCAGAGAGGGAGATATAATGCAGCCCTGCAACAGGCGCTGCTGCAGGTCCTTGTCACATAGTTGGCGTGTCGTGGAAAGTTCCCTCACGACATACCACCAAACTGCGACTGCCCAGCTCCCCTCCTCAGAGAGGGAGATATAATGCAGCCCTGTACCAGGCGCTGCCGTGGGCCCCCGAGACCCGCGCTGATATTACTCCCTTCCTTGGAGTATCAGGTGGAGCATCTCTCCATGAGATGCTCTATCCGGCAAAGAAACGTCCAAAGACACTCCCACTGCAGGAGGTGAATCCTCCTGGCCGGACTATTTCAATGTTAACTGGCCTGCCGAGCTGGTATTTCCCACGGAGCCGGGATTTCCCGTGGCTTCCGCAGTCGGCGGTCAACATGGTTGGGTTTTTCCCCGAGCCAAGTTTTCCTTCGCGCAGCCAGGATACCCCACGGTCTCTGCAGCCGGGTTGTCCCCGAGCTGGGTTCCCCTCGTGGAGCCGGGATACCCCACAGTCTCCACTTCCGGGTTTCCCAGAGCTGGGTTCCTCTCACGGAGCCGGGATATCCCGCGGTCTCCGCTTCCGGGTTTCTCCGAGCTGGGTTTCCCTCATGGAGCCGGGATTTCCCACAGTCTCCAAGCCGGGTTTCCCGGTGGAGTCGGGATTCCCCGGAATGACATCCAGCAGGAACTCTGTAGAGAGCTTCCTGCAAGGTTAAAGCACAACCTGAAAAATAAGTTTGAAACTTACCGCTGGAGGAGCAGCGCGCCAGCCAGCCAGTTGCGGCGCCATGCGTGAGACATAATGACGCGCATGCGGGCTGACGGCCTTCTTCACATAGTCACTCACGTGACTCCGAAGTAAAATTTCTAACTGATGTAGCAAGAAAAGAGTGCAAAGCCTTACAAGTCCATTGGTTTTTATAAGGATTGTTTTACTTATATTTTCAACAGATATCCAAAACTCACAGCATTGCCTGGACAGTTCTGTAATGATACCCCCCCCCCCCCCCTCATGGAAAAGTGGAATGGAATTCACAAGCCAATGGTGGTTGATTCTACAGGATTTTCTCCCATTTCTTTTCATGAGACTTGCCCTGTTTCTGGCCAATGGAAAGCTGCAAGAGAAGTAACGTTACAAAAAATGGGGAAGAGGAAGTCCTGGGTCAAAGTTCAGAAATGTAGTTAATAAAAGATAAAAGCTACAGAAATGCCCAGCTGGTTTTAAATAGCCCTTTAGATAAGGCAGGTTGGTATCATAAAGTATTCCTGAGACAGCACTGTGGGGGTCAGAAGTCAGTATTCCATGACTACAGTCCTCTGAAGTAAACTGGTTGCTTTGCACTAAGTTCAATATGGAAGTAGATGGCAGTCAATGTTATGCCTATTATATATTACAGAGCATCTGAAATAGATCTCTGTTAAATAAAACCATACAGTTTATATTCACTTCATAGCGTAAGAATCATGACTAATTTCTTCAGTTTTCCCAAAAACAGAAACAGGAGGAAGCAGCACAAGCTCTTGAGACACTTCCGCTATTCCATCAGATCACTTCTGACCTGTAACTCAGCTCCTTTTACCCAGCTTTTAACCACATGTCATCCATACCAAACAAAACATCGTCAGTCTTTAATTCAAGTACTCAATTGCTGCAGCATCCCTGCACACCTGTAAATCACATCCGTTTTTTATCAGGTTAAATTTATTAATTTAATTTAGCGCATCCTTTTTTCTGCCAGCTTTGTAATGCCTCGTGTATTGGATTCATTGCGTGTCTCTGAATGAGAAAGCACACAGGAGCTTCTGCTGCATTTGAGTCAAAACTCCCTTTCTTTGATCCCACTGCACACACCTGCTCTACTCTGGGATGAAACACAATATTTCAGTACGCAGCTCTCCAGTTTAAGTAAGGGACAATCCCGTCCCAGAACCATGATACAATCTATGATATATTTACCCATTTGTGTTTCCCATAATTTCTCGTAAATTGGCAAATGGGGCTTAATATTCCGCTTGGCTTTTTAATGTACTTTTTTTTTGTTCTTTTACTTAAAGGTAAGAACTGCTGCCTGTCGCAATTAATTTGGTTATACATTTGGTAATTATATTAGTGCTAATTGTTTTGCTTCCAACAGCAAAGAAGAACATTTTCAAACAGGCTTTAGTCAGGCTAAGTGTCAATTAATATTATAATTTTCTAATTGATATATATTGGTTGTGACCTTTTGTTTAATTGTTCTATCATCTCTCAGGTTCAGGTAGACTTTGGTTATTTGTTGAATGAGGATGAGTGCAAGACATTTATAGACAATGGACAATAGATGCAGGAGTAGGACATTTGGCCCTTAGAGCCAGCACCACCATTCAATATGATCAAGGCTGATCATCCACAATCAGTACCCCTTTCCTGCCTTCTCCCCATATCCCTTGACTGTGCTATCTTTAAGAGATCTATCTAACTCTGAAAGACTCCAGAGAATTGGCCTCCACGGCCTTCTAAGGCAAAGAATTCCACAGATTCACAACTCTCTGTATGAAAAAGTTCTTCTTCAACCCCGTTATAAATGACTTGCCCCTTATTCTTAAACTAAGGCCCCTGGTTCTGGACTCTCCTAACATCGGGAACATATTTCCTGCCCCTAGCGTGTCCAACCCATTAATAATCTTATATGGTTTAATAATATTCCCTCTCATCCTAAATTCCAGAGTATACAAGCCCAACCGCTCCATTCTATCAAAATATGACAGTCCCACCATCCCGGGAATTAACTTTGTGAACCTACACTGCACTCCCTCAATAGCAATAATGTCCTTCCTCAAATTTGGAGACCGAAACTGCACACAATACTCCAGGTTTGGTCTCACTAGGACCCTGTACAATTGCAGAAGGACCTCTTTGCTCATATACTCAACTCATCTTGTTATGAAGGCCAACATGCCATCCACTTTCTTCACTGCCTGCTGTACCTGCATGCTTACTTTCAGTGACTGATGAACAAGGATACCAGATCTTGCTGTACTTCCCCTTTGCCCAACTTGACACCGTTCAGATAATAATCTGCCTTCCTGTTTTTGCCACCAAAGTTGATAACCTCACATTTATCCACATTAAACTGCATCTGTCATGTATCTGCTCACTCCCCCAACCTGTCCAAGTCACTCTGCATCCTCATAGCATCCTCCTCACAGTTCACCCTGTCACCCAGCTTTGTGGCATCTGCAAATTTGCTAATGTTACTTTTAATCTCTTCATCTAAATCATTAATGTATATTGTAAATAGCTGCGGTCCCAGCACCGAGCCTTGCAGCACCCTACTAGTCACTGCCTGCCATTCTGAAAGGGACCCATTTATCCCTACTCTTTGTTTCCTGTCTGCCAACCAATATTCTACCCATACCCTACCCCCAATACCATGTGCCCTAATTTTGCCCAATAATCTCCTATGTGGGACCTTATCAAATGCTTTCTGAAAGTCCAGGTACACTACATCCACTGCCACTCCCTTGTCCATTTTCCTTGATGCATTCTCAAAGAATTCCAGAAGATTAGTCAAGCATGATTTCCACTTCGTAGATCCACGCTGACTCGGACTGATCCTGTTACTGCTATCCAAATGTGCGGCTATTTCATCTTTTATAATTGACTCCAGCATCTTCCCCACCACCGATGTCAAGCTAACTGGTCTATAATCCCTGTTTTCTCTCTCCCGCCTTTCTTAAAAAGTGGGACAACATTATCTGGCCGCCAATCCACAGGAACTGATCTATAGAATCTATGGAACATTGGAAAATGATCACCAATGTGTCCACGATTTCTACAGCCACTTCCTTAAGTACCCTAGGATGCAGACCATCAGGCCCTGGGGATTTATCAGCCTTCAGTCCCATCAGTCTGCCCAACACCATTTCCTGCCTAATGTGAATTTCCTTCAGTTCCTTCATCACCCCAGATCCTCTGGCCACTAGTACATCAGGAAGATTGTTTGTATCTTCCTTAGTGAAGACAGATCCTGTTCAGCTTGTCTGCCATTTCCTTGTTCCCCATAATAAATTCACCGTTCTCAGTTGTCAAGGGTCCAACTTTCGTCTTAACTAATTTTTTCCTCTTCACATACCGAAAGAAGCTTTTACTATCCTCCTTTATATTATTGGCTAGCTTACCTTCGTACCTCATCTTTTCTCCCCGTATTGTCTTTTTAGTTATCTTCTGTTGCTCTTTAAAAGTTACCCAATCCTCTGGCTTCCCGCTCATCTTTGGTATGTTATACTTCTTCTCTTTTATTTTGATACTGTCCCTGACTTCCCTTGTCAGCCACAGTCGCCCCTTACTTCCCTTGGAATCTTTCTTCCTCTTTGGAATGAACTGATCCAGCACCTTTTGTATTATTCCCAGAATACCTGCCATTGTGGTTCCACTGTCATCCTTGCTAGGGTCTCTTTCCAGTCAACTTTGGCCAGCTCCTCCCTCATGGCTCCATTGTCCCCTTTGTTCAACTGTAATACTGACACTTCCGATTTTCCTTTCTCCCTCTCAAATTGTAGATTAATACTTATCATATTATGGTCACTACCTACTAATAGCTCCTTTACCTTGAGTTCCTTCATCATATCTGGTTCATTACACAACACTAAATCCAGAATTGCCTTCTCTCTGGTAGGCTCCAGTACAAGCTGCTCTATGACTCCATCACGGAGGCACTCCACAAACTCCCTTTCTTGGGGTCCAGTACCAACCTGATTTTCCCAGTCTACCTGCATGTTGAAATCTTCCATTACAGCCGTAGCATTATCTTTACGACATGACAATTTTAACTCTTGATTCAACTTGCACCTTACATCCAGGCTATTGTTTGAGGGCCTGTTGATAACTCCCATTAGGGTCTTTTTACCTTTACAATTCCTCAGTTCTATCCATACTGACTCCTGAATCTATGTCACCCCTCGCAAGGGACTGAATTTCATTACTCACCAACAGAGCTATCCCACCCCCTCTGCCCACCTGTCTGTCTTTTCGATAGGACATATACCCTTGAATATTCAGTTCCCAGCCCTGGTCCTCTTGCTGCCATGCCTCTGTAATTTCCACAACATCATACTTGCCAATTTCTAACTGAGCCGCAAGCACATCCACTTTATTTCTTATACCTTGCACATTTATCTACAACACTTTAACTTCGGTATTCACCTCCCCTCTCACACTGGTCGCTATTGGCCCTGACCTTACTCTCTTATCCCTTCTCGAACTTTCCTTCCCATTAATTCGGGAGTCTTCAGTAACTTTTCCTGTACTCACTTCCCCTTTAACTCCATCTTTATACTCCCAATTTATCAATCCCTCTCCCCCCCCTACCTCCCCCCCCCCCCCCACTATTTAATTTAAACCCACATGTGTAGCACTAGTAAACCAGACGGGAAGCTCTTGTTGGAATTGGGCCCATTTTCGATGATAGAACAGACTATCCTTCATCTCCGCAGTTCAGTGCTTTCTTTCAAGAAATTGTCTGTCAGACGACCAGAGCTCTGCCAGATGGTGATTTGAATGCTTACCTCCTAAGTACTGGCAGATCCCCTGGTTGGTGGGTTGGGGATGGTTCTCCATTGGCAATATGTTGGCACCCCCAGAGATGTTTAACACGCAATAAACCCATAGAACATTTTAGCTAATTTGTTTTACTTTGTGCTCTATTTCAATTAAATAAATAAATAAATAAGTTGACTCTAATCTCCATGGGAAATGCATTCAAAGCTCATGTGAAGTTGCATTTGAGGTTGTACAGTATGTAGCCAGAAATTTCAATGTAGACAAAGGAAGCAGTTTGTGTTGTCCCTTTAAGTAGTATGATTCCAGGGCTAGTAAAACCTAAATGTCTTGCGAATAAATAAGTGCTGTATGGTTGAAAATGCTATCATAGACACATTTTGTATGGTGCAATCCTATTCATTTCCTTTGGAGGAATTTCTATGCTGGAAAAACACTGCTGGAGAGAACAACAATGTCACACAAAATTGAGAAGAAAACTTCCCCACAGATATTAAGACACCTAGAAATATGGACAAAATTGTTCAAAAGCAGAATATTTTGTTTTGTAGTTGTGTGAAGAGACTTCCAGTGCATGGTCACCATTATAATAGAGGCAAACATGGCATGTGATTTATGCACAGCAAATGCTCCCATATCAGCACATTCATCATACAGTAACAATAACTGTAGCTGAAAACAATTACCAAACATGGTTTACGGTTTGTACCTGATCACATTGCTGAAAGCTTGCATTGACTTGAAAACAAGGCTAAAATCTATTGAAGTCATGTGGAAGACATGTGTAGGAAGGAACTGCAGATGCCGGTTTAAACCAAAGTTAGACAGAAAAAGCTGGAGTAAATCAGAGGGACAGGCAGCAACTCTGGAAAGAAGGAATGGGTGACGTTTCGGTTCGAGAACCTTCTTCAGACTGGTCTTGTTTAGTACTATTGGACTACAGTCAGAAGTGTCTACTTTCAGATAAGATGGGAAAATCAAGGTCCCAACTGTATTCACAAAATACTTAATGGCATTATTTTAAGAAGAATAGGTAAGTTCTATCCAGTCTCAGACAGCACATCCATCTCAATCAACGGCATTGAACATAATGCCTTATGTTGACATTATCGTCTTGTTAGTTTCTTGAAGCTTGCTTTGCTTAATTACCAGCTATTAGTTGATGATTACACTTCGGAACTTAAGAGAAGTGCTACATAAATGATTTTATTTTCCCTTGATAAAAGTCGCATAAGATGCCGGAACCAAAATACTCAGCAGGATGGAAATGTACCACAGATATTTTTTAAAAACTACCGATATATCCGCACAAGGCAAATCAAGTAGAAGGCTCATGTCATCTGTCATATGTTTAATGCAGGCCTGTGACAAGTTCTCAGCCAAGCTCATTTCATGTCCTGCTTTCCCGTATACAAAATGAGTACAAATCAATCTACAAAAATCTTTGAGACACTGATGGCTCATAAGGATGTCGCACACTAAATCAAAGCAATACATCTCAGCTACATAAAACAAGATCAAGCATTGAAAGACATGACTTGTTATAGGATGAGCCAGCAACATGCAGCTTCATTATTCAATAAATATACAGATAACTTGCTGTTATGGGTGCAAATGCACATCTACCTACATTGCATCTATCCCCAGATGTGTAAAACCCATTGACATCTGACAAATCCTAAACTTCTCTCTACGTCACTAGATTGGGCATCTGTCCATCACTGTGTATGCGCCCATTCAAACTATGACACATCAAAACAATTTTTCCAACACCTACACCAAAGTGACACATAATATGAGGGCTGTAAGAGGGTATAGAAATGATAAGCCACAGATGATGTTCTTTGTCTTTGGGAAAATGTAAAAAGTGTTGCAGAAGGAGAAGCAATGTACTCCTAGATTCTGGGCAATATTCATTATCTTGCATTGTCTGATTCCCTATTTAAGAACACAATAAGGTGGAAAGTTACCACACATGAGATATGTTAATGTTGAGGGTATATCTTGCAGCCTGTATTACAATATTTGCTCTGTTTCAGTCATTGTAGACTTGGATGAATTGATTGCCAGGATTTATGTTGGCTCATATACTAAGGCATCCTGTTACCAATATTTACAACACCACAATTTTATGCATCCCAATGGAATAAATTAATGTGGGAGCATGTTGCAATCCCTGTGCACAGAAAGTAGAGAAATGTGGACAAATTTGACCGTTCGGCTTTGTTACCTTTGCAGATATCACATTGGTTAATGGTGCAGATTGTCTGATGACAGTCTAAAATAAAGGAAAGGCATAAAGATTAAGGATGGTAGAGAGCTTGGCTGTCTCTGAAGGTTTGCTACAGATGTCCTTGCAACTGATATTGCAGCTTCCCTCAGTTATTGCCAGACGGATGTAGATACAATTGGTGGTGTAATTCTGACCATGATCATTCCAGCACTACCGACAGCTGAACTTTCTGGCACATCTTCTTACATACCATTAAATACTACAACTGGGACATTTTAAAAGCAAAATCATCATTAACTTTCCATTGACTTGCCAAATAGCACAGATTCTAGTTTGTGGTTAGATGTTTTGCCATTCCCAAAGGTGCAATAGAAACTTGGATTGCCTATTTTATATCCTTCCTTTCTCTTTACTATGTTTGTATTCTGTTGCAGTAATTTGAATGTTTCTTTTGGTGATTTTGCGGCCAATATTTAACTTATTTAAAGTCAGAAGAAAATATCTCAATCAGCTGATATCGATATAAGCAAAATAGAAAAAAGCCCAGAAAACATCAGTGAAGAAAAACACTGCAAAGCATGAAAATAAAAGGATCACGTACAATGTGTGCATTCTTTGGCGAGCCCCTTTGTGCTCGATGCTGCCCTTTTCACATGCCCCGACTGGACAAGAGGGTAATCACCCGAGGGGTAATGTCAATACCTTTAAGTACTTATATGAAGTTTTTGTACAGTGCGTGCAGGAGAAGTTTCAGCAGGCTGGAAGAACATGCACAGCTTGAACTAAGTAGAAATGGGCTGGCACTGTTTCTGACATAAATATAAAACGGCAATAAAGTGACAATTTGCACTTATTGGATGGTTGGATCCAATTAATGTTTGCTGTGATCCCATTTCAGAAAATTTCTGATCTGGATCTATAATACACCGTGCCAACAAATTATGCATTTAATTATACATTTATGTATAATTTATGTATAATTTACATTTTGTGTGTTGTCTGAGTCTCTGCGTCTGCAATACTGCTGTGAGCAAGATTTTCACAGTGCCTGCAACTCACCATACTTGTGCACATGACAATAAACTTGACTTGACTCAAAAAGAATGTATTCCTCAAGGACGGGAACATTTTAAAGTATGCAACTTTCCCCCAGAGGAGAGAGGAGATGAATTTAAGGACAGAAGTTTAAGAGCAATGTGACCCATGTTCCTTTCAGTCAAGAGAACCTTCTGTGCCTCATCTGAAAACCTCATATACCAAACACTTAATGATACTTGGCAACCAATCTTACCATCTTTGCACTAAACAAAATATTATGCTTGCAAGATAAATAAATATGAAGCTAACTACTAACTGAACATCAGTAGGCCACATTTACTTTAACTAATATGTTAAATTGAAAATAATGAGTTGGCTGAGGGACCACAGGGGTATAGTTACTTCAATTCCTGGTCTCAATCACCTCTAACAGATTTAAGGTAATTACTTTACTGTGTTGTACAGAAAATGCTAAAGGTGTCCACTGTTTCTGAACAGAAGGGATCTGCAGTCGATTTGATAGATTAAAATTATGAAGTGATTTAATCATGTAAGTAGAAGCAAACTTAGGTTAAAGATTAAATAAGATTTAGGAAGACAAGAGATATTTATGGTTTCTGAGACAGTGGAATGAACTGCAAAAGACTTTGATTGAAGTAAAGCATTTTTATCCGAGCTGATAATCTCTGAAACCCCTCTAGTTGAAGATTAGCTGACTAATTAAATGATAGCAGTAAAATAGGTTCCCCAAAGAAGTTACTAAGTAAAATAGGAGCATTTGCAATGCATTCCGATGTCAGTGGTTTAGAAGTATTTACCAATAATTTTTCATCTGATGAGACTTTGTGCCTACAGGGCACAAGAATGATTTGCTGTTCATTTTACTTCGGAGTCACGTGAGTGATTCCGTGAAGAAGATCCGCCAGGCCGCATGCGCACCAGTACGTCAGCTGCACTGGCGTAAGCACCAGACTGGCAGGACAGAGCTCCTGCCAGCGGTAGTTAAACATAGAAAGTAAGTTTGTTTTTTACTTACCTGGGTTTTTCAGGCAGGAGCCCCTTTTCACAGAGGTTTTCCTGCCAGTTTCGCAGCCCGACGAGTGTGCCAGTTATGGACTGTGGGGTAACCTAGTCCGACCGCAGAAGCGGATAACCAGCAAAAGATCGGGTTGCGAGATAAGGAGCCGCTAACAGTGCAGTCAGCGGCTCCCAGCCTGCGGGGATGCCTTTGGAACGGCAAGAAATTCAAACAGTTGCTTACAGTGTAGTCAGCGGCTCCCAGCCTGTGGGGATGCCATTGGAACGGCAAGGAAGTAACGATAGAGTCACTGACAGTGGGGTCAGTGGCTCACAGACGTTGATCCCCAGGCAAGGATTTAAATGGGACTAATTCAGCCCTATTTGGACTCAGGTGAGTCGGGCTACAAAGGGTTCTCCTTATAAAAAAATGCATGTATGTTGTAGTGTTTTTCTTAAAGTTAAAAGCTAAAGGCAAAGTTAAAGTCATAAAAAGTTATTGTTATATATCTCTGACAATGTAATCCTTGTTGTTTAGCAGAGGTTGCTGTGAATTGTTTTAACCCTTCACAGGTAAAACTGTACTCTAAAAATGTTGATTAGTGAGTTTACACTGTAATAGCATGGGTCTATGGGACAGGCCACACCAGCAGCGCCTGACAGGTCTGCTTCATGTGTAATAGTGTGAGCCTATAGGACAGGCCACGCCAGCAGTGCCTGGGATAGTGCTGTTTCATGTGTAATAGTGCGGGCCAATGGGACAGGCCGCACCAGCAGCGCCTGACAGGGCTGCTTCATGTATGAAAGTGCCGGCCTACGGGAGAGCCGTGCCAGCAGCGCCTGATACAGGGCTGTTTCATTTGTGACATTATCTGCCTACGAGAGGGCTGTGCTAGCAGCACCTGGTACAGGGCTGTTTCATGTCAAAAAGTGCTGGCCTCTACGAAAGGCAGCGCCAGCATCGCCTGGGACAGGGTTGCTCAAGTTCACACATAATCTGCTAGGCCCACGGAGTCGGGAGATGATTCTCCACCGGGGCTGGATAGCAAGGTCCAAGGAGTCGGGGGATGAATTCCTCACCGGGGCTGGATAGTGCGCTTGAAACGACTATCCCAAATACAGCAACTGTTGCATACAGTGCTACAGAGGTCTCCCTCTTGGAGGCAGAGACCAAGACGGGTCCTGCTGACACTGAGTCTCAGGGTATGGCCGTGGGACATAACCCAAGGGATGAAGGGCACGTGTCAGAGGTACCTTTTTCCTGACAACAAAGTTGCCATCCCAGCAGAATATTCTATTTGGATTAAGGCCAATGGGTTCATATCAGTATTGGTATCCTGCGGCCTGCGGCAGCGTCTATTTAGGGTTGCCTACGAATTACCTTCTCTGAGGAGGGAAGAGCAAAAAGTCAAGATATAACTAACTCCAGGCTCTAAAGAAGTCAATAGAACATACTTAAGCACATATGTGCCGGCAGTGAACAGCGCCAACAGGGGGATGTGAGAGCCAACCGCTGAATCTGTTATTCAGGTAGGCCTATTCAACGGGGAAAGAAAGCCTGGCAGATGAATCAATTAGGCCAACGGTGGGAAAAAGTCATCATTTCAGAATGGACCCCAGGCGCTCGTCGGCAGTAAGCGGTTCACTGGAGCTGGGGGCAGCAAGATAGCTCAGAAATTCCATGCACCTTACCAATCCTACTCAACAAAATGGGTCCAGCACTTCCAAAATAAGGGTAGTGCACCGTTCACAGGTTGTAATATTTACATTTGTTTTGTACAACACACAAAGTTCTCGTTTAACCTTACTATTATAACTGGTAGCAATTTAGAGTCATCAAATAGCAGAGCACTTTATAATGTCACCAGTATATTTTCAGTGCTTGGTTTACCGTGCTGTGAAATATTAGCCTCTTTTAATCATTAGTCTGCCAGTAAGTTGCAAAAAAAACAAACATTTGGCTGTAGACCTGAGTGTGTACGATGCTATCAAACCTGCTTAATCAATCCTGGCACCATTACAGACCCCAAACAGCTTCAAGAGAAACTTAAGTGTATTTGTTATTGCAATGGGCCATTCTTCATTTCTACCCTTTTCCAATCTATACTATATCATGATGCAGGCAGAACCAATTTGTTATCATTGCACAGCATTTGGAAAATCCACCAAGAATATTCAGTTGCTTGCAGTAGTTCCCTGTCTACTGGATGTTCCCTCTACTGCAGTAGTTCCATCCCTGAATGAACTACAACAATTGTTCATCCCAGTTTGGCAAAATAATAAATCAGGGAAGGTAGTGCATCCATGAATAACAAGGGAAATCAGGGATAGTATAAAAATAAAAGATGAAGCATACAAATTAGCCAGAAAAAGCAGCCTACCAGAGGACTGGGAGAAATTCAGAGTCCAGCAGAGGAGGACAAAGGGCTTCATTAGGAAAGGGAAAATAGATTATGAAAGAAAACTGGCAGGGAACATAAAAACTGACTGCAAAAGTTTTTATAGATATGTGAAGAGAAAGAGATTAGTGAAAACAAATGTAGGTCCCTTGCAGTCAGAAACAGGTGAATTGATCATGGGGAACAAGGACATGGTAGACCAATTAAATAACTACTTTGGTTCTGTCTTCACTAAGGAAGACATAAATTATCTGCCGGAAATAGCAGGGGACCGGGAGTCAAATAAGGTGGAGGAACTGAGTGAAATCCAGGTTAGCCGTGAAGTGGTGTTGGGTAAATTGAATGGATTAAAGGCCGATAAATCCCCAGGGCCAGATAGTCTGCATCCCAGAGTACTCAAGGAAGTAGCCACAGAAATAGTAGATGCATTAGTGATAATTTTTCAAAACTCCTTAGATTCTGGAGTAGTTCCTGAGGATTGGAGGGTAGCTAATGTAACCCCACTTTTTAAAAAAGGAGGGAGAGAGAAAACGGGGAATTACAGACCAGTTAGTCTAACATCGGTAGTGGGGAAAATGCTAGAGTCAGTTATTAAAGATAGGTTAGCAGCACATTTGGAAAGTGGTGAAATCATTGGACAAAGTCAGCATGGATTTACAAAAGGTAAATCATGTCTGACGAATCTTATAGAATTATTTGAGGATGTAACTAGTAGAGTGGATAAGGGAGAACCAGTGGATGTGTTATATCTAGACTTTCAGAAGGCTTTCGACAAGGTCCCACACAAGAGATTAGTATACAAACTTAAAGCACACTGTATTGGGGGTTCAGTATTGATGTGGATAGAGAAGTGGCTGGCAGACAGGAAGCAAAGGGTAGGAGTAAACGGGTCCTTTTCAGAATGGCAGGCAGTGACTAGTGGGGTACCGCAAGGCTCAGTGCTGGGACCCCAGCTATTTACAGTATATATTAATGATTTGGACGAAGGAATTGAATGCAACATCTCCGAGTTTGCGGATGACACTAGGGTGGGGGTAGTGTTAGGTGTGAGGAGGATGCTAGGAGGCTGCAAAGCAACTTGGATAGGCTGGGTGAGTGGGCAAATGCATGGCAGATGCAGTATAATGTAGATAAATGTGAGGTTTTTGGTGGCAAAAATAGGATGGTAGACTATTATCTGCATGGTGGCAAATTAGGAAAAGGGAAGATGCAACGAGACCTGGGTGTCATGGTACATCAATCATTGAAAGTAGGCATGCAGGTGGAGCAGGCAGTGAAGAAAGCAAATGGTATGTTAGCATTCATAGCGAAAGGATTTGAGTATAGGAGCAGGGAGATTCTACTGCAGTTGTACAGGGTTTTGGTGAGACCACACCTGGAGTATTGCGTACAGTTTTGGTCTCCAAATCTGAGGAAAGACATTCTTGCCATAGAGGGGGTACAGAGAAGGTTCACCAGACTGATTCCTGGGATGTCAGGACTTTCATATGAGGAAAGACTGGATAGACTTGGCTTGTACTTGCTAGAATTTAGAAGACTGAGGGGGGATCTTATAGAAACTTCCAAAATTCTTAAGGGGTTGGATAGGCTAGATGCAGGAAGATTGTTCCTGATGTTGGGGAGGTCCAGAACAAGGGGTCTCAGTCTAAGGATAAGGGGGAATTCATTTAAGACCGAGATGAGGAAAACATTTTTCACACAGAGAGTGGTGAGTCTCTGGAATTCTCTGTCACAGAAGGTAGTTGAGGCCAGTTCATTGGCTATATTTAAGAGGGAGTGAGATGTGGCCCTTGTGGCTAAAGGGATCAGGGGGTATGGAGAGAAGGCAGGTACAGGATACTGAGTTGGATGATCAGCCATGATCATATTGAATGGCGGTGCAGACTCGAAGGGCCGAATGGCCTACTCCTGCACCTATTTTCTATGTTTCTATGTTTCTATGTCCTAGCCGTGAAGTAGTCAAGATTTTATAATAAGCCAGAGGATTGGGAAACTTTCTATAGGACAACAGAAGGAAACAAAACAGGCAATATGGGCTTAAAAGATGAAGTACAAGGGAAGCTGACCAGGAATATAAAGAAGGACAGTAAAAGTTTCTTTAGATATGTTAAGGGAAATAAGTAGCAAAGTCAAATGTGGGTCCCATTTCGGTTCTGCAAAACAGATCAAAGAACTTGCTATTGCAGAGACCAAATGTGATTTCAGTTGAATTCTGCAGCAGTTAGAACATAAGACAGTTTATGACCCTTGACTTGGGACTGCCAATAGATTACCAAAGATAGGGTGAGTTAGGGAGGGGAGGACAGGAAGGAGAGAAAGGGAAGGGAGGAAGGGAGGAAGGGAGGAAGGGAGGAAGGAAGGAAGGAAGGGAGGAAGGGAGGAAGGAAGGAAGGAAGGAAGGAAGGAAGGAAGGAAGGAAGGAAGGAAGGAAGGAAGGAAGGAAGGAAGGAAGGAAGGAAGGAAGGAAGGAAGGAAGGAAGGAGAGAGAGAAAAGGAAGGAAAGAGAGAAAAGGAAGAAATGAAGGAATTGCACAAACACCAAGATGCTACATAACAGATAATCTGCTTCTTATGATGTCAGCTGAGGGATAATTATTGGTTAGAACATCAAGGGTAACTTGTCTATGCATATTCGAATTAATGCCACAGGAAATATTATTTGCATCAGAAGGAACTTACAGATATTTTCATAAAGGAGATTGTATATTTTTGCTCCATTGAAATTGTCATAAATGGGAATCTGGTTATCAGAAGAGACTTCACAAATAATAATCACTTCCACAGAGCAGAGAAAATCAAAAAAGATAACGTTAACATCATAGTCAACTAGACATTTTTTTATTTATGAGCAATGGAACATGTAACTTTGTAGAAATTGGATGATGAATGCTAGAGCACGTTTACCACAAGAGCTGTCACCAAGTGGAACAGTGGGGACAGATCAGAGGGTTGCCAGGGCATACATATGGAAAAGGATTTTGGATCTTAAAGGAGGCTCGCGCATTCAGTGCATGTAATCTGTACAACCTAATTGGTGCAACAATGTGTCATGATGGAAAAATACAGTTTTAAAGTGCAATCATTGGAAAATAGCATGGTGAACTATGATGCAAGATGCCCAAATATCTGAGGACTGGTAGAAGAATAATTTCCCATAATTTCACATCACTAACATGGGCATATTTGCCAAATCATTGTTTTTTGTGCATCATTGTAGAAAGGATACTGAAGCCTTAGTCAGCATATAGCGTGGATTCACTTGGATGGCGCCAAAGACAGAAAACCAGCAATCAAAAGAAACATTCAGATGTTGGAATCATTTTCACTTGAGCAGAGAAAACTAGTTAAGTATTGCAGAACATTTTTCAAATATATAAGCCTTGGTAAATAGGGAAGAGGAGTCAGTGCCAAGGATCTGTCTTTTCAGTAAGATCATGGGAAGTGGGAGGACAGGAGCAATTTATTTGTGCTGAAAACTGTTTTAGTTTGCAATGTTTTGCAACAGTGAACTGTCGTGACAGAGATCTATTCATGTATTAAGGAGAAACTGAATAACCATTTAAAAGATAGGATGAATTCTGGGCTTTAGGAATACTTTGAGGGACATCTTTTCTACATAGCATTAAAAAAAAATATTAATGGTGGAATGAAGACTGGAGATAGCAATTATATGAATATTCTAATATTCCTCACCAGCTACTGAAATAAGTTTTGGATTGCTCCAGCAGGGAGCAAGGACAGATCAGATGGGCAGTGTGTTCTACCTCTGTAGCATACATTCTATGGGGTAGACCTGAACTTTCTGAGTTATTGTAAATTGGGTAATAGTTGGGATGTGTATTTGCATTCAAATTGTTTGCTCTGAATTGCTAAGCAGTGCTGTTTAACAAGCCCCACAAGAGGATCGGTGAAGCATTCAAAAGCTATTTTTGCATCTTGTTTTAATCTTCCCCCGTTGTAACCAGTCAGACAGTGAAAAGCCCTAGGGTAATCGTTTAGGCGCTGCCATATTTCATGCATGACATGACAACAGCACAATGGGCCTCCTCATGGGAATCCCTACGTACTTGTGCTTTTTGAAAGAGGAGAAGCGCTGATGTCAATTTGCACCAATGGTACTCTCCATCTGCAGGAGAGCACACAGACTCATTTAAAAGAGAAGTGAACACACCTTGATCGGTTTAAGTGGTCGATCAGTGCCAATTCACAGTACAAGTTGTGACAGAGTTTTCTCACATTGTCCCCAAGGTGTCCTGTAGGCAACTCCTTCCACAGGCATGACACATCGGAGCTGTCAAGGTCATGAACACTTTCCGAGCGCCTGCTTTGACTGCCAGTGCAGCGGTGAGCAAACAAAACCAGCCAGCTGTCCTTGCCAATTTTGTACAAGTCATTGACACCTTGTTTGCTCAGGAAACTAATTTCACTCGCCTCTTGTGGAGAATTGACAGCAACATGAAGTGGCAGGGCAATCGGACCAGAAAACAGCATCGCCAAGCATTCAAAGGTTAACCATTCATCCATGTGGTCTTTATGAGATCCCTCATATAATACCTTTATTTATGTGGATATTTAAAGAAGTATGAATTATTAATTTGCAGCATAACAATGTTGCATTTTGATTTGAAAGGAATCCACCACCATGCAACCTAGCTGGGTGCAGGGGTGGACCTGTGAGTGAGACACAGCCTGTTACATCTGGGTTCCTCCCATTCTCATTCTCTCTTTCTGGAGTCCCTTTGTCAGTGGAACCTTTGGTTACACTATTCACGACTACTTGAAAAAATACCCCGTACTGTTGTGGGGAGGGGGTGGGATCAGAGTGTTTGGAGATGGCTGGCAATTAAAATAAGAGGAATTCCTAGTTAGATTTAAAATAGGCATGTAGTTTGTAAAATGAGTAGTGGGACAGGCTCCATTCAATTTGTACAAGTGCTGGTTCCACTTCTGGTCTTTTTTGGGTTCTGTAGATATCATAGACCAATACCTCAGCAGGCTGCTGGCTGATGACCATTGCTAGATGCTGCTGTACTCTACATCCATTCACTCACTGGGCTGCCTATTTCCCACAATGGGTCATTTTGCAAGCTGCACCTGACATCACTGAGGCTCAACACTGATGTCTACATTGCATGGGTATCAAGCTCACTCTCAGTTCAAGAGGCAAAAGTCAAGATGAAGAATGTTTAATTTTCATGTGCAGCAGGACTGGAACAATGAAATCCTACTACAGCTTTATATGCACATTAACACAACACCACAACAAATAAATATGCATTAAATAATAAAACAATAAATTATCAGCCACACTAGGTACCATAATACCGCAGGCTGAGGTATGAAATCCAACCATTAAAATATCCAAAGTGTTTTGTCGCTGAGGTACGGTAGTAGTTCAGGTTCTACTATGTTGTTTAAGATGGTTGAGGGGAGGAAGCTGTTCTTGAACCTGGAGGCAATGGTTCTCGGGTTTCTCTACTTTCTGCCTGATGGTAGGACTTTGACACAGGAATTGTATCCTGTGCATAGCTTGGAACAACTTTGAGCTCTCTTTCTCAGAACGATAAATCAAATAGTGTCTGTCATTGCTGAAGCACTGAGACTCAAATTTTCTTTCTCCAATCTGATGGTAAGTTTTTAGAACATTTGGGCACCATGAAATCAATTTTCATGCGGATTGATTGAAGACAATGCCATCAAACTCAGCAAATAACCACATTTTCTATGCCTGTGTGGTTCAACCCCTGACGCAGAGCCTCAGAAAATAAAGAATGTAAATTAGAGCATTGGATTTGCAGATTTTCTGATCGTTAAATTTAATCACCAGAAAATGAGGAGATTCTACAGTTAATCGGAAGTGTGCAGATTTTCAGAAATGTTAAATGTCAACTGAAATTCAAGACTGTGGTCAAATTTACCGTACAACATCAATTTGGCTGCGCTGTGCCAAAACGAATGAATGGAAATTTTGTCAGCTTCAAAATTAAAACAAATCACGTGAAAATCAAGTATTTTATGAATCAGGCACACAGGTCTATGTACCTTTTTCTTCTATTTGCTCTCCTGTCAATGAACTCACCATGACCTGAGTACAGGGTAAGCGGAGGTTAATCAACATTGTAACATCACACCTCTGATCTTCTCAAACTTCCCCTCAGCAATTCTGCACCTCACCTCCAAAAAGCAACCCACTGGAGTGTAGTAATCTGTTTGAGTTTTGTTGTTTCCTTTCCAGAACCAAGTTCAATCCAACCTCACGTCTATGTACAGTAGACATACATATGATGCTTGTGAGTGTGCACATTGAGTCAGAGTTCCAAGACTCATTCTGTCACTGAAGCAAATAAAAGCATGCGCCTTAAGCTAAGCATTCAAAAGTCATAGATCCACTACCAATCTGACAGCTGCACAACACCACACCCTCCCAGCCACGAGTAAGGTACATGATGCAGCCCTTGTAAATGTGAATCACCTTCCATATCTCAAGGCAGACATGGAACATAGAATATAAAACAACACAGCACAGGAACAGGCCCTTCGGAACAGGATAGTGGTGCCAATCATGATACCACATATGCCTCCACAGGATCCACATCCCTCCATTCCCTGCACGTTTGTCTGCCTATCTAAATGCCTCCTCAATGTCACATGTGCTTCCACCACCACCATTGGCAATGTGTTCCATGCACCTGCCACTCTCTGTGCAAACACCTTGCCTTCCTGATGGGTTTCTTTCATTTCCCCAGTGCATCAGCACAGCCTCTGGCCATGAACTAAAACAGGCACCAGGCGATGGTCTAAGGAGCAGCTGTAATCGCTGGCCTCCTGCATGTTTCGGAGATGCGGACAACTACAATATATACCTCAGAGCACTGAATAACTACTGTCTTCCCAAAATCATTCAAATTGATCGACAGGATTGATGAACTAAGGTCAGCATCGTCCCTTTAGTCAATATCCCTTGCACCGAGCCATTGATCATGATGGGCTGGATCTGGTGGGTGTTCCGCACTGCCCACTTGCTGACACCTGACTCCTGATGCACTCTCCCCGAGCTCTGTCACAGCAAAAGTGTTACAGATGGATAGAGAAAAAACATTTTTAGCTACTGGGATGAATCCCTGGCTTGCAACTATTCAATATGAAGAGGGACATTGAGGGATGGACTGAGCACACTGAGCCACTGTGGCAGGCACATTCAGTTGTCCATGCACAAGCAGAGGAATGAGCACATATTATCCTGGCTGAACTAACCTTCTGCTCAGTCAAAAGCTCCCAGCCCTCCTGTGGCAGAGGCACGGATCCCACATAAGATATCTCAGAACCCACAGAATTGGAAAAGATGAAAATCACTTTGATCCCAAGCTTAACAGATTCCACATCAGGAAAGTAATCATGTAAAATGTGCTCTTGTTTCTGGACCTCATCCACAAGTGATTGCATTAGTTTATGAGATAAACTCTCATCAATAAATTTTACCCCTGTGTTCTAATCTAAATATTTCTGGGTACAATGTGTGGTCAAAAGCAGTACACTTCTACATTCCCAAGCAAATGTACTGTGATGCATAACCAGCCAGAGGAATTCACCTTGTAATGTTTCATTTTCAAAATGATATTTTCTGCTTTGTAAAACCATTTTCCCAACGAACATCCAGCTTTACCATAAAAGAAAATAATATCACAGCATTAACAATTTTGTGTCAATTGCTTTGGGCAAGAAATGTGATAAATTAAGTAGAGCAACACTGCATCATCAACAGCTTTTTGTAACAAAATACATATGAATGAATCAGAACGAATAACAGTAAAGTGTACGATAGTAATTTCAATGTAAGATGTGCTGCAGCTTCTGCGAACAGAAGGACCAAGCTTGTTATCTAGGTGTATTAAAATACTTCCCCCATGGCAATATAATTTCAACCCAAAATGTGCTTGTTCCCCTTGAGTTCTTTGGATCTTTAATTGATGAACTCTGCCTGAAGATAGTCCAGGAATTAATGCGTGTGGAAGCCAATGTGAGGTCATCATTATTGCCCTGAATTCATATTAACAGGAGAGGAGCAGATTCTGGAGAATAAATGCTTGATTCTTTATGGTGCAGTATTTTGGGATTCGAACTCTTGGTCTTCTGACCACTTTTGATCATCTGCATGACCAACTTTTCCCGATTTTTGAGATTTCAGTGAATAGAATGAAATAATTGGAGGAGTTTGACCTCCAACATCACCATTCCACATAATATTCTGTACTGGAGAAAGCACAGAACCACAAACATTTAGTCCATCAGGTCCATACGGTCTACATGTAAGAGCAACCCATTATTTGTACGTCTTAAAATTGTAAGATCTATTTATGATTTCCCAACTTTATATTTCCAAATTCATGTTCTTCTTTCTGAACTTAATTACAATTCACAAATACTATGGTGAGATTAATTGCATTTGTGGAACATGTTTCACAATGCTGCCTCAGGGCACCAGAGACCTGGATTCTATTTTGACCTTGGGTGTTGGCTGTGTGGAGTTTGCACATTCTCCCCATGACTGCATGGGTTTCCGACGTGTGCTTCGGTTTCCTCTCACATCCCAAAGACATGTGGGTTTGTAGGTTAATTGGCCTCTGTAAATTGCCCCTAGAGTTTAGGGAGGGAATGATAAAGTGAGAAAGGATGAGCAGTGATGGGCGTGGACTCGGTGGGTTGAAAGGCCTGTTTCCATACTACACCTCTAAACGTAAATGCAAATGTAAACATTGTGACCAATTTTGGGAACCATATCTGAGGAAGGATGTGCTGGCTCTGTAGGGAGCCCTGAGAAGGTTTACAAGAATGTTCCCAGGAATGAGTAGGTTAACCTATGATGAGCGTTTGTCGGCACTGGGCCTGTACTCGCTGGAGTTTAGAAGAATGAGGGGAAACCTCATTGAAACATACAGAATAGTGAAAGGTTTGGATAGAGTGGATGTGGAGATGATGTTTCCCCTAGTGGGAGAGTCTAGGACTAGAGGTCCTAGCCTCAGAATTAAAGGACGTTTTTTTAGGAAGGAGATTTATTCAATCAGAGGGTGGTGAATCTAAGGAATTCTGCCAAGTCAAGTCAAGTCAAGTCAGTGGATTTTTTTTAACCAGCGATAGATAGATTCTTAATTAGTACAGGTGTCAGAGGTTATGGGAAGAAGGCAGGAGAATGGGGTTAGGAGAGATAGATCAGCCATGATTATCAGCGGAGTAGACTTGATGGGCCGTATGGCCTAATTCTACTACTATCACTTATGACTTATGACGACTAAAATCTTCAAGACACAATAACCGTTTCAAAGATAATGCACAAGCAAACATGCATGATTGCATTATTTTAATCAATGAACAGTAATCTGCTCCAGTGGAAAAATTGAGTGAAATTAATCCACGTGCAGTTTTTTTATTTGACAAAGTGTAATTAACCAGAGAAGGACATACCAATCCCAAAACATAGCCAAACCATTTGTTCATAATTTAAAACAGATTATTAAAAACAGATCGATACCCAGATTAAACATTTATCAAAAAGAATCTGAGACAAGAAAACATATTAAATAAGTCTAATTTATGAATAGATCCAGGCCTAGAAATTGGTTCACGCTTCTATTGTGAAGTAATCCAACTGCTCTGCACAATGCACATTCTACTGAGGCCAGCAGCAGGACCAAGAACGATATTTCGGATGGGCTTTCAACCATATTTCCAATGAGCTCTGCATACTAATCACAACATCAGAAATACCAGTCGGGGGGGGGGGGGGAACGGATGGAAAATTTGTGATTTTGTGTGTGAGGGGAAGGGGGTTATGCGGGTTAAATGGGTGCAATTATAAGAGGAGTCAAGTGCGATGCCCAGAACTATTCTCAAATTCAAAAACAAATCTGAAGGGGCAGAAGATAGACACAAAATGCTGGAGTAATGCAGCAAGACAGGCAGCATCTCTGGAGAAAAGGAATAGGTCTCCAGAGGTCGAGACCCTTCTTCAGACTAAGAGTATAGGGAGAGCGAAACAAGAGATATGAAAAGGTACAGTGAATAGTGAATAGTGAACAATGAATGAAACGTATGCGAAAGGTCTAATCAAAAATGCAAACATTGAAAGGGCAGTCCTACATTACATTATCGTCAGGGTACACAAAAGGCTGGAGAAACTCAGCGGGTGCAGCAGCATCTAAGGAGCGAAGGAGATAGGCGACGTTTCGGGTCGAGACCCTTCTTCATACATTATCATCAGCTCTGATACAAAACTTTGCACTTCCACTTATGGCCCCTTCAGGGATCATTGTTTCGGTCTAAGGTAATGCTGAATGCAACAGTTAGCGCTGCAACAGATGTTTTTCTGGTGCTACTGATGAAAGGAAGGTTGGACTTTTGAACCAAGTTGTCACTTTCCTTTCAGTTTAGAGTTTAAAGGGTTTAGAGATACAGCAAATTAGCAGGCCGTTCAGCCCACGAAGTCCACACCTACCATCGATCACTCATATACTAGTTCTTTGTTACCCCACTTTTGCATCCTACACATTAGGGACAATTTACATAAGCCAACAAACCTGCATGTCTTTGGAGTGTGGGAGAAAACCGGGGCACCCAGAGAAATCTCACTTGGTCACAGGGAGAATGTACAAACTCCACACAAACAGCACCCGCAGTCAGGATCACACCCTGTTCTTTGGCATGGAGGCAGCAGCTCTACCGTTGCACCACTGTGTCACCCTATCAGACTTTCAGTCTGATAATGGTCAAAACAAGATCTATTTTCCCCTCCAAAAGTCTTACTGAGCTACACCAATTGCGAGAGGACTGTCATTGACAACCCTGACATTATATTGTGAACAGAAGTTGCATCCTATGAATGTAGCACAAAACAAATGGGCAATGGGACTCATGCCAGCTGTAAATCACTGGGCGCTTATTTTCCAGGTTAGATACAGATGGCTAACAATTAATAATCCCTCCCAGTATTTCTGAATAGTTCAGTAATCATCCGGGAACATAAATCTTATGTTCTTGTCATGCCTGTCACCTGTTGTTATGGATATCCATCACTTCCATTTACATTGTCCTCTCACTTAGCACAGGCACTGCAGGGCAGGAAGAAACTACTTCATAAAGTTAAATATTAATATGCTTTCTGAAAAATAACAAATAGTTGGAATTGATTTTCAGTCAGTACATCAATCTCAAGGTCCTACATATGGATAAACTGCAAACTTTAATTTATATAATTTAGAACTACTTGATGGAATCTGTTGCATGTGGCTTTCTGCTGTTATCTATTATTCAGTGAATAGTGTGACGTCAATGTGGACTACATGACTGAGTTCATAAGGCCATGCAAATATTCAGAAATAGGCGGTGAGCTGACAAAATGCTGTTTTGCTTAACTTAACATGATTCAACCATGCCTTACATAAATTTACCTCTACACTGCTGAATGGCCCTATGCTGTTGGAAGAAAGGGTATCTGCCTCCATCTGATAAACGTTCTATGAAGATTTCCCAGCCACAACAATAGTGGGACAAGAAACAGTAATACAGTCTGATATTTATTAAAAATTATTTTAAATGGGTTTTTTTCCTGTCAGCTTGTTTGAGTACATTAATTATAGATACAAATTAATTACATTCATATTATTTTGATTTGGACATGGGAAACAGCTGAATGAATGTTGTAACAGAGAGGATGGGTTTAAAAACTTTCATCGCTCAATTACTGGCAGACTGAGTAAAACTGGAGAGTTATTGAGATTACATTATTTCTAACCATATGTAAACTACATATGGTCTAACCTATGCAGTGCTCGCCGCTAATATATTGTTACATAGTGTAAGTCCAAAACCAGAGGGGCAGAATCTGGGCAGAACTCTGAAACAGCCAGGTTTTTATCTTTTGCTTAATATCCAGTAAATTCTATTTGCAGAAATTTGCAGCAACAATTAGCAGGTCAGTGTTCCGCCTTCTGAGAGAATACTGTTTTATAATCCAAGGTCATTCTGACTTGATAGTCATGATGGTCCAGGTTCATCATATTGGAAGCATCAATAAGATGTTACAGAACTCAGGCATTCATCCCTTTTGATCAACTTTACTGAGACATCAATATTTCTCCTATTTCACGTTGTAATCTAAAAACTACACAACGCTGACAACGTATATACTTGCCTATATGCTGCACATGTGAGTTCATGAAGATTTCCATCAAGAGTTTCCTTCTATCCCATAAAAATATCCACATTTTAGTCATTGTTTTCATTAAGTTGCAAAATGCCAAGATATCAACAAAAAATATCCCATCTGCCTTCCAGGTGGATGCAAACCCCGTCCCAAGTCATTTAAATAAATTGGACTATATTATAACCATTTCATCATCCAAATTTGAATTCAGTATTGTGTCTGGGGATACCAGGAATAACATTCAGTTTAAATTGGATCTGGCCAGTTTTAATGCCTACAACAGCAGGTGTTAGGCATCTGTCCCACACTGATGTATGGTTTGGGAGCCCTCTGTTAAACTGGATTGTTGCATGGAAGCAGGCATTAGGCTCGTCCCATTGAGATTTACTTGGCATGGCTTAAGCCAGCAGAATAGTCGCCAGCTGAAATCTACCTAGTTCTGAGCCTGCTCATTACTTGATTTGCTAGATAGATTGCAGGACTACAAAAAGGGGGGTGCTATAGTGATTTAGGTGACAGGGTGTTAGGTGTGGACTTCTGGGGAGTATTCTTTTTCCACTACTCCCCCCCTCCCCCCTCAGTAAAGTTGATCAAAAGGGATGAATGCCTGTGTTCTGTAACATCTTATTGATGCTTCCAATATGATGAAAAGATAGATAAAGAGGCAGAGAGAATTTGGGAAGGAATTTCAGGGCTTCGTACTTTAAAGACTGAATCATGGTCAATGATGGTGGATTGATTCATCCTTGGATTGCCAGAGGCCAGAATTAGAGGACGGCAGATATTTTAGTTTATAGTTTGGATGATCCAGATCACAATGCGTCAGAATTTAAAAATTCATACATTTTATCAGAGTCAATGAAAATAGGAACAATGAATGAACGGGTGTTGGTATGAGTTAAGATATAGGTGTGAGAGGATTGGATGAATTCCAGTTCACTTATGGACGAGATGGGGAAGGCGGTCAGGAGCTCACTGAAATATTAACGCCCAGGAACAGAAAACATTTAATTGAAGTTACACCCAGCAGGTGACTGAGGCAGTATTAACAGTCACCAATATATTGGAGATGCAAATATACACTCTTAATGATGATGTGGATATTTGGTCTGAACCATGTCTCAGAGCAAATGTTACATCAAGATAAATCTGGTTCAGTCATAAGCCTGTGACAGAGAATGGGATGAAATTGTTGGCTTAGCAATGGCATTTGTGATGGGAACTGAAAAATATGGCTTTGGTATACCCAGTATTTAGTTGGATACAAACACACAATTTGAGCTTCTCATGTCTCATTAATTTAAGACTTTAGACTTTAAAGATACAGCGCAGAAACGGGTCCTTCACACCAACCAGCGATCATCCCGTACACTAGCTCTATCCTACACGCTAGAGACAATTTACAATTTTACCAAAGACAATTAACCTACATACCTGTATGTTTTTGGAGTGTGGGAGGAAACTGGAGCACCTGTAAAAAAACTACCTGGTGACAGGGATAATGTACAAACTCCATACAAACATCATACAGAGTCAGGATCGAACCCAGGTCTCTGGCACAATAAAGCAACAACTCTAGCACTACACCACTGTACTTCCCTTGTGTCCCTCAATTTGTATATTCTGCTAATTGTCTGAGGTTAACACTCCACTGAGCACGCCCATCCAACAAAGGCATTGAAATTGAGCTACAGAGTAGATGGACACAAGTTTAGGAACTTGCACCTCGGTTAATGACTGGAGAAGTGGGTGATGGGTTGATAGAATAGAAGAGGTCAAAGGCTGGGATTCTGAGGATAGGCCATTGTTGATAAATGTGAAAGAGAATGGACAAAAGGTGCAAGAACAGTTTAAAAATATCATCTAGAATGAGGAGCAGGAAGGAAAGTTGGGCTGCCCATTATTTAGCTGTGGGTTCAGAGTGAGCATGAAGAGATCTGCCCGGACATGCAAGAGATAAGGGGGGGGGGGGGGGGGGGGGGGAGGAACAGGAAAATAGGCAAATTCAAGCCCAGTGTGCTGAAGTAAGAGAGAGTGGCAGGGTAGGCCAATCAATTGGGTTGAAACTTAATGGCAAAGAAGTCAATGACTTCCTTTCAGTTGTTTGAGCTGAGGAGCAAGAGGGAGGAGAAATCGATTAATGAAGACAGTTTGTGGCGAGAAGGGGAAGTTAAAATTATTTTTGCATTCCAAGATGTATGGCATTTAACAAACACAAACAGGCCTAGATAAAGCCAGATGGAACAAGAGAGTTTATCACACCACATCATGTGTGAATCACTGGTTCAGTGTCTAGATATCCGTGTCCTCTGAGTATATCCAGCATTTCTTCCTTTTATTTAAGGGTTATAGACAGGTTAAATGAATGAGTGAGCACATAACAAATGGAAGATAACATCAAAATATGAAGTCATTCACTTAATTTGAAAAATTAGAAATGTAGATTACTTTCTACATAGTGAGGGATTGAAAGGTGTTCAAAGGGACCGGAGTATCTTGTATATAAAAGTTAATAATTTGTGCGATTGGAAGGTCAAAGATGCGTTGAGCTTTTTTTGGGAATAATTTGAGTAGAAGAGAAAAGACATCTTGCTCCAACTGCATTGGACTCTGTTGAGATCACCTGGACTCCTGTATAACCCCTGCTTATTGAATTATGTAATTTTGATGGAAGGAGTACAGAAGGTTCGCCAGATTGATTCCAGGGAGAGAGGTTTGTTGTACAAGGAAAGGCTTAGCAGACAAGGCTTCTATTCTCTTGAGTTTAGATAAATGTGAGGTGACATCATTAAAAAGTGCAAAATTCTTGCAGTGCTTATTGTTCTCAACTAGGTTGTCTAGACCCTGGGCTCACAGTCTCGACCAAAAGGATTTACTCGTGAATCATTGGCTTCTCTACCCAAGAAGGTTGCAGACACAGTCTCTGAGTATTTTCAAGGTATTGATCGATGAATATTGATATTAAGTGTTATTAAGGAATCTGAGGTTAGTGCAAGAAATTGTCACTGGTGAAATACCAGTCAAGATCTTAGTGAATGGCTGATCAGACTCAAGATAATAAATGACTTTTTTTTGCTTTTCTTGCTTTTACAAACATCAGTGAAGCAATTGTTCCACAATTCATGGCAGAATGAGAGCATCAGGCCCAGTGGAAGTTGAGAGCTGCAGTTATAAAGATACTTCTTTCACATGTCAGGGCCTGAGGTATTCTGACCTGCTCCATGGCTCAGCTCGTGTCCAGAGAGAAGAACAGCCAGCTAAAGGAGATAGGTCAGAGGACCTGCCCGGTAGGCCTGACATGCCCGCCGCGGATGGTGGCTCGTGTCGCAGACCGGAATCCATCTGGAAGGCCCAGCTGACCCACCGCAGACCAGGGACTCGCCTGCCACGGAAGGTGGACCCACCTGAAAGGCCCAGCTGCCTGCCGCAGATTGATGACCTGCGCCGCGGATCGGGAGCCAATATGGAAGGCCCGGCTCGCCCGCCCAGAGTGGAAGGAGTTAGAGAGAAGGCCGGTAACGAGACCGGCTGCAGGAGGGAGTGCACTGCTTCAACAGTGGAAGTGGCCGCTGGAGGCCCTGCAACAGCCTGGGGCTCAGTTGGACTGGGTGTCGAGCGAAGAGACCGAGCACTTGGACCGGATGCTGCCTGCAGCAGTGGAGCAGTGGCGGAGGACAGCGTATATCTTTATTATCATTTTTCTGAGTACTTACATACCCAGAGGAAAACGAAAAAGCGTTTCTCAACCAGTGTCCATTCAGTGTGCGGTAAAAAATAAATAGAAATAAAGAATAAAAGTACATATATCACGAGTTCCGATCGGCAGTGGCACGACAATGGCTCTGCTTCAGTGTGTCCAGGTTGGTGTTTGGTGCGCGATACTTTGGCAGGGGGCAAAGTCCGTTTATCAGTCTTATAGCCTGCGGGAAGAAGCTGAGGAGCATCCTGCTGGTTTTGCAGCTGATGCTCCTGTTTTCCCAGATGGCAGGATGGAGAATATGTGATGCGATGGGTGGTAGGGGTCTTTGATGATGGAGATGGCTCTGCTAATACATCTCTTCCTGTATATGTCCAGCAATAAAGGGAGTGGAGCACCAATAATCCTGCTGGCGGTCTTCACAATCCTGTCCAGTTGGTACCGTTCGTACGCCTTGCAGCTCCTGAACCAAGAGGTGATGCCGTAGGTTAATGTGCTCTTGATTGTCCCCCTATAAAAAGTTCATAGGTGTGCAGTGGGGAGATCTGCTTTCCGTAGTCTTCGGAGAGGGTGTAGTCGCTGCTGGGCTCTCTTGACCAGTGCTGTGGTGTTGGTCGTGGACGTCAGGTCATCTGACAGGTGGAGTCCTAGGAACTTCACACTGCTGACCCTCTCCACATCAGCTCCAACGATGTGAAGAGGTGTATGACGTTGTTTTCCCGCCCTCCTGAAGTCAACCACCATCTCCTTCGTTTTTCCCACGTTGAGAATGAGGTTGCGGGATTTGCACCATCCTGTGAGCAGCTCCACCTCCATCCTGTACGCCGACTCATCATTGTCACTGATGAGACCCACCACTGTTGTGACATCAGCAAACTTGTTGATGAAGTTGTTGTTGAGTCTAGCAGTACAGTCGTGTGTAAGCAGACTAAACAGCAGGGGGCTTAGGACACAGCCTTGGGGCGAGCCAGTGCTCACGGCTATGGTTTTTGATGTCCTACTGCCCACCCTGACTGTCTGCTGCCGTTGTGATAGAAAGTTCAGGACCCAGTTACATGTGCCAGCATCAACCCCCAATAACTCCAACTTCTCCACCAGCTGCTGCGGAATGATTGTGTTAAAAGCAGAGCTGAAGTCTATGAAGAGGATCCTGGCATAAGTATTTTTCCGATCAAGGTGTGGCAGTACGAGGTTCAGTGTTGTTGAGACTGCATCCTCTGTGGATCGGTTGGCTCTGTGGGCGAACTGCAGTGGGTCTAGGTCGGCAGGTAGGCTATTTTTGATATGCTGCATAACCAGTCGCTCAAAACACTTCATTACTATGGGTGTTAGAGCCACTGGTCGAATGTCATTATGGCAGGCTGGGTTTGGTTTCTTCGGGACAAGAACGATGGTGGCACTCTTAAGACAGTTGGATACTACTGCCTGGCTGAGCGAGGTGTTAAAAATATCTGTGAAGACATCTTTTAGTTGCTCGGCGCAGTCTCTTAGCACGCACCCAGGAATGTTGTCCGGTCCTGTGGCTTTGCGTGGGTTGATGCTGGCAAAGGCCTTTTTTACTCCGGCTGCGGACAGTCTGAGTGACTGGTCACTGGGAGATGGCGGTAGTGCACGTGTCTGGGTGCTGTTTTTAACCTCAAACCGTGCGTAGAACTCGTTCAGTTCATCTGGTAGAGAGGGGTCGTCAAGGCTACACTTGGCCAGGACGGGACTATGAACGATGATATTGCACCAAACATTGCACCGTCAGCATTATATGTAAAATGAATTTCAGTATTGCATATGTGACAATAAATAAATATCCCAATCCAAATATCCAAGGTTTGAGCAGGTAGCAACTCAGAGTATCTTTGAGGAGCCAGAAGGGGAGGAAGAGAACGACTCATAATGCATATTATTGAGAAAATAGAGACAGTCAAATGATCGAAGCAATATAAATATGAGGCAAGGGGAGAATTTCAGTGGGCTCTGTTGAATTGCTGCCATAGATTGTAACAAATGCTAAAGTATCTCTCCTGACCTCAGAATCTTTCACTGGGCACAAAAATTAGATATGTGGAGGAGTCACAGACAGTCCAAGATCATTTTTGTTTTGATTTTTTAAATCGGGGAATTTGGTCATCTTCAAAGCAGACTTCACAGTTTTATCTCAACGAGCTAGAGACTAAATCCCACTTTTGCCTGATGAGCTGAGCAGCCCTGTTGCCTTTTTATGACAGGATCCTCCTCCATTACTGGGGAGAAGTTATAATGACTCCTTCACCAGAATTGTGGGGTTGCAAAGAATAACAAAGGCAATTCAGACTCAACATAACTCATTCGTAGCGAGCCTAAAATGAAATAGGATAGTAGAATGTGCTGAAAATATAATACCTATAACCATGCTAAATGAGGTGACTGAAGCGATACCCTGCTAAAGGAGGTGACTGTAGAGATGCAAAGGCATAACTGATTAGAAAAATCCCCCACGCTCAGTGACCAATGAGAAGCAAACTAATGACAAAAAACACTGTAGGAAATGATTAGCAAGTCTTGAGATGAGTCGTGAATCATGAAAGAAATGAAAATGGTAAATGACTCAACAGCATTGAAGTATAACAGATTAAAAAGGAGCTGCAAAAGAGAAACAGCATAATAAAAGCAATAAATAAAACAGCTAGAAACATAAGATCACAAAACTGAAATGGGAACAAATTGTAAGATACTAACCAAGAAGCATAATATACTGATTGCAACCAGAACAAACTAGACACTTGACGCAGATCAACTAAAAAAAACAGTTCCTGCTGCGTCTACTTGTAACATAGAGTGCATGGAAAGACGGATGAGTGGATGAAAATGCTTTCAAAATAAAATTAACAAGGGCAACAGAGCTCCAAAGAAGGAATGTGAAAAGTAGGTTGAAAGCAATTCTGAACTCAGACATGCCTGAGAATTTGCCCCCCTGGAGCGAGACAAAAAGACACTGAGAGGGTTCGGAGAAAGTAGAGCAAAACCCCAAGTGAAACAAAAGCAACTCTCACATTCGAATGGACAAATTCAAAAAGAAGACCACAACAAAAATCCCAAAGCAAAAGGGAGAAATTGCAAACTGCTTGAAGGCAGAAACTTCTAACACTAAAGAGCTCAGCAAATAGAGGGAAGGCTTTTAAAAAATGATTTTTTTTTAACTTGCCAAATTTTGATTTCAAACCTCAATCCAATATTAACAATCTGATAAATCAACAGTATCATTCATCTATTTGTGACATTGACAAGTCAACTAAATGAGTGAATTATAAGTAAATTCAAAATTACTTACTTCAACATTAACTATCCATTGATGTTAAACTAACTGTACTATACTCTGGTGATTAGTTTTCCACAAATCATTATTTCAATCATTTACCCTTTTGTACAGTGTTGGCCTGACTCTCTTTATAGATTTTTGATAGGTTTATGGTGAACAACTACACACATACCTGAATTGAACATTTCTCATTTTTACGTACAAGTATTCCATAGAGTTTCTAGAACTTGCTAAACCTAGGTGCTAAATTTCCATCCAGCCTTCTCTCTAAATGATCAAGATGGGGATTGTCATAACAAGGACTATAATGTTATCGACTATGTCTTTAGGTGGCTTGAACTATAACCAATGTTGTGATATGCATTCTATAGGCATCCACTGATCACAAGAATCTATTGAGATCAAGGCAAATTATAATAACTTAAATGAATACCAAATCCCATTAAAAGTTACAACTTCCCAGGAAAATTATGTATAGGGGTATTTTGAAGGAAGTTCAAGAGGGAGATCCTTGAAAAGGTTCCATAAGAAGGATAGACACAAAATGCTCGGATAACTGAACGGGTCAGGCAGCATCTCTGGAGAAAATGAACAGATGACTCCTTGGTTCAGGTCCCCTCTTCTGAATTGGTCTGAAGAAAGATCTGACCTGAGGCATCACCTATTCATTTTCTCCAGAGTTGCTGCCTAACCCATTGAGTTATCCCAACATTTTGTTTCTATGTTTGGTATAAACCAGTTCTTCTTTATTGCCCATGAGAAGGGTGTACTCTGCCACTGAAGTTAGAAATCAATAATGCTGCAAAACTACTCACTATGGTGTCAGATAATGAAATTAATAAAAATAAAAATCAAACAACATCAGATTGATAAAACCCTTTAAATCATATCATCTAATACAGAAACTGCAGCTAGGCCATCTGAATTTATATGTGGTTTGTAACGGGGAGGGTCACCAGGTTGGCAGGGAAATGGGTTAATGAGTCAAGATTTAGACAGGGGTAAAGCAGAAATGAAAATAGAAGGGAGGAAATTAGTGAGAGTTTTAACAGAGAGCAATGGTTAGAAAACAGACAAAAGCAGCTTTTATTGGTATGTTATCTAAAACCAAGGAGCAGAGTGAATAAATTGAATGAATTAACAGTACTGAGCATTCCAAGATCTTTTCCCATTATAATACTATGAATTTTATGTGCATTGTTTACATAACCAATTTTTCTCCCAGATCTCATAACTTTAATTTGTCTATATTAAATTGCATCTGCCATAACCTTGTCAACAGGCTAACTTTTACTAAGTTACTTTGAATTAATGCACTTCGACAATTATAATCAAGTTAATTTTCAAAATATAATTGCTGGTGATTACTCAATGCTTCAATTTATTTATAAAATTAATACAGTTAAAGCATTTACAGATACTCCAGTGACACAACATTAACAAACACATTCCCACACACATAGCTCATGATCTACCACACCTCATGGCTGCTTACAAACCAGCCCATTCTTTGTCTAATCCAACATATGGTCATCCAAGACTTGACCTCAAATATTAAGTAATGATCTATTATGTGGGATGGTGTCAAATGTCTTCTTGAAATCCACATGGACAGTATCAACTGAGATTTTCCTACTCACTGGGTCATGAAACACTTCAAAGAAATCCAGTAAATTGATTATATGTGACCTAAAGCTCCGAAAACCAAACTGACCATCTCTAATTTCCCCCTGCCCCTAATCCCTTACACTATCCTCATCATGGTTTCAATTTACAAATATTAAACATGAGTGGAACAGGGAAGTAAATATCCAATGAGACATGTATTAAAGCACGTTGAAAATGAACAGTCAGCAAGAGCCACCGATGAAAATAGAGAATTGAAGTCAATATTAAAACCAATATTTAAAAATTGTATGCATATTTGTTGAGCTACATAGCTGTGCTATAAAGTCACAATTCAAACCATGGATAAGTAAAGTGCTACTGAAATAATTTCCAGCAAATATTCAGATCATTAACTTCATGTGCTGCAATAACACGACAGTGGCTACTAAGTTGTTTATGTTGAAGGTACAGTGCATAACTGAGAGTTTCCTCACTCCCAGGACCCATTCATTCGCCCAGAAACAATCTCTTACAATTTTCAATAAAAATATTTTCAATACAGATGAATATCCTGCCACACATTTAATTCCCTTTCCTTCACGTACACCAATGGCTTGTGAATATCACGGGAAATCCACAAAAATGTGCTTGACCCTGGTAAGCACTTCCTGAAAGAGCAGTAATTGAATAATGGTCAAAATAATGAGATATTTATTTGAAGATGAAGCATTCAAAGCATAAAAGAGAAGTAGGGACCAGCATGTTTGGTAGAAAGACCTACCCATCCATTGTATGATTTGCTGATTTGGTGTTCCAATATGTGGTTTTGAGGGCTATGAGGTCAGGTCAGATTGTAAGGATGGAAATATATTTACTGGGAACATATTTCTTGGGGCACCGAAAATAGTAAATGTTCTATAAAATTAATTTGAATTAGTAGATGTATTCGATTAGCCAGTGTACAGTCCAACTGTCACCTTCCAATTTATTTCCATGTATTTTATTAATAATGCATATGGACCTAATGCCATTTATGCCAAACAACTAGATGCAATATGTCAGTCTGTAGTCTATATATTCTCTGGGCAAGAACAGTTCAATGAATATGATGGTGGCTTCAGTAATGCCATCATTTTTTTAAATGAGCAAATTCAACATTGATGCAGCATTTTTAAATTTCAACATTTTAAAAATTCAACATTTTTAAATTAGCAAATTCAACATTGTTTGACAAGTAGCAGCAAAACTGTTGAAATACATTAAATGTAACATGATATACAATCTCTCTGAGAGTGCAATTATGTAATGTACTTAATAAAGTTTTAGAGATTATAGACCCACTTTCTGTTAACAAATTGCGTTATTTGAGGAAGTGACCAGATGGATGAAAATAGCCTAACTGATGCTGCCTACTTTGACTTCCAGAAAGCATTTGCAAAAGGGCAGCATAGGTAGCTGTTTGAAACATTAAAGCATGCTGCATTGTATGTCAGTCACTGTATGTGATAGTGGATAAGACTAGGATTCAGTAAAATGCAGTTTCATTGGATTTCCTCAGGAGAGGAACATTTCTGTTATCATTTTTAGGGAAGGGGGCTTAAATAGTAGCATCAGTAAATAAATGCATAATTACGCAAAGATTAAATCAACAATTTACTTTAACTAAATGGGGCTGTGTGTGAAAGAAATATGGATGCAACCACACAGTTGGAAAGTCCAGGTAAGTTTATTTCATGCAACTGGATCCTACGAAGCTTAATAATGAGGAAGGGAATAAGGGGTAGTAATTAATCTGTTAATGGAAGTGGCAATGTGTTGCAGGGAAGTTAGCTGTAGGGAAAACAAACATATTAATAGATTGAAAAAGCAACACATTAAACAAAATTAAGCATCATTAACAGCTCCCCCTTGATTAGCCTTCCCACACAGCTGAACAAGTCAAATTTAGGAAGCTGCACGTTAACCATTCAAAAATGTGAAGCCCCAGGAATGCAGTGGTTCAAGTCACCAGCTGGTGAATGAGTTATCAAAGAGGAACGCAACACTCATAATGTTTGAATGGTTTACTCATCGCTGGCATTTTAGAGGTATTCGGGTCAGTGTAGTTAAGTCAGGCATAACTTTTCCAGGGATAGGAATACTTCTGTCTCATCTCTCCCTCGTGTTACAGTTGCCATTTTGTCAGCATTGATGAATTTAGACCAGGTGTGTGAATCAGTGCTATGCCAGGTCATTGTTTGCAGTCCACAGGAAATAAATGCCAAATTTTGTAGAAATAAATATTGCATTGTCACCTGATATATATGAGTGTAACTCCAAACTTCTGCCCAACTTTCAGGCAGCATATCAGACTATCGAAACCTAAATCAATTAAACTGTTGGCACTAGTTGAGGAACTGTCGCATGAACTGCATGACTAAGATGGCATTGGCCCCTTCATGGACTGCAGTGGAGTGCCACAGCTAGAAAACTCTATGCACACATGATGGAATGTCTGGTTGAGAATGTCTCCACTTTCAACACAGCACAAAAACATAAAATACCAGGACATAAAGATGAAATCTCTAATACTGTCATTGTTGCTGTGAATTATTGTGTTCCATGCAGCTCGCAGAGGTCTGGCGATCTGCACTCCAACAGATTATTTAGATTGTTAAAGTGTTTTCTGGGAAATGCAATATTAGCCTCTCAAGGAAACACCATTTGTCCTCCAATGTCTGTAAGACTGCTGATGCCATTGTTACTTGTCAGACAACCTGCCCACGCTTATGCTGAGGTGGTGGCTGCGGTCTGCAGTCAAGCTTTTAAGACCCCAGAGCTATTCAATTTTGTTCTGCAAGGCCATCTGGAAGCTCCCCCAACATGAGGCAAGGGCTTTCCTCCAGGCGTGCTGCAACAACTGGGAGTGATTGCCCAGGACCACAAAGAACACACAAAGGTTGATGAAAGGAAGGAACAAGGGTGATTAACTGAAGTTTGCAAAATCCATAGATTTAATTGAGAAGGTTTATTTTGTAAAGTGTTTTATATTTACTCGGTAGCTTCTTCTTCTTGCACATGGTGTGCACAGCCTAAAGTTGTAGGACAACTTGTTCTATTTGATCTCATTTGATTGTGCACGACAGGTTGATTGCATTCGTCGAAACAGGGCGGACCACGTGAAGGTTGCAATCTTCCACCCCACTTGGTAGCTAAGCAGATGCAAAAGTAGCAGCAGAGAGAAGGTAAAATATGGGAATGCTGGTGAATGTAAAGTTGGGGTTCACAGTTACTAGTTGGACTTGGTTACCCACGGGCAAGCCACACAGAAGGACACCATCCGCATTGTCACTTCTCTGCCCCTTCTGCTCCTCAGCTGATCAACTGCACAGTGACCACACAAGATGGCAAAGAGCAGATGGCCACAATTCCGACTGCCCTTTCTGCTGATGATTACAGGACTTCCTGCATGGACCGGGAAGTAGAAGCACTATTTCAATATGTCACCTGCCTGGTATTTTTTCTCCTGCCTTTCCTCACCTACCTCTAGTAATTTAACCTACTCTGTGTTGCATCAGTAACACTGAGGGGATTGCTTGAGTAATGCCCACATATAGGAGGAACCATCTGTGCCACAGCATTGAATTCAGCAGAAGGTCCTTCAGCACTTTGCCATGTTTGGAACATCCAAAGCCAAACACCAATGGACTACCTTTAGACCTTTAGAAAGGAGATGAGGAGGAATTTCTTTACTCAGAGGGTGGCGAATCTGTGGAATACATTGCCACAGTAGGCTGTGGATGCCAAGTTAATGGATATTTTTTAAGGTGTAGATTGATAGATTCTTGGTTAATATGGGTATCAGGGGTTATGGGGAGAAGGCAGGAGAATGTGGTTGAGAGGGAAAGATAACTCAGCCATGATTGAATGGCAGAGTAGACGTGATGGCCTGAATGGTCTAATTCTGCTCCTATAACTTATGAACTGATGAACATTCAGAAGACATTGGTCTTTAGGTACCCTATAGGTAGAAGATGATCTTTTTAAATAGGACTAGTGTAGTCCCATACTGCCACTGAATGCATATTCTGCCATGCAAGGTTAAGAAAGGCAGATACTGTGAGATTGAGATCTAACATGACAGCACTAGCTTAAATAAATGTTCCACAGTAATTCACATCATGGCCTACCCGCTCTGCACAACTCCATCTGGCATTAACTGCACATTATTGAATGCTGCAAAGTCCAGCTTCACAATCATTTGATGTAAATAAAAAAAATCCCTTTAATGAGCGTCTTCTTTCATTATATTTCTGTGCACTTGTTCCTATACTGGGCTGCAATCGAGATCATGTTTTCAGAACTCTCTCGGTACCTCTGGTCACACATGCTAAAAGATACTCACACAGAAATGACTGTGCTCAATTTATTTCTGCTTGCCCGATTGAGATCAATGAGCAATGTTGATTCATGCTAGTAAAAGCCAAAAGACGTTTGATTGACATGTAGCATCAGACAGTGCAGCCACATTAAATGGACTTGGCTTTGCTTCATTGTGCTGTGCAATTGCTGCCAAGCCTTCAAGGAGAGGACACTATTCAACAAATGAAAGGTGAGACAAAGTGGTGAGTGAGATGGAGTCAGTAACTATTCCCACAACGGCAGACAAAACAAATCTGGAAAGCTGACAGAGAAGAGTCACTCTTTAATTAGTAACTGCAGGTGTCCCTTCTATCAGTAGTTGTGCTATTAACCATATAAATGCTGAAGTTTTAAAACTTGTTGTTAATTATGTATTTCCAGCATCCATTCTTTCCAGAGTTACTACTTATCTGCTATTTACAACCAGCTGGAACATAATTCAAGCTCGAAAGTCACAGTACTCATTTATAACACTCGCATCCCACTTGCATCCAAGATTATGAGATGGCTAATTGCCACTCATGTAAATGTTTGGTGGTAATAGTGAGAATTAGAGAAAATCTAGGCTTTTGATGCCCGTAATATTCCAAACAATAAAAGGAATAGTTGTGAAGACATGGACATGCAGTGCAATAGAGTTAACGACAAACTCTGCAGCAGGCAGGTTCCTCACCAGCAGCATAGATTCAACAAATTACCTCTGAGAACTCAAGCTCCTAATCTTGCTCCTATCCTGCTCTCCGGCAATTTTAGACCTCATAAATAGCAGCAACCCTCTCCTTTTTGCATCTCTAATGTTGCTAACTCCACAAGATCAATGCAGTGTTAAATTAAAATGCAAGGGACCATGACTTACATCATAATATATATCTGAAAAAAAAACGTTCATATTTCGCATTTGGGTGATTCATAACTGCTATTTCACATCACAAGCAGAATCTCCGGCCCTCCACTGGAGTCCTGCATCAGGTTTGGGAACACCATCAAGAAGGTAACCTTGGAAGTAGAAACTGCCCAAATGAATCAGAATGATAACAGGGTACAAAAAGTTATATTGAGAAGGCAGATTGCATGAGGGTCCGTTTCAGTTTAGGTGGTCGATTGCTGATGTAATTAACGCATTTAAAGCTGTAAAATAATTTATAAATGCCAAGAGAAAGAATTAGTTCTGTTGCTGACTCCAGCATCTTAAAAAAGGAGTGCAGATAATTTAAAAAGTAAAGCAGGACACAATTCTTAAATTAAAGAGGTTCAGAAGATATGGAGAAAAGATTAATTGAAGCAGAGAGCAGCCGTGATCTGACAGAATTGCAAAGTAAGTTTGAAGGGCTGCTTGTTCTATTCCTGGTCTAGTGTGAAAAACCTCTGCAGTGAAGCTTGTCTAATATCGTCTCTCAATGACTTAATGTGTCAACACTGGAGTGAAACTGAAATCATTCAGACCAGGAAACTCTCAGTTTTATCGTCTGTTTTGTATTAGCTGATCTATATTAGGGGCTTGGTGGAGTCCTTGATTTGCTGTGGCATCCCTGTTCTTGATTGTGGACATCCATGCCCATACTTGCTCTTAGTGCATGACTACATTGTACTGGGCAGTGAAGGCCACTATGCATCCAGCTCGAGAAGTTTATTGACTCTCAGCATCGGTACCTCCCTAAGGTTTAGATGCAAGTCGAATGCAGGCAAAGAGGATTACCTTTGATGGGCATCATGGTCGGCATGGACATGTTGGGTCAAATGGGCCCATTTCCAGGATGTATAACTCTAACACTATTAATCTAAGGATTCCTATTTCCAGGATGTACAATTATTAGTCTATTAGCCTTATTTTTTTCAAGAGGAAGTGAAGTTACAGTCATTCCAACTGAAGTAGCCTCAGAAAGTAAGTTAAGTTTATTTTTACTGGATCTAAGGAACCATGAGTCTTCATCTGGGCCCATGAAAATCCATATGCTTCGACCCTAGCCACCCCCCAACTGTACCTTGCCTTACATTTGAGGAAGAATAAGTTTCCAATAGATTCCAATAGTATTTGAAGAGTGCAGTCACTGTGAATTGGGAAATGAAGTAAAAACTAAGCAGCTTCTTGAGCAGGTCAGTTACTTTTGCTTGGTGTGAATTTCCCAGTAAGCCCCACATGCTTCTCTGTGGAAGCCACATAACTCGTCCGTCTGGTCCCCACCCACTGTTGTTACATCACCAAGTAACCATCCAGACGGAATGGGATGGAGAGGGAATCCAATTCACAGAGTCCACATTTGTTTCCAATGGGTTCTGCCAGTCCTCATACCAAAGTAACTTGGTATATTTGGAGCATTTAGTCACAATATTTTATTTAGCTTTAAAGGACACAAAGTGCTGGAGTAATTCAGCGTGTCAGGTAGCATCTCTGGAGAACATGGGTAGGTGATGTGTGTGTAGGAAGGAACTGCAGATGCTGGTGTGTCTATCTATGTCTAGGTAATGTGTCAGGTCTGGGCCCATCGTCAGACTTGATATGTGATGTTTCAGGTCAGGACCCTTCTTCAGATCTTTATATTTAGCTTGTACTATCTGTTTTGGGATTCATGATTAAACAGCAGCAATTGGAGACATTAGTACATGGTTAACTGTAAATTTTGTAATACATTTAGTAAGTCATTTTTTTATGTGCTCATATATTTATGCAAAAAAAATTGATTCTGTCTCCTATTAATCTATTTCACAGATCCTAAAAGTCAGGTTTTAATCTTTCCTTTTTAGGAGTTTATGGATTAGGAGTGTTTTTCTTTCATTTCATATTTCAGTGTTCTGCCATTATTCCCAATTAACAATCGAGCACAATTTGTGCTGGAACAGACATTGCAATCAGATTATAGTACCTGGCTGTCAGTTCTGTTTTTATCAGCTCCAAGAACCTTTCAGTCATAAAATATTTACTAATGCCATGTTACCATCATATTAATGAATCATCTTATATTGCAAACCTTTTAACAGCGTCTTTATCCACTAACTTCAGGCCATTGCATCAAAGTCAAAACAATAAGGGGGACTGAAATCATTCCAAGTTGGTTATAAATTAAGAAAAGTTTAGTTGCTCTCTATAATTTGTTGTTACATGCGCATAAGAAGCTTTAACTGAGTGGAAAAACGTATACGTTTTGAAAGCTGTGCTTTCTTTCAGAGTTACAACAAAAGCTTCCTCATGGTTTTTAATTAGATTTCACTGCATGGATATTAAGTTCTGAATTCTCCACAGAAAGAACTTCCAGACAATTGTGTGAAGGTCAGTTTGTCAGACTTAGGATATTAATATGCCCACACCGAAACAGAGTAAAATCACAATTACCTTCCCGGTTATCTTATTACATTGAATGCTTTTGGAATTTTATTTATTAAAATTTCAATTTATGGAGAAATGAAGCTTTGGCCAGTGAAGGCTGAGTCAGCAGTCAGCATTTGAACAGTGACATCAACTGGATATAATTTATAAATACAATTTAAATGGGGATTCTTATTTAAAAAATCTACAATATCCACAATTACCTCTCTGTGTAACACAGGGAGGTGAATGGGAATTTGCAATTAATTAATTAATCTGTCAGTATTCAACCCCACATAGGAATAATTATTTATATTGCATGAGTTGGAATTGTATTCCACTAGTTCACATCATACTTAAACTTTAATATCATTAATTATTTTGTTTCCAACTGAGTATTTCACATCTTTCTATTAATATATTTTCAGTATTCAATATTATGTTTTTTGTTTAATTGTAGTTTTAAGTAAAGAAGATATTTAGAGAATTAGGAAGGGGCTCATTTTACTGTAATAATTATGCACTACTCTATGAGTACAATAAACCATAAATCACATTATAAATTTCAGTGCTTGCAGGAAAAAGTACAGGGCTGGAACATGAGTGTGGGAGTGAATGTATGTCTATATACATGTTTTACATACGTGTACGCATTTTCAGTATGTGCATGTGGATATATATGCATTGAAATCCCTTTGCACTTACAGAAGATAGCAAAAATGACACCACCAATTTCACAAAGGCCCATCTGCTGCTAAATGTTATCAAAAGCAAAACCAAGACACCCATCTGCAGCAGAATAACCCTAATACTTGTCAATGCTCCAAAAATCTTTTCTTTTGTCAGTTCTGCAACACCAATCTCAAAATTTAGTGTCACTTTGCCCGCACCAAGTTTGAGGAATGAACTGAGAAAAATACTTTGCACATTGTAAATACTGATCATTGAAAGTCCAGTTTGAGTGTAATGTGTTGAAATAAACCATTCTATGTCTGTGTTGGGTATTTTAAAACTAAACATCTCCTCAGAGCCTTGCATGTTCTCCTGATTGAAATATTTATCTAATATTTTGTAAAGACGGTACTTAAGTTTTCAATAATCCGTCTTAATTTCCATTTCCATTCGTATGAAGGATGATTACAGAGAACTTCAAGTGCTTACAACCCTTGTCTCACCTCCAATTTCTGCTCCCTTCTGCCATGCCTTCTTCACCATGCAAGGCAAAGACGATAAAAAGGCGAGCCTTTAGATAGCGCCAGGACACCGTCAACTACGTAACAGTGAATTGTAATCTGAAGTGTAATCACCGCTGCAGAATGAAAACATGGCATACAATTTAAAACTAGCACACAATGTTCCTCAGACTGTAGCATGATCATGGTCAGATTATCGATGTGGCTTTCATTGAAATTGTACACTCTCAGGAAATTGGTGATGAGTGGTGATCACAATATTTACTGCCTAATTCATAAAGCAATTGATGGGTTTAGAAGCTATTAAAATGTAAGATTGCAACTGAGGAGCTACAGATGCCATAAATTACAAGAAACTCTACTCTGGCCTATGACTGTTGTCCGAACTTTAGTATTTTATTGCTGTTGTTAACAGCTTTCTGCATATGGCAATTCTTTTTAATAGTGCATGCATAACTTTATTGTCCGTGAAGCTAGAAGTTCCATTTGAATTATTTGTGTTCCAAACTGTTGGCGTTATCTTGAAGTCACATGTGTTGATGTGTAATCAAGGGAATGATTTCATTCCTATCACAGGTGGAACACCACGGGCAAACCATCGTGCAGTGAAGTACTGAGTTATTCTATCTTATCCTGTCTGGAGATATGTTATCAATGACGCTTTCTCACGAGTGGATATGGTACCTCCACAAATGACACGAACAAATAAATTTGTGAATCGTTTACACGCGTGAAAGAACACAAGACTGATTATCAGTGATGCGTTGCCCCGGGCAGATCCATGCATGCAAAGAGTCTCTTTAAATTACATTAATTGTTGGAGGTTGTGCCAAACTGCCACTACTCAGGCAATAATTCACAGACATGCACATTTTTGTTTCTTGTGTGACACCCCATCACCACTCCAGGCAAGCAAATTTGTCCTCTGTGTAAAATGATGAATATGTTTGTACTGTCTTCATGAATGCATTAAGGCGTAGTGTGTATAATATATTAAAAATATGTACATGGTTTATTACAAGGCAGAACATTTAACCAATACAGTTACCGCTGCTACAGACTGAATGTCAGCAGTATTAGGCCAGGATTTGCTTAACCCTTGAGTCCAATTGAGCCGGAATCTATGTTGCTGCTGCTGCTGCTGGTGCTGCTGCTGCTGCTGCTACTACTACTGCTCCCCTTCCTCAGAAACCGAGGTGCCCAGCACTGGTGCCCTCAGGCAGCCAACCCTGTGTCCATCCAGGGGACACCATGATGTTCTTTTATCTGCTGTCGAAAGGGCTTTACAATTTTAGTTTAGTTTAGTAGAGAGATACAGCACGGAAACATACCCTTCAGCACCGACCAGCGACCCCCACACATGAACACTATCCTACACACACTCGGGGCAATTTACATTTATACCAAATCAATTAACCTACAGACCTGTACATCTTTGGAGTGTTGGAGGAAACCGAAGATCTCGCAGAAACCCACGTGGTCACAGGGAGAATGTACAAACTCTGTAGAGACAGCACCCGTAGTCGCGATCGAACCTTGGTCTCTGACGCTGCAAGTGCTGTAAGGAAGCAACTCTACCGCTGCGCTTGTCTCTAAATAATCCTGATCATCGGTGCCATTTACATAATATATTCAAATCTTTTAAACATTAAAAGTATTAGATTTATTAAAAGAAAAGGGATTATTTAAGATATTTAACTGAGATGAATTAATGAAGTAAGTAAATAGACCAAAAAATTAATACTTATACCCTCCAGGTTAAATGAACAGAGTGTACTAGATGGTTGCTGTATAGAGTGTTCCACACTTAATGGCTAGGGACAGTAAGAAGGTGCTGATCTACACATAGCTGCCAGCTGATACAGTAATTCTCTCAGATTCTGTCAAGTGAAGAACAACATGAACCAAGCCATTATTACACAGTTGCAAGGCCGGCATGCTACATGAGTCCTCTATCCAACCATATCACAATACAGCCGCACAAGTAGATGCATGGAGAGTTTTATGTTTATGCATATGACTATGGCACACTACTCCCAATTATTCTTAAAAACAAAGATATTTTTACCAACAGCCATTTTATACTTTGAACAATGTGATACAAGCAACTTGTCAATGTTCACATTTCAAATAATCGAATCTAGTTTTAATGAACAACTGCAGATCTAGTCTAATAACTGTTTTTCAGAATCTTCCTGATCTCTTTGCAGGTTTCAATGTTGAATTAACTTTTGGAAAATGTTTCTTTAGATTTGAGCTGAAAGAGGGTCCAGACTTCCATGGATGTTGTGTCTCATTTTCTGAAACCTCCCCTGGATTCAGATACTTAGAGATAAAGCTGTTTTCCACGCATAATTACGTACTGTATAAGTTCATAATTTTGTCAATCATAGGAGCAGAATTAGGCCATTCAGCTTATTAAGTCTATTCTGCCATTCAATCATGGCTCATCTATCTTTCCCTCTCAACCGCATCTCTTGCCTCCCCATAACATTTGACACTCTCACTAATCAAAAACCTGTCAATCTCCACTTTAAAAATGTGCAATAAATTGGCATCCACCGCCATCTGTGGCAATGGATTTCACAGATTCAATATGCTCAGATTAAAGAAATTCCACCTCATCTCCTTTCTAAAGGTACGTCCTCTTATTCTAAGGCCATACCCCCTGGTCCAAGACTCTCCCTCTAATGGAAACATCCTCTCCAGGTCCACTTGATCCAACCCTTTCACTATTTGTTAAGATTCAATGAGGTTCTCCCTCACACTTCTAAACTCCAGCGAGTACAAGGCTAGAGGTCATCATACGTTAGCACAATCATCCCCTGGATCATTCTCGTAAACCCCCCCGGACCCTCTCCAATGCAAGTATATCATACCTCAAATAGAGTACCCAAAACTGCTCACAAAACTCAAATGCAGTCCGATCAGTGCCTTCTAAAGCCGTTTGATTATCCTGCACCAGCACGCCCAAGTCCCTTTACACCTCCGATTTCTGAATCCTCTCCCCAATAAAAAAAGAGTCAAGAGTCAAGAGTGTTATATTGTCATATGTCCCAGATAGAACAATCACATTCTTACTGGCAGCAGCACAACAGAATATGTAAATGTAGTACACTGCAAACAATATAATAAACAAGGAAAAAATGTTCAGTGTGTGTATATATACACTTGCTCACATATATATATATATATATATATATATATATATATATATATATATATATATATATTTATTTATATTTATTTATATAGATAGTAGTAGACCCCCCCCCCCCTCGGTCATGACTGACCATGCATCCTAGTTTGCAGGTGATGTGTGGCTGGATGCAAGCCTGGGCGATGTCATATGGAGGCCAGGCTGTTGCCCATGCAGCACGTCCCCCCTTGCCACATCACTGATCGATCCAGGAACAGCAGAGCCGTTACAGTTTGGCACCAGCGCAGTCGCAGGAGCTGCCAGAGCGAGGTTGTAGACAACGTCGAACTGACTTAGGGGCTCCGACTCCGGATTTTCTTGAGGTTTACTCCAGGAGCCTTTGCCATGACTGGATATGGCCACAAGGCAGTGGAGGTTTTAAATCAGAATTTTCGCTCTCCTAGATGGACTGCCTTCCCAGGCTGATGAGCCCCATCTGCCCGAGACATGGGGGCGGGAGGGTCTACCTTCCCATGCAGGTCTATAGCACCTGTCCACTGCCCAAGTGTGTATATATATATATATATATATATATATATATACACATATATATATATATATATATATATACACACACATATATATACATATATATAAACACACAAAGACACACACACACATATATAAACACACATGCACACATACACACACGTAAAAACAAGCAAAGAATAATTGCGCACTAATAACAATAATAGTCTATGTGGTTCAGAGTTATTTGGAGATTGCAGTGTTTAATTGCCTAATGACTGTAGGGAAGACGCTGTTCCTGAACCTGGACGTTACAGTTTTCAGGCTCCTATACCTTCTTCCTGATGGCAGGAGTGAAATGAGTGTGTGGCCAGGGTAGTGTAGGTCTCTGATGATGCTGACTGCCTTTTTGAGGCAGCGATTCCGGTAAATCCCTTCGAAGGTGGGTAGGTCAGAACCCGTGATGGACCGGGCAGTGTTCACAACTTTTTGCAGTCATCTTTGCTCCTGGGCATTCAAGTTTCTGAATCAGGCCATGACGTAACCAGTCAATATACTCTCTACTGTACATCTGTAGAAGTTCAAGAGAATCCTCTCTGACATACAAAATAGTCTATGCCTTTATTTCTAACTACCAAAATGCATGATGGCACACTGTGCTACACTGTATTTCATCTGCTACTTACAGTACTTGACCACTCACCCAAACTGTCCAGGACCTTCTGCAGGCTCCCTGCTTCCTCTATACAACCTGCCTCTCCACCTACTGTATGTTTGTATCATCTGCAAACTTGCCACAAAGCCATCAATTCCATCATCCAAGTCATTGATATACAATGTGAAGAGTAGCGGCCCCAACACCAATCGCTGCAGAACACCACCAATCAATAGATTTGACAGATACTGTTCCTGCTTATTAATGTATCAAGTTCATGAACAAACATGGCCAATTGAGGGTAAATAGGACTAACAGATGGGGCATCTTAGTCCTTACGGGTGTTTGGCTTGTTTTCAATGCTGTGTGACTATGACTCTAAATGCAAGTGCATGCTGCTTCACCTGAAAGGATTGTATGTGACCCTGGATAGTGGGAAGTTAAGAGACAGATGTTGCAGTTCCTTTATCACCAAAATCAAAATTAGTTTACATTGACTACCAAGTAATAATGCATGCCTCATAAGGTTTTATCCATGGTAGCTTGGATAATCTTGGCCAAGAATCTTATTATCAAATAATCCTGAGTACAGTCCTGATACGTGACGATTAACAAATGATGATTAAATGACTATCTATTGACCATTAGTTGCAAAAAGGCATGCAAATATGTAAACTTACGAATACTTTTGATCTTATTTATATTGCACACATCTTTCAAAGTATGTAATGGATATTGTTCATCATCTACACCCTAATTTAGTGTGACGTTTTAGTCTCCCGCCGGACATGTCATTTTGTCTGCACCATTGTCATGGTCACTCACTTGGGCTCTTTTCCTTAGCACATCACTTGGTTCTAACATCGAATTTCTTCACAACTTGACTTTATAATGCATATGAGATTGGTCTGGGTTTTCAATAGACTGGGCTTTGCATCTGCTGTGCAATGTTGCTGTCTCCAAATGAATCATTGTACCTTTCCAACAATATGCCAGGATACAAATTTGATACATCAGTGGCAAGGACATTCTTTCAATTAAACTTACGTTGTCTTAGACTGACCTTCCACATTAAACTTTGCCTTTTTTCATAGTCTGATAAAATGATGAGTAGCTGTTCTCTTTCGGACTTTAGGTCTTTTAAGATACAGCACTGAAACAGGCCTTTGGCCCACTGAGTCCACGTCGACCAGTGATCATAGCGTACACTAGCACTATCCTACACACTAGGGACAATTTACAATTTTACCAATGCCAATTAACCTACTACCCTGTACGTCTTTGGAATATGGGAGGAAAACAGGAGCACCTGGAAAAAACCTACGAGGTCACAGGAAGAACGTCCAAGCTCCATACAGACAGCACCCGTAGTCACATGTAAGACAGCAACTATGCTACTGTTCTTGTGTCTATAGGGTGACACCGTGCAATCCATTTGTCCTGCACATTTTCAGTGTGATGATAGTTTTTATCAATGCTATCTGGCTGAACTTGCTGGAGTACAGGCCTTAACTCATTATTGGACGGTCTGCTGTTGTATTAATGTTCATGGCAATGTAATGATTGTTATCAACATCTTTATTGAAAAGTCAATATAAATGTTGATAATCACCACACTTATTGTAAAGTCTATCCTTCAACATTTCTGAGATAAGACTGTCATCTTGGTCACCAATTTGTAGTATTTTCATTTTGGCATTACATCAAAGGGGGTAACTGTTTGTTTGTACAGCAGAAAATTTAACCTCTTTAAACACTGAGAACTCAACCTTGCTACGACTGAGGATCCGTAAGATTCATACATTGTTGCTAAGCATTCACATCTAATAACTCTCCTGTCCCACAGTATCACAGTATGGTTACAGCTGGCCCATGCTCCTGGAACATTGGCAACTGCTTCCACCATGACCATCTGCTACTGGTAATGGGGTGCGCATCACTTCAATGCCCAATCTTTAAATCCCAATTTGAGTGGATTGAAAGTCAGGTCTGTTCAAACACAGGTGGATGAGCCTCTCAGCAACATTGGCATCCAAAATTGCAATACATTTTTCCTTATTTCCCTGAAAAGGAAATCAACCAGCATTGTTAACATTTGCAAGGAAGTGAAGAGGATATCACTAGAAGAAGTGAGTTGGGGTCATGATATGCAATCGACCTGTGCTCATTTGACCCAGTGCAGATGCACACCAAACTCGTGTCACTATCTCATGATGACTTTGGGATTCAAGCTGTGCAAGATGCAATGTAGATGCATGGGTCCTGATTCTGACGGTGGCTGGGCCAGCTAAAGACAGCTGGCCCTGACTGAAGCCATAGTTGCCCCTTTTGCTGGTTGCCGGTTACTTTGTGGCATTCAGCTGTGATGGAAATAAATCCCAGAGGTTTGGGACTTTGCTGCTGGCAGCCTGAGCTATGCAGGCAGGAGCGAACACCCCGAACTTCCAACGTGCAACGAGCGCGGATCTCCAGCGCGGCAAGCGCTGTAAGGCAGCAACTCTACCGCTGCGCCACCATGCCGGCCCTAATCTGAACGCCCATGTCAAGCACAGTCTAGACATAAAGAATGCACACAGACTCTATGATTCACCTTCAGAACAAACATGGGAGACAACTGGACTCCGATCCAAAGCAAACATTTGCAGGATACTCCAGCACTTGTGTCTATCTTCATTGCAGGTATAGTACTGAGAAGGTCTAATGCATTCCACATGGGTCATTAGTTATTTGGGGAAATGGCTAAGTTCTATGCTAAAGAGCTCGCCACTGCCTCCAACTGTACAACATGGGTGTTACTTGGTAGCCCATGTTCCTGTAGTTGTATGTCAGTGCTGCTTCACCCTCTGGGGGATAACAATCTGATTCATACAGAAAGCATAATGTTATCAGGCTTTCCCGGTCATCACCCACCACCCACACCCACCCTCCTCCTACTTCCCATTTCCCTACCCCTCTTCCTGTCATTCCTCCTCCTTCCTTCTTGTCTTGCTCACCCCCCTTGCTCTGTTTTTGTCTCTTTGTCATTTTATTCTTCCAACATCTTCTTGCGAAAATGCTATCTTGAAACTGTAAACTTTTACTTAATTTGATCTAGTTTACTTGGAATAATTTATATTTTTGTATATTGTCCACTTGATAACCCCAATGACGTGACTGCCTAGCCTTTCTCAACATCGGAGGAGCATAGGTGAGTGCAGAAGACTCCCATCACCATCGGGAGTAAATTGATATTTGGCACTTTGGACTTTTAACATCTAGTCCTGTGTATTTGTAAACATAGAGATACAATACGGGAACAGGTCCTTTGCCCACCAAGTCTGCGCCAACCAGTAATCCCCACACATTAACACTATCCCACACGCACTAGGGACAATTTACACTTATACCAAGTATACAAACCCAAGCCGATTAACCTACAAACCTGTACATCTTTGGAGTTTGAGAGGGAATTGAAGATCTCGGAGAAAACCCACGTTTGTTGATGTTGTTGATGCTCGTAAAACTGCAGCAGTAAAAAAATCATTGTTGCAGGTCAAACAACATACAAACATTCCTGATCTTTTGATATCTTGACCAGCATCTTGAACAGAGACAATTTGCTTTATGCTCAAATGGGGAGTCTTCTGTTTTAGAAAATATCTATGCTCATTCAGGCTGCTGGTCTCTACTGAAGAAGAGGAAGTTGAACTGTGTTCTTCAAAGTTCTTCTGTGAACTTTCGCTCCTGTTTCCTCTTGTATTGATGGTCTGGGGAGAGGACAACCAAAGCCGTCACACTGCAAAACGACTAATGTTGGCTGATTAGATTGTACCTTAGATCATGCCACTATTTCCATGGTGTCCAAAAATCTATGCACTAAATTGCATTCCAATCAATCATCAACCTGCAACTCTTTGAGAATCTCATTAAAAATGTGTGACAAGTTCTTCATGCTGTTAATTACATGGCTCTCTATGCACACTTTGCGCAGAGTGTTGGTCAGATCACTGAGGTCCATCCGTAGAACTGGCATTAAATCGGCATTGACAGAATGTTACATCATGATATGCCTTCCCTGTGTGACTCTTGCATGCGCGAGAAATGCATGCACTGCCAGCTAAACCAATCTGCTGCATGATGTGGATTATAGAAAAAAATTGCATATGCTCCTTGCAAATAAAATAGTAAGATTAAACGAGAACTTACCAGTTTGAAGTTTGATCTTTATTTTATGAGGAGTCGAGTTGAGGGACTACGTGAATAGAAGCCCGTACAGCCGTTGGTGCGTCAATCTTCAAAGCAGCGGAATGAATTCACAGCTAACAATGACTGAAGTATAATGGTAAGATGATAAAACTAGAACTACCAGATGAGATCTATGAGGGTGGGAGCGGAGGGCACGTAGTCCCCTTGAAATTGCCACCTTGAAATTGTTTGCACCGACACCTTACTGTGTGTTTTTTTGTGACTAATAAACAAAGCCGACTCTGTTCCTCTCAGAGGTTTAGTAATCTCAATGTAACGAGATAAATGTGAAACTACACACAAGCGATCATCTGCGGGGTATGCTGAAAACACAATCTTACATCCTGTCATGCCTCTTCTATTATGTTTAAGCAAGTCATAGACATAAAATATAATGGCATCTGCCGACACATGCATTCTATCTAGCCGTAGCTTTTGCAACGTCTGTACACGTTGAGCTGAAACCAACGCCATAAGCATGACCACCTTAATAGTTAATTTGGCTATAGATAGGCTTGTAACCGGAGCCCACTGGCGAAGAACCATAATAACCTCACTCCCATTCCAAATACCGGCATACCTGGGTTTAGGAGGATTAGAATTGAAAACTCCCTTCATGAATCGTGAAACTAACGGATGTGTCCCTACTGTATGTAATTCTGCATTCATAGGTAAATAAGAAGACAGAGCACTTCTGGCTGAATTGATCGCACTGTAACTTAATTTTTGGTCGAAATAAAGAGTTGACAAAAACTCCAATACGTCCGTGATCCCTGCAGTGTGATATACAATATTCTGCTGTAGGCAGCATTACTCCCACTTCCTTATATAGGTGATATATTGCTGCTGTGTACTATCCCTGCAGGCCGACGTGAGAACATCCACAGTCCGATGAGACAGTCCTCTCCCCAGGTATGGCCTCCTTAAAATCTGCAAATTAACAGATCGATACGATCATGTAAAGGATGTTGATCCCCAGTGACTGGATTTACCAGTAGATTTTTATTCTTGGGAATAATCATGTAAGGCTCCCTAGCCATTTGTAATACAACGGGAAACCATGCTTGTGTAGGCCAATCTGGCACTACCAATACCCCTGAAGCGGAGTCCTCCTTGATCTTTTGCAAACATCTGCTGATGAGACAGAATGGAGTAAATACATACACAAACATTCCTCCCCAATGCAGCGAAAACGCATCCACTGCTACTGCCCCAGGTATCTGGTTCCCATGAAACATATCTAGGTAACTGATGATTTAATCGAGATGCAAACAAGTCAATATCTGGCAATCCATACTGAACAATCATTTGGTTAAATACATCCTGATTTAACATCCATTCAATGTTGTCATTAAACTGACGTGACCTAGTGTCAGCTACGGTGTTGAATCTTCCTGGCAAATAAAGTGCTGAAAGCCAGATATTTTGGTCAATACACCAGCTCCAAATCTGGTTAGCCAGTCTATCACAAGACTGTGACTTAACTCCACCCATGTGGTTTACATATGCCACTGCTGTGGTGTTGGTCAATCTGAACCTGCACATGCAAGTCCCTCCTTGTAGAACAATAAGCTTTGAGCCCATACCAGGTGCCCAACAACTCTAAATAATTAATCCCTCTTAATTGAAGAAGCGATGTCTCATCCACATTCCATCTGCCTCCACAACTAGAAGACATATCTGTTGCCCCCCAACCCAGTGCACTTACATCAGTCTGTAATATCAGTGACGGTGGTTCCACCAAAACCTTCCTAAAACTTTTTGAAACATGTACTATCCACCATTGTATGTCAGCAATCGCCCCAGCTGACAACTGCATAGGCCTATCAAAATGGCCCCTTCGTATTCTCAATTTGATCGTTGTAATTGTTGATAATGCAGAGGACCATACTGCACAGCTGGAAATGCTGCAACAAACCTCCCAATTAACCTGGCTACTTGTCTAATCGAAGGCCGTTGTTCTCCAACGAGATTAACACAGTCCTCAATTAACTGATTCAATTTATCCCTGGGCAAAGTTACCAACATGTGATTGGAATTAATGGTAAATCCCAGATAATCAATAATTTGGACTGGTGATAATTTAGATTTATCTGGGTGAATAACAAATCCCATTTGTGCAAAAGTGATTTTAACAACTGAAACTGATGATTGAGTTTCAGCATGAGTCTTTCCAACAATCAGAATATCATCTAAGTAGGCCATTACCACATGCCCCTGAGCTCTAAGTAATACTAACACAGGTTTTACCAATTTAGTAAATAATCTAGGAGCTGAAGTTAATCCATTCGGCAATGCCCTGAATTGCCACAGCTGAGTCATCCAAATAAATTTAAAATATCTTCTATCATCATCATGAATAGACACTGAGTAATACATAGAAACATAGAAACATAGAAATTAGGTGCAGGAGTAGGCATTCAGCCCTTCGAGCCTGCACCGCCATTCAATATGATCATGGCTGATCATCCAACTCAGTATCCGTACCTGCCTTCTCTCCATACCCTCTGATCCCCTTAGCCACAAGGGCCACATCCAACTCACTCTTAAATATAGCCAATGAACTGGCCTCAACTACCCTCTGTGGCAGAGAGTTCCAGAGACTCACCACTCTCTGTGTGAAGAAAGTCTTTCTCATCTCGGTCTTAAAGGATTTCCCCCTTATCCTTAAGCTGTGACCCCTTGTCCTGGACTTCCCCAACATCGGGAACAATCTTCCCGCATCCTTTAAATCAATAGTTGCCATATAACACCCTTTGGACACTAGATGTTTGGCCGTGGTAAAGGTTTCCATTTTGAAATGCCTATAACAAACAAACTTGTTCAAACTCGATAAATCCAGAATAATTCTACACCCCCCAGTCTTTTTAGATCTGGGAAATATATTTGACACAAATTGTCGACTTTGATAGACAGAAGGCTCAATTACCCCTTTCTTATGTAACGACTGAATCTCTGCTTGAATAAGCACATTTTCCTCATCTGAAAAAATAAGTTTACGACTAGGAAAATGTTGATTAGGTAGACTGTCCTTAGCATAAAATTCAATTTTCACCCCTTCAATACTACTAAGTATGAACAAATCTGATGTCAACTGCTGCCATTGTTTGAGAAACAATTTTAACCTTCCCCCAATTTGAACAGGAACATCAGTTAATTCATCGTCTGTCGATGTTTTCCTTACCTGCATCTTTCCTTGCGGACCTTGTTGTCCTCAACCTCTTGTAGAGAAAGGCACCTTCCCCTTCATGCTGGCAGCCTGCCAGTTCCGAAATTGAAAACCTGAACGGCTCGTTCCTTCTCCTGCATCCACATTAGTTCCTTTCCAATACGGATAAAACCTTTTGCCTTGCTTACCAGCCGGCTTAATGAGGGCCATAGTTTTAACATCGTCATGACATTCTTTGACCCTTTTTGCAAGGTTACCTCCAAACAACAGATTTTGTGGTGGTACACTGGTCGGTTTGCACAAACTTGCCAAATTCGGATTAAGCACTGGCCTAATAGCGGCCCTCCTGATATTATTGATTTCAAAAAATGCATTACAAAGGAATCCTAGTCCGTCCTGGTGTGCTTCAACCATATTGCTTGGATCAATAACTTTCACCACAGCTGTAATACCTGCTGACAACAGTTTAAGCACTTTTTGAAACTTCATCCCCTGGGCCCTAGCAGGCATACCCATCTGTAACCAAATTTGGTGATTAACCACCGGTACCTTCAGGAGATCACAATTAACAGGAGCTTTATAGTTTTTTGCTGCTTCATCCATAGCTAGCTCCTGTAACTGGTGGGAGAGCATATACTGAATGGCTTCAGCCAGTTCTACATCAATCGCCTCTCCTGCCTCTCTAGGCTCAGCAAACTTCCCAGCAATGTGCGGAATTACCTCCAACCGAACTTCTTTACTGCTCTCCCCCAGCATAGAATCAGTGTCAGCAAACTGCACTGATGGAACATCCTCCTCACAGGCAGGATAGTTCTGCAGCCCTGGAACAGGTGCTGCTAGCACAAGCTCTCCATCAGCCTGGCTTGGGCACCACTCCTCCTCACGGAGCTGGTCCCTGTCGAGCATTCTTTGTAATAAAATCTCGACCTATGGAGGGTATAACCTCCATGCCCGACTCATCTACGGGCCTGACAGACTTGCCAGTGGCCTTCCGCCCTACTGGCAAGCCTTCACTGCCCCCAGGCAGTGGGTCCGCAACCACTGGCTGTGTAGCCAGCACCGGACCAGGTGTACCAGACGGGCCTCCATCCACAACACTCTCCTGGTCACTTTCCTTTCTACCTGCGGAGCGCCTCCCGGACACCTTCTTCACTTTCTGCAACATATCTCCAAGAACTCCAAACCGTCGCAGAAAATGACCTGTGGTAAACATTTTTAAAAACCTTACCTCCGTTTTTAAACTTACCGCTTGGAGGAGTGCTGCTGCTCCAACCGGCCGACTGCACCAACGTCTGATGTCATGACGCACCAACGGCTGTACGGGCTTCTATTCACGTAGTCACTCACGTGACTCCGAAGTAAAATTGGAAGCAAAGTAGCATTGCTGGTGCTTAAACAATGACCATTAGCACCCAATAGTGTGGGCATTTACTCCTCAATGCTGAGAATACAAGATCCAGAATGTCAATGTGATTGTCTATGATCCTGAATTCAAAGTAGGGAGAACAGTGGGCGGATTGAATAAATAGATTCTGAACATTTAAAATATAAACCTTAACCAGATTAAGGCAACAGTAATATCCACCGCACCAATAGGTTTAAAAAAGGGTATTTATCATCATAAATTCCATGGGTGATCCCTGAAATATACATATTTAAAGGATGAATAATTACAATTGTCAAAAACTATGTACTGTAATTGTATACATATACACATAGAGGCATCACAGTGGAGTAGCAATACAGTTACAGTGCCAGAGACCTGGGTTCGATCCTGACTATGGATGCTGTTCATAAGGAGTTTGTATGTTCCCACTGCGTCCAAGTGAGTTTTCTCTGGGGGGCTCCAGTTTGCTCCCACACTCCAAAGACGTACAGGTTTGTTGGTTAATTTGGTTCAGTAAATAATTGTCCTTAGTGTGTAGATATTGTTAGTGTATGGGGTGATTACTGCTCGGCGTTGGGGGCTCTTGAAGATCATTAAGGTGCACAGGTCGCCAGCACCTGATGGATCTATCCAAAGGTATTGAGAGAGGCGAAAGAGGAGATTGCTGGGGCATGGATGAATTATCTTTATATTCTCTCTAGCCACAGATGAGGTCGCAGAGTAACCAATGTTGTTCATTTGTTCAAGAATGGAACAAGGAATAATCCAGGGATTTATGGACTGGTGAGCTTCACATCAGTGGCAAGAAAGTTATTGGAGAGGATTCTTAGGGATAGAATGTAGTCGCATTTGGAAGAGATTAGACTAATTTGGGCAGGTCATGTATTACAAATGTGATTGAGTTTTTTGAGAAAGTAACAAGGGTGATTGAGAAGGATAGGGTGGTGGCTGTTGTTTACATGGACATTAGCAAGGCATTTGACAAGGTCACTCAAAGTAGGCTAATCAAGGAGGTTAAGATGCATGGGATCCATGACGACTTGTTAGATGGCATCAGAACAGGCTTACCCACAGAGATAGACAATAATGGTGGAAGGGGGTCATTTCAGATGAGGATTTGTGATGAATGGTGTTCAATAGGGATCACAGGGATCTGTGCTGGGACCACTGATGCTTGTAATACATATGAATGACCTGGACAAAAATGTAGATGAGTTAGTTAGTAAGTTTGCAGAAGACACAATAATTGGTGGACTTGCTGACAATGAACAAGGCTGTTAAAGGATATAACAGGATCTGGATTAGTTACAGATAAGAGCAGATAAATGGAAGGTGGAGATTAACGTGGGCAAATGTGAGGTGTTGCACTTTAGGTGTGAGGTGTTGCACTTCAAATGTAAGGAGAAAGTAAACAGTTAATGATGGATCATCAATAGTATTGATGTACAACGGGGTCCTAGGATCCAAGTCTGGATCTCCTTGAAAATAGAGTAGATAGAGTGGTAAAGATGGCATGTGGCATGTTTGCCTTCATCAGTCAGGACATTGACCATAAAAGCTAGGAAGTCATGTTACAGCTTTATAAAACTTTGGTCAAGCAATTTTTGGTGTGGTGTGCAGTTCTGGTTGCCCCATTACAGGAAGGTTGTGAAGGATTTGGAGCAGAAGAGGTTTACCTGGATGCGGCCTGGATAAGAGGATATTAGCTATAAAGAGATGTTGGAGAAACTTGGATTGTTTTCTCTGGGGCCTAAGGGAGGGGAGGTCTGATAGAAGTTTATAAAGTTATGAGATGCACAGATTGGGCAGATAGGCAGAACCATTGTTCCCAGGGTGGAAATGTCAAATATGCGAGCCCATAGTTTTAAGGGCCTGTCCCACTTAGGCGACTTCTTTTGCGAGTGCAGGCAACTGTCATAGTCTTGTTGAATCGTCGAAAAAGTGAATGTATCAAACGCATCCTACGGTTATGTAGAAGACATCCTGCGACTATGTAGGACAAGCTACAACTATCTACAACTTAATCGCCGATGCACTCGTGACAATTGGTGACCCAATAGTGGGGACTGAAGACGACCACCTTCGACGTACAGACGACTACATCCATGATTACAGCAAGCACGCTACCACAAGCTACGACTGGCTATGCCTCTATAGTCGTAAGATCACCTAAAAAAATGACATTAGATTTTTCAAACATGTTCTTTTAAATTCAGTATATTGCTTATTCGAGATGTATAAGAATAAAATCATTTTAAATGCAGTGCATTTGAAGTACTTATGTCTGTTTTCTTCAAAATAAATGTGAAAAGTCAAACTTTAAATACAGTGCATTCCTTCCTTGCGTTTGTGTGTCTTTCAATGATCTAAATATGTGAGAAATTAAATATGAGATATAAGTGATGACATGAGGGACTACTATGAAAAATAATGATATTCATACATCAATTTGAGGTTAAAAAGTCAGGGATTTCCTTTATTGGTAATGCAACATACAAAAGTCTTATAAACAAATAAATGTTGATAAGAGCCTGGTGGGTGGTATTGAGAGTTGTGCCCTGCCTCTGCACTGAAACCTTCTCCTCAGAGCCATGTCTCACACCGTCTGATTAACTGAAAGAAAAAATTGCGCAATGACCGAGCACTGGAATGACAGCGCATCATGTGCTGCTGCTTACGTACCTTTTTTTTCACAATGAGCCAATGAAAATGACCGGCCAGCAAAGGCGATTAACTAAGACTACCTACGACTATCACGACTACCTAGGATTACCTACGATAACATGCCGACCCCACTACGACTAGACCTATGACTATAAAAGTATCGATTTTCTCCATAGCGACCAACATGTTCAAAAGTGCTGGTTAATACACAAAGTGCTGGAGTAACTCAGCGGGTCAGGCAGCATCTCTGGAGAACATGGATAGGTGACGTTTCAGGTCCTCATCCTTCATCGGCATTGGCGTTAACATCTCTGCTGGCTCAGTCTGAAGAAGGGTTTCGGCCCGAAACATTGCCTATATCCTTTGCTCCATAGATGCTGCTGCACCTGCTGAGTTTCTCCAGCATTTTGTGTACCCAACACGTTGAAAAAACTTTGGCGACCATACTGAGGCCGCGACTAGTTCCCAGAATGCGGGAACTCCTCCCGGCCATGAAGAAGACTACCTGCGACAATGTGGCGATCTTGTGGCGAGCGCAGAGTCTCCTGCACTCGCCAACGAAGTCGCCTATGTAGGACAGACCCTTACAGGTGAGAGGGGAAAGTTTTTAAGGAGTCATGCAGGTCAAGTTTTGTTTTACATGGAGAGTGGTGAGTGCCTGGAACATGCTGCTAGGATGGGTGGTGTTGGCTGATAGGATAGTGGTGTTTAAGAGGCTTTTAGATAGGCATGTGAACATGCAGGAAGTGGAGGGATATGGATCATGTGCAGGCAGAAACTTGGCATATCTGCCTCAGAGGGCGGTGGAGGCAGGTTCTCTGGATGCTTTCAAGAGAGAGCTAGATAGGGCTCTTAAAAATAGCAGAGTCAGGGGATATGGGGAGAAGGCAGGAATGGGTTACTGATTGGGGATGATCAGCCATGATAACATTGAATGGCGGTGCTGGCTCGAAGGGCCAAATGGCCTACTCCTGCACCTATTGTCTATTGTCTATTGTCTATTGGTACAGACAATGTGGGTCGAAGGGCATGTTACTGAGTATATGTTCCATATCATATGTTTAGTGCTATGTTTAATAGCACTGTTCTATTTTCTATATTTAATAGCACAGTACTAAATGGTAAGAGCAAAGTTCACCATATTTTCAAGGAGCAGCATGCAAACAAAATTCAAGAAAGATCAACCCAGATGCAAAGATCAAAGAATGCTGACTACCCTAATATATAATGTTACAAATAATATGAACACTGTTCAGATCAATATTAAAATAAAAAATGTTACAAATCGTCAGAATAATTCATTGGGTCAATGTATACAATATGATACGTCAAAGTTTTAAAAGATGCGTCCTGAAGCAGCATGAGCTACATCTGCCCCCTGGTGTGGCAGATCGCAAACTGCAGCCGAGTCTGCGGGCAGTGAAGATACCCCCTGGTGGCGGAATGTTGCAATAAGTGTGTGATTCCTTTGTGTCTTTCGTTAGGATTTATTCCTTTAATTTATTCTGTTATTCGTGAAACTTTAAATAAAATTATGCATGTGTTACGCTGAAGATTATTGTACAATTGCTTTTCATCATGTCACCTTTGCTATAATATGTGATTGCCTTTGCATTTTTAACATATCTTTTTTTCCCCTCGTAGTATAGTCGGAGAATGGGTGCTTATTTGTATTATTTAGATTCGGGACAAGGGTTATGTTTGCGTTATTGTAATATTGTGACGATGGTAGGTAGATGTTAAACTATACAATAGGATAAGCGCGCATCCCCTAATCAATCGCTGAGTGACAACCGAAATAAAAGCTTAATGGATGAAAAATATGTATTAAAAATTGGGAAAATATCGAGAGCGGATTATGCTGGCTGGTTGTTAAACCAGTCTACAGTAGACCAAAGCAGAACACAGCTTGTGATCTGTCTCTGCGGAGAAGATCTCTCAGGAAGATGTGCTTCATATTTGCATCAGGCGGAGGCTGGCTAAATAACCAAATGGACATTAACTTATCGAAACAAGTGCTGGTTAATACACAGAGTGCTGGAGTAACTCAGCGGGTCAGACAGCATCTCTGGAGAACATGGGGAGGTGACGTTTCGGGTCCTCGTCCTTGCATCGGCATTGGCGTTAACATCTCTGCTGGCTTAGTTGTAGCAACTTAGTTTTAGTGATTCCGCGTGGAAACAAGCCCATCGGATCACCGAGTCCACGCCGCCCATATTATATGTTATATGTTAGATACATTTAGTTATATGTTAGATACATTTTCTCATCCATTCTCTAGACCTACAAACCCGCACGTCTTTGAGATGTAAGGAAACAGAATTTGCTAACTCCACACAGACAGCACCCGAGGTCAGGATCGAACCCGGTCGACCCCAACTTCTCTAACCAAGAGCTTGACCAAAGAGAACGTATCAGTTCCTCTAAGCACCATTTAAAATCAGCTTAGGTTCCGAAATGACCGATCTCCCTTATGTTGATTTAATGCGAAATTTACATCAATTGTGTCAAAATTAGATTGATTAATTTGTTTATTTTGTTCATTGATTATCAACAGAGAATGAATTATCACACATAAACAAGCAGCCCTGGACTCCTTCGAGAACCCCCTCCGCCCAATTAAAAATGTAGAAATAAAATTATCCTTTTTTCTAATTACATGGAATGGATACGAACTGCTGAAAAGATCATAAAATGTACAACACTGCGCAGGCAATCCGAGAACTTGTTTCATTTCCTCGCTGGGCCCAGTGATTTAAATGCTTCAAATGCATGGCACTTGGGTCGACAGAAGCTGTGATTAACTTCACGAGTGAGAAAGATTGGAGACGTGTAAATGAAATAAAATGTCCACCGTGTTCACAAGTACATAGTTAATGCGACGAACGGCAGCAAAAGAAAATAAATGGGATTGCACTTTTATTTCGAGCTGCTGGCTTTGGCTACGTTAAGAGCTCAGTGGCATTTAATCGGGTATTGCCGTGTTACACTTTAAAAATACCAACACTGAACGTCAAGAATAAAACGCACTTGAACGACAAGGACTGGTGTCGGCAGTCTAGTATTCGATAAATGCAGTTCACATTTTACTGGGCGGATTGAACTGTATGCAAGAAATGGATATTAAGTATCTGCAGTTTGCGGTACAAGTCTAAAGTCTGATTTTTTTTTTTAGCGTGCGTATTCTCTTATTGACAGTTCAATACAGGAGACTGATAAATATTCATTTATTTTGGACGCGCTTCTGTCATTTCTGTTTAATCCCATTGCCGTGGCTGCCAGCTCAGACTTGTTCAAATTGCCTTCGGGTGTTGCAGTGAATTTTTTTCTCTTTATCGGGGATGTCTGATTCACAACGAGCTAAAAAGAGTTAAAACTTGAAGTGAACAGACGAGCTAACGGTGGTACAGACGTGGCTGGATCCGGGGCACAAGCTGCAGCTTCTGCAGCAGTAGCCGGGAACTGTTTGTTGACGATTTGTATTTTAGCAAAGTCCCCCTCTTTTTTTTGCTGTGAATGGCATTTGCAAAAATGATAATTTTTCAGAGCTGAATTCTGGACCTATTTTCTTTACACTTTCTGCTTTTACAAAGCTTACAATTAGCTTGGTATAGTAGAATCCAAAAAGCATCGCAAATGGCCCATACACAGCAAAGCTTATGGAAAGCGGGAGCAAAGCACTAAAATAAAGAATGCATTTTTACTCTTACTGGTTGAAAGTGAAATACACAGAGGTACACTTACTGAGGAAAAAAAAACATATGCAGATTATTTTTCTGTGGAACAGTTATATTTTCAACTATTGGCAATGCTAGGAGCAGCGGACACTGACATTTTATTAAAAGCCTTCCTGCGAACCTATTTGGACAAAGAAAGGGACTGACTTAATGTTGCTCCCTAGAGGTAAACGCTTGATGTTCATTTCTTGGTACTTTTCCATTCCCATCCTCCGCCATTTTCTCAAAGCCTTCACCAGATCAGTCCAATTGCAACATTTTTTTCACAGTATCTCAGTACACGCAACAATAAACCTAAAGCAATACCAACACAAACCTTATTCTGATATTCTAATAATGGTCCTATGATATGGAAAGTAATTTAACAATGGCATTTCTGCAAATGCCATCAGCACAGAAATGGCAATTTGCCAGCAATTTTCTCCCTTCCATTTCTTGCAAAGGCCCAGCTTCATGCTGAGGTGGAAAACAGCTGTGTCAGTGAAAATAGTGCTATACTTTAGTCTGACTGTCGATAGAAAGTATAATGTGAATTGACAATTAATCTTAAAATAGCATGGTCTGTCTCTGTGTCAGAAAACTAACTAATATGCAACTTCATTCAGTTCAATAACCATTTTTATCCTAATAGCATTTTTGGACTAACATTACTGTTTCATTCATTTGCATATCTGACATATTGGTTCCTACCATGTTTGTACCATGTGACCACCTGCTCTTTATGCAAGTATTGTAATAATATTTAAGGGAAAAGTTTCCAGAGTGTCACCTTCTGCCTCTGGGAAGAAGCTTCCTACCTAGATGCCAGCAGTCAACAGCAGATAAATCCTACTTCTCTCTCAGTTTCTTTGTTTAAGAAAAACGTTATTATTTTAAATCTTTATCTATCCTTCATTATTTTAGTGAGTGAACGAGAGAGAATAATGAGACTCATGGAGAAATAAAAGTTTACATTATGCAAAGAATCAGTTATCAAGGATAATAAAATCGTCAACTTTAAAATAACATCACACAATCTCTAGCCCCAAAATTAAGGGTTGGTAATATATTTGTACAGCAACTGGAATGTGGGCAAAAGAGCAACCCAGCACCCTTTTCAGAGTGTGATGTTTAAGGGTATGTGGGGGGAATCTGGATGGGTTGAGGGTGAGGCAGCAGATGGTACTTGGCATAGAGGACCCAAAGCCATATCTCAATATCACATGTTTAAGAAAGAACTGTAGATGCTGGACAAAAATGCTGGAGTAACTCAGCAGGTGAGGCATCATCTATAGAGCGAAGGAATAGGTGACGTTTCGGGTCGAGACTCTGCTTCAGACTGATGTGGGGGGTGTGGAAAAAGAAAGGAAGAGGAGGAGACCACAGCCTACTGTCTGAAGAAGGGAGCAAAAGGACACCTGAGACTCCAAGCCTGAGATACTGAGAAAAATCCCTTGCAGGCGACAGCATTTAATGGTCATTCAGAAATTAGTCGTTCTCGAACCACTGAAAGGTCAATGTGCTCTTGAGTTGTGTTACGTAAGATGTCAGTCCAAGGATGAAGAGGCAACGCTGGCCAAGTGTGGGTGGAGTGGACTCAGAGAAACACGCAAATGTTCCCATTTGCACGCTCTCCTTGTTATTCTAATTGGCCACAGGTTTGGGGTGGGCCTCAAGAAAGCCTCGATGATTTGCTGCATTGCTGTTGCATAGGATGGAACCTATTGTCAACAAACATGATTATTAAAACATACTGAATCATCTGGGACATAGCAGCTCAAGCATGTGGCTGCTTGCCAGTCAGAAAGGTTCTGTTGTGGGTAATGGCCAGCTGTTGCTTTGATCATTGTGGAGATGGTTGTCAATCTAAGCCAACAACTTGGGACGGTTTCCTGTTAAATTTAGTATTAACAATCTGCAAAGGGAGTCCCACACCCAATGCAGCCTATTTTTACAATATGCTCAGAACAGTGTAACAATTGGAGCCAATATCGAGTGATTGGAGAGAAGCCAGGCGTTAACAGTGTAAATCTGACCTTCACTTGACCAGCCAGAAAATTCCCACTTCTCAACTAAATAAAAGTCTCATGAGAAACCTGGTGCTGAGCATTGAACAGTGACACCTCCAGTTTCAAACAAAATGAAAAACTCGCTGTATCATCTGATGATTGCAAGTGAAGCACGAATTGTTGTGGCGTATCTCATTCTGCAGCTACTTCAATTGAAATAGGTCTCGTCATTCACAACTTCACCAGTAGATGGAGTGTCTTAGTGTCATCGGAGCAGCTTTTGGGAGAAGGAACAACCTTGCCATGTCTAGCTATTATTCATAGATCTCAAAACAGGGCTGACAGGGGTATTTTTAAAAGTTAGAAGAAGGGATGGTAATGTACAATTGTGAATTCAGAAAATTGCACAGAAATGTATAGAAATGAGCCATGTGGATGAAAAATGTGGTGTGGTTACACATGGCAGTTGGATGTGTTTGGTCTCAGATTCTAGTTCCAAATAATGCTGATAACTAAACCCACTCAACCAGCAGACAGCTAAAATGGTGTGTGACACATTCCCCGACTGCTCACACTGGCTCTAAGCCTGGCCTGCTTTGTGAACAAGCAATGGCCATGTCAGCTGGAAACTTCCACAACTGCACTCCGGGCTCTTCAAACATCACTCGGACCACAGTTTTGATCAGAAGCCTGTGTGGGAAAGCCAACATATATATGGATGTTCATAATCTTCCTTTGCTGGCTCAGAAGGGAAACTTATGCCTGCTCTGCTTTGGGTTTCTCCCTTCCTCTCCAACACCATCTTGGGCTCCTGTCAAAGGTTTCCTGCTCCCCAGCATCCTGACTCTGCCAACTGGCCTCACAGTACTGTCCCTCGGCCTTCCCTGGATCTTTTACCAACCACTGACTCCCATCCAGAGTTAACATTGGAACCCCAGGCAACCCTTACTGCAGGACATTTATCCAGATGGAATCTTTTGAGGCTCATGTTTGAATGCTTCAGGTGATGCTAAAGCATGTAGCTGACCTTCAATAAAGTGAACATAGTTCTACAAGCCAGCAGGAGCAAAATACGATGACATTTTTATTGTGAATCATACTTATATATCAAACATTTCATGAATTTACATGATTTTGAAATGTCCTGTATTTTAAGATCAAGTCACCTATCATAAACTACTATGTAAAATAATCATTTCACAGGGCTAGATCTCTCTCTGCTGGAGCAATAAAGCATCTTAATAAGGCAATCTAAAATATACTCCAAAGGACTCTCATTTAGTTCACTTTCTTACACCTCTGTTTAAATGAGAGTCCTCAATTTATCTATAATTAATTCTCAGTGCTGTAATCATGCAGTTTGGAAATCTTCCTTCACTGACCCATTGTGCTTAATGCGCTAATACTCTTTCAATCATCAGTGAAAGCAATTTCTTCATCTCAGAGAGAAAAGAAATAGTGGATCATGTCATAGACCATTACATGTAAAATATTTTTACTGGGAATTGACTGTGTGACTAACACAAATGTCAAAAATCTTCTTGTCTGCCACTGCTTCCTTCAGCCGTAATTTACACCAGGTGACATGTATGCTACAGATGTTGGACATAATCTGCAAGCACTAAATCGGTGCCAGGGAAATGTGAACAATTCTGATAACAATCAATCATTACAGGATTAAGATCAGGCAAAATATTTTACAAAGAATGTGAGAGCCCAGCCAAATCAAGGCAACAATCTACTTATCTCCTGATAATTGAGCGAGATTAAATTTTAACAAGAATCACAAATGCTTTGTGATTCAGAGGTTATTATATTATGCAGTTTGCAGGAAAACCTGATTGATATTTTTGGATGTGTAATATAAAGTAAATGTACAGGAGAGCTCAACAAATAAGGATACTCGTGTTTATTGTGTATGATCAATTGAACCATTAATCTCAATACCTAAATATAAAATATGTGTTTTGGTAATTGCTTATGTGCTTTTCCCAAATGATCGATTGATCCAACTAAATGTAAAATAAGTGCTTGAATAATTGTGTATGTGCTCTTCCCAGATTTACCAAAGTTCTATTAATGTATTATGTTGCTATTTGTTCATGCATTTCCAGGATGTAGGCACCATTTGCACAGCCAACAATTAATCCCTTTCTCTGATTGCCCTTCAGTAGCTGGTAGTGAGCCCAACTCTGTAGCTGGGACATGTTGGCTGGTGTGGGCAAGTTGGGCCGAAGGGCCTGTTTCCATGGTATGACTGTATGACTTTATGAGTAAAACCCTTGAAACTACAATCTACATGTTGAAGATGCTCCCACAATATTGGCAGATGAAGAGCTTTTGCATTTGAATCTAGTGAGAGTAAAGAAGTGATACTAAGGAACTGCAGATGCTGGTTTATACCAAAGATTGACACAAAATGCTGGAGTAACTCAGCAGATGAGGCAGCGTCTCTGGAGAACTTGGCTAGGTGATGTTTTGGGTCTGAAGAAGGGTTCCGACCCGAAACATCGCCTATTCACGTTCTCTAGGGATGCTGCCTGACCTGCTGAGTTACTCCAGCATCTTGTGTTAATCTTTGACATTAAAGAAGTAGTAGGTATTTTGTTTCAAGTCACGGTGGTGTATGACTGGGAAGAGAGGTTGCAGATGGTGGCGTCGGGAACTGCTGTCAGAGTGGTGCGTGCACTTTATAGGTCGGACTAGAGGGAATGTGCATTTAGGGTGGTAAAAGTTACTAGAATAGGATGTCACTAAAACTGGACCTGAGCAAAACAGTTTGTTTTCTTCCGAATTGTTGTCTGACCTCCACACCTTCAGGCAAGTAAAGAGCAGTGTATCAAATTCCATTTAAAGTGTATCTACAAGATCCCTGGCTTCTGACGTGCTCTTTCAACAATTTAAGTAGTTGGCCCAGCTAAGTCAGACTCACAGTTAAGTGTCTGGTCAACGGAGTATGAACACTTCCGGTCAATGTGACATGACTTTTTCTTGTCATGTTCTTGTTATGCCTTTTACTCCATTTTAAATAGGCTTAAACAAATGAACACTTTAGCGTATCTGTACAGTCTTACCACTGATATGCTTCAAATCATTTGAAATAATAGATTTTTTTGTGGTATTTTACTTTGTTTCTGTCATCAAAGTTCCTCAAATCCAAAACAAGGTTTGAACAAAATTTAAATACCCACAATATTCCCAGGAGTTTCATCACTATTCTGGATAGATTTATGTGCTACACATTTTAATAGCTTTATTAGTCATTGGACCTGAAGGCATCTACCTTCCCTAAAATTCTAGGTTTATGATCATTTCACCAATTTGAATAGCACAGCGTGAGCATGGCGTACGTGTAACGTCCCAGAAGACAGCAGTACTATTTGGTCAAACCTGCAAGTGAAATATTATCTTTGGCTCTCACTGCACTGTGTAATTTCACCAAGTCTTTTGCAATCAAGAAGGTAAATGTCAAAACTGTTATTGCATTCAAGTTATATTTTTGAAAATATGCCTGGGAAAGAAAAATAGAAGAATATTTTATTTTGATTGTGTATTTGTTCAGATTTCAGAAAGTATATTAAACTTAGTGAACCTAATCATGGATTAGAATGAAGCACTCAAGAATGCGTTTTCCCAACAATAATTTTCTCCAGGGAAAGGAAGAAAAATAAGTTAGGCAGTGACAAAAAAAGTTAAAAGATAGAAGGAGGCAAGGATAAAAAAGAGAGATGGAGGCACAGCAACATTAAGAAAAGACTGGCCATGGTGCATTGCTACATATGCATTGCTGCATGTTTGGAGCGTTTTTTAAAACAAGCTGCATTCAATTTTTACTATATGCATTAATTCAATGTATTGCACATTGTGTTTACCTCTCCTCATTCGTTCTGCTTTTAGAAACATAGATGCACAGAAACATAGGTGCAGGAGAAGCGCATTTGGCCCTTCGAGCCAGCACTGCCATCCAATATGATCATGGCTGATCATCTAAAATCAGTAACCCGTTCCTGCTTTTTCCCCATAGCACATGATTCCTTTAGCCTTAAGAGCTAAATGTAACTCTCTCTTGAAAAAATTTTGGCAGAGTTAATTGTTCCACAGTTTCTTTATGTACAGTGGCTTGCAAAAGTATTCATACCCCTTGAACTTTTCCACATTTTGTCACGTTACAACCACAAACGTAAATGTATTTTATTGGGATTTTATGTGATAGACCAACACAAAGTGGTGCATAATTGTGAAGTGGAAGGAAAATGATACATAGTTTCCAAATTTTATTACAAATAAAAAACTGAAAAGTGTGGCGTGCAAAAGTATTCAGCCCCCCTAAGTCAATACTTTGTAGAACCACCTTTCACTGCAATTACAGCTGCAAGTCTTTTGAGGTATGTCTCTACCAGGTTTGCACATCTAGAGACTGAAATGTTTGCCCATTCTTCTTTGTAAAATAGCTCAAGCTCAGTCGGAATGAATGGAGAGCATCTGTGAACAGCAATTTTCAAGTCTTGCCAGAGATTCTCAATTGGATTTAGGTCTGGACTTTGACTGGGCCATTCTAACACATGAATATGCTTTGATCTAAACCATTCCATTGTAGCTCTGGCTGTATGCTTAGGGTCGTTGTCCTGCTGGAAGGTGAACCTCCGCTCCAGTCTCAAGTCTTTTGCAGACTCTAACAGGTTTTCTTCCAAGATTGCCCTGTATTTGGCTCCATCCATCTTCCCATCAACTCTGACCAGCTTCCCTGTCCATGCTGAAGAAAAGCATCCCCACAGCATGATGTTGCCACCACCATGTTTCACAGTGGGGATGGTGTGTTCAGGGTGATGTGCAGTGTTCGTTTTCCACCACATATAGCATTTTGCATTTAGGCCAAAAACTTCAATTTTGGTCTCATCAGACCAGAGCACCTTCCTCCACATGGTTGCTGTGTCCCCACATGGCTTGTGGCAAACTGCAAACGGGACTTCATATGGCTTTGTTTCAACAATGGCTTTCTTCTTGCCACTCTTCCATAAAGGCCCGATTTGTGGAGTGCATGACTAATAGTTGTCCTGTGGACAGATTCTCCCACCTGATCTGTGGATCTTTGCAGCTCCTCCAGAGTAACCATGGGCCGCTTGGCTGCTTCTCTGATCAAGTCAGTTTAGGTGGACGGCCATGTCTTGGTAGGTTTGCAGTTGTGCCATATTCTTTCCATTTTCGGATGATGGATTGAACAGTGCTCCTTGCTGACCTGTCTGGTGTGTTCCTTGGGCTTCATGATGCTGTTTGTTCACTAATGTTCTCTAACAAACCTCTGAGGCCTTCACAGAACAGCTGTATTTATACTGAGATTAGATTACACACAAGTGGACTCTATTTACTAATTAGGTGACTTCTGAAGGCAATTGGTTGCACTGGATTTTATTTAGGTGTATCAAAGTAAAGGGGGCTGAATACGTTTGCACGCCACACTTTTCAGTTTTTTATTTGTAAAAACATTTGAAAACCATGTATCATTTTATTTCCACTTCACAATTATGCGCCACTTTGTGTTGGTCCATCACTTAAAATCCCAATACATTTACGTTTGTGGTTTTAACGTGACAAAATGTGGAAAAGTTCAAGGGGTATGAATACTTTTGCAAGCCACTGTATGTGATCAAAAGAAGAGAGCTGGGGACCCCACTAATGATGTAGAGCATCATTGGTGAGCTGGCCCTTTCTATACGAGCCATGGCTTCCAATGGTGCTCACTGGTTAAGCAATCAGAGCTAATTGCCAGGTTGAATTTCCCATCTCCTGCCCACAATTGCTGAGACCAATTGTCCCTTCCATTGTCACCATTTTGTCTGGCCCAGTACAGACCAATAATAAAATCTGAGATCTTATGGGCTATCCAGTTTGGCATATCCCCTCTTTGTCAACTGCTGTGCAAGGTGTTTTAATTGGGAAAAAGTACTTTACTTCCCCCACTCCCTTTCCATCGGGCAGATGGTATATACACATAAAAGCATATGCCAGTGGATTCAAGGACAGCTTCTTGCCTGCGGTTATCAGACTTTTGAACTGACCTCATATACTAGGGTACATTTCTCGATCTTCCAATCTACCTCAGTGAGACTCTTACACTTTAAGGTCTGCACTTTCTCTGTAGCTGTAACACTATATTCTGCGCTCAGTTTATTTTCCCTTTTGCACTACTTGGTATGATTTATCTGGAAACACAAAATACTATTACTGTCACAAAAACAAATCAATCCCCTTTCCAATACCATGGATACTTGCAATTGTCAATTCAGTACACGGGATACAATATGAGAAATGCCAGTATAATCACCCATCTGCATGACATGCTTACACATCTTACGGTACAATTGGGCAGTGCAATGCATGATTGGTGTCACTAATGCACAATTATATAGTGTCATACAGCATGGAAACAGGCCCTTCAGCCCAACTTGCCCACATCTGCCAACATGTCCCAGCTATAGTACAATATGCCCTTTATGCATACTGTTGGCTTTATCTACAAGGATGAACTTTTAGATTCTCCTGACTGGGTTATCTAGAGCTAATGTTAAGCATTTCAGAATAAAAGATTGGCCATTCAGAACTTAGCTAGGCCAGTTTATTTATCAATAAGCAGTGAACCATGAGAATTGCCACCAAGGATGACTTGGAGATTCAGTATCTGTATACATTCAAACAGAGTTTGAAAGATTTTGGGATATTAAGGCAACCAAGGAATGTGGATCTGTGCTGGAAAGACCACGGAAGTAAAAGAATAACCCAGACCTTTCTGAGTGGCAGAATAAGCAGGAGGGACTGAATGCCCTGTTCTTGCTCCTACTGTATTTCTTACCTCTTTTAATGGCCTGCACCTGAGTATTTTTAACGGGCTGATCCTTACCTGGATTAGAGCAGAGACTTAATTCTTGCCAGATGGTATAGAGCTTACTCTGCTAAGAGCTGCATCTTTATGTTTTGTTGCTGGGGGCCTCCTTCAATCCTTCTAATCTCCTCCAATGCCACAGTGTCCCATTCTTCATCTGCCACTCAAGAACATACCTGCCCCAAAAGAACCTTGCTCATGGGAGAGCTTACAGAGTTCTTGCATTTCCGAGCAGATAATCACACAGCGTAGCTCACATTTATGGAAAGATACAGCATGGTAACAGGCCCCTTAGCCCACCAAGTCCACTCATTTACACTAATCGAATCCACCTTTAAGCTATCCATATTGGCATTAATTCTCCTCATATTCTACCCCTCACCCACACACCAGGGGCAGGTACAGTGGCCAATTAGCCTACCAACCCATATGTCTTTGGGATGAGAGGGGGAATCCGGAGCACCTGGACATGGTCACGATGAGAATATGCCAACTCCACTCAGACAGCACCTGAGGTCAGGATTGTACTCCAGGATTGTCTGCAGACCTATGAGGCAACGGCTCCACTAGCTCTGCCACTGTGCCATCACAGTGCATTTTCGTGCATTACTTTGGCTCATCCACACAGTAGATGTGCAATGTAGAATCTCCTTTTTTTACATGAATAAAAACTTTTACGCTGTCAGAGTATCCCAAAGCAATTCAATCATTGGATTATATTTTAAGCAAACATGAAAGTTTCTCCAGATAGCAAGTGAGATGTTGTTTTCATGTGGGATATTTGAGAGCTTTGGTAGTAGTTAAATTCCTTTTGCTTTGACAAAAATCCAGACTCTGTTCTCAAAGCCCATACTTGGAGTGAGTTCTTAGACACAACCTAGGAACCTGGGAACTTAGTCGCAGCAAACCAGTGAGGGTCAATACAATGCAGGGTTGTTCTGAGTGAAACTGACAAGCACTGCTTGCAAAAATACTCTGACACCAGTAAAACTCACCTCCTTGCTTACCAGGTGCCTCAGAGGTAGATTATCTCTGATATTCACACCGAAAAGTGCCCAAAACCTTTTAAAAATAAATATTATTAGTTATTTTACATAATTATTAAACATTTTAAAGGTGGCAAAGAATTAATACTTAAACCAATAGAAATTAGAAAAAATGAGTAAATACAGTTAACCCAATTCAGTTAAACCAAGATTATCATGAATTCAACCTTTAGTCCACGGCTGTTTTTATTCCTGTTGAAATAAATACTCTTGCTTGACTGGGACCACATTAACTACCTTGTCTTATAATTTGATAATATAGATGACAAACAAGAGTGAAGCTGCCACAGATCCCTGCGGCACATCACTGGTGATAACAGTAGAGCTACTGCCTGAGATCCTTGTTCCATCCTGACGATGGGGGTTTGTCTGTATGGAGTTAGAACATTCTCCCTGTGATCTGCGTGGGTTTCTCCGAGATCTTCGGATTCCCCCCCACACTCCAAAGACGTATAGGTTTGTAGGTTAATTGGCCTGGTATAAATGTAAAATTGTTCCGAGTGTGTTTTGGGTAGTTTTAATGAGCAGGGATCGCTGGTCGGTGTGAATTGGGTGGGCCGAAGGGTCTGTTTCCACACTGCATCTCTAAACTAAACTAAACTAAACTAAACTAAACTCCAATAGGTGGTGCAGACATATAAATACCTTGGAGTGCACCTGGATTACAAACTGGACTGGTCTGTCAACTCTGACGCCCTCTACAAAAAAGGCCAGAGCAGACTCTTTTTCCTCAGAAGGCACAAATCCTTCAATATGCGTAATGATATGCTACACGTGTTTTACAACACTGTGGTTGCAAGTGTTATTTTCTACGCGGTTGTCTGCTGGGGCAACAGCATTAGTGCAAAAAACAACAAGAAGCTGGACAGACTGGTTAAACGAGCTAGCTCAGTGCTGGAGGGGAGAGTGGACTCTGGAATGGATGTGCTTGAGAGGCGTATGAGGCGCAAGGTGCAGGTCATCCTGAAAAATCCCGGGCATCCCCTCCATGTAATTCTGGAGAATCAAAAGAGCACTCGGAACAACAACCGGCTCCTCTCCCTGCCCTGTAGATCAGGAGATCCTTCACCCCTGCAGCCATTAGATTTCATAATTCAGACCACTAGGCTGTAGGGGGATGCTTTTTTGCATCTTTTTAATTTTGAATTGTTAATTATTGGTCTTTTTAAGTATTTATTGCTCTCAGGTAGTGTCCACATGGTATGTTATGTATTTTCTGCCTGCGTTCATTTTGACTGTGTGGTTTGTTGGTTGGGGGCTTCTGGACATCTGAATTTCCCTGAGGGGATCAATAAAGTATTTATTATTATTATTATTATTATTATTATTATTATTATAATAATAATAATTATTATTATTATTATTATTATTATTATTATTAGAAAAACAACCCTCCCCTTTCACCATCTGATTCTTTCCACTCAGCCAATTTTGAATCCAACTGCCTAGCTCACATTGGATCGCCAGTGATCTAGCTGTCTGGACAGGGCTACTGGACAAGACTTTGATATATGCCTTGCTGAAGTCCACACAAACAATCATCATCAATCCTCTTGGTGCCCTCTTCAATAACTATCTAATTTGGGAGATGTGATTCTCAGCACATAAAGCCATGCTGAGCATCCATGGTCAGTCCTTGCCTATTCCAAACCTGATAGATCCCGTGCCTCAGAATTCCCACCAACAACTTACCACCACTGATGTCAGGTGCACTAGCCAGTAGTTCCCTTGCTTGTCCTTCGAGTCCCTCTACTTACCACACTAGCCACCCTCCAGTCTTCCAGTACCTTCCCTATGGCTAAAGATGACGCAAATATCTCTGCCAGGGTCCCAACTTTTTTTCTCTAGCTTCCCACAATGTCCAAGGATACATTTGGTCAGGTCCTGGTGATTTTTCCATCTTAATATTCTATAAGACTGGCAGCACTTGTTTTGTAATTGGGATGTGGTCCAACATATCACTACGCATTATCTTCAATTCCTTGGCTTCCATGACCTACTCCTCAGTAAATATGTGAAAAGAATATTTGTGACGGAATCAAAATAGAAGTAATTATTTATTGGTTTATTCCAACCTGATGATCCTACTTGTTAGGCATTCTTTTGCGATCCAAAGTGATCTGCTTCCTGTTAAATCCCATGGATCACTATGTAACCTGAGGGGACTGCCACAGATAGAGCAGGAGGGAGCAGGCAGGAAGGTGAAATTCTCCCTCCATCATTTATGCTGAACACCATGTGTGCTCCTGGGGAATGGAGTCAGTTCTCAATACCATTCCAACCATTCCTTCTGCTGTTCGAACATGGGATTTCAAAGTTAGGTGATGATACATTTTTCTAAGTGGCCTTTGAGACTATCTCCACTTGGTATTTGCTTACTGCATCAGAGCTGGAATAGAAGATCTATTTGAGGGTCCTGGTGTTGGCTCATGTGGACAACATGGCTTGTCCTTTAGGCCCAACTACGTGTGATTTAGGGCCTCCTTGTCGGAGATGTTGGCATGAGTGTGAACATCCATTTACTCTGCTGGTGAATCTGTTGAATTACATTTCCATTGTATAGATTAGCCAAACTCCAGCAGGGAGCTCATTGGAGATGAAATACAACATTGCAGTGAGAACATTTGAGGAAAACGCTAGTTTAATGATGCGGCCATGCCAGACAACAGTTAGCACTGTCGAGGGCCAGTTGGTTAAGACCACGGCATGCATGCCATCATGTAACCTTACACTGCAGCAGAAGGCAATTGCAATAATCAGACAGAGCAATCTACTGAATAAACATTAAGCATAACAGCTGCTTGCCCTAACCTCACAAAAGGACTATCTTAAAAATTGAGAACCATATGTTTGTAGTTAAGAGATAATTCTTTCTGTGCTACTTAAAGTGAATTCACATGTATAAATAGAATGTATTCTGAAAATTAGCACAGGTTTACTTTAAATATATCAGAGTTTGAAATTACAATCATCATAATTTTGTTATTCGTTTAGACATTTACCCTCAGGTTTAATTTTTCGGCCTATTCTTGAGTTAATATTTTTCTTAGCTCAAGGAAAATAAATGAACAAATCCACAACATTCCTTCTCATTCTGTACTTCTTTCCTAGTCGAAACCAAGGACCACAGTACTTTCCAGTCTTGTACCAAACCAAGCAACTATGCAACTGTGTTATAGTTGTCTGTCCCCTGTTGTCTGATCTTAGCTTACACCCATTTGATTCAAGACACTTTCAGGAACATGCATTTTTGGTAGTGAGCAAATGTGAAAATTCCAATTGCATTCGCAACTTTAAAAGGTTAACCTGTATCCTTCAATGTCAATATATGTGTAGCAGGGGCAAAGCAGGTTAATATACACCTGACAATGTGGGCAGTCATTGAAGAAATTCAAGGTTTTGGTTAATAGAGTGTCGGTCTATAGGTGATTAATGGTTATGAAGGCAGTGGAACTGAGAGCATGATCAGACCATTTATTTCATGTCAGACCAGACTCGAATCATATCACCTACTCTTCCTCCTATATCTTTTTGTTCTGTCCTTATGTATATTTACACATTAATTCAAACTTTGGAGACACAAGTGACTGCAGATGCTGGAAGCTGGAGCAACAAACAATTTATTGAATGTCGAACAACATTTCTGAGGAGATAGAAATTGTAATTGCTTTTGGTCAAAACCCCGCATCAGGGCTCCAATTAAATTCAGATGTTGTTCTTTGTCTGCGTACATATGCCTTCTTGATCATATTCCCAGATCCACCCACTCCAGCCACGAGAGTATCAAAGATTGAATAATTTGGGGATTTCATTGAATCTTTTTGTGGAGAGCTGTATTGTTCAACAATGGGAAGGTCGGTTGGTAGAGGACTTTCAGTAAATGTGTCATTTATGGCCTTGGTTTCTGCACCTGAATGTATGTATTTGCAAGTGCTATCTGCATGCCGATGCACTATGTCTGAAGGTAGTGTGACCTTGGCTCTGATCTGGAGGTGGCATGGGTTAAAATGTTTCTCATTTGTCCAGTATATTACCTCCACTCCATCAGGAAGCATTAAAAATACTTGAATTACAATCAGATGCATGGAAGGAGCTTTATGTGGCATTGTTTGTCAGTAAATCAGCAACTATAGCTTAAATGGTGACTGGTGAAATTGCATTTCCATGCACGTCTGGAATTTTTGATGATCTCTCCACAAGAGGTTGCAGCAACAATTTGGTGAACACTAAGTACATTCCTGACACATTCAACAGTTCTGCTACATATCAACAGTGAATGGGTTGTAAAGTAAGAATTGTAAGTGTTGAATAATAAGAATTCACTGTTGAAAACATCACGAATTGTATTTTGTCAGTTCCAAAACATGAATTTCAAATTCTGATGGGTTGGCACTTGGAATATCAGAATTCATGCTTTTTATGTCGAACCTTAGAAATCAGTGAGATCAATCCAAGGTCAACGATGTTCTACTCTGCAATTACAGCAACCATCAACCTGACTAACAGGGCTTGGTGATCATTTCTAAGAATGACTGTCGAGGGTGGTGAATCTGTGGAATGATTTAGAATTCTTTGCCACAGAAGGTTGTGAGGCAATGTCAGTGGGTATATTTAAGGCAGAGATAGATAGATTCTTGATTAGTACAGGTGTCAAACGGTATGGGGAGAAGGCAGGAAAATGGGGTTAAGAGGGAAGGAGAGATCAGCCATGATTGAAAGGCGTCGTAGCTTGATGGGCCATATGGCCTATTTTTACTCCTATCACCTGATTATAATCTTATGATAAAACTCAACTATAAGACTAGCTACCTTGTCATTCAAAGTTTGGGAGCGTCTCCTGAGAGAATTTCACAGATAAGATTTTGAAACAATTAAGTGTTCAAGGTGATGTTAATTGTGGAAATTTTTAAAGAGTGAGTTAGCACGGACCAAACTGCAAGAATCTGAAGAATGGTTCTGACCCGTAACGTCACCTGTTTATTTTCTCTAGACATGCTGCCTGACCACCTGAGTCACACCAGCATTTTGTGTCTATCTTTTCCATGCATCTGGACCAATTTCCTTTTGTGTTAAACTATGTTTTATAGGTTCCTCGTGTAACTTTAGTTGGCCTCAAATCAGCCTGCCCTGCTCTCAAATTAGTGATGCTGTTCCAAATGCAAGTTTAAATTATTGGTAAAACCAGATTTGATACATTAACAAGGTCTGTCCTGGGCTGTCAACCAGAATGCCATAGTGGGAAGACCACAAAGTAAAGTCTCCCTTTTTGAACTTATCTCAATGAAGCAAACGAGTTATATGGAAACGTGTCGGCCTCTTGCAAAAATATGGACCCCTTAATACCATCAGCAGGTTGAAACCTGTTCTCATCTGGAGTAGGTCTGAAGAAGGGTCCCAATCTGACACGTCACCTACCCTTTTTCTCCAGAGATGCTGTCTGACCTACTCAGTTACTCCAGAACTTTGCGTCTATCTCATCCGAAGTGAGTTCTTCTGAGATCCACGAAGGGCCTAATGCTCGGTTTCCATGGAGCCTTGAGATAGTAACAGGGGAAGATTTAATTCTAGACTTGCCTTCCCATAACCAAAAAGATCAGTGCAGGTGGGACTGACACTGAGGATAACTGTCACCCACCCAAAATACTATATCCCATCATTCCCCCATTCATCCTCTTCACCAAATCTCCCAACCATTCCCCTCAAATACCCCTCAACCCAAAGTTACAAATTGAGTTTTCTGGCCTCTCCAGGACCCAGTAACCTGAGTGTGTTTCTGATTAATTTGACCCCCGCCATGACTAAATATTCATCCTTACTCCCATGCAGCTCCATTCCACAGTAACAGAAAATTACAGGATATTATATCATTTATCTGGCGTTCTAAAGTAGTTTGATCTAAATCGGTAAATGCATTCAGAACCAGTGTCCAGGCTGGCTATCATTACACAGAATGCAATAATGTTTTGCTTTCCTATTGATATTCAGAAGATAAAAGCAAAAATAGCCATGTCTTTTTTTAAAATTATTTAATGTAACAAAATAACTCTGAAATAATGGATTAATTTTAACTCTCCAAGGTGAGTATAAGTTCAGATTCAAACTGTGGCGTGTAGCTGCTGACTCTCATCACACACAAACTAATATGATTATATCTCTGTTTCAGACAAATACTTATTTATTTTTCACCGTGCAGTCTGACTGTAAAGTTAAAATTATTTTGTACAAAAATAAAAATGCTACATACTACAAAAGACTAATGGACAATATCTACTCGATTACAATATTAATGCAACGTGGTTATTTAATAAAGACTTAATGGAGCTAGGTTTTCCAGTCATTTTAAAATATTGTCTGGGCAGATTATAAGCAAAAGTTCTGCATCTTTAAAGATGATAGTAATATAAACAAATAGGTGATGTATGAAAGTTATCTTCAAAACTTAGGCCAGAGCCAGCTAATCTTTGCACCAACTATTTATAACTCTTGACATTTGTTACATATTATAAATGATGTAATTATACATTCTTTTAAGAAGACATGGACAGATGTTAGTAATCATACAGGTCCTGCATCTCTGTTGAGTAAGTAACAACAGAGTTTTCTCTGGCAGGACTCTCAAATCACTCAGAATTAATTCAAGATGAAGCCTAATAAGCGTAACAAGCTCTTAGAAATACAAAGGTGCAAGCGATATCTCATAAAAGGGACACAGTGAATATGTGACTGCAGACATTTAAAAGAATGCACACGGAACACGTGCACTGTCCCAGCACAGAAAAGCTCTCATATTATTCCTTTGCCCCAAGATGTGATCAAGGGACCTGGGAGCAGAACAGTCCCATTCTGTGTAATCAGGTTCCTGTTAAACTTGATTGCTGAATTATTCTAAATTAAAGACATGTGTTTGGGATTGATTTTTTGTCTATTATTTCATACTGGTGCCATTAAGAGATCTGAGTCTGTCTCTGCTACCATTCTGTGAGCAGCTTATGTTCATAGGAAGTTGAAACAAATTTATCCATAATACATCTAAATAATATTGAGAGAAAGAACAATGATCCATGTAAATATCCGATAATGCATACAAAATAGTAATAATGCAATGTACAAATGTGTCTTTAAAACAATTTAATTCTATGTAGTTGATGACTTTAATCATCAAAATGACATTTGTAAACCATATCTCAAAATGACATTTGTAAACCATGAACTAAAATCAAAGAAAAGAGTTACAAAATAAGCACACCTCAAGCCAGATTAAAGAAAATCTTTCTTATATTCTTGCACAAACTAATAGATAAGTGGAACAGGCTGCCATCAAAAAGAAGTTAATTCAGTGTTTAGCCATGCAGTTAAAATAAAACTGGATATGTATTTTTTTTAGGAATTTGAAGGAAGTTTATAAAGATAGTAATCTACCTAACAACATGTGGGTGATTTACCGCATGGGTTCTCCCGTTACTGTGGACAATCAGGACAATCCTTGTGGAAATTCGCCCCCTAAGGCTTCAGTACTTTCGGGACCATGAGAATGTTATCTGTGGAATGCAACCAGTCTGTGATGAATAATCTGAAGGGTAAGTTTAGACTTATACCCTGCAGTTTTCTGTGATTACCATTGGGTTTCAAAGGAAAAAGTTTTATCTTACTGGAAGTATTACCTGTGTTTATTTACCTTCTTCAGAAATGGTGAGGCACAGCAAGACAGTGAAAAGGCAAGTTGAACACGAGTTGAAAAAGAGGGTTGAATCAGTCAATGGCACCAAATTTCCTCTTTAAATGTGGTTCTCAATTGGAGATATTGTCTAAATAGTTGCTGCTTTATAACATTCACCCTTTCATCCATGACCCAATATCTAGATCAATGCAAAATAGTTGGTATAATCTAATAATAATACTCATACATTCATTATCTGCCAGTTAGTGCGCAATTTATAAACCATATCATGGAAAGATCTTTAACGTTGTTAGGAATGCATTACTTCACATTGTAGCTCAATTAATTTCATTACACGCTTTTGAGGATAACCTTAAATAATAATGTCTCAGGATTCTTTACTGTTTTAAATGTACGCATTTGTTACATACCGTCACTGCAGTACTGTCAGAGTCATAGACTCATACACCATGGAAACATTCCTTTCTACCCAACTTGTCCAGACTGACCATGATGACTGTCACTGTCACCATTTCACTGTCTCTCTGTGCCTCACCATTCTGAAAAAGGTGAATAAACAAACGGTAATACTTCCAGTAAGATAAAAGTGTAAACTTTTCCTAAGCTACTCCTATTTGCCCTTATTGGCCCATATTCCTCTAAACTTTTCCTCTCCATGTAAACGTCCAAGTATCTTTTAAAAACTGTTATTGCACCTGCCTCAACAATCTCCTCTGGCAGCTCATTCCAAATACCTACCAACCTCTGAGTGAAAATGTTGTCCCTCAAAATCCTATTAAATCTTGCCCCTCCCACCTTAAACCTATGTCCTTTGATTCTTAACTCCCTAACCGTGAGAAAAAAACTTTGTGTATTCACACTTTCTATTCGCCTCAAGATTTTATGCACCCCTATAAGATTACCCCTCAGCCTCCCGCATCCTGAGGAATAAAATCTTAGCCTGTTCCACCTCCCCCATCGCTCAGCCTCTCAAGTCCTGACAAAATCCTTATAAATCATCTCTGCATTTTTCCAGCTTAATGACATATTCCCTATAGCTGGGTGAGCAAAACTGAACAAAATACTCCGTGGCCTCACCAAGATCTTGTACAACTGTTACATTACATCCCAACTTCAATACTCAGTATTTTGACTGATAAAGGCTAATGTACCAAAAGTCATCTTTACCACCCTATCTACCTGTAATGCCACTTTCGGAGAATTGTGTACCTGTACTCTTAGATCTCTCTGCTCTACAACACTCCCCAGGGCTATCATTCACCGCAAAGGTCCTACTCTTGCTTCACTTCCAAACTTGTAACACCATGCCTGGATTAAACTCAATTAGCCATTCCTTGGCCCACAAGGCCAGCTGACTAATATCCTGCTATAATTTTTGATAACCATCTTCACTGTCTATGATACCACCTATTTTGTATCATCTGCAAACTTAGTAATCATGCCTTGTACATTCTCATCTAAATTATTGACATAGATGACAAGCAGCAATGGGTCCAGCACTGATCCCTGAGGCACACCACTAGCCACATGCCTCCAGCCCCAAAAGCAACCTTCCACCACCACCATTTTGTACCTACCATGAGGCCAATATTGTATCCATTTAGTTAGCTCTTCCTGGATCTCATACAATCTAACCTTCCAGAGCAGCCTAGCCTGAAATTACCTTATCAAGCGCCTTGCTGAAATCCATATAGACTACCATGGACTGCCATAAAGCCTGATGAAAAGCCTCGACCCAAGATGTCTTATTCATTTTCTCCAGAAATGCTGCCTGACCCACAGAGTTACTCCAGCATTTTGTGTTTATCTTCCATATAAACTACATCTACTCAGATTCTTACTATAAACTTATAGTCAAATTTGTACAATTCTGCCAGAAGATCATTAGAAACGTGGGATGGACTTGGCAACAGTTGCAAACCATTAAGCATTGTAACTGCATTTTTACTATGAAAAGAACAGGGACTTTTATAAGTGGCAAGCCCATGATTAATAACCTTGCTGGCATGTTTTCGGATTTTGTAAATTGGGATAAGACTAGCTTTGCCCAGAAATGGCTAGGTTATGAACTTTAACATAGGCATTTGTTGAAAGGGAAGTTACCAATTTCAATCAACTATTTTCAGCATCAAAGACAGGTTGGCAAGGATGTCTCCACTTTTAGCTGTTGGAAGAAGTACAGACCAATGGAAATAGTGCGAACCTAAGTTTAGTGCCTTCAAGACCAAAACAAATCACTGGTGGAAGACCTTTGTGCTGTTTGCATTTAAAATTGACTAAGGGGAAGCATCAGAAAGAGTTAGATTCCCCAGTGATACAAATACTAACTTAATTGAAATGTTACAGAATATTCCCAAATTCCTCAATTCCACATTCACCATCTTTCATTGTGTTCTCTCAGACTCCGGACGAGCCATGTGCAGCGAGAAGGAGTCCCGGCAAATTGCGGCCATATCCCAACAGCAGGCCAGGCTCGCCCACTGTGGAACTGGGAACCCTCCCTGACCACGGACTTATCCTAAACGATGGCTGGGCTCACCCGTTGCGGAACCAGGAACCCGCTTGGAGAGGAAAGTCGCGGAGAGGAGGATGGGGGGAGACCGTGGCAGAGGCTGAATAAAAGGCCCAGTGAGAAAAAAAAAAGTGGGTCTGATATTCCGCACCCTCAATTTCGGCTGCAGGAGGCGCTCCCTCAAGGAACAAGAACTGAAGAGGGCTGGCAAGGAGAGCGACAATGGTTCATGATCCAACAAGAATGCAGACAATGGCTGCAATGGGCCTTTGTGGTTGGCTGCAGCTGGGACAGCAAAATGGTGCCAAAATGGTAACTCTTGCATATAGACTTAGTAGGCGCTTCATACATTCTGCACTAACCTTGAGATTGTGCTTATGTATGGTGATAGTCTTGCTGAGCCGTATTTACATATAAACATATTTCACTGTAACGGTACACATTAAAAAAACAATGCACCATTCAACTAATGTATAGATCCACCAGTGGTGGAGAGATAATACTGCACAGCCAGATGGAAGTTATCCTGAAAATTCACAATGTTAACTTTGGAAAACAAGAGGTATTCGTACTCTACAGAACCTTCAATCTTAGAGTAAAACTACAACAATACTCAAGGAAGTTGACACAGTCCATGGCTGAAAAGTTTTCTTGATCGATGTTTCTATCACTGACCCAATGTCCAGGTCTCAAGCACACCTTGGCTGTGGTACATATTATATATAGGATGCACAGAACAGCGGATTAGGGTTATTTTGACACATATTCCTCCATTCTACCATTTCTCCCACTGAGAGGGTAAAAAGAGCGATATCATCAAAAGGCATTCACCACCACATCCTCTTGTTCAATACTCTATTTTAAATGAAATATATATTAACGTAACATTAAAAGTTAGGCGCAATGGAAGTACGGATAGATATATACAAAGCTCGAGCACATTTCCAAGATCTCTGAAGAGAGGTCATTTTGTAACATTTTTCCATTGGCCTCAACAATTCATCTGGTATGACTAGGCATTGGTGAAACTTGTCAATCATTGTTTTTACGTCTAAGTGCCTGTAATTTCTAAACAGCACATCTGCATGGGTGAACATTTTGTTTGTTATATCAGTTGCTGCTTGTCAAGGTGCTAAATGGTGATAATTGCATGCCAGCTTTGATTTGTTCTATAATATTTGCAAACAGCTGAGAACATAGAGATAATGAAAGAAGATGTAAGTGTTCCCTTATGTTCATTTATCCATCTGACTGTGTGATGCACAGCTCTGCCAGGGACCCTAATGAAGGATGCCCAGAGTTCAAACCCATTTTAAAGGACTAAATGCACATTGTTTCTGTACCTCTTTTGAAATCACTTGTTTGGAGCTAGGACATTAACAGGATTATAATGTGACTTTTTCACCAATTACTTAAATTGTCTTCTGAAACTAAACATCATTAAAGAGCATTGCCATTATTATCTCAGCATTAATATAATTGATATAATTTGATGTAATTCTAGCTCTGCCTATTCATTCCTGCATCTTTTGCCATTGCCCATCTGAAATATATTGGCTGCAAATAATTCCCCAATTTTTTCCATCGTATTAACTGCATACGTTTAACAAAATTACAGCAATCAAAACGTTGAATGAGCTTTGCTTTTACAGAATCAATCTTACTATAATGGTAACAAGTAGCCCTTGTGAGAGTATTTGGCATCATTTCACTATTCCAAATACAGGCAGTACCCGAGTTACAAAAGGCTTCCATTCCTGCAGGCCACAGCAGTCAGCAATTCCACTCCCAGACCAACCTCTGAACAGCCAGCACAGCAGATCATACCACGTTCCCATCAAAAGGACAAAAGAAACTAAATAACAATTGGAAGGTGAAATATCCACTAACTGCAGTGTTGAGGATAAAAGTTGGTTGGCCGAATCTGATGAATTTAATAGCAAGTCATGGCCATAGAGTCGTACAGCACCAAAAGGCTTTTCAGCCCTTTTAATCCATGCATATTTGAAACGGTGCAGAAGGGCAAAGGGGGAGAGGTCACAGTTGATGTGCAACAGAATTGAAGTGAAAGACAACTGGGATCTCAAGGCCACCCTTGCAGATTGAATAGTGATCTGTTTTGCGGACAAGGAGAAGCAGCTGAGTGTCATCTGAGTCCAGAAAACCTGCATCATTTTGGTCTTATTTTAATCTGCATCCACCATAATTAGATGCTCAAAGCCCAAAATGTCTAATTTGGTGAATGTACATAGAAACATAGAAACATAGAAATTAAGTGCAGGAGTAGGCCATTCGGCCCTTCGGACCTGCACTGCCATTCAATATGATCATGGCTGATCAATCACGAACTTCACGAACTTCAGCTTGGAACAAAAATTGATGTTTCTAAATAGGAATAAAAGTAATGATACCTTTTTTAACCTTTTTTTGCCATGGTAGAAATGTTAAAGACTGGAGGTAAGAGCGGCTACATTTAAAGAAGATATGCGGGGCAAATGTTTTTACGCAGAGGGTGGTGGGTGGAATGTGCTGCCAGGAGTGGTGATGGAGGCCGGTATGATAGTGCCGTTTAATAAGCTTTTAGATAGGCATGTGGTTAAATAGGGAATGGAGGGATATGAATCATGTGTAGGCAGAAAAGGTTAGCTTATCTTGGCATTATGTTCAGCACACACATTATAGTCTGAAGGGCTTGTTCCTATGTAGTACTTTTCTATGTTATATGTTATATGTCCTATGTACCTTGCACTCCTGTGGTCACCACAGAGGTACAGCTGGTAGAGCAGATGCCTCACTGTCCCAAAGACTCAGATTCAATCACGACCTTGGGTTCTTCCCTGTTAAGTTTGCATGTTCTCATGTGATCACGTGGGTTTCATCCAGGTGTTCCGCTTTCCGCCCACATTCCAAGATGTGTGGATTGGTGAGAGGGAGAATCTTGGGCAAGTTGATTGAGAATGAGGGGAGAATAAAAGATGGGATTAATATGGAATCAGCGTAGAATAGCTGTTTGATGGTCGGCATGAACTCGATGGTCTCTGTGCATACTGGTTTTCTCCATGAGTCATTTCCAGGCCTCAATAAAGCAGCAGAAAGGAGATTGTGAATTGTGAGAATCACCAGGAGTGAGTTTTTGCATCAGGTCCAAGAAAATCCAAAGTCATGGTGTTTCCATGAATAGAGTCTTCCATCAGTGCTGTCTGGGACATCTGGAGAAACTGCCAGAATTACAGAGAAGGGTCAACTGATTCAAATAAATACCTGGAAAGGAGCCCCATAGGAGATGTCTCATAGGAGATTAGAAAGAAAGGTAATTGACCCCAAGAACCCTTTAAATGAATCGCAAAACAATAAATTATACATCTCAAGCATTTTTTTAAATGTAAGTAAACATGGTTACATCCTAGAGTCATAGAGTGATACAGTGTGGAAATAGGCCCTTTGGCCCAACCGACCAACATGTCCCAGCTACACTAGTCCCATCTGCCAGCATTTGATCCATATCCCTCCAAAACTGTCTTATCCATGTACCTGTCAATAGACAATAGACAATAGGTGCAGGATTAGACTATTCGGCCCTTCGAGCCAGCACCGCCTTTCAATGTGATCATGACTGATCATCCACAATCAGTACCCCGTTCCTGCCTTCTCCCCATATTCCCTGACTCCGCTATGTTTAAGAGCCCTATCAAGCTCTCTCTTGAAAGTATCCAGAGAACCGGCCTCCACCACCCTCTGAGGCAGAGAATTCCACAGACTCACAACTCTCTGTGTGAAAAAACAGTGTGTCTCTCTCTCTGTGTCTAACTGCTTCTTAAATGTCGGGATAGTCCCTGTCTTAACTACCTCCTCTGGCAGCTTGTTCCATACATCCTGTCATCTTATATTTCTAACAACAGTGCTAGTGATGTTTCCAGCTGATTACTTCCACATTCAGTGATATCTGGCTTGATTCTAATGGAATTATTCCACGAACATGGTCCCCTGTGCTACGGCAATCCTAGGCTTTGGCCATGATCGAGCTCGGTGCTGATAAATCGCTCAGCTCTTTGCATCCCCACACTTACAGCGCTTTATTTGTTTGATGTCCACAGGTGTCACATTTTTCATCATAAACTATCATGGCCAAAACATCTTTGGGACGACGAAGCGACTACTACAAGAACCAGAGGAAATAGGTTTAAGGTGAGAGAGGAAAGATGTAATAGTAATCTGAGGGGTTACGTTTTCACACAGAGGGTAGTAGGAAAATGGAACAAGCTGCCACAGGAGGTGGTTGAGGCAGCTACTTTAACAGTACTTAAAAGACAATTGGACAGGTACATGGATAGGAAAGGTTTAGAGGGATATAGGCCAAACACAGGCAGGTGGGAGTAGCGTTGATTGGGCATCTTGCTCGGCAAGGGCAAGTTGGGCTAAAAGGGACTGTTTCTGTGCTGCATGACTTTATTGCAATTACCGTATCACACTAAAATTGATGGTATAGTGAACAGTGAAGAACTTTATCAAAAAGTACAATGGGATCTTGATCAACTGGGCCAGTGGGCCGAAGAATGGCAGATGGAGTGCAATTCAGATAAATGCGAGACTTTACATTTGTTGTTTGACAAACCAGGGCAGGAATCACATGGTAAATGGTAGAGCTCTGAGAAATATTGTTGAACAGAGAGATCGAGGGGTGCAGGTACATAGTTCCTGTGTTGCCACTTTCGTAGTATGAAAGTGGCAACACAGGTGTACAGTAAGGTGAAGAAAGCATTTGGCAAGCTACCGTTCATTGGCCAGGATATTGAGTACAGGAGTGGAGACGTTATGTTGCCGCTATATAGGTTATTGGTCAAGCACATTTGGAGTACGGTGTACTGTTCTGGTCACCCAGCTATTGGATGAATGTCATCAAACTGGAAAAAGAACAAAACATTTTACTTCTTTCATACCACTTCCTAAACATTTACCAGTATGTTTACCAGATCTGGAGAGTCATAAACTGTTGGATAGACTGGATAGACTGTTTTATTTTTCCTGAACATAAGAAGCTGAGGGGTGATCAAATAAAATCATAAAAGGCATGGATAAGGTAAATAATCAGTCTTTTCCCCCGGTAGGCGAGTCTAAAAGTAGAGGGCAGAGGCTTAAGGTGAGAGGGAAAAATTGTTAAAGGGACGTGAGGAGTAACTTTTTCACACAAAGGGTATGCTGCCAGTTTAAGTGGTAGAGGCGGGTACTGTTATGATAATTATAAGACATTTGGACAGGTACATGGATTGGAAAAGTTTCAAGAGATAAGGGCCATGCATAAGCAAGTGGGACTAGCTCAGTTAAGTAACTCGGTCAGCATGCTGGGCCTGCAGGGCCTGTTTCTGTGGATATAGCACTATGATTCCATGGCAATGCCCAGTGCATCATTGCTGTAGTTTCTACAATCCATGGAGTGCACTGACTCAACGTGCGAAAGCTCCTTTCTAACCCTTTCCCTCTTCCCTATCTTCCTCTTCTACCTTCTGCATCTATGTTTTCATTTAATCCTCCCGTCCCCTTTACATATAACCTTTAATGACCATCTCTTTGCTCTTCCAGCATTGACCCATATTGTACCTCTTTGGTGAGCATTCCTGTGCTGTTAGTGAAATCTCATTGCATCACTGTTGGCCTTCGAACATTTATAACATGAAAACCCTTGTAACTTAATCCTCCATTTAATAGTCCATCTGTCCAGATGAATATTATAAGAAATGATTATTTAAAGTTATTATTGAGATTGAATAGCAATTGCTGTTGAAGGGTTGACTATGAAAATAATTAACAAACACTGACATAATTTGAACAGATATCAGTTATATTATATTCTTAATACATGAGCAATTACACCACTGTCATAAATAATTCAATGCCCCACAAATAACTGTCAATCCTGTGTTACCAGGATACATCCTCCTGCATTTTTTAAGCATTAAGGCTTTGCTTGAAAGTCGAGTATACTGTATCTCTCCTACTGTCATTTTGAGCTTGCATTGACGGATATGACTCCCTGTTAATCCGCTTCATCATTTCAGAACAAAATATTATTAAAAGTAGTCATAACTCTGCAATAAAACACATAGTTAGAAAATGTGCTCCTCCAAAGCAGACTGGTTGCGCTCGGCCTCGATGTAGAATACTCTGAAATATTTGTGGATTATTGTCAAGGTAAGGCTGGGGGGAGGGGAGGGGGCTTTGCAGTTAAAGAACTGACCTTTCATCTCTGGGATGAGAATGTGAACAGCTCAGAATGCTGAGATAAAAGACTCATTGCTCCACGTCTGTAGCAATCCAAAATTAAATTATAGAGGATTCAATGCGGTAATTCAATAATAACATACAAAATTGTACTAAATTAGCAGTTGGCCTCATAAAATATTGATAGCTCTAGCAAGATCATGCAATTCACATTGATGCAATTAATCCTCTGAACACAGAGCTAATGCAGAGTACTGTGCATTTCGGTGTATTGTATTTGACCTTACAGAGGTATTTAACTCCTCTGCATTGATGTATCAAATAGTCAGCACTAGGAAGGAGCAGCCACAGGGAGCTGGATTTAAAGAATCACTCTTTCTTTTAAACCTGTTTACAAGAAGGGCTGCCGGGAGCAGAGGTGGTGTCTTGGGATAGATAGACACAAAGTGCTGCGTAACTCAACGGGTCAAGCAGCATCGCTGAAGAAAATGGATAGGCGACGTTTTGGGTCGGGATCCTTCTTCAGATTGTAGGTGGGAGGAACCGAAAGCTACGCCAGCATTTTATGTCTATCTTTGGTATAAACCAGCATCTGCAGTTCATTTTTGTTACATGGTGTCCTGCCCAGCCCAGGAAAAGATTGAGTCAGGATTTACAATACCTACTGTCAATGGAGCATTGGTGATGCTGTAGACTTGCTGTTTGCTCCCATTTATTAAGAGTTTTATTTTTAAATTGAGTCATACTTACCCTATTTGTGGGAGGGACCATCTTTGTTTCCCTATTTCAGTACAAAGGAATACTTATTATTCTTCAGGTTAGTTGTTAAGGTAAATGGTTTGATGAGTGGGGATCTTATAAAAACATATACAATTCTTCTTCTTCTTCTTCTTGCGTGTGGCGTGCACAGCCTAAAGTTGTAGGACAACTTGTTCTATTTGATCTTATTTGATTGTGCACGCCTGGTTGATTGCATTAGTCGAAACAGGGCAGTCCACGTGAAGGTTGCAATCTTCCACCCCATACAATTCTTAAAGGATTGGACAGGTTAGATGCAGGAAAAATGTTCCTCATGTTGGCGGAGTCCAGAACCAGGGGTCACAGTTTATGAATAAGGGGTAGGCCATTTAGGACTGAGACGAGTAAAACTTTTTCACCCAGGGAATTGTGAATCTGTGGAATTCTCTGCCACAGAAGGCAGTGGAGGCCAATTCACTGGATGTTTTCAAGAAAGAATTAGATTTAACTCTTAAGGTATATGGGGGGAAAAGCAGGAAAGGGATACTGATTTTAGATAATCAGCCATGATCATATTGAATGGCAATGCTGGCTCAAAGGGCCGAATGGCCTACTCCTGCACCTATTTTCTATGTTTCTAAGATGCACATGCAACGTTCAATGGTTCAATTGTACTTTATTGTCACATGTACCAAGGTACAGTTATTATTCTTTGCATACAAACAGAACAGTACAATTTGCGTGTTGAATTCTGCTTCTAATATTCACTTCCTTTGTAGTCATTGGAAATTAATTTCTCAATTCCCTTAAAATTGTGTATTTATTGTATATAGGAGAGCGAATTTCTACCCTGTGGAGTAGAAATTAGCACTTCAGCTTATATTTCAAGAAAATACTCTGTACATCAGAGCTTCTGGATAAATATGCAATGTTGAATTTAGCCTTAAAATGAGAAGAGAACTTGGCCATTTTTTTTTTTTACTTTGTTCATTTATAACATTGGAAATGTATCTCTTTTGGTCACCAGACTGAAAATTTTTTTTGTAAAAAAATGGCTTCAAACATAGTTTCAGCTCAATGCAGAGAGCTTGATGTTACAGCAACAATCTAGAGTGCTGTAATGTGCTTTTAGCCTGATGCTGGCATCTGCTTGTGTAAAATTCTATCCATGCTGTTAGTGAGATGCTGTGTTTTGGTTCCATTCACCCAAGATTTTTCTGTGATTCTTGTTCAACACAACACATGGAGAAATAGAATTTTGTCTGGAAATTGAATTTTGCTTATGTAGCCCGAACACCAAATTGTGTGTCACCAAAAAGAATTGCAAACGTAGGATATTCTTACTTCACGTAAAAACATTATTATTGTAGTTTCCTCCTTTTAAGAATCATTAACATTATTTCTGCGCAAATAAAGCAGGCAACCACCATGTCATTCGCACACTGACGTATGGGAAGCAAGTCAGCTCTATTGAAGTGCTCTCTCCATGGTAACCACAGGCAGCAGGTAGCATGGATTGCACATCGAGGAATCAGTAAACAAGAATCAGTGCCCTACGTGGCGATCTATGTTCTGTGCTACCGGCAATGAGATTTCCAATATCTTAAAATTACTTTGGTGGGGAGGGGGTATATAACGACAAAGTCCCAATGGGGACATTTTAAATCCGACATAATTCACTACTTTCAGCATGATGTACTCCTTGATTTATTGAGAGTTAATAATGAAGGTCATAAGGTTCGACCTTTTGATCCAGTTTCTATTGGTAAGTAATTATCGTGCACGAGACACATTGATGATGCCATCTCGTGTGTGAAATACGAGGAGGAAATTACATCCATGTTACTGTGAATCATGGCAGGAAGTTCCCAATCCAATGCCTTATGGGTGGGATTCCTGAAGGCCATTGATGTTCTTTCCTTGCAGTTTGTAGTGGAAGGTTGGGAATAGCCAGCATAATTTCTGGGCAAATTAGATGATCTCATTCACAAGTTTAAAATCCTTAATGTTTTACTGTCTCACTTAATCAGCAAAAGAATGGCATGTACAAAGATAGTAAGATGTCTATTCCACTTCTAGTAATCCATTTTACAATTGGATGAAAATATAAATGTATTCAAATAAATTCATTCAAGCTAATCAAATATACAAAATACCAAGTCATGTTTTGACTGAAGCTATGCAGATTTTTTTTTCAACAGAGAGTACTTATGTTTAACCATTGGTGGCAAATAAGAAGAATCATGTTTAACTACCAACAATCTGAGATGTGTGTTGCTTTCTATGTTTATACTTGTTTCCAAAATTTGTTTTTTTTTGTTACAGGATTTATATTAATTGTGTCCCAGCGCTTCCTTTTCACTTGTGACCCATTGAGTGAATCATGTGAAAGCATTTATGGGTTGCATTTGATTAATACATTGTGTGCATTTGCAGACACAGAGCAATGCTACATTAATGGCCCAATCTCTCTTCACATTTCTGCCTTCCCGGGTTTATATAACAATGAAGTTCAAGGCCTACATCTTGGCAACCTCAGTACTTGTAACCTAATGCAGGATAGTTACCCTACTCCATCCTTATCAACCTCAAAATGTCAGAATCACGCTGATCCTGCATAATATACTCAAGCATTTTTATCACTTTTTCAGCAGAAATATTCCTTGTTGCTAAATGAGTGAAAACATGGAATGAGCTACCAGATGGGGTAGCTGAGGAAGAAACTATAACAACATTTAAAAGAGATTTGGACAGGTACATGGATAGGAAACGTTTAGAGGGATATGGACCAAATGCAGGCAGGTGGGTCTAGTGTAGATGGGGCACCTTGGTTGGCTTGGGCAAACTGGGCTGAAGGCCCTGTTTCCATGCTATTTGACACAATGACACTTTGTCTCGAAATGTGACGCTAGTTAAAATTCCCTATCTATTATATATGGAAGATGTTCTCCCAAATTCTCCCATTGGACAGCAAGGCCAGGGAGTTTGCTGAGGAATAGAGAACACTAATATCTTCTGGCTATCCTCCTCATAAATCACTATTGTTCACCTGGACAGCACTCCTGCCTCAGCCAGCACCACCAAAAACAGATGATTCCATAACTTATCAATTCATTTATTGCTCATAGAAACTTGTTGAGTACAGACTGGCCCCAGAGTTTTCACTTTATATTCAGCTGACTACAAGATAAAAGATACATTTATTTGTCACATGTACCAGTTGGTACAGTGAAATGTGTGGTCACCATACAGCCATGCAAATAAAAAAAGAATAGGGCACACGATAGACTCCAACATAAAACATCCCCACATAGCAGAATCAAAGTTTCCCACTGTGAGGGAAGGCACCAAAGTCCTCTTCCTCTGATGTTCTTGATGTTCACCCATGGTCGGGGACCCCCGAGCCCTCTGCAGTCGCCACAAGGGGCGGCCCGCTGCTCAGGCACGCTCGCCGGGATGATGGAACTCTGACGTCGGAATGGGAGGATAGTCTCAGTGCTTGGACCTCTGAATCGGCCACTTCCTACGTCCACGGCTCCCGATGTCCACAGGCAGAGATTCACGCCAGCGGCCCTCGGCAAAGGGATCCCAGGACTCCGTGATATTGAAGTCAGCGCCGCCCGTGTTGGGAGCTCTACAAACCACAGCTCCACGATGTTTATGCTGCAGGCCCAACACACCGGAGCTTCAAACGACGATCTAGGTAGGCATCGCCTCGCTACACGGTGAATCCAGCGCTGCGCCGCCGCTGCTGAAGCTCTGGTCCGGTACCCGATCCCCGGCAGGGAAGGCCGCGCCAATCTAGTTGGTAGGCAGCGAGGAGGGGGGCGAGGACGCGATTCGGAGAGTAGTCGCATCCTCGCCAGGAAATGACTGGGAAACAGTTCCCCCCTTACCCTACCTCCCTCCCCCACATAGAAAAACTAAAGAAAATCTAAAAAAGATAGAAAAAACGGATAGCCTGTAGGCAGAGGCTGCCATCAATGCGGCGCCCCCTAGTGGGAGCCCTAGTGGGACTACTTAATGTGCATTGATAATTTTGAGATGGACCTTCAAATAAACAATCAACAAAAGATTAACCAAATTGTGCTACAGATATTGCTCAGTTTTTAAAGATACAGCATGGAAATAGGTCCCTTGGCCCATTGAGTCTGTGCCGACAAACAATCAACAGTACACTAGTTCTATCCTGCACACTAGGAACAATTTACAAAGCCAATTAACCTACAAACCTTCACTCCTTTGGTATGTGAGATGAAACCAGAGTACCTGGAGAAGACCCACATGTTCACAGGGAGAACGTGCAAACTCTGTACAGACAGTACCAGTGGTCAGAGCTGTAAGGCAGCAAATCTACCACTGCACTGTTGTGCCGCCATTGATTGCTCAGATTCCAATGCTTGTACAATGCTACACAATACTCATATTCGTTATGCAGAGACCAGTCGGTGGTCTTTGTAATGAAAGCATGTTTCCAATTCATACAAGAATCCCGTGCCTGTTAGGAACTCGGCCAAAAGGGATTTTTAACATTATGGGCAAATCTAATTTCACTGAGAGATTAGTCAGGTGATGCCCTAGGTTAACAACAATGGTGTGTTGGAACACAAATCCAACTAACTTAACAAGACCTTCACTGGAATGTCTTTATCTTGCTACCTCTGTGGACATTTACCTCTTAGTAAAGTGGTTGCTCCATACTTTTTATCTGTAATGGTTTTGAATAATATAAAATTAATAAAACAAATGTAAAGGTATCTTTAATATTTTGAAATTAGCTATCTTTAGATAGGATTTTTTCAGATTCAACAACTCAATGTTTTCTTACTGGAATGAGGAAAATTATTTCTATATAATAAAGATTCTCCATGTTTTGACCACATTTTGAATGGTGAAGATTTTTCTTGAGTTATCACTCTTACTTCTGCCTATGGTTCCTTTGACAGGTTTCCATAAATCCACAGTCAATCCGATGTGTATCCATTTTCAAAATGTAATTGTTCAAACACACACTTGGCAAGCAAGACTAATAATTAACATTTACTTTATTCAATGAAGCACGTTGTTATTTGCTCAATGTGGTGTGATTTCCTGTACAAAGAGTCTATCAAACCTAAATTGGTTGTTTGCTCAACTGTGCAATTGTGTTCACACCATTACCATACAGTTATGTGTCTTCAAAACACAAGGTGACACCCTGTCAGCTGAATGTTTGACAAGACAGATGCATTATCAAATGGACATCATCCAACTAGTACAGTCCATCCCACATTAATGGTGGTTCAGTATAATCCATAGCTTCCAACGTCATAAATTATGCTCTCGCATGTGAAACATCAAATCTTTCCATTTGGAAATAACTTTTAACAATAGTATCATATGTTAATATAATATCTACACAGTAATAATTATATCTCATTTTGCTTGGTAATCTTCCTGCATCGTCTGATTCCAATTCTCCCTTTCTTTAAATAATGTTATCATCCTTCCAGGCACTGACATGAAGTTCATAGTTATAGGTTCATAAGTTATAGGAGCAGAATTAGGCCACTGGGCCCATCAAGTCAACACCACCACGCCATCAGGGCTGAGCTATTTTTTCCTCTCAACCCCATAACCCCAGACACCCGTACTAATCAAGAATTTATTAATCTCTGCTTTAAAAATATCCATTGACTTAGCATCCACAGCTTTCTGTGGCAATGAATTCCACAGATTCACCGCCCTCTGATTAAAGAAATTCCTCCTCACCTCCTGGCCCTGCATGCTTTACAAATGGCACTGTTATTAATCCGAGCTGTGACTTTCTTTGGTTTGGATCAGATTTGCAGTGCAGAAAGGCTCTACAGTATGGGAACTTCCAGCATTCCATTGTCGAATTTGGCGATAATGCTTGGAATGGAAAGAAAAATGATTCAATTAGCTTCAGCTTCAGTAGAAGACCAGCCAGCACTCACTGCAAATCCTACTTGATTGCACACTAATATGGATATGTGTTAGGCTAATGTAGAATGTGCTGTATATTCATGCAACATACTGGAAGTAACTGTCTCATGGTCCTTCTGTAAGTTGTCACTCTCAGATGTTGGCTAAGAGGTGGAGTGGGGCGTGGTGGTGAGAGGAGCTACAGAACTCAAGAAGTATTCATCATCTGGGGGTGAGTTACAAGATTCAAGATTCAAGATTCAAGAGAGTTTATTGTCATGTGTCCCAGATAGGACAATGAAATTCTTGCTTTGCTTCAGCGCAACAGAATATAGTAGGCATAAATAAATACAGAACAGAACAGAACAGATCAGTGTGACCATATAACAATGAATATATATATATATGCACACATAAATAAACAGATAAAGTGCAATGGGCTATTTATGATCAGAGTTTTGTTTGAGTTGAGTTTAATAGCCTGATGGTTGTGGGGAAGTAGCTATTCCAGAACCTGGATGTTGCAGATTTCAGGCTCCTGTACCTTCTACCTGAAGGCAGCAGGGAGATGAGTGAGTGGCCAGGATGGTGTGGATCCTTGATGATGCTGGCAGCCTTTTTGAGGCAGCGACTGCGATAGATCCCCTCGATGATGGGGAGGTCAGAGCCGAGGATGGACTCGGCAGTGTTTACAACTTTCTGCATTATTTTCCGATCCTGGGCGCTCAAGTTGCCAAACCAAGCCACGATGGAACCGGTCAGCATGCTCTCTACTGTGCACCTGTAGAAGTTTGAGAGAGTCCTCCTTGACATACCGACTGACAGTAATCTTCTCAGGACGTAGAGGCACTGATGAGCTTTCTTTCTAATTGCATCAGTGTTCTCTGACCAGGAGAGATCTTCAGAGATATGCACACCCAGGAATTTGAAGCTCTTTACCCTCTCCACCATCGACCCATTGATATAAACGGGACTATGGGTCCCCATCCTACCCCTTCCAAAGTCCACAATCAGTTCCTTGGTTTTGCTGGTGTTGAGAGCCAGGTTATTGTGCTGGCACCATTTGGTCAAACGGTCGATCTCACTTCTATACTCTGACTCATCTCCATCAGTGATACGTCCCACAACAGAGGTGTCATCAGCGAACTTGATGATGGAGTTCGCACTATGACCGGCTACGCAGTCATGAGTATAGAGTGAGTATAGCAGGGGGCTGAGCACGCAGCCTTGAGGTGCTCCCGTGATGATTGTTATCGACGTTGACACATTTCCACCAAGACGAACAGACATTTCCACCAATACGAACAGAGGTGTTCTGTGAATGAGGAAGTCGAGGATCCAATTGCAGAGGGATGTGCAGAGACCCAGTTCTGAGAGTTTGGTAACCAGCTTGGAGGGGATGATTGTGTCAATGACTAACAGCCTGACATATGCGTTTTTATTGTCCAAGTGATCCAGAGCAGAGTGGAAAGCCAGCGAGATCGCATCCACCGTTGATCTGTTGTGGCGGTAAGCGAACTGCAGTGGGTCCAGGTTTTTGTCGAGGTAGGAGTTGATTTTCGCCATGATCAGCCTCTCAAAGCACTTCATCACCACAGATGTTAGTGCCACTGGTCGATAGTCATTGACGCACGTCACCTTGCTCTTCTTGGGCATCGGTATAATTGATGTCCTTTTAAAGGTAGGAACCTCAGAGGTGAGAGGTTGAAAATGTCCGTAAAAACTCCAGCCAGTTGGTCCGCACAGGTTTTTAGAACACGACCGGGTATGCCATCAGGTCCAGGCGCTTTCCGAGGGTTCACCTCTCTGAAGGATTTTCTGACGTCGACCTCTGTGACTGAGACTGAAATACCATCACAGCGAATGGGGTCTCGAGAAGGCACATCAGTGATCTCCCGATCAAAGCGTGCGTAAAATGCATTGAGCTCGTCAGGGAGTGATGTTTCGCTGACATGTGAGCTGCCTCCTGATTTTGCCTTGTAGGAGGTGATTGCATTCAGGCCCCGCCACAGCTGCCGAACATCTGTCTCATCCTCCAGCTTGGAGCTGAAGGCCCTTTTGTCCTTTTTGATGGCCTTACTAAGATCGTATCTGGTCTTCTTGTAGTCCACAGCATCTTCAGACATGAATGCCCGGTGTCTGGTCTTCAGAAGAGTGCGGATCTCATAGTTCATCCAAGGCTTCTGATTGGGAAACACTTGGAAGGTTTTTGTTGGGATGCAGTCCTCCACACATTTCTTTATGAAGTCTGTAACGACTGTGGCATATTCATTCAGGTCTGTTGCCGAGTCCCTGAACATTGCCCAGTCTACAGACTCCAAGCAGTCCTGGAGTTGTTTCTCTGCCCCCCGACCAGCTCTGTACAGTCCTCACCTCAGGGGGTGCGCTATTAAATTGCTGCCTGTGGACAGGAAGCAGCAGCACCGCGGTATGGTCGGATTTACCAAAGTGAGGGAGAGGGTTAGAGCGATAGGTATCCTTGATGATGGTGTAGCAGTGGTCGAGGGTGTTTGGTCCTCTGGTGCAGCAGGAGACATGTTGGTGGAAATTAGGGAGCGATTTCTTGAGGTTTGCTTTGTTGAAGTCCCCAGTTATGATGGTAAACGCCTCGGGGTAAGACGTCTGGTTGACCATGGCGTGCAGCTCCTCCAGTGCCAGACGGACGTCTGCTTGGGGTGGGATGTAGACAGTGGTCAGGATGATGGAGGTGAATTCCTTCGGAAAGTAGAAGGGGCAGCACTTCACCGCCAGATGTTCGAGGTGTGGAGAGCAGGAGTTGGACGGGACTGCTACGTCTGAGCACCAAGCTGAGCCACCGGGAGGTCGGGTTGGTTATTGCGGACCGAGCGGAGGTGTTCGGCGAAACGATCGCCAAGCCTCCGCTTGGTCTCACCGATATTTGTTCCAAACGACCAATTTGACTAATATTCTCCTCAAACTCTCTTTTCTGTAGATCAATCACTGATGACTAAGACCATTTTATCAAGATTTCAGTGAGATGGCAATGCAGATGTACTCTTTGTTATCTACACCCTTTTGAGTTAAATGGGGGAGCTGTAGTTTACTGGGTTGCGGAAGTCATTCATAGGTACTTTCTGACCGCAGCCAGCACTGACCCCTTTCGTGGATGAGGTAAGGAGTATGAGGAAGATCTTCTACTTGTTGGAGCTAGGAAGATCAGTGGACACATGCTGAAGCAACAGGTTTTGATGTCAATGTGAGGAATGCAAACCTGAAGGCATAAATACAACGTAGGAAAAAGATTTGATGAACTAACAGAGTCGAGGTCAGTCAATATTTCTCCAACTTGATCACCAGCTTCAGCAGCAACTCAATTCATCACATCCTTAGACTTCACTACCAAGAAACATCGTCAATCCATCTCTGGGCCTAATCTTTTTATGCCCCAATATGCCTTCATATACTTAGGGTTGCTCTGAATGTCATGCGCACATCTCACAGTTTAGACATACTGCCAGGACCTTAACCATGGTGGTGTTATCCAAGCACGTTGCAGGAAATTCACTTAGATCTTCTCTTTTGCAAGACACATAAATGGTGCCAACAACAACAATCTGGAGGATAAGAACTGTGCTGCAAAGCATCACAGCTGCTGGGAGAGGTAGTGCTGGCCACCGGAGGATGCAGTGTTATCCACTGGAGATGGCAAAAACAAAATCCTGAAGGAAAATCTGAACTTTGTGTAATTCACACAAAGTGTCTGCTTTTCAATTACTTTTTATTTTCATCGAAATTGGATTGCACAGAATACAAAGCATTGCAAGCACAATGACTGAAGGTATAAAATCCCATTATGTTTATTTGTGTTGGTATTTTGTGGTGCTAAAAGTCAAGCTAATGGATTGATGGAGTTGGTGGCGTGCCACTCACAACACACTTTCTGGATGCATTTTTAAAAGACATCCTCTGCAATCTTCAATGTTTAGTTCTCAGCGCTTTTCTTCTCATGCGCACGGCTGTCAAATCTGTGTCTGCAGGTTATTTTGAAGGAGATTTTGGATGATGATGAACAAACTAGCTTTACTGGAAGCAATCACAGACTCAGTTTAGTGCTGTCCCAAATGTCATCTCGAGCACAGATTAGCTTCCTGTTCCGTGCTCAAAGCAGAGTCCAGAGTGATTTCATAATGCTAACCACAATGGTTTGTACATATACACAGAATTTGAGGGTTGTAACCTCAGAATCTTTATTTGAACTAAAGCATATGTTCATACAATCAATGCTGATTTTGCTGTATATGTAAGGATGAGATCTATTTGAAATGATTCCTGCATAAAAAGAAAATATGTATAGTTAAAACAGAGCTAAATTAAAGATATTAACCTATTCCTTTTCAAGCTTCTGAGTATTAACCATGAAGGACAGTTAAAATGTTGTGCATGGCTTTCCATATATTTAAAAGAAGCTGCTTTGAAAGTGATTGCTCTTATTTAACTCTACTTCTTATTGTGAAAAATATAGTCTTTCTTTTTTTATTTTTATTTTTTTTATTTATTAGAAGCAATGTACATTACAATGATATAAGCCAAATATAACATAATACATTTCCTGTAACACTTCTTATTTTAAACTTTAAGAAGAAGAAGAATAGAGAAAGTTAGATAAGATAGTAAGTGCGTGAGAGAGTGATCAGGAAGAACCCGTAGAAGCGTAAAACACAAGAAAGAATAAAAAAGAAAACCAAAGGAAAAGAAAGAGAAAAATAGAAGACAGAAAATATAAGGAAGTAAAATAAGAGATAAAAGGGCTGTACCTACTTTGTATCTTTACACACCGCTCACCAGGTCCTGATACCATTTATTTTCAAAGTTGTGTTGCACCCTATGCTTGCAATGTCGATAAATGGAGACCAAATATTTTGGAAATGGTCTGATTTGCCTGCTAGGATGAATCTCATATCTTCGAGGTTTAACATTTCAGACATATTTGAAATCCACATTTTATCGTTGGTGTGGGAGTGTTTTTCCAGAATTTAAGTATAAGATTTTTTTGCCATTATTAAGCAATAATTAAGGAAGCTCTTTTGGAACTAAGTCAGCTCAAAGCTGGCATCCATTGTTCCAAAAATAATCAATTCTGCATTCGGTTTCAATTTTATTTTGAATAATTTTGTAAAAATTTCAAAGATTTCATTCCAGAATATTGGGATTTTTATGCAAAAAACAAAGGAATGCGCTATGGTTGCTTCTTGGGATAGACATTTATCACAAATTAGGGAGACATTTGGAAAACATTTACTTATTTTAGTTTTTGAATAATATAGTCTGTGTAAGGTTTTAAATTGGATTAGAATATGTCTTACATTGAGCGAGCATTTGTGCACATATAGCAAGTGTTTATCCCAACTCTCTTTCGAGATTTTTATAAGTAGTTCTTGTTCCCAATCTCTTCTAGTTCTATCGGATGATGATATTTCTATATTTAGGTTAATATAACATATAGTATTTCAAGTTTACTTTTACTCGTTCCATAATAAATTGACAAAGTGATAAACACTGACTATCAGCATTTGTACATTGCTAAATAACTAAAATCCATAATCGTATACAATCAGTCTCTTTCATTGTTGGCTGAGTTAGTTAAGGATCCATTTGAATATTGATGTAAATCGCTATGCAAAAAACAAAGTGCTAGAGGAACTCAGAGGATCAGGCAGCATCTGCGGATGGAATGGACAGCAGTCATTTTGGGTAGGGAACTTTTTATACTCCCTGAAGATGCTGCCTGATAGTTCCGAGTCCCTCCCACACTTTGTGTTTTGATCAAGATTCCAGCATCTGCAATTTCTTGGGCCTCGTATGTAAATACCTAACCCTGGCTTAGTGCACCAATGAATTGCAGGGAGATTGAAGAACTGGTAGTAGTCATGTGTGCAGAGATAAAAATGATTCCAGGTTTCCAACATTGTTATTTGACCATAATTTGCATCCCTTAATATGATCGCTGATTGGTAACAGCCAGAACTCCAGACACATTAAATCAAAGCCCAGCCGACAGAGCAAAGTTATTGGTTAAGTCTTGATCTTGCTGCCACCTCATTTTTAGGCAGCATGTGATGAACAACCGCACCTTCTTTCATTAACAGTAACAAGACAACTATTGACCCTGATCTCTCATCATCTGGTACTTTTCAGATTTCAAACCACAGCACACATCGCGGGACTGACACAACTGAAAGGTGAGATTAGTTGAAGTCACTTCACATCAAAGCACTTCATCAGGATATCCTCGGCTGTGCCTGCCTGGCTATAATTACATCTGAATGAACAACAGGAGACTACTTTGTGAACTCTAAAGGCCAATTTCATGTATTGAATATTGCTTTTCTATTTATGTGAAAAATTCTTAAGGTGATGAAAGCATTAAACATATTTAATGGTCTCATGAAGAAAGCAGGGACATTAAGTAATTGCCAGTAAGTGTTGGCATTAATCCAGATTAGTGGGGCATGAAGAATAGTTCCTACAGATTATGAGAATATTCTTATGATTTATGTAATTTGTGATTAATTCCTCAAAAAAAAAGGTCTTTCTCAACAAGTTAACCAGGACAATGAACTCCAAATGAAGTTTACTGAGTTCACGAATTACTGTTGCAGCCAGGTCATAACGAATGAACTGAATCATTCTTTTGGTCTTATAAATGATTTTCTGATTTTACTGATGACCTTTGCTCTAACTTTGAACTGCTGTGCGAAACTAGCATACCAATGAAATAACATACTGTCCTTACAATTATTTCCTCAAAATAAAAATCCGTTTGAAAATGTTTCATTTTTTTCTTTCCGTTCCAAGGTTCAGCATAGTGTCAGTTTGTGAATGTGCTCAGTAATCTGCTTTAGGGAATTTGGTATCACTAAATCTCTACTAGTCTCTACATTTTCAGGAACCCTAACTTGCAATAAATCTCCAAGTATTTTCAACTTGTAATGAAAGAATCTGAAGAGTAAATTTTCATCATGGGATATATTGTTTTCTGCCATATTTCTGATTAAAGATGCTGATTCTAGTTTCATATGTGTCCAACAAATTTAAGGAACTTTGCAAGTTGTTCCAGGGATCTGAAAGACTGCTTGATTTCTCATCAATAACTTCACTGTAAGGTAACCCAAACCATAAAATATTGGAGTGGCCAAGGACAACATTATACTAAATGAAAATTATATGCATCAGGCCAAAAGCACTAATTTTAGTTTGTGATCTGTGTCGTCTTTCTCCAGCACAACAAACATCTAAATGGCCACAACATTAATGAAACGTGATGTGTGTTTTTGGAGTATTATTTCAGTATTACTCTTCATACTCTTTTAACAAAATTACACAAAAATAAAAAGAGAATTGAGTCATGATTTTTAATGAAGGAATAGAATTTTGGAAACTTAATCAAAGTCACTTCAGCCAGATCTTCCCTTTGATTAAGTCCCTCTCATTTGGTTTGGGAGAGAACTTGAAGTTCCCATCTGCTTTGTCAGGTATTCGCTTTGTTTGTGCTGCCAGTGCAACTTAGAGGTATCTCTTGGATATCGTACAAGATTAAAGGAAAAACATTCCAATATCAACAGATTGGATTTGAGAGGATCAGCATGTTATCTTTTGCTGATGTTTCATAGGATTTGGACAATTTCACAGAGATTCTTCAGTACCTTGAGGGACGTGCTGTAGGCAATCCAGGACTCAGAAGTGGGCAAGAATCATTGTTGCCCAACAGAATATGCCAACCAGAGTTTTATGCCAAGTTTTTGGTCTTGATCTTCAAACGTCCTTCTGCTCAGATAACCAGAGGTTGTGCTGGAGCACTAAAGATGAAGGTGAACACGACTCAATGCTGCAGCTTCATTAAGCTCTGGTTAGGTCATATTTGGAGTATTGCATGCTGTTCTGATTGCCCTATTACAGGAAGAATGTGAAGGCTCTGGAGAATATTACCAGGAAGCTGCCTGGTTTGGAGGGTATTGGCTATAAGGAGAAGCTGTACACATTTAGATTGTTCTCTCTGGAGCGTCAGAGGCTGAGGGGATGAAGTATATAAGGCATAGATAGAGTAGACAGTCAGACCTTTTTCCCTGTGGAAATTATAAAAAACTAGAGGTCATAGCTTTAAGGTGAGGGGAAAAGTTTAAAGGAGACGTGAGTGGCAAGACTTTCACACACAGAGCGATGCATGCCTGGGACAATCTGCCAGTAGTGTAGAAGCAGATCCAATGTTAGCATTTAAGGGACTTTTAGATAGGCACATGAATATCCAGGGAATGGAGGGATAAGCAGAAATGATTAAGTTTGTCATCATGTTTGGCTCATCTATAATGTGCTGAAGGGCCCATTCCTGCGCCCATTTTTATGTTCTATGTACATTATTTGCACTGACTTCAATTTAGAGTCATCGAGTCATTCAATGTGGAAACAGGTCCTTTGACCCAACTTGCCCCCACCAACCAACATGTCCCATCTACACTAGTCCCACTTGCCTGCATTTGGCCTATATCTCTCTAAATCTGTCCTATCCATGTACCTGTCTAATTGCTTCTTAAATATTGCGATAGTCCCTGCCTCAACTCTCTCTTCCGGCAGCTTGTTCCATACACCCACCACCCTTTGTGTGAACACTGGGGCTCCTTAAAAGAACATAGAAAGGCATTTTGAAAACTAGGAGCAGGAGTAGACTGTTCAACTCTTTATGTCTGCTCAACTATTCACTATGAAAATGGCTGACCTTTCATTTGAAAGTCATATTCCTGCTCTTTCTCAATATCCCTTGATGCGTTTTGTGTTTAGAAATCAATCAAACCCTTTGTTATATGTATTTTATGACTTAGCCTCTACAGGCTTCTGTAGCAGAAAGTTCCATAGGTTCACCATCCACTGATTGAAGAAATGTCTCCTCATTTCAGTCCTACATGTTTTTGAGCATACCCCAAAACTGTCATCCATGGAATCAGTCTGATGAAACATTTTGGGATTTTTCGATGAAAAACACATTTTTTTTCCTGTGGCAAGGAGACCAAAATTGCACACAACAATCCAAGTCACAAGAACCATTGTAATTGTAGCAAGAAGGCACTCTCAGTGAAATATTGTCGTTGTACCGCACCTCTGGAATTCAGGCCTGTGGTTAGTTTTTGGAACAAAGGCTGGAATAAGATCCAGAACAGAGCAGTCCAGACAAAGCCCAAACCGAACTGCAATCTGACTATTGTGAACTGATGTGCCAATTCATGCATTGCCAATGACTCCTTCTATAATTTTATTGATGACTGAGGCTTGGCTGATGGTGCTGTAATTAGTCAGAATGGGCCTTGCCCTGCTATTGAGGCACATCAGAAAAGGTTTCCATCTTGCCACTGTTCTTACAGCTGCACGGAAGCTGGAAATGAAACAGTTTCTTCTGGAAAACAAACCCTCACCACAATAGTACGATCAAACGCGACACAGAAAAACATTGACAGAACCCTTACACATTTTGAAAGGAAGAACTGTATTAAAGTTGTCCACCTTTCATAAAATAGGCAATAAACAATAGACAATAGACAATAGGTGCAGGATACAAGATACAAGATACATTTATTTGTCACATGTGCCAGTTGGCACAGTGAAATGTGATCACCAGACAGCCATACAATAAAATAAAGAACACAACACACGATAGAGTTCAACACAAAACATCCCCACACAGGAGAATCAAAAGTGTCCCACTGTGAGGGAAGGCACCAAAGTCAGTCATCATCCTCTGATGTTCACCCGTGGTCGGGGCCTCCGCAGTCGCCGCTACGGGCAGCTCGCTGCTCAGGCCCGCTCGCCGGGATGTTGGAACTCTGACGTCGGAACAGGAGGCCAACCTCAGCGGCTTGGTCCTCCGAATCGGCCGCTTCCTACCAGAGTCCACAGCTCCCGACGTCCCCAGGCCACGCCGGGCAGAGATTCACGCTGGCGACCCTAGGCAAAGGGCCCCAGGACTCCGCGATGTCGGTCAGCGCCGCCCGCGCATGGAGCTCCACATACCACATCCCCGCGATGTTGGAATAGTGGGCCCAACGCTCCGGAGCTTCAAACAGCGATCCAGGTAGGCACGGCCCGCTCCTCAGTGAGTCCAGCGCCGCGCAGTCATGCCGAAGCTCTGGTCCAGTCCCTGGTCTCCGGTGGGAAAGGCCACTCCGATCCAGTGGTAGACCGCGAGCACTGGGGGCGAGGACGCGACACAGAGAAATAGTCGCATCCTCGCCAGGAAGCGACTGGGAAATAGTTTCCCCCTTACCCTACCCCCCTCCCCCACATAGAAAAACTAAAGAATCCCCCAAACAAAACTGTTAGACAAACTAAAATAAAAAAGATGGGAAGAAATGGACAGAAACGGCAGAGGCGCCTTCAATGCAGCGCCCATTGTGTACAAGGATTCGGCCCTTCGAGCCAGCACCGCCATTCAATGTGATCATGGTTGATCATCCCCAATCAGTACCCCATTCCTGCCTTCTCCCCATATCCCCTGACTCCGCTATCTTTAAGAGCCCTATCTAGCTCTCTCTTGGAAGCATCCAGAGAACCTGCCTCCACCGCCCTCTGAGGCAGAGAATTCCACAGACTCACCACTCTCTGTGAGAAAAAGTGTTTCCTCGTCTTCGTTCTAAATGGCTTACTTCTTATTCTTAAACTGTGGCCCCTGTTTCTGGACTCCCCCAACATCGGGAACATGTTTCCTGCCTCTAGCGTGTCCAAACCCTTAACAATCTTTCAATAAGATCCCCTCTCATCCTTCTAAACTCCAGAGTGTACAGGCCCAGCCGCTCCATTCTCTCAGCATATGACAGTCCTGCCATCCCGGGAAATAACCTTGTAAACCTACGCTGCACTCCCTCAATAGCAAGTATGTCCTTCCTCAGATTAGGGGACCAAAACTGCACACTATACTCCAGGTGTGGTCTCACTAGGGCTCTGTACAACTGCAGAAGGTCCTTCTTTGCTCCTATGCTCGACTCCTCTTGTTATAAAGGCCAACATGCCATTTTCTTTCTTCACTGCCTGCTGCACCTGCATGCTTACTTTCATAGACTGATGAACAAGGACCCCCAGATCCAGTTGTACTTCTCCTTTTCCCAACTTGATGCCATTTAGATAGTAATCTGCCTTCCCGTTTTTGATACCAGAGTGGATAACCTCACATTTACCCACATTAAACTTCATCTGCCATGCATCTGCCCACTCCCCCAACCTGTCCAAGCCACCCTGGATTCTCATAGCATCCTCCTCACAGTTCACATTGCCACCCAACTTTGTGTCATCTGCAAATTTGCTAATGTTACTTTGAATCCCTTCATCCAAATCATTGATGTATATTGTAAATAGCTGCGGTCCCAGCACCGAGCCTTGCGGTACCCCACTAGTCACTGTCTGCCACTTTGGAAAGAACCCGTTAATCCCTACTCTTTGTTTCCTGTCTGCCAACCAATTTTCTATCCATGTCAGCCCTCTATCCCCAATACCATGTGCCCTAATATTGCCCACTAATCTCCTATGTGGGACCTTATCAAATGCTTTCTGAAAGTCCAGGTACACTACACCCACTGCCTCTCCCTTGTTCATTTTCCTAGTTACATCTTCAAAAAATTCCAGAAGATTAGTCAAGCATGATTTCCCCTTCGTAAATCCATGCTGACTCGGACCGATCCTGTTACTGCTATCCAAATGTGCGGCTATTTCATCTTTTATAATTGACTCCAGCATCTTCCCCACCACCGATGTCAGGCTAACTTGTCTATAATTCCCTGTTTTCTCTCTCCCGCCTTTCTTAAAAAGTGGGATAATATTAGCTACCCTCCAATCCACAGGAACTGATCCTGAGTCAATAGAACATTGGAAAATTATCACCAATGCATCCACGATTTCTAGAGCCACTTCCTTAAGTACCCTGGGATGCAGACCATCAGGCCCTGGGGATTTATCAGCCTTCAGTCCCATCAGTCTACCCATCAGTCTACCCAATACAGTATTGGGTAGGGCCCAGAAAAATGAAAAGCTATGGGTTAAAATGAATGAATTCTCTGTTGAGCACACAACCTGGCATCAAAATTCTTACTTCCGTATTTAACAGAAGTAGTTTGATTGCCTCGGAGAGACCTTCAATTTGAAGTTAGGGATATAATTAGTGGGCATGCAGTTAACATCCTAAGGAATCATTTATGGTTTTAACTGTACTTTAACTGGAACTTAACTTTCCAGTTCACAAAGGTAGGATTGAGGCAAAGTTCACACAGGTAGTTAAACTTGTGTCCTTTCTGAATAGCAGTTTACTGATTACAGCTGCTGTCTTAGGTCTAGATGGCACACATATGGCAGCTAATTCTTCTGTGGCCAGTTTTTCAAACTTGTAACCCTTCTACGGTGAGCTGCAATGGATGTGACAATACATCAGAGGCAATCGAGCAGACTATGATGATGTCCAGTGCTGGGATCACTAACAAAATGTGGTTCCACGGAAAGATAATAATAAGAGGCATGAAAATGGGAGGGAGGTGCAGGGGAGCAATGTGTATAGTGGGGGAAAGCAACAAATGGAAGGGTGGCTACATGGGTTGGGGAGTGGGGGGGTTTGGTGGTTCTTTGATTTAAATTGATCAAGTACTGTAAAAGCAGAAAATGATGGCAATGCTCAGCAGGTCAGCCAGCATATGTGGTGAGAGAAACAGAGCTAATGTTTTATCAGTTTCATCAAGTTTCCATCAGAAATGTTCCAAAATATATAAACATATCTCTTTCCAGAGATGTGGGGCCTGACCTGTAAGTGCTTCCAGCATTTTCTAGTCTTATTTCAGATTTCCAGCAAGTTTTTCACTTTACAATTTTTTTTTGTCATGTTTATTTTGTAATTCATCCATTGTTTCCCTGTAATCTCCTCCATCCCTACAACCCTCCAGAATATCCATTCTGCCAATTCCAAACCCCTTGATGATCCCCAGGGTCATAGGTCAAAGGAATGAACTTTCCTCCCTAATCCTATCTTCCCTTTGGGATGGGCACTACTCTCAATGAAGTTCTACTACTTGATGGAAAGTAACCACAGACACAAAGTCACAACCTGATCTCCTATTTCTGGGGAGGAAAAAAGCAAGGGTCATGTTGTAGGCTCTCAAGAAGAGACAAATACAGCTGTGGTATTTACAGAAAGGTCATCCTGTTAATAGCCACATAGAATACCACAGCATCCTCCTCAACTGTTTACAGCCTGAATCGCAGTGTGAATTGTCTTCAGTGGGAAACACAATGGACATGATCTTCACCATACAACAACAGCAAGAGGAATGTAGAAACAAGAAACTGCTTTGCTGGTTAATCCCTTCTCATTCCTATACTGACCTTTCTGCCCAGAGCCTCCTCCATTGCCAGAGTGCGGTCACTTGCAAACTGGAGGAACAGCACTTCATATTCCGCTTGGATAGCTTACAACCCAATGGAATGAACACTGATTTCTCCAATTTTAGGTAATCTCCTAAAATATCCTACTACCGCCCCTACCACCCCCCCCCCCCCCCCCCGCCCCACCAACCACCACCTTTTCCCCCACAAACCCATTTTTCTCTCGTCCCCAACCCCCCTCCTCTCCACTGTGCCCCACCTAGCCTTTTACCTATTTCACCCTTTCCCCTATGGTGGGATAAAATAGAACTAATGTGAAGGGGTGACCAATGAGTGGAATGGACGAGGTGGACCGAAGGGCCTGTTTCCATGCTACATTCTTGAATCAATCAATCATAATATTTTCAATTTCTAAACATGTTTTATCCCTTTAGGTTAGAATTAATATTGTGTTGTACCAGAGAAGCAACATGTACAAATCTAAGGGTACACAAAAAGCTGGAGAAACTCAGCGGGTGCAGCAGCATCTAAGGAGCGAAGGAGATAGGCGACGTTTCGGGTCGAGACCCTTCTTCAGCATGTACAAATCTAAACTCATTTGTTTTGTTAAGTAGAGGTTGCAGATTCAGATCTGCAAGATGACTGCTGAGTTTAATACCATATTCCGCTTGGGGAGTCTGCATCCTCTGGGCTTGAACATTGAATTTTCTCAATTCTGTTAACCCTTGCTGTCTCCTCCCCTTCCCACATCTCCCTCAACCATCGGGCCCTGGCATTCCCTCTATCTCTATCTCCCTCCCCCACCCTAGTCGCACTAGCTTCTCATTTTCACACCACAAACAGCTTACAATGGCTTGTTCCCTTTATCATCGATACTTTTTTGCATATCTTTCAGTCATTGTTCTTTATCTCTCCACATCACCGTCTATATCTTTCGTTTCCCTGATCCCTGACCAGTCTGAAGAAGGGTCTCGACCCGAAACGTCGCCTATCTCCTTCGCTCCTTAGATGCTGCTGCACCCGCTGAGTTTCCCCAGCTTTTTGTGTAACCCTCGATTCTCCAGCATCTGCAGTTCCTTCTTTAACACTTAATACTGCTTTAGTCAGAGGGTTGTGAACAAAACTTAGCCATGTGCAAGTAACACCATACTGACCCTTGCGATTGAAGTGAAGTCATTGATGATACACTTAAAATGGTTAGGAGAGGGCACTTCTGCAACAAAATCCTTGACGGTAAATAGTACCTGATAACCACAACGATGTTCCTTTGTTTCAAGAATATTTTACTTCGGAGTCACGTGAGTGACTTCGTGAAGACCCCGCCAGCACGCATGCGCGGCATATCGTCGCGCGCACTCGCACCGGCAGGCTGGGGGGGGGAGTGCGCTCTCTCCTCTGGCTCCTGGGGCTGCCTTGGACATATGGGAAAACTGTCACCACAGATGAGTTTATTTTACAAAGTGTTCAAGGGTATATAATTTGTTGGAGGTATAAATTCCCCTACCCAGCATTCGCCTCGTAGGAATTTATTCTATCCCTAAAAGAGGTGGAGGCAGGGCATGCTGAAATTCTACGGCGAGCAGAAAAAGGGGTAATTGGCATAACCAAGCATGGACCTATTGAGTTTGAGTCTAATATGTTCACCAGCAGTAAAAAAAAAAAAAAAAAAAGGGGGATGTCGGATTATAATAGATTTAACTGAGTTGAACACTTTTGTACAATATACCCATTTCAAAATGGATACTTTTGGAACAGCTAGGCAGATGCTTTACCCCGGGTACTTTATGGCATGCATCGGTTTGAAAGATGCATGCTATACGGTGCCCATCGCTGAGGCTCACAGGGAATTCTGAAGTTGTCTGGAAGGGTGCATTGCCTAATGGAATCATCACAGCCCTAGGCTGTTTACCAAATTGGTATTTACCTGTATTGGCTCTTCTCCGACAATAAGATTATAGTGATGGCATATTGGATGAAATCCTTATAGTGGGGCAGACCCTCCAATTGGCAATTCAAGGGAGTGGCTGCAACCAAGGCTCTGCTTGAGAAGCTGGGGTTGTAATCCATCCAGACAAATCAAAACTGCACCCGGTACGGGTTATGGATTATTTGGTGTTCACCCTAGACACCAATTTAATGAAGTTTATCATCCCAACTAATAAAGCTACTGCTATAATAGAAGAGTGCCACAATCTTGCTTGCGCCAGGGTACCGACCATTCGGCAAACAGCAAAAGTTATTGGTATTGGTAACTCTAAATTGGTAACTACATTCCCAGCTGCACGATTCGGACCGCTACACTACCGAAATTTACAAAGATCAAAAATCACAGCATTAAAAAACAAATGCTGGCTGTTTTGATCGGCCAATTCGGTTACCACCGGAAGCTAGAAATGAGCTACAATGGTGGGTAGATAATATTAAAGAATGTTATTGACCTATTATAGTGAGCAACCCTGATGTTGTGCTACTAACTGACGCAAGTGCACCAGGCTGGGGAGCAACTGGTACGATGTCCAGTTGTGGTGGCAGATGGAACTCTCATGAGTCTACATTCCTGGAGTCACATGGGATAAACTATATAGAAATGCTGGGGGCATTTCATGGACTGCGGGCTTACTGTACTAATTCACGGGATTACATGTCCGCTTTCGAATAGATAATGCTACAATAATGGTTTACATCAATCATATGGGTAGTATCAGGTCGCTAGTTTGCAATGAATTGGCTAATACAATTTGGCACTGGTGCATTGAAAGAAATATTTGGATTACTGCGACCTATTTGCCTGGGAAGCTTAATTCAGTGGCGGACACCAGGTCACGTGTCTTCAATGACAACATTGAGTGGATGTAGAACCCCCAAATTTTGGAGATATTATAGCTAATTTTGGGACACCAGATATTGACCTATTTGCGTCCAGGCTGAACCATCGAATACCAATGTATGTGTTGTAGGAACCAGATCCTGGGGCAATAGCAATGGATGCGTTTTATCCATTGGGTGAAATGGTTTGCTACACATATCCCCCATTCTGCCCCACCAGTTGCGTATTGCAGAAAATTAAACTAGACTGCAACTGGCATGTTGATCATTCCCGACTGGCCTACACAACCATGGTACCCGATAGTTGTAGAAATTTTAAAACAACCATGGATGGCGATTGGGAAACATTCCAAATTGATTACTCACTCCATTACGGGGGGGTCAGTCATCCTTGCCATGGTCATTAAACCTGTTGGCTTGCAGGTTCTGAAAAGACCGCTCATCCGGGCAGGCATCTCGTCAAGAGCCATAGACCTTATCGCCGCATCATGCCGAGAATCAACTCGGAAACAATATCTCACCCAAATCAGAAAGTGGGAGGCATTCTGTGCCCGGACCAACAAGTCTTCCAACTCGGCAACAATACCTGATGTGTTGGAGTTTCTAGCAGGCCTCCATTTCGATGCTGGCCTCAGCTACAGTGCCATCAACAGCGCCAGGAGTGCGCTGTCCTCATACCTGGATATAGGTGTCGGCTCTAACCACCTGGTGTCTAAACTAATGAGGGGAGTGTTCAACACCAACCCTCCACGACCCAGATATACAGTAACGTGGGATGTGGGGATCGTGCTGACCCTACTGAGGAGCTGGGCTCCAATAGATGAGCTACCATTTGAAACAGCTCACCTCAAGGTGGTGATGCTTACGGCACTGACTACAGCCCAACGAGCCCAGACGTTACAGAAACTGCGACTGGACAGCATGGTGGCCACCCCTGGTCAAATAAATTTCTTTGTCAAAGAATTATTAAAACAGCACAGGCCAGGGGCGCATGGGCTGCAGTTGGAATTTCGGGCGTACCCTGTAGATGCCACTCTCTGCATAGTCACCCATCTCCACCACTACATCCGAGTTACTGGAGTTATCAGGATGAAGGAACAGGGGCTCCTCATCAGTCATAAACCTCCGCATCATCGAGTGACTACACAGACGATCGCCAGGTGGCTCAGGGTGGTGCTGGATGCAGCAGGAGTTGCTACTAACATTTTTAAGTCTCATTCCACCAGGGCTGCAGCGAGAGCCATGGAGGTGCCCATGGACCACATTCTCGCCACCACGGGCTGGGCCAGTGGGAAAAACCTTTCAACGGTTCTATAACAAGCCTCTGGCCGCCCCTGCGACATTCGCATAAGCTATCCTGGGTACCGCTCAGTAAATGTCTGGCCCCGATTTAGGGGTTGTTGTTTATTTGATTAATAAATTGTGTTGATTTTTCAGCCAGTTTCGACTGAACTCCATTAACAGCCTTCCTCCATCAGACTGGCGGCAGTGTGATAAGCAAGGACGTTGTCCAGGGCGTGAAATCACAGAGCTTTGAAATCTTCACGAAGTCACTCACGTGATTCCGAAGTAAAATAGTAAGATTAAACGAGAACTTACCAAGTTTGAAGGTTGTTCTGTATTTTACGAGGAGTCGCGGTGAGGGATTTCGTGCCCACCGCTCCCACCCTCTATCATAAGGTCAACCAGGTAGTTCTACGTTTTCATCTTACTATTTTTTAGTCATGGTTTGGTTCTGTGATTCCACACCGCTGCTTTGAAGGATGCCGCGCATGCGTGCTGGCGGGGTCTTCACGAAATCCCTCACCGCGACTCCTCGTAAAATACAGATCAACCTTCAAACTTGGTAAGTTCTCGTTTAATCTTACTATTACTGACCATTGGAAGCATGACCTATTGAACTGGGTTTGAAATGATTCAGAGGCATCATTCATTCTTCAGTGACTTACAATTGTGTGATTGTGCATAGGCTTTTTCTGGTTTGCCAGTTTATACATGATCATCTGATACAGCAAGATCTAACTTTCTCCCATATTTGTATATGGCAACTTCACAGAGTTATTTTCAAAAGTTGGCACTATTCCCGAACACTCTGAGAGTCCCAATAAACTCAGTCTCTCCCCAGTGCACTACGACTTCCAGCACTTCTGTAAACCTAATCTCAGTTCCATAATTTGCTTCTGGCAGAATAATATTTTTCATAAATTATGTAACATAACTATTTGATTGAATCTAAAAATCATACAAGGCTAGTTGTTTAGTTTGGATTCTTGTCATTATGCAGGATACAGAGATCATAGAGGCAAGAGGCTGAATAGCAGCTGATTCATGGCCAATAAAGGAGAAAAGCAACTTCATTATAGTTCCTTCATGAGCACTGACAACCTTGTTTATTAAAGCAGATGTTACAAGCTGATTTCTTTTTTTAGACTGAACTCTTGCACTATCTCTATTTTGCTCTTTACTGGTGAATCTAGTGAATCCCTCCTCCTCTCCTCCTGTCACCTTTATCCCCACCAGTGGGGTTTACCCACTCATTCGGCTTACCCCAAGGTAAAATAGTCCTTCTCTAAGCCCTTCCACCAGTCCACCTCATTCCACTCTCTAAAGGTTTTCGTTAATAGTTACCTACTTGACTCAGCTTTTTATTGCCCCTCTGCATATTTCCTTCTTTGTAAAAGTCAAAATAAACTGCAGATGCTGGGAAATTGAAACTAAAACAGAAAAATTTCGAGAGAAACACTCAACAGGTCATGCTGCATCTGCAGAAAGAGAAATAGAGTTAAAACTTCTGTTTAGGTTAGTATAGTGATGCAGCACAGAAACAGGCCCTTCGGACCAACGAGTACGCGCCGATCAGTGATCCCGGCACACTGGGGACAATTTACAATTTTACCAAAGTCAATTAAGTTATAAATCTCTATGTCTTTGGAAGGTGGGATGAAACTGGAAATCCCGAAAAAAACACACACAGGTTTTGTTCAAGGGTCTTCACTTTCCATAGATACTGCATGACCTGTTGAACTTTTCCAGTATTTTCAATATTTATCTCCTTCTTTATGTTTGGTATCAATTTTTTTTTTTGTCCTCGAAAATGTCCTTGTAGATATTTGACACGTTTCTCTTTTGTAAGGGTATAAATAACAGGAATCCTGCTACGTAGTCATAGTCATAGAGCAATGCAGAATGAAAATAAGCCCTTTGGCCAAACTCATCCATGCTGACCAAATTGCCCAACGAGCTAGTCCCACTTGTCTGCGCCCTCCCCAAATGCCTCCAAACCTGTCTAACCTTGTACTTGTCCAAGTGTCTTTTAAAACTCGTAATTGTACCTGCCTCTACCAGTTCCTCTGGCAGTTCATTTTATTTAGGAACCACCCTCTATCTGAGGGCAAATTTCTGGACACCAAACTCTCGCCGATGTACACTGTTCACATAACTCCTCTGTTCCATGGCATCATCCTTTAAATAATTTGGTTTTCCTCTTTGAAAGACTCATTTTTGCAAGTGTCAGAAATGTGACAACCAAAATGTGAAAGCATGAGTCATGGAAAACAAGTGTTTTGGAAAAAGTACTGAAAATAACATCAATTGGAAATCTTACAACTAAATTACAGTTTTAGTTATTTTTCCAAAACATTCCGCACACTTTTAAATCCTTACTGTCAGCATTGAACATATTGTTCCTTGTGTCAAGTTGGAATAATCCAACCACATAGGAGTTTTTCAGGCTGTGGTGACCTCAGTGGTCATCAGCCGTGGCAATCCTGTGGTGCAGGATGTCTGGAAGGTTTATATTCACAAACTGAAGGCATAGTTCTTTCCTGAAGAGAATAATAAGGAATTCAAAGGAAATTGTACCGTCTCATAAGCACATCTTTACAATATCACTGTAATATTTAAAGAAAACTTTTACCTCGCAGTGCCAGACAACTGGGTTCATTCCTGACCTCGGGTTCTGTCTGTGTGGAGTTTGCACAATCTCCCTGTAACCACATGGATTTCCTCCCACATCCCATAAATGTGAGGGTTAGTAGGTTAATTAGCCTCTATAACTTGCCTGTCGTGTGTAGAGAATGGATACGAAAGTGGGGTAACATAGAATTAGTGTTTACGTTTAGGTTTATTACTGCCGTGTGTATCGAGGTACAATGAAAAGCTTTGTTTTGCATGCTATACAAACAGATCAGCTGTGTCATACATAAATTAAGTCAAACTAAAGTACATTAGATAGAGCAAAAGGGAAAACACATAGTACAGACCAATGCATTGTAACGAGTTGTAGCGCATCAGTTCCATAAGCAAAGTCTAATGTCCACAATGGGATAGAGGTGAAATGTACAGTAATCTAACCTATGGAAACCTGACAACAGTGGGGAAGATTCTGGTGGTGTGTGCTTTTGAACCTCTGTATCTTCTGCCAGATGGTAGCAGGGAGAAGAAGGATTGACCAACGTGGGAATTCTTTGATTAGGTTGGCTGCTTATCCAAGGCAGTATGAAATGTAGATGGAGTCAATAGCAAAAAATCTTCTTTGTGTAATGGACTGCAACTACATCTTTTACTCTCTGTAATGGACTGCAACTTGCAGTCCTTGGCTTCCCAAACCAAGCTGTGATGCAACCCGCCAGAATGTTTTCTATGGACGTTTTCTGTAGACGTGTGTAAGAGTCATGGGAGGCATGTCAAATTTCCTCAGTCTCCTCACGAAGTAAAGGTGTTGGTGTGTTTCTTGGTTGTCGAATCAACATCATTGCTCCATGTCAGATCATTGATAATATTAACACCAAGGAACTTGATGCTCCCAATCATTTACTGGGAAGAGCATGCAAAGAATTGCCATGCCTCGGCGCCAACTTTAGAGGTGCAAGCGGATAATCAATGGTCAACGTGGACTCGGTGACTGAAGGGTCTGTTTCCATGCTGTATCTTTCAATCAAAATGAAACCTGCTATGATGAAACTTACTGCAAGGACCCCTAGCAGCCTTTGTGTGTCCGTCAGTGAGTAGAGGTTCAGAGGGGTTGATCTCAGCCATATTTTGCCATACCTCCCCACCGCACACAGTACTTCCTATGAACCGGTACCAATGCCAAATTAAAAATTACCTCTCAAATTCCAGGCATGTATTATTACCACCAGTAAACTCAGTAAATGTTATTTAAATTTGTTTATTTACGTTATAGATTTAATCTGTAGCGCATGACAGAAGAGAGTGCAGATGCTATTATCTGGAGCAATTAACAAACTGCCTGGGAAAACTCAGTGCTGCATTAGGCCTGATGGCTGGTGATAGGTAGAACTAGATGGAGAGTGGGTTGATGGCCAGATAGACCAGGTGGAAGTAGAAGAGGGGAAGTCTTGCAAGGTCAGGGCTAGTGGATGATACGTTAGGACAGATATGGAGAGAGGATAAAATGGGATGGATAGGACCAGCTGAATGCAGTGAAAGGCAGAAGTTGAGAAAGATGCTGGAAGGTGATTAATCCCACAGATGCTGCCTGGCCCACTGAGTTTTTCCAGCAATTTGAAAGCAGGCTTCTTCGTCAATAGAGTTGGAGAGTATAGACTTCAGAGATACAGTAAGAAAACAGCCCTTTGGCCCATCGAGTCCGCACCGACCAGCAATCACCCCATATATTAACCTACACACACTAGGGACAAATTTTACAACTTACCAAAGCCAATTAACCCACTAGCTTGTATGTCTTTGGAATGTGGGAGGAAACCAGAACACACAGGGAGAACGTACAAACTCCCTACAGACAGTACCCATACTCAGGATCAATTCTGGGTCTCAGGCGCTGTAAGGTAGTAACTCCACTGTTGCCCCACTGTGCCAGCCTTATGGATGTTTTATGTATCTTTCAATACTAGTTTGTGTTAATGGGACGTTTAAATTGGAAGTAGGAGCAAAAATATATCTGCTACTTTGCATTACAAAATAAACAAACAATTACACATTTTAGATAAATTAAAACGTACCAAAATTTGAAGTATTCCTCGTACATTTAATTTTTGATTCTTTTTCTCATTTTCTCTCTCCAACACTCACTTTAAAACTAGATACCATACATTTGTCTACAGTATCTATGGATCTGTCAGTATCATGTTCTACCATGACTTTGAGCTTTGCAGGGTAAAATTATGAGGCTTGCAGCAAATGACAATTATTCGTGAGACTCTGGGGAATTGTATTGTAAGGTAGCTCTCATTCAAGCAAATTATCTGCAGCGCTTCTAAAGATTCCAATGTTAGATTAAATTTTAAGATTTACGCTCCTTCTCTGCCAATTGCAATGCCAGTAGAGCTGTGAACGCTATAAAATAGCATGCAAAAATCTGAAGTTTCATCCATTGTAAGTTGCTGTTCATCTTTCATTAAATAGTCCAGATTATAAACCCTTACATCATGATGGATCAGCGTGACTGCCTGCTATGCTGTCCGCATGTTTATCTTAATATGAAGATAAAGTTCTGCAAAATCTCTACAAAGAACTTTAAGCAACAGGAGTACAAGCCAGAAACATGTGTGCACAATCGATTTGCAGTCCAATAATTTTCATCCATTATGATTACATCAGGTAGAAAATTGTGGGTCCAAATTAATTCCAGTGTTCTCCAGCAACCAAAAGTTTACACTGATGAAAAGTTACCAAGTGATGTAACAAGCTCATGAGGGTCACTAGTAGTGTCAACAAACAGACTAAACAAGGTTATCATCTTTAGTCATTGTGTTATAGAGTTATGCAGCACAGAAACAGTCCCTTTGGCTAAACTCATCCATGCTGACTAAGGTGACAACTGAGATAGTCCCATTTGCCTGCACCTATCTTCTATCTCTCTAAATCGTTCCAATCCGTGTCCCCCTCCAAATATGTTTTGGCAACTCGTTCCACATATCCACCACCCTCTGTGTGGAAAAACTTACCCTTCATGTCCCATTAATCTTTTTCCTCGCACCTTAAATTAATGCCTTATTTTATAGACTCCTCTCGCCTTGGAAAAAGACTGTGACCGTCCACCTCATCTATGCCCCTTATGATTTTATAAACCTCCATTATTTTATCCCTCAGTCTCCTTCGCTCCAGTAGAGCTAATACAACTTGATGCTTCAATCCCTGTAGTATGTCGGCACTCTTGATAGTGGCAGTGGGATTGGAGTGGTGAAAGGTAGGGTCGGTACATCATCGGAGTCATCAGGTGGGCACCCTCCTTCTTTGACGTTTCATTGATAAGCCCACAACGTCTCCACAGTGCTCAACGGTGATATCTAGCATCCCAGGTACACCCCCTCAATTCCATACCCTCCTGTCTTCATCCTGCAGCCCAATTGTTGTCTTTCCTTTTGATCCAAAGTCAAATGCTACTTTCCTTTCTGCTGTAATTGACAATGACTTGATTGCTTGTTGGAGGGAGCGACCCCTCACCCCCATTTTCTTCAATAGACTGGTTGTAGATGTAGCAACAAATCCCCTGCATCCCACTCTACAGGGAAGATCTTGGTCTTCCAGCCATTCTGGGCAGCTTCAGTTGCCAGTGCTTGATCTTTTTCCTCTCATAAGCTTCTTCAACACCATCTTCCCATGGTACTGTCAATTCCACAACGTATAACAGTCCCAGCTTATCCAGTCTCTCCTCATAACTCAACCCGTCACTCCTGGCAATATCCTTGTGAATCTAGCTTAATCACATCCTTCCTATGGTATGGTGACCAGAACTGCACACGATATTGCAGGTGTGGTCTCACCAACTATAAAAATTGAACACTCAGAAAAAGCTATTAATCTACGGTTGTGATGCTGCATTTGGAAATCAAGTAATAAAGAATAAACGACACTCGCTAAGTTGTTGCTTAGTAACACATATGTTTTTATCACTGTTGTATTTAACATCAACAAGGCAGTTTCAGATTAAAGTTGGAAGAATATAGAGTTTGTATAAACACTGGGTTCCAGTTATTCTGTTTATTCACCTGTGATTTTAGGTCTGATAAAATATGATTTAATTTTTTCCTGAATGTTTACAAAACAATAATTCAAAGAAGTTTATAATGATCATGATACTTAGAACTGTTTGTGTTATGGAACTCAACTCCTTAATGTCTGTTCCTTCCACAATTTGCAGCATTCAACCTCAAACTTACCTGTAGCATCGCTTTGTATCTTGATTTAGTTTTCCTATTTTTCATTCTGCTTGTGTAGTTCCTTTTTTTTGCACCACCATCCAGACTCATTTAATAAGCAGTTGTTGATTGATGTCATGTTTAATGAAAGAATCAACACATTGGGTAGATTGTTCATCACCATATCCACACCTTCTTGCTCATAAGGTCACGTGATAGGAGTAGAATTAGGCCATTCGGCCCATCAAGTCTAATCAGCCATTCAATCATGGCTGATCTGTCTCCCCCTCCTAACCCTATTCTCCTGCCTTCTCCCCATAACCACTGACACCTGTACTAATCAAGAATCCATCTCTGCCTTAAAAATGTCCACTGACTTGGCTTCCACATCCTTCTGTAGCAAAGAATTCTACAGATTCACCACCCTCTGACTAAAGAAATGTATCCTCATCTCCTTCTTAAAAGAACAGAGCCTGCTGGTCTGTATCTATGCTACAACCCTCATCTCCATCCCACATACTCCCCACACAATCCAGGCCAGAGTGCACCATTGACAGCATGGACATAAATGGGAAAAAATATGTGTAAATACCTTGAAGGTTTTTCTTGTAGAAAGAATTCACTCCCAAAACATCCCACAATAATGTGACCTGGGAACAACACGATAACAGGAAATATTTTTAGGTCCAAAGGGCTGATCCCATTAAGAATTTTGACCGTAATACAGTGAAGAGTCCATACTTATAGGACTGACACAGGCAGCAAACCTTTTGTTTTAAATGGGGTCATAATTCCATTTTTTGTCAAATCCCGATCTTTCTGAGGAAAGGTCAGTTAACACAACGACTGCTATTTTTTCTCCCTCTTTTTTAAATGTAAATGAGGTTGGAGGCTATGACATACTTATGGCTCTCTTTAGAGAAATGTCTGACATAGTAATAGCCCTTCCACATCTTTCTGCAGTAGTTTCTGCAGGGTTCTTTCTATAATTCACACTAAACTCTGCAGAAGGCAACACGGTTATAAAATAATAATATTAAAGTGGTACCGTTGATTTCCCCTGGGTATTGTTAAGAGGCCAGGATCAGTAAATAAGGACATTTGTGATGAGGCTCATGTGTGTTGTTAAGCCTGTGGTGTTGGCTTTATTATTGTCCATTCTGAAATGCAAACCATGTCAGCTTGCAAAGTGGAAATATTATCTGCAGCTTTGAAGCAGGTCATTAATTATTTTCTTGTATGGTCCAGTCTTTTTCCCACATGGCTTTTATTTTGGTCACTCGGATATCTGACAAATGCAAAAAAACATCACCCTATTTACAGGTCTTCAAATCAAACCAATGGAGAATTTGCACCTGTTGAATTTCTGTGTGTCTGACAGCAAACACAAGTAGTGAGATTGCATGCCCAATGGCATTTCACATTCATTACTCATTTTATACTTTCTAATCAGAAATGCAATTATCTGCATCTGGATTCCCAATTAGGTGCATGTGGCTTTTGAATAATGCATTGAACAACGCTGCTTTAAAACATCTGTCCTTTTCCAATACAAAGCCATACATAACACAATAAATTTGAAATGGGTAAATGGGAATCCCCTTCCTACTGAATTTTTCTGGCTAATCCTTTTCAAATTTACACACTGACATAAGGTATTGAATTTAATCTATTGCCTTTTCTCTTACAGAGATTCCCTAAGGTGGCAATTCCCACTTTTCTGAATTTAGATGGATATCCAGATATAAGTGGAAGTGCTAAGCCAAGAAAACCAATAAATACTTGTCTCTCCAAAAATGCAAATGGATCCCCTGGTGGACCAATGCCATCCTGGCATGGCTTGAACTTCCAGAGTGGACAACAGGAGCAATAGTTAGACCATGAAGCCATCAAAGATGTTTGCGTGACAGCTCTGCCCAGGAACTGGAGTCTGTTACATGGAGCAGGTAGAATCAAATGAGATCCACAAGTTTAGTTTAGTTTATTAGTTTGGAGATACAACGCAGAAACAGGCCTTTCAGCCCAACGGGTCCGCACCAACCAGCGATCTCCGCACATTAACAATATCCTACACACACTAGGGACAATTTACACATACACCAAGCCAATTAACCTACATACCTGTACGTCTTTAGAGTAGGGGAGGAAACTGAGGATCTCAGAGAAAACCCATGCGGTCACGGGGAGAACATACGAACTCTGTAAAGACAGCACCCGTAGTCGGGATCGAGCCCGGGTCTCTGGCGCTGCAAGCGCTGTAAGGCAACTGCACCACCGTGCCACAATAAGTGTCATATATTGTTACCAATTGCTTTTCCACTGACAACCCCATTCCCAAACCTCCTCCTTGCTCAGGATGATACTTTAGGGACAGCATTCTGGTCCAACTGCTAGAATTCTATCTGATTGATGGGTAACGTATCAGTCTTTAGTTGAACTGTTTGTCTATTCATTGATTCTTTATTCATGGTTATGAACACACTCAAACCCAAAAACTACATCAAGATGTTCAACTCTAATACAGACTTAATTCCACAAGGTCATGAGACAAAGGGTTAGGATAGCAGCATCTTAACTAGTTTGCTTCATAAAATAATTGAAGATACAACTAAGGACAAAAGCACCCTTGAAAATCTTCTCTTCTGCAGACCTGCAACTCCTTGTTTCATATTTAATTTTTGAGATTTGTGGATTTTTTTTTACATAAATCATCACCATCTTTTATTTATTTAGAAAGACAGTGACTGTTCCTGAAGACAGATCCTCGTGGCTGTGGGATTAACACATTTCATTAGGATATACACAAATACTATTTCACGCCAAGTGCAGTGTCAATGGAAAATATGTTTTCATTGCCAGGTTTGCTGGTCTCAGCTCTCAGGTCTCAAACTTTTACTGCATTTCAAACTCAGATAAGATCTTTTGAATTCAGGATGAATTGCTTGGTTCAATCAGTTTTTAAAGATTTATTTTAAGCTTTATAATTCAAGCCTTTAATACTGTTTCTAATAAATCTAGAACAGATGCCTATGATTTATATTTACAAATACTTTTTAAAATTAAAAATGTAGTCTTCCATCTTAGATGCTTGCGAGAAGTGTAGCTGTGAAGTCAAAGATACGCTGAAATTTTAATTTTCTTTTCATAAAATATGATCGTGTTAAAATAGTCTACTGTCAGTTCTCATGATTTTGTATCATGTGCCAAACAACCATTACCCCTGTTCTACTTGAGGCATGAATTCCAAAATAAAGTGGTAATTCCTTTGTAAAATAATATTGCGAGCTAAATAACATTTCTATGCTATTACTAATATTACCCATGTGATCAATGGTCCTAAACAAAATTAAGTCAAGTAAAATAAAGATTAGAATGACATTAATCAGAATCAGATACAGAATCAGATTTTATTCGCCAAATATGTTTTGCAACATCCGAGGCATTTCACTGGCCAGGTCACTCATAAAATGAAAAGCAACAGAATCAAAAAAACATTTTAACATGAACATCCACCACAGTGACTACTACACATTCCTCACTGTGATGGAAGGCAAAATAAAGTTCAAGTCTCTTCCTTTTGTTCTTCCTCGGTCGGGGGCCTCGAGCCTTCCGTTGACGGGACGGTCTTGACTTCCGCGGCCGGTGCCCTCCGCGTCGAGGCATTCAGCTCCTGCATCAGGGGGATGTCAGCTCCCCCGCACTGGACGATCTTGACTTCCGCGTCGGGGCTGGACGAACCTTCTGCGGCGTTGAAGCTCCCAACTCGGCCTGTCATGAGACTGCGAGCCCTTGATGGTAATTCCGCAGGCCGCGGTGGGAGTAATCCCAGGCAAGGGATCCGCTCCGATGTTAAGTCTCACGACAGTCCGAAGCGGCTCCAGGCTCCAGCGATGGTAGGCCGCAGAGCCCGGAGAATGTGATCCGAAAAATGATCACATCTCCGGGAAGGTAAGAACTTGAAAAAAAGTTTCCCCTGATCCCCCCCCCCCTCCCCCCACATAAAACAAACCGAAGAACATTAAAACAAACTTTTAACAGACTTTTAAAAATAACAAAAAGGTGAAAAAAACGAACAGACTGTCGGCAGGGCTGGCCATCTCCCCAGCACCTCTGGTGGTCCTAAATGTCCCATTTGCGATTTAATTAAATTATTTTAGTTTTGAGATACAGCACAGAAACAGGCCCTTCGACCCACCATGTCCGCACCAACCAGCGGCCCGTACACTCAAACTATCTCACACACTAAGGATAATTTACAATTTTTAGCAAAGGTAAATTGTCCTACAAACCTGTGCGTTTTTGGAGTGTGGGAGGTAACTGCAGCACCCAGGGAAAACACACCCGGTCACAGGGAGAACACACAACTCAATACAGACAGCACCCATAGTCAGGATCAAAACCGGCTCTGGCGCTGTAAGACAGCAACTCTGCACCACCGTGCCGGCTCGGGGAATGATGTCCTTGTGATAATGTCTAAACTTACCAATATCCCACTATTATCTGCCTGATGGTAATAGTAGGGTCATGTTTCCCCCAGATTAGTTTATATCAGTTTTTCATTAACTTTAACACTCTTTGTTTGTTAAACAATACACTTCACAAGATAGGAAGTTTCTCTTAGTCCTTTGGGCTTGAATATTGAATTTTCTCAATTCTGTTAACCTTGCTGTCTCCTCCCCTTCCCACCTCTCCCTCAGCCCTCGGGCCCTGGCATTCCCTCTATCTCTATCTCCCTCCCCCACCCAAGTCGCACCAGCTTCTCATTTTCACACCACAAACAGCTTACAATGGCTTGTTCCCTTTATCACCGATACTTTTTTGCATATCTTTCACTCATTGTTCCTTATCTCTCCACATCACCGTCTATATCTCTCGTTTCCCTGATCCCTGACCAGTCTGAAGAAGGGTCTCGACCCGAAACGTCGCCTATCTCCTTCGCTCCTTAGATGCTGCTGCACCCGCTGAGTTTCTCCAGCTTTTTGTGTACCCAATACACTTCACAAGATAGGAAGTTTCTCTTAGAAGTTTCTCCATTGATAGGCTTATGTAAACATTTCTGAATGTTAATGATTTCTATGTTGGTAATCTTTATGAAAGCTTTCATGGGTTTTGTTGCAGCAGACCATTGAACTGAAATGGAGTGAATTATCTCTTAACACAATGATACAATGTGTTCATACTTTATAAATCCATCAACAGGAAAAGCAACTGGCATGTTGTAATGTTGCATAAATTAGTAATTTAACGTACCATATAAAGGGCTCATGTTGAATGTAAAACTGGTGAGTATAATTTTTAAACATGGATAGGGTCTTCAAATGTTTTTTTGAACTGTCTTGTAGTGAAAAGTTTGTGGAGAAATATTTTCAAAAATGTCTTGAAATCTTCCGTCAAGACTAGTCTCCATTATTAAGAATTATGTACATTTGATTTGGACATTTTTTTTCTAAATCCAGGCTAAATGGGGTGATGGCCGCTTTAATAGAAAAATCCATGGTGATCACAGGAGTGAAGCACTGAGTGAGGTTTCTGTGGCTTGTCAACATGTTAGCCTCCCTAGAAGTGGTAAGTATACACAGCTACAAGGGGAAAAAAAATCTCCTGGCAACAGCAGGAGCCCCAAAGTCTCAGATTTAACAAGGACCAGCTGAAAATGTGAGTCTAACAGCACACAGACCATCTCGTGTCTGCCAATTCATTTCCTGGCTTGAAAAAACCTTGTTTCCTCTCAAACATGGCAGCGCACCAGGGGAATTCTGAATGGAATCAATTGCACTTGTTACTAACTGAGTTTCCCTTTTATTCTTATGTTACCGAGACCTAGATTCTCAGCTGCAAGTAATTATGATGAAGAGTTACTGAGTAATGGCTTCCAGATTCCTGCTTGATGTAGTTTTAATTAAAAGGGACAGTTTTAAAGTACATACCATGTAAATGTGCTTCATTCTTTTTTTGAAGACACTGGAAACTTCAAAATGAAATAGGGGATGTGTATACAGCATAGTTACATTTTATGCATTAGAGATGAAGAATAAAAGTTTTCATTTTGTTTCAAATCTAAACAGTCAGATAATATGCTTTTGGATAGAAGAAAGGAAACTGTAGATTCTAAGAAGTCAATATTAATAGCGAAAGGTCATGAACATTTTAAAACACCTGCTTCTCAGCTCTCAGAATATGACATTAATGCCTTATTTTTGAAATGTAATCTAGAGCGATTTAACTGACTGTGGGAGTCACTGACAGAAGGTATGCTATCATATTATTTAATAACGGATTTAATTAGCAGGGCCTCGTGGCAGAAAATGCTGCTGCTCACCTTAGGTTGTTTGGAAATAAATGTAGGAGTCTTATACATCCAAGGAAATCCATACATGAATTGAAAAATTATTATAGTTCAAGATAATCCCCCCAAAATAATTTAGTTTAGTTTCTTTTAGAGATCCAGCGTGGAAACAGGCCCTTTAGACCACTGGCTCCATGCCGAACGATGCTCACCCATACTAGTTCTACCATGCACCCTAGGGACAATTTACAGAAGCTGATTACCTTAAAAGCCTGCATGCCTTTGGCGTCTGGGATGAAGCAGCTGGAGAAAACTCATGTGATCACAGGGAGAACATACAAACTCTGTACAGACAGTAGCTGTAGTGAGGATCGAACCTGGGTCTCTGGCGCTGTAAAGCAGCAGCTTTACTGCTGCGCCACTGTGCCCCCCTTTCTAGCAAGAGTTTACATACATGGTAAATTGATTGCACAACTGAGGCTACTGATTAAAGACAATAAATTGAAATAAGATACAGTGATGTCACTTAGACAATCCCCTTATCTGCAATAAAATATTGGCAATAATAACACAAACACACTTACGTATAATATATCACCTTAGCAATGTATATCTGGAGAAAAAGGAGCCAATGGCAAATGGTATTTAGCAGGGAAAGTGCTGAATGAGGAGATAGGAGAGTTTGTGGATGATCTTGGCCTGCAGATGATAAATAAGAAGATGCCAAATCAAGGTTTGAAAGGATTTGAATGCATTGACAAGAAATTCAAAGCTGAAGTATTGATGAACTGGAAGCAAACCTGAGTCAGGGGCTCAGAGTGCAGAGTGAGAGGGGTTTGGTATGCAATAAGATTCAGGCAGCAGAGTTTTGCAAGGAAGTGAAGGATAGGAGGTTGGGCAGAAGAACAGTCGAGTCATGAGTGAGGCTCTCACCTGCAGATGAACATGATTGGAGAAATTCAAGCAGAGAACTATCAGGCAGAGATTTGGGAAAGGATCCAAGTGTTCAAAAGCAATCAAGTGGGATGTGAGGATGTAAATAAAAAGTCTCATATGAGTATTTTGAGATTGGGCATAATGACAATGGTTTTAAAAAGAAGAGGTCAACACATATAATGACACTATATATCCAGCACTGTTATTAACAAAGGATAACAAAATACCATTACAAATAATTCCAGAAACGTACTTCATGTGGATGGCTATTTTAGGTAAAGATGTGTTAGCTGTTTCATAGTGCCACCATTTTAGGATTTCCATTAAAATATCAGCACAATTTGATCCATTTCACTTTAACCCCAGAACAATGGCTGCAATAATGTTTTTTTTTGGTCTGATTTTGGTTGAAACAAAATTTGGGATTTATATTGGCTGACGATCTCTGAGTGGCTGCATGAGTAGTTGTCTTTAAAGAATGCGAGGTTTAAGGGAATACCTGGGTACATGTTAGCTTGCAAAGTCTCAGTTCCTACAAGCAACAAAATAGTGGGTTTGGAAGTGGAGACACCATCAATGAACATATTTTTTTTAATCAATATTTAAGCTTCCTTTTTCGTTGAATCTTCCCTGATTTATTTTCCCTAGAATTATCTTTGCAACAGCAGAATAAAACAGCAATGTGCACAATAACATGAATTATGAATTACAGTTGATTTCAATAGGAAGGGACTGAAATATGTGGAATTTCAGATATGCTGCTTATATCCCTGTGATTACATGGATTTTCCCCTAAGCTCCAGTTTCTACCCACATGCTAAAGGTAGTTAGATTAATTGTAAATTCCCCTGGTGTAAGTGGCTGGGAGGGGAATTGGTGCGATGAGGGGTGGGTGTGGTGGAGTTGAAGGGAGAAAATGGGATCAACATAGATTTTGTGCTGATGAATCAGCATGGACGTGATGGGCTGAAGGTCCCGCTTCTACGCTCTTTATGATTCTATTACTCATTATCAAGTGAGATTCAATAAAAATTCTGGCAATAAGGTTAATACTTAAACACTCCATGCATGCAATACTTACATGCATGTTATTACATTTATCACGATCGCTGTGAGAATGGTTCATTTTGACCAGTTACTGATATTTATTATATATAAACAAAACTGATGGGACACATGATCTTTGTGCTATTGTTGTAAAATGTATTTTGTCTTTCATCTCCTGCATAGAATTACGCACAATTTGATCCATCTCACAGTAACCACACAACAATGACTGCAATAATATTTTTTTTTTGTGGAATTGAAATTAGGTGATGGAAATATTGCAATCATGAAAAATCTGGTTGTTTGAACAACTCCATAACAATATTATCTAGCAGCCACAAATGCTACAATGACCTGTCTTTCTGTAGCTGCTTGTTCCTGCATGTCAGCTTTAAAAACTAGCAACCACTGAACTACACCTTTCCACCCATATTTATCCCTATAATCCTTTGTCTCTCTGTCACTTATCCATGATGGACCCACCTTCTCAGAGTATGGTAGAAGCAATTAAAATGACAAGCGAGTCTGCTTGACAAGGGATACTGCAGTTTTAATGAGTTCAATGAATAGCACCCTGTGCATTAAAATTCTCATTCAGTTCCTGGCAGACAAAAGTGATAATAAATATTCTGATTGAGATGATATCAATCATTCCTGCCTTCAGCATGCATGGAATTGCTGCCTCTTGTGGATGTAATTATTACAGCCATGATATAACGGTCATACGGTTCCTGTGTTCCATTACATGTTATGAGAAACTACATAGCTTGCGGCAAAGTATATGCGCCTCTGCAACAATTAATGCAGAAAGCATTAATTTAAGATGATAAGCATCTCCTATGACCACGATTCCATGTTCAAAAGCAAAATGTGCCCCACATGTACATTTAGAATATGTGTTCTGCTGCTTTTGCTCTGAATCGAATGTTGGCCTAAAGTGAACTGCCGCTGTGCAGTGACGCTAGGAAGGATTAGAGGAAAAAAATGAATTAGCCTCATAAATTGTTTGCCACAAAGTACATTTGTTATTATAGATTATATTTTATGTAAGTCAGTATTACCTCAGGACTTATTTCAGAAGAACAAAGTGTCTTTTTCTCCAGTAATACAAGCCCTCCAGCATGAAATCTAAAGATGAAAGGGGCATGTCTTTCAACACTCGCTTCCATATTAAAAGGAACATAATGTAAGAAATAATCTGGAAGAACTGTAATCACATAGGTCATATGTTGCCACAAATCATTTTCCTGCATTACTACCTACCAGTAAATACGAACCTTCTTATCAAATATATATCCCTCATGCTGAATGCATTAACAGTCAGAATTACACACTGAACAAATAGTTAAGACTACCTATGAATTGTGGAGGGAGGATTGGAATGGTTACACAAGTTGTTTTTGATGACTTATAGGCGCTGAGATGTAGGCTTTCATATTTTATTATTATCACTTTCTTAGTCTTTCTTGACCAGTCATGAATAAATATGTAAGCAAAGCTGATGAGGTGAATTGTGGTCCACATTCTCTTCCTGTTGCACCAGATACAACAGAAGCCAGCTGGTGGTCAGGTCTTCATCATTACTGTCACTTACTCCAACATCCTGCCAGGTGGAAAGTACAGCGATGGATCTGATCCATAAGAAAAAATACTTAAACGTAAAGCAAGGGCATATGAACAATGAAGACGTACAATAGGAAATGGACCATAGTCATTTTCTTAGATCTCAAAGCATTATGATTGTTATAATTTCACCCAGAAGAGTAGACAAAGTGCTAAAGTAAAACTACACCATGCAGATGCTGCATTGCAATCATATTCTATGGTATACGGTACATTAATAATATAGTCTGTCCAACTGTAAAAATGCAGATGCTTTCATCATTGAGTTTTGTCATTGCAAAGCAGTAGATTTAACATGAAGGCCAAGAAATGCAGGGATGTTAGGAGATTCTTCTTTGAAACAGACAGTGGCAATGATCTGGAGCTCCCAGGTAGTGAGAGTGGTGGAATCAGAAAAAGGACATTCAAGAGAGAACTGGATAATCACTTGAGAAAAGATAATTTACTGGGCCAACGAGAAAGATCATGGGGAGGGGACTGAATATTTTGCTTGGGCAGCTTGCAGCCAGTGGTATGAATAATGATTTCTCTCATAGAAACATAGAAACATAGAAATTAGGTGCAGGAGTAGGCCATTCAGCCCTTCGAGCCTGCACCGCCATTCAATATGATCATGGCTGATCATCCAACTCAGTATCCTGTACCTGCCTTCTCTCCATACCCTCTGATCCCCTTAGCCACAAGGGCCACATCCAACTCACTCTTAAATGTAGCCAATGAACTGGCCTCAACTACCCTCTGTGGCAGAGAGTTCCAGAGACTCACCACTCTCCACTCTCACTTCAGGTAACCCCGGTATTCCCTCTCTCTCTATCGCTCCCCCACCCAAGTCGCACTAGCTTCTCATTTCCACCCTACAAACAACTTACAAAGGCATGTTTCCTTTATTATCATTACTTTTTTGCATTCATTGTTCTTTATCTCTCCACATCACTGTCTAAATCTCTCGTTGCCCTTATCCCTAACCAGTCTGAAGAAGGGTCTCAACCTGAAACGCCACCCATTCCTTCTTTCCAGAGATGCTGCCGGTCCCGCTGAGTTATTGTTTTTCTGTCCATCTTTGACTGAATGGATTGCTCCAGAAGGAGCCTGGAAGGACTGAATGGGACAAATAGCCTCCTTCTCTGCCATATCAATCCTGTGATTCAGTGAAAGTAGCTGTACCACTGAAAATGTTAGCTCATGTTTTAAATACATTTTAAGCTTGAAATTGCTTTTGTGCTGGCAAAAGGATAGACATCTATATAATACTAAAAGTCTTTGTCTTGTTTGTGCTCACAATATGTCAATCTGCTTTTCCTATACCCAAAAAGGCAAGGATTACTTGTCTTAATGACTACAGTCCTGTCGCACTGACCTCTGTAGTCATGAAGACACTCAAAAGGCTTGTGCTGGCCAAGCTGAAAAATATTACAAACCCTCTGCAGTTTGCATATCGGGCCAATAGATCTGTGGATGATGCAGTCAACCTGGTCCTGCACTTCATCCTACAACTTTCCGAGTTGACTGTGCCTGAACCCCTCTGTCAGTGGATCACCAACTTCCTGACAGACAGGAAGCAGCATGTGAGGCTGGGAAAGCACATCTCGGACCCGTAAACACTCAGTATAGGAGCACCGCAAGGCTGCGTACTCATTCCTCTCCTCTACTCTCTCTACACCAACGACTGCACCTCCACAGACACCTCTGTCAAGCTTCTCAAGTTTACGGATGACACAACCCTGATTGGACTGATCCAGGATGGGGAGGAATCTGCCTACAGACAGGAAGTGTCACAGCTGGCGTCCTGGTGCCGTAGCAACAACCTAGCGCTCAATGCTCTTAAGACAGTAGAATTGATTGTAGACTTTAGGAGAGCTCCCCCTCCCCTCACCCCACTCACCATCAACAACACCACAGTCACATCTGCGGAGTCTTTTAAGTTCCTGGGAACCATCATCTCCAAGGACCTTAAGTGGGAGGCGACCATCGACTCCACAGTCAAAAAGGCACAACAGAGGATGTACTTCCTGCGGCAGCTGAGGAAGCACAATCTGCCACAGGCAATGATGGTCCAATTCTACACGGCCATCGTAGAGTCTGTTCTCACCTTCTCCATCATGGTCTGGTTTGGCTCAACCACCAAACACGACATCTGGAGGCTGCAGCAAATCGTCCGAACAGCAGAGAAGATTATTGGCTGCAACCTTCCCTCCATTGATGAACAGTACACTGCAAGGGCCAGGAAGTGAGCGGGCAAGATCATCTCTGACCCCTCTCACCCTGGTCACAAACTCTTTGAATCACTTCCCTCTGGAAGGCGACTCCAGACTGTCAAAGCTGCCACAGCCAGACATAAAAACAGTTTTATCCTGGAGTAGTTCTACTCAACAGCCAAAAATCTGTAGCCTCCCTTTGATCAGGTATTTTGTTGGTTCACATGCTTGATCAATGGTGTTTTAACACTAATGTTTTATTATTATTAATGTTTAGTGTTTTCTGAGACATTCGTAACTGTCACTGCATATCATGTTGTTACTTGTGGGCGGAGCACCAAGGCAAATTCCTTGTATGTGAATACTTGGCCAATAAACTTATTTACTTACTTACTTATTTACTATCTTCTTCCAAACACTAGGCCATAGCCTTCCCATTTTCAGACATCCTACTCGCATTTTCCCCGTTGAGGTAATAAACAACTTCCCGTCGCATTCCCACCTGTATTTCCAGTTTTTAATCCTTGAAATTTTAAAAGCAGCCCGATTTCTTCAAACTCTTCCACTTTGGAAAACAAAAACGTGTGACGTCACAATGCACTAGCGAGGCAGGACGGGACATTCCACGAGGAAGGGGCACTCCAGCACTCGCGGTGAACGAGGAGTGGTGGCGGCTGCCGGTGCCTGACGCCCGATGCCCGATGGCTGCCTGGTACCTGGTGGAGAGGGTGGTGCCACTGCCCGAGCCCGGGGACTGGGCTGAGTTCCAGGCCCCGGCGCTGCTCTATGACCTAGGTAGGTGTTGGGGCAGGGAATGGGAGTGAGGGGAGGAGGATGAGGGAAATTAGGAGGTGGGAGATGGGATGGGGAGCAAAGTGGTAGCGGGAGATGGGGGGGGGGTGTGGAGGAGGGAGACGTGGTGGGGAGCGGGGTAGAGAGGTGAGGAGGGAGAGTGGGAGGATTGAGGGAGAGGAGGGGGTATGGAGGGTAGTTGTCATGTCTACACTCCCTCTCTTGCCCCTTCCCTCACTACCCTCCTTCCCCCTCTATCCCTTCCCTATCTACGCTCAATCCCCACCCTCTCTACCCCTCCCTCTCTACCCCCTCCCTCTCTCTCCCTCACCCTCTCCCTCTATACCCTCCCTCCCACTCTACCCCCTCCCTCTCCCTCTCTCTCTCTCTCTCTCTCTATCCCCCTACCTCTCTGCCCCGCTCCCTCTCTACTGCCCTTCCCCACCCTCTACTCTCCCTATCTATTCACCTCCCTCTCCATCTCTACCCCCTCCCCTCCTATACCCCCTCCCTCTCCCTCTACCCCTCCCTCTTTACCCCCTCCATTTCCCTCACTACCCCTCCCTCTCTACCCCCCTCCCTCTCTCCCTCCCCTCTCTAACCCCCTCCCTCTCTACCACCCCTCCCCCTCTACCCCCCCTCCCTTTCTGCAAACCCCTCCCTCTCTGCCCCCCCTCCCTCTCTACCCCCCTCCCTCTCTACCCCCCTCTCTCTAGTACCCTCCCTCTCTACCACCCCTCCCTCTCTACCCCCCACCCTCTCTACCCCCCCCTCACTCTCTGCCCCCCCCCCTCCCTCTCTACCCCCCTCCCTCTATACCCCCCTCCCTCTACCACCCTTGCATTCCAGCAGCAACTGCCCACGGATCAGCCATCTTAATAACTACTCTGCAGGGGTTGGGAGATTCTAGTGCGTGGAGGGACTGGGCTCTGTGGGGTGAGTCTTGGCTGGGCTCCTCCTGCATTTCACCAGGTTCAAGGCCTCTTTCTCCTTCTCCGAGCATTTCATTCTCGCCTGATGGATTTTTAGGCCATGGTTGTTGATTAGGCCTTTCCGTAGCTTGATTGAGTGTCTTTCTCATGAAAGACACAGACTGGGGTGCTAACCCAGCCTTTCCCGGGTGCCGTCTTTCCGTGCCGTCAACTGTCTCTCCAGTAGTCACCAAACAATTCTTGGTGGTCACCCAGTTTATATCTAGGTACCATTGGCTGAGCAAGACTTCAGTGTGAAAAATATACATCTTCTAGATGCGCTGGGATGCATCCTCAGTGATGTGATCTGGGGAGAGAATGCATATTATTAAAAATAATACAATATGCAATTAGAAACATGTTTCATTTATTGGAGATGTGATATTGTAAAATAACAACATGTTTTGGATTAAGAAGTCAACCATTTAAGGTTTTCATTATATCATGTACTCAACATAGATAATAGCCATTAAGCACAAGCTTAGGTCAACAAACTTTTGTGAAGCATAACCTGTCACCATAATTTACAGAGTTGTAAAGTAGTGGTATTGATGCATAGCCAGTGAACACAGTCTGTACTGTGGGCTTCCTAAAGAAATGGCTATCATAAAATACTCCATTGGAAAAACAAATATAACATTGTGAATTCTTGTCAAGTTCTTAGTTAACAAAGGCCGTTGTTGACTTATAATTCTAAAATAAACAGCTATCAATGTACCTGCTATTGGCATTAATCTCACTCTCACACAAATCCTGTTGCAAATCGCATCTGATGACATTAGAAACACCATGCAATTGTACCCGTATATTAAAGATAATATGACTTAACACTTTATGAAAAATTTAAAGTATATTACTACGTTGGCTGTTTGTTTGTGCAAATTTAAAAAAACTACCCTTGATCTACAACTTTTGGCTGTGCACGCCATATTTAAAAAGAAGAAGACATTGGTTGTATTCAGTTGATAACGAATAACAAGTTGTTTTGATCTCATTAGATGAATAATTAACAGAATATTTCTCTAATGAAAAAAATTAATGTTCGTACTAAGTACCATGGATATGCATATTACTCCCCAGTAGTCATAAGGACATAAGGTCATAAGGAATAGTAGAATTAGGCCATTCGGCCCATCAAGTCCATTCCGCCATTCATCCGTGGCTGAACTACCTCTCCCTCCTAACCCCATTCTCCTGCCTTCTCCCCATAACCTCTGACATCCACACTGGAATGAGAATAAGTGTCCTCCTTTAAGCAAAACAGCAACACGAATCAACCAAATGACACACCACGGCAGTCTGCTGCTGCTGTGACCAATTAGCGCACATTTCATTTTACAGATTAACACCAGCAAAATTGCGTCTGCCCCTTTCCTTATAGTAATGGCTCTCCCTGACTCATCTGCAGGTGGACTACCCTTGTTGAATCATGAGCTGCAAAACTCATCCTTTAATTAGAATAGAATTCAGAATTACACAGCACAGAGGGGTGTGGACATTGCACACATATAAACATTGCACACACATAGACATTGTACACACATAGACATTATGCACATATGGTACGAAACAATACAATATCACTTTATTTATCCCAGAGGGAAATTGGTCTGCACCAGTCAAAAGATACAAAAGATGCAAGGCATTAGAAGTGTAGTATACATAGTGTAGTGGTGGACATTGCCTAGTCCATCAATCAACTGACCTCCCCACAAACGAAGGGATCTTTAGGAGACATGCTTCAAAATGGCAGCCAATATCATCAAAGACCCTTGAAACATTAGGACCATCAATGTTTCACCAGAAGATTAGAGGAAGGATTTAAAAAAGCACTTTGCAAATACTATTATTGCAATATATTGTATGGCATCTAGTACACATTTTGGGAGTCCTTGCAGACATCAACTGAATTGTCCTCACCAGTCCTTTGTGTTCTCACCATCATCAATGGTGTTGGCCTTTGCCATGAGATCCTGGCCACGCTCTCGTTCTGCTACGACCAACAGGAAGGGGATACAGGGGGCTGAAAACCGTAACAACCAGGTCCAAGAACAACTTCCCAGAAACCTCAGGCTCTTGAACTCTGCACAACATTAACTACCATCTCAGCAACTGTGATCTCCTGTGGACTGTGTCTTTGGTTACATTATGAGCTTTGGTTTTGCACTATTAAAGTTACCTAGTATTACAGTTATTAATTTATTGTATTTTGATTCTTATATATTTATCTGTGCATTATTGGGTTAACGGGGCTGTTATTCTGCAGCATATAAGAATTTCATTATTCTGTTGCTGCCACATCTGACAATTAAACAGTCTTGACTCTTGACTTGTAATAATTGATAGTTAAAGAGCTCATCCTTATCCCAATTTTTCAGCATTTCCTACAGTTTACTAGCCGCATTGCAATGCTATTTCTCTTTTTCTATTTCTATTATGGATCATGCTAACCATACCACTTCTGGCAGGTACCCTAACATCACTCTGTTCGAAATAAATTCTCCTCCCATCTTGTTTGATTCAAAATTTGATAGCATTAAAATGTTATCCTTTAGGTTCTGACTCATACTCACAAAATCAGTTTCTCCAGATTTACGGTATCAAATGTCTTCATAATTTAGATAAACTACTGAATTTTGCCTCCTAATCAAATTCTGGTGAAAATAGCCCTGTTTTTCTCTAACTTTGTATACCATTCCATGGCTTTGGCATCTTAATGCAAGTCAAAAATGTATTTATATAATTTGCACAGTATTTCATGCTACTATATAATCAGATTTATACAAACCAAGATCGGATTGACATTTTGACCATCTCAGCAACTGATCCTTCCAATTTTAACAGAACCACTTTATTTTCAAAAGCCCTTCAATATGACAACATACAGAACATTTATGATAGAATTAGCCATGTGATGCTGGGTACAAAAGAAATAATGTTTAGCTAAATAAAGAAAGCAGGCGGTGGGTCTAAAGTACGTTAAGAAAACTGAAGAAAGACCAAAAGAGCCTTTCACAAGGATCAGTGCAGGAGATTGTGCTTATTTATAATTTTTATTTAGACTCAGGAACAAGTAACTCCAGATCTGATTTTGCAAGTGATTCAGTGAAGTAATAATTTTGGTTATCACAATGAAGGAGCACCATGCAAGAAAGAAAAAAAAAAAGCTTGTAGACATATGGTGAACAAATTAGATTTAAAATATGTAAATATAAGGTGATGCACTTCAGTTAGAAAAATATGAATTACAATTTAGAGGATAAGTAACTTTAAATAACAGATATCCCATGTACCCAAGTCAACATTATTCATATCTCAAGAAAAGCAATGAAAACCCCTTATGAAAAACCAATGTCCATATTAACTCCAGCATGAATAGCAGCCATTCACCACAATTCTGTTCCTTGCTTCTGAGCCACTGTCACATCCACACTGTCACTACCACTATTAATTTGCTTCAGCTTTCCTGACATGCTTATTATGTGGCATTTATCAAGCACATTTTGGGAGTCCGTGCAGACATCAACTGGATTGTCCTCATCGATCTATTGTGTTCCCATCAAAGTAAAATTCAGACACATTGGACATTATGTGCCTTTAGCAAACCCTTGCTTGATCCCTTTATGAATCCATAATTGTCCAAATGACTAATTTCTTATTTTAGGAATATCACAGGCTAGTTTGCTGGGTTCCTTCATGAATCCATATTTGTCCAAATGACTAATAATGTAATTCCTTATTTAACTAATATTTGTCCAAATGACTAATAATGTAATTCCTTATTTAACTAATATCACGGACTAGTTGGGCTATCCATTTCCACGTTGCATATTTCCTGTAATGTTCAGTAATACTATTATAGACAATAGACAATAGACAATAGGTGCAGGAGTAGGCCATTTGGCCCTTCTAGCCAGCACCGCCATTCAATGTGATCATGGCTGATCATCCACAATCAGTATCCCGTTCCTGCCTTATCCCCATATCCCCTGACTCCCCTATCTTTAAGAGCCCTATCTAGCTCTCTCTTCAAAGTATCCAGAGAACCGGCCTCCACCACCTTTTGAGGCAGAGAATTCCACACTCACATCTCTGTGTGATAAAGTGTTTCCTCGTCTCCGTTCTAAATGGCTTACCCCTTATTCTTAAACAGTGGCCCCTGGTTCTGGACTCCCCCAACATCGGGAACATGTTCTTCTTTTAAAATTGTATCATGTAGATATATGTCCATGTGTTATTCTTCCAGTAAAATAGCCTCTTTCTGTTTCTTTGTTCAATCTATGGATCTGCGTATGGGCTCCCAAAATAACTTGGAAACTTCATCAAAGTTAACAATGTTCATATTTCTGTTTGAACTTTTTATATTGGTTCCAATATCCAAATCAAGAACATTTTTGTATGTTGAAAAGTACACTGATCTTAGAAGTTGTCCCTTGAGGCTCCATTATTCTCATCCCTCTGTTCCAAAAGAGATCCATTAACTACTCCCAGTTTTTATTGTTGTTCCGCCAACTACTTATCTATTTATTAAAGTTGCTTTAATTTTATCAACATGCTTCCAACACAGCATTCTATAAAATGTTTTCCAAAATTCCTAAATATATCAGCAACATTTTCTTCTGCAATTTAATCTGATATGTCCTCAAATAATTTTCAGATAAATTTATTGCACATACCTCGTTTCATAGATCCATATTGATTGTCCTTAATTATTCCATGCCTATTGATGGAAGTGTTCATTTTTTTCTATATTACAGCTCGTGGAATTGAGAGACGGCAATGGCGCACTGGTGTATAATCACTTGGTTTGTTTTAAATTTTGGACCGAAGGTTATTCTACAAGTACAGGCAACTCCAAATGAATGCTAGATGGTTGGTGACCCTCAAATCTTGATGATTCTCCTTATCTGGTGAGTCCATATATCGTGTAGGAAAGAACTGCAGATGTCGGTTTAAATCGAAGATAGACACAAAATGCTGGAGTAACTCAGTGGGACAGACAGCATCTCTGGAGAGAAGGAATGGGTGACGTTTCGGGTTGAGAGCCTTCTTCAGACTGATGTCAGGGGAGTGGGTGGGACAAAAATAGTATGTAGTCGGAGACAGTAAGATGGTGGGAGAACTGGGAAGGAGAGGGGTTGGTGAGAGATGGAAAACAAGGGCTATTTGAAGTTAAAGATGTCAATGTTCATACCACTGGAGTGTAAGCTACCCAAGCAAAATATGAGGTGCTGTTCCTCCAATTTGCACTGGGCCCCACTCTGACAAGATAGGAGGCTCAGGACAGATAGATCAGATTGGGAATGGGAGGCGGAGTTGAAGTTCTGAGCAACCAGGATACTATATCTCTCCATCTCTCTATTTCTATACCCATATCTCCATATCTCTATATCAGTCCATACGTCTGTCGTTTCCCTTATCCCTAACCAGTCTTAAGAAGGATCTCTACCTGAAACATCACCCATTCCTCCTCTCCAGAGATGCTGTCTGTCCCGCTGAGTTACTCCAGCTTTTTGTGTCTATCTTCGGTTTAAACCAGCATCTGCAGTTCCTTCCTACACGAGTCCATATGGAAACTGGTACCTAATACACTGATCTGCAGGTTCATATCTGCCCTTGCTGAAATGAGAACATAGGCTCAGGGAAGCTCTGCATGGCAAGGCAATATTGAAGGAGAGTAGAGGACTCTAAAAGTCACCCAGAGGCCTGGATCACAGTAGGAATCTGCCAGCAATACGTTCAAGGCATAATAATTAAAATCCAACTCTGTTCTTTGATACTTACTTTCTTAAGAATTCTTAACATGGGCAGCACTATGGCACAGCAGTGGAGCAGCTGCCACACAGTGCCAGATACAAGTTTTAATCCTGATAGTGGGTGCTGTCTGTGCGGTGTTTGTAAGTTTTCTCTGTGGCTGCATGTGCCGGTTTCCTGCCACATTCCAAATACATGAGTGTTTGTAGGTTAATTTTAGGAGATTGAGAGGGGATCTTATAGAAACTTACAAAATTCTTAAGGGGTTGGACAGGCTAGATGCAGGAAGATTGTTCCCGATGTTGGGGAAGTCCAGGACAAGGGGTCACAGCTTAAGGATAAGGGGGAAATCCTTTAAGACCGAGATGAGAAAGACTTTTTTCACACAGAGAGTGGTGAGTCTCTGGAACTCTCTGCCACAGAGGGTAGTTGAGGCCAGTTCATTGGCTATATTTAAGAGTGAGTTGGATGTGGCCCTTGTGGCTAGGGGGATCAGAGGGTATGGAGAGAAGGCAGGTACGGGATACTGAGTTGGATGATCAGCCATGATCATATTGAATGGCGGTGCAGGCTCGAAGGGCTGAATGGCCTACTCCTGCACCTAATTTCTATGTTTAATTGGCTTCTGTAAATTGCCCCTAGTGTGTAGGATGCAGAAGTGTGATAACATATACTGTACGGGTAGTGGTGACACTGGAGCTATTTTGCACATGTACTCTTTCAATGGAGTATATTCCTGAGTCATTATGTACTATTGAGTGTTCTCTGGGATCTTTGACACATGCATGAAAACATACTATCAGGTTAGCTGCAGGCTGATAATGCAGGAATAGACAGAGTGTGGTTGTTTCACAAATTCACAGTCTCAGTAGTAAACATCACCCACTGTGAACATATGTCAGCAATTCGGGCCCACATCCCCCACAATTTTCTGTCCATTAAAATTAATGGTGAACGCCATTCCAAATTTCCGACATGCATTCCTGGCAGGTGAATCTCTATGCTGAGAGCTCAAATTTATAAAATTATCACGGGTGCTGTAACTTCTCTGCAGTCACTCAATGCTCATAAAATTTTGCATTTTATTTTGCAAATCCAAAGATTACGATTTGAACCTATTATGATTTGAAGCTATTTGACTGGAGTGCAGTTATCTTTCAAAAGTCTCGTTGACACTGCATTTTGGTGCTTGATTGTGACCTTTAACTTCCTGCCAAATTGACGTTTTCGTGTTGACTGTTGAGGGTTGTATGCGCAGGAGAAATGGTTAGGTCTGAAATACAAACCACAAAGATGACAAAAGACAGGCAGGATACAAAATGTGTAAGCAGCAATGTTTGGTTTATTGATTTATGGTACTTTAACTTCACTTCACAAAGCAGGCAATGTCAATAATCTGAAGTCCCTGACTTTAACTGTCAAACAATCCAAAAGAATCTAAGTATCTAAGATGAGGTAGCACACATCACTTACAAAGTACACGAGTTTACATTATGTTAGGGTTGGCATTTGAAAATATATTGTTGGCTGTCTTGTCTTTGCAATGCAATGCAATATAACATTCATGAGAAGAGGAACAGTTTGACATCTAAGAACTATGTTTTCGTGTTATTTCTTCAGTGACATTTGGCTCGCTACACTTCTGCATTGCGTAGGTACTTGTTCCCATTTTGCAATTGATATATAAGCACAGGGAATCTTAAAATTGGAACTTAGATGCTTCAGAATAAATTTAGAAGCACATTTATCACATGGTAAATTTGATTTTGGACAATGGTGTAAATCAAGTAGACTGATTTTTATACATCTTCTCTGACTTCACATGTACCCTTTATTTCCCCAACTCAGATTTGCTCCAAAGGGTGATAGAAATTTAGAACTTGCTAAGATTCATTGATGTTTACCAAAATGCTATTGGATTTTTATTGGCTGATTATATCGAAGCATTTGGGTGCAAAACCATATTATCATCAGCATTTTTTTTTTCATTTCAGTTTTTAATGCTCAGATAGGAAGGTGAATGAAAATAAAACTGCAGAAATTTGCTTAGAATGTATTAGGTCTCACAGTCAAAACATTAAATACCAATCAAATTATCCAGAAAATATGCAATCCAAGTTGATCAGTGGTAAAATATATTCCAACATGTACAAAGTATCAGATCAAGAATTTACTTGTATGGGATATTTTTGCTATGAATTCCTTCAGACTTGCTGCCAGTATTCCGAGGTAGAATTATCTGAGTCTGTACAAATTTGGATATGTTTACAATGTGTAATAAAGTCTCTTCCTCTACTGGCCACTGAAATGCAATACAGTCGTACAGGAACTGTAAATTCATTTATTTTGGATTGCTTGTAAATCTTGTAAGAGTATGAGAGAGCTAAAAGCAAAATACAGCACATGCTGAAATTCTGAAATAAAAATAAAACATTCTGAAAATGTACTCTATTTTAGTTCTAATGATTGATCCTAAATGTGAACTCAGTTTCTTTCTCTGTGGATGCTACCTGGATGAGTATTTTCAGAATTTTATGCTTTGATTTAGAAATCCCAAAGAGTTGAAAATGAAAAACTCTCAGCAATACAAATACGAGACACACACATACACACATACATATATATATATATATATATAGATATATCATTATATCTTGGAGTTCACTTGCTAGAGATCCAAGTTCCACTACATCATCCAGAACAACAAATGATTTGGTTACAATGTCCGTTACTGAATATTCCCTTACACCATTACGGGAAATTTTATATATATATATATATATATAATTATATATATATATATATTTATATATATATATATATATATTTATATATATATATATATATATATATATATATATATATATATATAATTAGAGTTGTTCTGGATGATGTAGTGGAACTTGGATCTCCAGCTAGTGAACTCCAAGATATAATGATGATGGAAACAAAAGATGATGGAATCTTGAGCAAAACATAATGTGCTGAAGGAACTCAACAGGTCAGGCAGCATCTGTAGAGGGGATAGACAGACAAAGTTTCAGACCCCTGTCCTGCACCAAAACATAATCTGCCCATTCCCTTCACAGATACTGCCTGGCCTGCTGAGTTCCTCCAGTACTTTACAATAATGATCTGGGATTCATGCATGCCCTCAACATTGCTGAAAAACTGAAATATTATGGCACTAATTCCTACTAATTAGTTATTATGCCCATTCATTGCTCGCAACCATTTATAAAGGAAATTACTCATGTCAATGTATCTACTTTAATGGTTTGTTTCTCAGCTCACCTTGCTGCCAGCATATCTGAATGATTTACATTTCCTCATTGTGAAGAAGACTGTGTGGCACATAGTGAAGTAGGAAAGTGGAATTGTCCTACCCACTGTTTAGTGTGGTGATACATCTATCAAGGTTTTCCTCACCCAATGTAAGGTAGAAAACTCATTTGTAATACCTTCTACAAAAAAAACATATTTATACAGTGCTTTTAATGCAGTAAAATATCTCAAGGTGTTATTATTCAAATCCTCAGAATTACATATAGGTTGATGTATTCAGAATGGCATTCTTTTCCGAACACCAATATTGAACCGAAGCAATTGTGCAGTTAAATAATCCTTCTGAAATGATATAATGGAGGTGGAACGTAAATTCATTTGACAGAGTAAGTGAGACAAAACCCACAGTGAAAATTTGGGGAACATTCAGGATGAAAATTAGAACTAGATACAAATGCTTCCAGCACAAATGCCATGTGGGATTTTTGCAAGGAGTGTGACAAATTAAAAGTAATAGTCCTCATGCTCCAGTGTCTAATGTCTAATGTGCCAGTGAACAAAGTCTGGCATTGCCATAAATTTGGTCTAAAGTGTTAATGAGGAAAGCCACTGCCATTCTACGACTGAGTTCATGCCCTAACCACCTCTTTTCAGGTGCAGATGATTAAGTGTGTATTTGAACATTGCTGTAAATTTCTATAAAATGTTTTGGCCAGGGAAAGTGTTATCCAGGGCTACTGTTATTTCTGTCCTGCAAAATATCTTCCATATTCGGTTTCTATTATGATAAGTTTACAGCCCTTACTTTATTATTCAAAGGAGCTACACCACAATTTATGATTACATTTTAGCCTTTGCTTTCCGAACTTTGGTCATGGCAACCTGAGCAAATGGACAAGAACTTCATTGATGGCCCACTGCCAGCCCTGGGATGCCCACAGAGTGGGCATAGTGACTGTCTGCCCTCTGCACCCACCAGGTCACCCTAGTGGAGGGAGGTGATGTGCTTCAGCTTGTCTATAATCGGTAAACAGCTGCATCATTGACCATCAATATTTTGTGTGTCCTTTACTTGAATTGGACTCTTCAGAAGAAGGTTATCTTCTGACACATCTGGGTTTTTTCCCATCTAGAGTACAAATAATTATTCTTTTCGACCTACTTAATTTTGGTTTGGGACAAATCTACATGGGATTTGGCAACGGCATTATCCCTCTCGGCTTGAGTTTGTGCAAAATATATAATGTAAATGTGCAACTATTATCACCTGCATTCTTCCCCATAATACTCTGGCTTGGTTTTGATTCTGGAAACATTTCAGATGACAGAAATTCAGTGAAGACTTGTACGTTGGAACTGCATAATGGCACACAAGGTGAATAAGCAGCTTGGATCAAAATTACTGAAACAGTTAAAGTTCTCAATTAAAGTTAAGATTCTGGAAAATTGAACTAATCACATGTGCAGGAAGATAGGAATAGGTTAATTCAACACCATAGTTGGCACAGACATGTTGAGCCAAATAACCTGTTTCTGTGTGATACTTTTCTATGATCCATAGTTCTGCTTTATTCAAATACATCTTTATCTATTTAATTAGTAAATGCAACTAACAGTTATACAGTGGGATGTCCGGAACCTTGAAGTAATCTAAATTTCAAAACCTCTGGCCAAATACTAAGAGTATTCTTTTTTTGTTTGTTCCTAAATCACTATCTTTCTAAAGTTAAGGCAGGGGATCCTAGTGCACATGCATTAAATATCCATTGGAGTAATATTCTCAAGTAATAGTTTACTATGGTAGTAAGGGATACATATGAATTAATTGTATTGATAATAAAATGGTCATTGAAAAGACATAGTAAAACAAAGATAATAACTTTTATATAACAGTAGAAAATCGCAAAGGCAAAAAAAAATCATAGAAACTCAAATTCTTTCTTTAAACCCAATCTGACAGCATTTGAACAATTTTCCCACACAAAATATCAGAGATAACCAGACATTTTGTATCTTGATAACCACAATGGTCAGATATTGGCAAAACTTCCTGAATTAAGATCTGGCGCATTGATTCTTAGAAATAAGTTGTGTGTGGAGAACAATGAGACTCACCACATCCTAAGGAAATAGTTTTCTACAAGAATAATATTTTCTGTTTTAGTGTGTCTATCAGAAATTCAAGCTCATAAATCTACAATATACTTACAAAAGGTTATTAGAAGAAGAAACATATATATTTCTCATTCAATTTCCCTCCCTGAGTGGAACTAGTATTTGAGAATCAGATTTGGAGTTAAACCTTCACCAGGTCTGCAATGTATCATTTCAACTGACATACCAACATAGGTGATCTGGGAGTGCTTTGTCCCGGCCGCTAGCCTTCTGCTGAGACTTTCATCGAAGCCTCCCTTGAAATCACATGCTTCAGGTAAATATTCCAGAAGCAGGAAGCAGTCACCAATCATTCTTCATTCAGCCAGTTTCACACAAAAACAGATTACTCCACCATTCCTGCTAGTCCTTCTTGTGGGTTCTTGCTAAATGCAGCACAGTTGTTGTGAATGCCCTTGTATGACTAATTTCTACACTGCAAGGTAAATTCACGTGAAGTGTCACATTTAGTTATTATTTATTATGGATGCGATTTATTGGCCTGGTTATGGAGATAAATTATTAGGTTAATTAATTGAGTTGATAATTGAGGGAAATAGTTGCGAGTCTGGAATTGGTAATCTTTTGGAATAATTGTACAGATAATGTGGCTTGATGGATGGATTTTCTGATATTTACAGGGTAATCTGTTGAGATATTTTGTGACCTGCTAACCACAGAGGCCATGCATTAGAGGTACTTCCTGAAATAAATTCTGGTATGTTAATTTTCAAAAAAACAGGTTATGAACAATGAGAACAATGAGACTGGCTATACCTTGTGGCAAGATTTTTTACAAAAGGAATCTCTTCTTTTCAAGGATGTCTGTTAGAAATTCAAGCTCACAAATCTACAGCACAAAGAGTAATTTTCTTAATATCGGGTTAACCATGGACTTTTTATGGGGTATTTAGTGACCATCGGGTTTACTTAACCATATAACCATATAACCATATAACAATTACAGCACGGAGACAGGCCCTCTCGGCCCTTCCAGTCTGTGCTGACCATTTGTTTTCCCCTAGTCCCATCTACCTGCACTCAGACCATACCCCTCCATTCCCATTACGTCCATATACCTATCCACTTTACTTTTAAATGTTAAAATCGATCCTGCCTCCACCACCTCTGCCGGAAGCTCATTCCACACAGCCACCACCCTCTGAGTAAAGAAGTTCCCCCTCACGTTACCCCTAAACTTCTGTCCCTTAATTCTCATGTCATGCCCTCTTGTTTGAATCTTCCCTACCCTCAATACTTACAGGGGCAAATTATACAGGAGATTTGTCTATTACTATTATGTAGGTAACAAATGAGTTAAGATATTGATGGATTATTCTGATTGATGGGTTAATAAGGGCAGGTTGTAAAAAATAACAAGAATGAGATGAGCACCGCTACTGAGAGCAACATCAAAAAGGAATGTGAAAGCTGCAAAATGCAGGACTGCAGGGCATGCCAAACTGGTCAGACCATCCTTGTGAGTAGAGTAAACTTTAGCCAACATTACAGATGTTTGGCCTGCAGCAGGACTGGATAGTTCTGACACATACATAGAGGACAAACACTGATGCTGTTTTTTGATTGAATTGATTGAAAGATGCAGCATCTAAACAGGCCCTTCAGCCCACTGAGTCCACATTGACCATCGATCACCTGTTTACACTAGTTCTATTTTATCCCACTTTCACATCCACTCCCTACACACCAGGGACAATTTACACAGGCTAATTAACAACACATGTCTTTTGTGTGTGGGAGGAAACTAGAGCACCCAGAGGAAACCTACGTAGGTCACTGGGAGAATTTGCAATCTCTACACAGACTGCAGCTAAGGTCAAGATCAATTCCGAGTCTCTTGCATTCTGAAATAACAGCTCTACCAGCTGTGTCACTGTGCCATTGAATTCAATCTTCAATGTGGAACCTTTTGGAACAGTGCCTCATATTCTGTCTGAGTATGTTGCAGTTTTCCACACTCAGTATTGTATTCAACATATTCAGGTACCTCGCTATCGTAAAAAACTATCCCCAAGATATCCATGACCTTATTGTATTCCCTTTAGACTCGTCCATTTCCTCCCCACCCATTCTGCAACTTAAAACTCAATTATTTTCTCTGAAAACAATAACAGAAAATGCTAGAAACACTCAGTAGGTTAAAGAGAAAGTGAAAAAAATCTTCTGATAAGGATCCCAAATCTGAAGCATTAATTGTTCCCCTTCTACATATGCTGCCTGGACTGCTGAGTATTATCAGCACACTTTTATTTCAGATTTTAAAAATTCACATTATTTATTTTTGTTTTATTTTCTTTGTTCTGGTTCTAATGAAAAGACTTTGACCTGAAATAACATCTTTGTTGCCCTTTCCACAAATACTGTCTGAGTGTGTTTGAAGAAGTGCTCCGACCTGAAACATCACATACCCAAGTTTTCCAGAGATGCTGCCTGACATGTTGAGTTTCTCCTGCTCTCCTCCTGTGTGTCTGCAATATCTGCAGTTCAGATTGTTTATACTGTTTCCAGTGCTTTCTGGTTTACATGAACTTGGCTGATTGTGTGAATGGCGACCATACTGGATGGAATAGGGAGAGGATGGAAGAAAGTGGCAGGGCTACTTAAATCCAGGATTAATAGGTTTTATTATGTCTATTACACCAGGGGAAGATCAGAAAGCTGAGGTTCATAAAGGGTGGGTGGCCCAAGCAGTCAATATTTACCCCAAAAAAGATATGAACAGTGTTTTATCGGCATTGTGGAAGTTATAGTGGATTATTTACCTATTTTCTACAGTTTTGCAAGCAGTACTGTAGAGTTTTTACTAATGCTGAAGATAAACTACACCTGCAACATCTGCAAAAAGAGAAGAGCTAACATTTCACAATATGTTGGCTTTGGTTTGTTGTAGTCATGTGTACCAAAATACAATGAAAAGCTTTGTTTGCAGGTGATCCAGTCAAATCATACTATACGTGAAAATAATCAAGTTATACACAAGTACAACAGATTGTGCAAAGAGAAAATACCAGCGCAGAATTTAGTGTTACAGCATTATAGTGCGGCAGTTATAGTCATAGTCATACAGTAAGGAACAGGTCCTTCAGCACTTATCCATGTTGGCCAAGATGCTCCATCTAAGCTAGTCACATTTTCCTGCATTTGACATATCCCTCTAAACCTTTACTATCCATGTACCTATCCAAATGTCTTTTAAATGTTGTTATTATACATGGTTCAACTACATCCTCTGGCAGCTTGTTCCATATACCCATCACCATGTGAAAATGTTGCCTCTCGTGTTCCTTTTATATCTTTCTCACTTAAAATCTGTGCCCTCTCATTCTTGATTCTCCTACCCTGTGCAAAAGTCTGTGCATTCACCCTATCTAAGCCCTCATGTTTTTATACACCTCCAGAACAGAGGAATAAATCCAGTTACAGAGAATAAATCTAAAGTCCGCAATGGGGTAGGTTGCAAGATCGGGACCATATCCAAGCATCTGGGGGAAGTGTTCAGTTGTCTGGTAACAGCAGGGAAGAAGTTGTTCCTGAATCTGGTGGTATGTGCTTTTATACTTTTAGATTAGGTTAGATTAGATTGGATTATTTTATTTGTCATTCAGACCTTTCGGTCTGAACGAAATTTCGTTCCCCTGCAGTCATACATATAATTTTTTTTTAAATGACAGAACACACAATAAACACAAATTTAACATCCACCACAGTGAGTTCACCAAACACCTCCTCACTGTGATGGAAGGCAAAGTCTTAAAGTCTCTGTCTCTTCCCTCTTTGTTTCCCTCTGCACCGAGGCGATCCAAGCTTCAGATGTTGTGACCCCACCGGGTGATGGTAAGTAAGTCAGTCCCGCGGTTCAACCGAGCTCCGCGAATGGGCAGGTTCAACTCCGCAGCCCGACTTGGTCGAAGCTGCCGCCCTCCAGACCAGCGGACGAAGCTGTTGTTGCGGGAGCTCATAAAAACAGGTCACCAACCTGTGAGCTGTGAGCTCCTGACGATGTCGTCCACTGGGCCCGCGGCCGATTCCACTCGGGCCGCTGCCACTGCCGCCGCCGCCGCTGATGGAATCGCTCCGGGATCGAGTCGGGTCGCCGCTGCCGCCGCTGGAACAGCCCCGGGGCCCGAGGCCGCCAACTCCGCCATTAGGCCTCGGCGCAGACGGAGACGAAGATGGGGAATACGACAGAAATGTCGCACCCACCCCCCCCCCCCGAAGGAAGAGACCCAGACATGTTTCTCCCCCCCACCCACATACACACACAATCTAATAAAACGAAACCAACTAAAAACAGGACAAAAAAAAAATAACAGATGGACTGCAGGCGGGCCGCAGCTGTTAAGCCAGCACCGCCATCTTGGAAATGAATCTATTTTATATCTTCTACCTAACAGTAGAGTGGCCAAAGTGAAAAAAGGTCCTTGACCATGTTGGCTTCTTTCTCGAGGCAGCATGAAGTGTAGGGCAAGATTATGGGAGGGAAACTGATCTGTGTGATGGACTGGGCTACATCCACACCTCTCTGCAAGTTGTTGCAGTCTTGAGCAGAGCTGTTGTCTAAGTCATGAGTCTCATTCTCCTTTAGCATATTTTTCACAGTAATTAAGTTGTATCGGTTGCTGATGCTAAATCAGCTAATTCTGAATGATATGATTTGATTCATTTTAATATTTAGTATAACCAGTTGTTCTCCATTATGACATAATATTGTACATTATATTAAAACCAGGAGCTCAAATGTCAAGAGATTTTTAAAATGTTATATAAATCTTGGAAACCAAACTTAGATAAATGTCTGCTAAAACAATTTTATCTATATTATTTTTTATAAATGAAAATCATATACCCTTGATGTAGGCATTGGATTGTATACTTTTTTTTAAAAATGACAATGCTTTTTTAGGAAGAGGTGAAAATTGTGCAAATAATATGTCGCATCATTTTCACAGTAAAGGATTATACGCAATTCAAAGTTGTAACTAGCTTGCTAACAAAGGCTTGGTTTTAGAGAAAAGAAACAGAACTAGTTTGAGCATAAGATATTTAACCGAGTACTAATTCACGTATTTAGAATCTTTTATAGATTTACAGAAATTCATAGTTACCTCGAGCAATGGGAATTTTCATCATAAATGCTTTGTTATCAGTTTTCATTTAGAAAGCTGCAACAGGAATTCTAAACTGGCCAGATGCAGTATTTGCATGTCATGGGCGTCAAGAAGTTTACTGTTCCCACCATGCCCTTGCTATTATTCGGTTGTTATGACACTGGTCAGCAAAACGCATTTTGTACAATAACCTATTATTCCAAAAGGTAGTGAGATGTCTCTGTCAATTAGTGTAATGTCATTCTAGTCTATGGGGTTCTTGTACCTCCAGCTGTGGCCTGTTAATGATAAACTTGCCCAAAGGACCACTCCAACATATGGTTGATGGCTGTTCAAGGCTGAAAGGTGCACTACAAAAAATAATTCCTGTCAGCACTAAGTGAATAGGTCATAGGATTTACTACTGACATAGAACAACAAAGTTTGTTTTTGCACATATTTCTGTCTGGTCCCACTGGGAACAGTGCATTATGTTGAGATCCTATGGGTGAGTTGTTAACTAATATGTCACAGCTGGAATTAGGAAAAAAAATACAGAAACTTTAAATACTGCATTAATGGTAATATGCTGAGAGAAAAATACTTTTGAATATTTGATTACATGGTACATGTAAGAAGGCATAAGATTTACATTTGGTGCTATTCAAAATAGCTACCTGTATCTTGCCCAGAAAATAGTTCAAGACATGACAGTGAAAACTAGTCAAAGTCTAGGCATACAATTTGTCAGGATATGAGACATTTAATTCTGCATTGTTTAAGTCATGAATTGGAATGGTGGATATTTGCAATTGCAGTAGGGCTGCATATAGATTCATGATACTGTTACCCATAGATCATGTATCTGGCACTTCCGTAGACTACTTTAGTTTGAAAATATTCCTCTTGCATTGAATTATAACTTGCTCAGGAATTATTTTTAATGTGGTTCAACAAATTATTGTTGTGTCGTACTGCTGGGTGTGTTTTCCTTTGTTGTTGAGGGATAGAAAATATTGTGTTGCTCTCCATTCACTGTCTGCTTAAGCATTTCAAAGTCATGAGTTGCATTTGCTGTTGGCCCAAAAATGAGTCTTAACCTTGGTGTCAGGAAAGCACCCACCACTGCATCAAAATGACATTTCTATTTCCCACAGCAGCCATCTCTTTAGCCTTTCTGAATGAGTCTGCCAATTTGGTGCTAATTGCTGCTGATTTATAGGCAATTTTGTGCTGTGGGCTCTCACCCTCCAGGAACTGAATGGAGACTGCCCAAACTCATTTCATACAGGCTCCTTTGCAGCTGTCAAAGAGAAGGCTTTTATCCCATCAGTCTGGCTTGGTCTCAAACTCAAGTCCCCAAGGTGAAAGGACAGTTTTCTCCGCCACTGAAACATTTATTCTCCCTACAGTGCCCTTTAAATGAACGGGCGTTTCTTTGCTACCTTGAAATTAGTATGACTATATAAAAGAGTCCTTTCTTTAAGGGAATAGATTAAATCCAAGTTACTATCTCGTAGTACACCAAAACTTATTGTCACTTCAATATGCTATTAACGGAAAATCTTTCCTAAAAGAAATGCCTTCCTATTACTATCCTTCCAATTACCGTTGGGTGGGGTGGTGCTCAATCCAGCCAGTGTTCAACTCCACTCCACTCAAGACGTGTGCTGTGGTTTGGAGTCCAGCGGTGGTGGGCAAGTCAATGCCTAACCTCTAGCTCATTTCTGACAGGTGATGAGGAATTGTCAGCTGAAAATCAGTACGATCCAGCTTGTTCCACATAATTTGCCTGGTAAAATGAAACTATAGTGTTCTGCAGCTGGAGTTAAGCATTTTATAAACTAATGGTCCTGTCCCACCTAGGCGACTTCTTAGGCGAGTGCAGGAGATTCTGTGCTCGCCACATGTTCGCTGGTGATCTCTGGTGAGTCTCCTTCACGAGGGTTACGAGGCGTTCCCCGAAATCTGGGAACTAGTCGCGGCCTCAGAATGGTCGCCGCAAATGTTTTAACATATTGAAAAATTTTCTCCAACCAAAAATTGGTCGCCATGGAGAAAATCGATAATCCTGTAGTCGTCGGTGCAGTTGTAGTGGGGTCGCCATGTAGTTATAGATAGTTGAGGTAGTCAAAGATAGTTTTAGTTAATCGCCTTTGCTGATCGGTCATTTTCATTGGCTCATTGGGGGATAAAAAACGTAAGCAGGAGTTTTCAGAACCAAGGATAACCGACCAGTAATGTTAAATGTCTGCCAAACTTAACAGCTGTGCATCTCTGGCTTATTAAAAGTTGTCTCCACTCATTCTCCCCCCCTTCCCCCTTCTTTTAAAGGACTTACCATACTCTGTGCTTTAGCCGTCTTAAATTACAGCGCCAACCTTCCTGTTCATCGCGGTGTGTGTCTGTATCACCTTGGCTTTGCACCGTCTGAATTTCAGACAATGCTCCCCCCGCTTGCCCTGGCCCCCGTCTTTGTGATGTGTTTGTGTGGGTTCCACGCTGACAGTCGCCGTTCCAGTTCCCGGTTTTTAGTTGACTGCCAGCGACTTGACAGTCGCCGGCAGTCCGCTGAAAAATCGCCTAATTGGGACAGGCCCATTAGTCCACTTCAAATTCAAGATTACTTACATCTCAAAATCATTACTATTTCGCCTATCATGAAGTAAGTAAGTTTATTGTCCAAGTATTCACATACAAGGAATTTGCCTTGGTGCTCCGCCCACAAGTAACAACATGACAGTTACGAATGACTCAGAAAACACTAAACTTTAAATAATAATAAAACATTAATGATAAAACACCATTGATCAAGCATGTGAACCAACAAAATACCAGATCAAAGGGAGGATACAGATTTTTGGCTGTTGAGTAGAGCAACTACTCGTGGATAAAAACTGTTTTTATGTCTGGCTGTGGCAGCTTTGACAGTCCGGAGTCACCTTCCAGAGGGAAGTGATTCAAAGAGTTTGTGGCCAGGGTGAGAGGGGTCAGAGATGATCTTGCCCGCTCGCTTCCTGGCCCCTGCAGTGTGCAGTTCATCAATGGAGGGAAGGTTGCTGCCAATAATCTTCTCTGCTGATCGAACGATTCGCTGCAGTCTCCAGATGTCCTGCTTGGTGGCTGAGCCAAACTAGACCATGATGGAGAAGGTGAGAACAGACTCTACGATGGCCGTGTAGAATTGGACCATCGTTGCCTGTGGCAGATTGTGCTTCCTCAGCTGCCACAGGAAGTACATCCTCTGTTGTGCCTTTTTGACTGTAGAGTCGATGGTAGCCCCCCACTTAAGGTCCTTGGAGATGGTGGTTCCCAGCAACTTAAAATACTCCACAAATGTGACTGTGATGTTGTTGATGGTGAGTGGGGTGAGGGGAGGGGGAGCTCTCCTAAAGTCTACAATCAATTCCACTGTCTTAAGCGCATTGAGCACTAGGTTGTTGCTAGGCAACCAGGACACCAGCTGTGACACTTCCTGTCTGTAGACAGATTCCTCCCCATCCTGGGTCAGTCCAATCAGGGTTGTGTCGTCCGCAAACTTGAGAAGCTTGACAGAGGTGTCTGTGGAGGTGCAGTTGTTGGTGTAGAGAGAGTAAAGGAGAGGAGAGAGTACGCAGCCTTGCGGTGCTCCTATGCTGAGTGTTTGCGGGTCTGAGATGTGCTTTCCCAGTCTCACATGCTGCTTCCTGTCTGTCAGGAAGCTGGTGATGCACCGACAGAGGGGTTCAGGCACAGTCAACTCGGAAAGTTTGGAGTGTAGTAGCTCTGGCACAATGGTGTTGAATGCAGAGCTAAAATCAACAAACAGGATCCTCGCATAGGTCCCCTGGCGGTCTAGGTGCTGTAGGATGAAGTGCAGGCCCAGGCTGACCGCATCATCCACAGATCTATTGGCCCGATATGCAAACTGCAGAGGGTCCAGCAGGGAGTTTGTGATATTTTTCAGCTTGGCCAGCAGTGCGGCAGGCCTGTAGTCATTAAGACAAGTAATCCTTGCCTTTTTGTGCACAGGGACAATAGTGGAGACTTTGAAGCAGGCAGGGACGGTACATGTTTGCAGGGATTAGTTAAAAATGTCTGCATAGACTGGTGCCAGCTGTTTGGCACAGAGCTTAAGAGTAGAGGGGGAAACATTGTCAGGTCCTGGAGATTTCCGGCTCTTTTGTCCTCTGAAATGCCTCTCCACCTCCTCTATATTTATTGTTGATATTGGATAAGTTATGTTTGCAGCACAGAGGGTGTGGATGGTTGGGTGTGAAGTGGTCATTGGAGGGGGGTGGGTGTAGAAAGGCACAGTCTTTGCAGACAGGAGTAAAATGGCAGAATTAACCTGGTGGTTTGGCCTACGGTGTTTCTTCATGCTGTGATGACAAGCACTATGAAAGGATCCCTTTTATTTGTGCTTGCAGCTGCTTACATATATTTTATTTATATCCTTGGATATGAGTAACGTTAAATGAAAAAAAAAACAGAATAAGTATATCCAAATTAAGTGAATATACACAACATTATTATTAAAATATAATGTTGCAAAAATAATGGCAGTCATTAAGGACTACATTAAGTACTCGCTAGAATTTAGAAGATTGAGGGGGGATCTTATAAAAACGTACAATATTCTTAAGGGGTTGGACAGGCTAGATGTAGGAAGATTGTTCCCGATGTTGGGGAAGTCCAGAACAAGGGGTCACAGTTTAAGGATAAGGGGGAAATCTTTTAGGACAGAGATGAGTAAAACATTTTTCACACAGAGAGTGGTGAATCTCTGGAATTCTCTGCCACAGAAGGTAGTTGAGTCCACTTCATTGGCCATATTTAAGAGGGAGTTAGATGCGGCCCTTGTGGCTAAATGGATCAGGGGGTATGGAGAGAAGGTAGGTACAGGATACTGAGTTGGATGATCAGCCATGATCATATTGAATGGTGGTGCAGGCTTGAAGGGCCAAATGGCCTACTCCTGCGCCTATTTTCTATGTTTCTATGTATGTTTACAAGATTGCATTACAAGACTTCAGGTATGGGAGTAATGACACAAATTCAAGAAATTCAAGGAAGATATTGCTACTGTTAGGAAAGCATGGAATTCAGTGCTATGTCATTGTAGTTTAATAATAAATAGCCCAGAGACTTATATAATGTTAGGAGAACATAAATACTGGGGAAACTGATTAACTCTAGGGAATAACTCATCTGGTATGTAGCAACATTGCAATAGTGTTAATAATAAACTGCTAATCCAGGAGAAGTCTCTATTTTTAAATAATATCTTCAGAAGCTTTAACAGGGACTAATCAATATAGTATCTGGCACTAATGGTTTGAAAGCATGTGCAGGAAAAGGGGGTTTAACTATGAGTCTAACTGTGACCCATAGAGGTGCAAAACAAAGGAGGCTACCAGTATAAAACAATGAGGAGGCTACACTAAACAATTTCATTCCATTCATTCCTTGGGATGTGATTGTCCCAAGGAGGGTGTGAAGAAGAGATAATAGAAAGGTTCCAATTTGACGTTTTAGTTTTGTGCAGATATTATCTATGAACTGGAACCCACTGCCTGTGAAGTCAGTGGCACAAAATCAATCAGACTGTCAAAAGAGGATTGAATAGACAGGAAAAATTAGTCGAAGCAAAGAGACAACAAATGCTAGAGTCTACAACAACAAAAATAGAGGAGCTGAATGGGTCAGGCAGCATCTGTGAAGGGAAATGAACAGTTGCTATTCCAGGTCGAGACCAGAAAAGTCGACAGTCCATTTATCTTTCAGCTGCCCTACTTTTTATGCCAAGGAAAAAAATAATTTGCGGGAGTTTGGGGAAATGGCACTGAATGTATTGCACAACAAAGAGCCAGGACAAACTCAATAGCTTATTGATCTATAATGTATCTTCAGGTATAATGAGATAACCTGGTTTGTCACAGCCAGAAATATAGCATAGATTCAGTCACAGGTAAAATGAATAGTGGTGTAATATTATGATCTTGACTTCATTTGCAATTGGTAAAATAGCTATGGTATGAAGTGCAACTGTAGAATGTTATGACCAGACAGTAATATGCCTACATTTGACTCATAATTACATGTTGTTCAATGAAAACCATTCTCATCCACTCTTCCTTCATTGCTTATTACTCTGATGCAAACAGTGTGTGAAAAATATTACAATTAGAGAAAAACCCTGGTCATCATTTAATGTCGTTACTTAACATTGATAGTCAGGCATAGCTCTGTATTATTTTTGATTATGAACAATAACTTTGACCTAATCCTGATGTGTTGATGTAAGACACTAATTATTTGAATATCATGTACAAAAATTCCAAAAAAAGTCACTGCGTTCTGCAGATGTAATAACACAAATAGGAGCAAACAGTCTTAACTAACATCTCATTCAACCTAATAAATTTAGTCCACAAACGTTTTACATCTGACATTTTGCAGATAAACTAAGAAGTATAAATTAATACCATAAGTTTTGGACCTCGATGATTCAAGCAATTCTAATTCTTTATGATCTCCATAACTTCTCTCTCATCAGTGCAAGCAATGGTGTATTAGAACTAAATATTGTGGGAGGCAAACATGGGGAATTTCTCAAAGCATCCTTGACCTCCTTAATTGGTTTATATCGTGCATCTTTAGATCAACAAATCCACAGTTCATAACATTTTCAGAACAAAATCTGTTTTTATAATTTTTGGCAGTTAAACATCGCGGATAATGACTGTTGAACTGATGCTTTCATCTTTCATTCTGCAAGGCTTGTCATTGTGTCAGCTTTGTAAAACCATATGAATGTCTTAGTTCTACCCTGATAAATCTTTCTTCCAGAGCCCAAAGCTATGAAAGATTCTGACTTTCAAATCAGTATTGTTAGATTATCCAACTGGGTTCACCAAAATATTGCTAAAATGATTCTGAATCTTCAAAACCAGTTCAAAAATGTTGTTTAACAAAGATATTAAACAGAGGAAGAATTACAAGTCATGTGAAATAGGTAGAACGATGCTGTTTCTTCAGAGGTAGCTGATTCTGCAACTTACATTTCTAACAGATCTCTATAGTCCAGATCAGGGGTCTCCAAACTATGGCCCATGGGCCACATCCGGCCCGCCATGAGATTTTATCAGGCCTGCAGCAAGCACTTAACATGTTCCGTGCGGCGGGCTATTTAGCGGGTTCTGTGGTAGCGTGGGAACTTACAAGTCAGTTTACCATAGGCTATCAAGTTGAGAGTTTGTGTGCAGCTGCTGACAAATACAAATACAATACCAATTGCCTTTATTGTCATTCAAACAGACAGAGGTTTGAACGAAATTTCGTTCCCTGCAGTCATAACAATAAAATAAACATTACACACAATTAGTACAGTTTCACACAAACATCCATCACAGTGAATCTCCAAACACCTCCTCACTGTAATGGAAGGCAAAAGTCTTATCTTTTCCCTGCTCTTTATTCTTCTCCCACGCCAAGGCACCTGATGTTAAAGCCCCCGCCGGGCATTGGTAAGTCCCGCAGCCGATTAAGCCGCACCGGGCGATATAAGGCCCTGCGACGGGCCAATTCAAACCCCGCGATTCAGGGCGGGCAAAGTTGTCGTTGCGGGAGCTCTCGGAAATCGGTCTCCCACCAGGGACCTGCGAGCTCCCAATTTTACCATCCACAGGGCCTGCGGCCGTGGCCTCCAAAGCTCCACAGTCGGGTCGCTGCCGCCGTGCCACCTCAGTCTCCGTGTCAGCCAGCTCCATGATGGTAGGTGAGTCCACAGGCTCTGCGACTGGAGTCCTCGGTTGCAGGTCGCCAGCTCCACGATGTTAGGCCCCAGCAAAACGGAGACACGACAAGGAAAAGTCGCGTCTCCGTTCAGGGAAGAGATTAAAAAGTTAAAAGTTTCCTCCACCCCCTCCATCCCCCACCGCCCACATATGCACGACTAAAGATAAACCGAAAACGTACTCTAACAAGACGGAAAAAAAGACAGACGGACAGCAGGTGAGCCGCAGCCGCAAGGCGCCGCCACACAGATAGGTTACTGTTAGTTGTACGTGACTAATACCCAGGGGTGCAGTGCTGCCAGAGCTCACCGGGCGCTGCTCCTGCACCTCTGTAAAAAAAAAATCAAATTAAAAAGCGGAGGTAGACAAAAATGCTGGAGAAACTCAGCGGGTGAGGCAGCATCTGTGGAGCGAAGGAAATAGACAATGCTTCAGGTCAAAACCCTTCTTCAGACAGCGGGGAATTTTAACTGTGGTCGGGGAAGATCCATCACTACTGTGTGTGTGTGTGTGTGTGTGTGTGTGTGTGTGTGTGTGTGTGTGTGTGTGTGTGTGTGTGTGTGTGTGTGTGTGTGTGTGTGTGCGTGCGTGTGGTGTGTGTGTGTGTGTGTGTGTGTGTGTGTGTGCGTGAGTGGGTGCGTGTGTGGGTGGGTGTGTAGGTGGGCGTGTGTGTGAGTTTGTGTGTGTGGGTGGGTGTGCATGTGTGTGTGTGTGAGTGTGTGTGGGTGTGGGCGTGGGTGAGTGAGTGTGTCAGTGTGTGTGTGAATGTGAGTGTATGTGTGTGTGTGTGTGTGTGTGTGTGTGTGTGTGTGTGTGTGTGTGTGTGTACAGCCCGCAAACATATGCCAAATATATAATATGGCCCACATGCTGAAAGGTTTGGAGGCCCCTGGTCTAGATTAATGGTCTGGAACTCCAAACTAAATTCGGAAAAGATATCAGACATTTCAGCATTGTGCACTAATCCATATTGTTACATTTTAAGATTTTTATTTTCCTAAAAGATTCATTCATTCATAACAGTAGAGAATGATAGTTGAGAAAATACTTTCATTTTACACGGGATTAAAGTGCTGAGGCAATTTGGAGTAGTGATGCCACTATTAGCTAATTATAGGGAAGCCGATAGAATATTGTTTATATTCTATTAGTTCTTTAAAGAAAAGTCAGGTTCATTGTAATACAGAGATAATCCATGTGTAATGGTTCACATGCTGTCAAGGATCAAGAACACTAAATGTAATTGAAGGCCTGGTTTTATTTAATTAGCTGTAAATTTGCTTGGAGCATTGTGATAGGGGTATGAAAAGTGCCATATCAGACTTTTTTCAGGTTACTGGAAGGAATTGGAAAATTGCTGGCAATGTTAGCTCCAAACATCTATAATTTAGAAGGCATAACACAAAATAATTTACAATCACATTGTTGTATTCTTTTGAATTATATAGAATTCTATGTTCAGTTCTAGTGACTTAATTCAAGTAGAGTCTTACACTTCAATAAAATTATGAATTTAATAATACGTATGAATGGTGAATTCGTTAAAATAGTCTAGCAGATTGGATTAAAGTCTACCAATAGAACGGGCAGCACTTTAAACTTTGTTTGTAATAATACTGACATATGTATAAACAAATATTTCAAAGTTCACAATAAATGAATTTGATAAATAAAAATAGGACATGTAATCTAACAGTGAGGCTCTAAATGAAATGTGTATAATAGATTAAGAAAGGTGTATAATGCTGCCTGGAAAAGGTGTAAGTCTAAGAATTGGTAGAATTTTAGAAACGTTCAAAAGACAATTGGAAACATAGAGAAGATATGTTTGTGGATATATGAGCAAAAATAGTTTTAAAATCATGGTAACGAACAGCTATATAAAAATGAGGTGAATAACAACAAAGAAACAAGGATTCCTCAGAAGCAGTGTCAGCAGAAATTTCATTGTGGAATATTGAAACGCAATGGACATAAATAAATATTAAAGACAAAAGAGAACAAAAAAAGTAAAAATACTGTGACTGAGGAACTGGAAATAATTAATTTCATTCAAATAAGGTATTGGAAGAATCTGGTACAGCATGGTTCACTGGATTGATTCTTGAACGTGAGGGTTGTCGTGTAAGGGGAGTTTTAATATTGGGTTCTGCTCACTAGCTCCTAGCGAAGAAAGAAAGAGGGGTGATTTCATTGAGACATACAAAATTTGTGAGGAATAGGGTGAGCAGATTTGGACACTCTAGATCCGGGGCTCATTGTCTCAGGACAATGATCAGCCATTGATGACTGGAAAAGGAGAGATATCTTTTTGCAGAGGACTGTGAATTTTTGTAGCCCATTACCCAAGAGGATTGTGGTTGCTTGGTCGTTGAGTACATTCACAGCTGAGTGTATGAAATACCAAAGGCATTGATGGATATCACAGATAAATGAACTAAGGACCAGCCTCTAAGGAACATATGGTCTAGTTATTCTTTGTTCTTGCTTTTAGAGTCATAGTATTATAAAGTCATAAAGCACAGAATCAGGCCCTTCAGCCCAGCAAGTCCTTGCTGGCCATTGAATTGCACTACATTAGTCACATTTACCCATGCCTGGTCCATAGCCTTCTATGTTTTGGTGATTCAATTGCTTCATTTGATGCTTCTTAAATGTCTTGAGGGTACTTTCCTCCTCCACCTTCTCAGACAGTGTGTTTCAGATTCCAGCCACTCAAGGAATGAATAAAAATCCGCCTCAGATCCACTCTAAACGTTCTATCTCTCACCTTATACCCATGCCTTCTTGCTTAAGGTAGCTCCACTAGGGGCAAGAAGATTTTTACTATCTACCTTACCTAAATCGCTCATAATTGTGTATGCCTTTATCGGGTCACCTCCAAGCCTGCTCTACTCCAACAATAACACAAGTAGCCTATTGTTCAAGGGAAAACAAACCTAGGCTAATTTGTTAGTCTGTGGGTGGAAAGGAATGGTTGATTTTTCAGGTAAAAACGTCAATCATTCCTTTCCTCTCAACCCATTTGCTGCTCCCGATTCTAGCATCTGCAATGTCTTATGTCTCCATCTTGTTAATCTTCCTGTATCAAATGTATATAGAGTCGTAGTCATAAAGCATGGAAATAGGCCCTTCGGCCCAGCTTGCCCATGCTGACCAAGATGCCCCATCCACACTACACCTGCCCGTCTTTGACCAACAACCCTTTAAACCTTTCCTGTCCATGTACCTATCCAAATCTCCTTTAAATGTTGTTATAGTACTGGTGTCAGAAGTGGGATTTGAACCCACGCCTCCATTTGTTACTACGTTCCGGTGCCAGTCTGGCCCTTCTTCGCTGTCCAATATGAGCTAGTGCTGTAAGACGGCATTATTTTAAAAGGACACAAGGCCGTGTTTCCTGCTTCGTTGCATCATCGGTATTTTAACGCTGTTCATGCAGGGCACCCAGGTGCTGAAACCACTGTTTTACGGGCGAGAAGCATGTTTTACTGGCCTGGCATGGTCGAATACATCACCGAAAAAAACCAGCCCTTCGAGCCTGCCATTCATCACACCTGCCTTCTCTCAATACCTCTGTAGCCACAAGGGCCACATCCAACTCACTCAAGCAGTTTGGCACCTCACCATCAAAAGCAACCACTTCTGTCACATCCAGTATCTGCGCTCCCGTGGTCTACAGTGGCAGCTGATTTATTTGACTGGCATGGCAAGCAGTACCTGGTGCTCGTGGATTCTTATTCAGGATGGTTCGACATTGATTTTCTCAGCAGCCCCACTTCCAGCAGAGTGATTTTGAAGTTATCTCGTCACTTTTCAGTCCTCGGATCTCCAGGCAGTCTGCTAACTGACAATGGTAGTCAGTTCACCAGCCAACAATTTAAGGAGTTTGCTAGACACTGGAATTTCCACCACGTCACCAGCAGCCCTGAATACCCCCAGTCTAACGCTATGGCTGAACGGGCTGTCAAAAGTGCTAAACAGCTAATGGAACGTTCTTGCAGAGCAAAATCGGACATATTCCTGGATCTGCTCAACTTACGCAACATCTCCTGTGACCCAATCTTGGGTTCGCCCGCTCAGCGGTTGTTGTCAAGGCAAACCCGTGCCACAGTGCCTGTTGCAGATCAGTCATTGATCCCACAAGTGGATCCATCTGAGCAGGTTCAATCCAGGTTGCAACAGAATCGTGACATTCAGAAACAATGGTTTGACAAGACAAGTAGGCCACTGCCACCACTGACCAAAGGGCAGGTGGTCCGCTTACAGACTGACAAAGGCCACGACTGTATTGGAGTAGTTTCTGGTCTTGCTTCGGAGCCACGGTCATATATGGTTAGTGCTGATGGCGGCACCTACAGACGTAACAGGCAACATATTCTGCCTGTGGACGAGCCAGTTCCTGCCTCACTTTTCCAGCCCAAGTACGATGCTGTGGCTCAGCCCAACATGATGGCCTTTCATCGCCTTAGGCAATGACTCTTGGTCCAAAACTCTACAGCCAAAGAAAACAACCACTTGGCACCTACTCTCTCTGTCCATTTCAGAATCGTGCAATGAAATCATTCTCCTTTATTTTAATTAATATTTTTTGGAAAAAAACAAACATTTCCATCCGAGTCAGTGGTCCCATGTGAATTGATTCAGCCATGCTAGATACAGCAGCCACAGCTAGCACAAAGTTCAGAAGTCAGATTTGAGGTGAATTTGCCTCCTAAGCTCAGCACGACTGAGCGGCATTCTGGTCTAATTGCTGAGGCCAGCAACAGAGGGGGAAATGCCATCATCTGGTTAATTCAGAAATCAGAGGTGCAAATGGATTTGGAATCCTGGTGCAAGGTTCCCAAATAGTGCATTTGCAAGTGGAATTGGTAGTATGAGTACTAATGCAATGCTAGCATTTATTTCAACAGGGCTAGAATACAAAAACAGTGATGTAATGTTGAAGCTTTATAAGCCACTGTTCAAACCACATCTGGAGTATTGTGAGCCGTTTTTGGGCCTCATATCTAAAGAAGGATGTGCTGGTATTGGAGATGGTCCAGAGGAGGTTTACAAGAATGATCCCAGGGATCATATTGGGTTAACATATGATGGGCAGGTTAGATGGCACTGAGCCTGTACTCGCTAGAGTTTAGGATGAGGGGGGACCTTATTGATACCGAATAGTGAAAGGTCTGGATAGAGTGGATGTGAAGAGAATGTTTCCACTAATGGGCAGTCTCGGACCAGAGGCCATAGCCTCAGAATGAAAGGACATACCTTTAGAAAGGAAATGAGGAGGAATTTCTTTAGAAGGTGGTGAATCTGTGGAATTCATTGCCACAGAAGGCTGTGGAGGCCGTCAATGGATATTTTTAAGGTAAAGTTTGATAGATTCTAGATTAGTAGAGGTAGCAGGGATTAAGGGGAGATGGCAGGAAATGGGGTTAAGAGGGAAAGATAGAACAGCCATGATTGAATGGTGGAGTAAACTTGATGGGCCGAATGGCCTAATTCTCCTCCTACATTTCATGAACGTGGGAACCTGTAGAGAGCGAAGTCCCAAGAGTTATATTCTGAACAGCCAATGAAAGGTAGATATGTTTAAGCCCAACACATGCAGTTTAAAGGAAATATAATCTTTATGATCTTGAAGTCATTTCTGATTTGCCATATTGAACTGTATATTGTAAATAAAAGCTCCAGCACTCCAGCTGAATGCTGCAATAAACATCTGCAATATATATTTTAGACCTATACATCATCAATCAAATGTTCTTGATCTAATACTACCATTGATGAAAAGAAAGGTATTTCGATTATAGTGATGGTTAAAGGTGAATTACAATTGATAGTAAGATTAAACGAGAACTTACCAGTTTGAAGTTTGATCCTTATTTTATGAGGAGTTACGATGACGGATTACGTGAAGACCCCGCCAGCACGCATGCGCGACATTCTTCAAAGCAACGGTGTGAAATCACAGATAACAGAAGTTGACTGAATGTATAGTAAGATAAGAGAACTAAAATACCAGTTGATCTTTATATAGAGGATTGGGAGCAGAGGGCACGTAATCCCTCATCGTAACTCCTCATAAAATAAGGATCAAACTTCAAACTGGTAAGTTCTCATTTAATCTTGCTATTTTACTTCGGAGTCAAGTGAGTGACTACGTGAAGATTTCAAAGCTCAGTGATTTCATGCCGTGGACGAGTCCATGCATCACACACTGCATCAGTAAAGAGCTAATTTTAATAATGCATTCAGACATGACATAGGTATAGACATGTTGATGCTATTAATGTACACATAATGATAATAGTACCTCCTACACCCGGGAGGACTATATCACAGACCTAAAAAGAGTCGGCAAATACCCCTGGTCTGGCAAGGGTATTTTTAAAATGTTTGGAATCGTTCGTTAGACCATCCTGCAGCCGCTAGGATGTGGTCCCGTGAACGTCCATCCCCTGCTGCTGATATAGTTGCAGCCTGGGTGGAGTGAGACTTGTATGTCAGTGTTCACTCCTGTATCCCAGAACCCATATTAACCACCGGGCGATGGTCTGTAGTGAATTCTCTTGTGAGGCTTCATGTGACTAACAAATCATTGCTAGTTCAGAGTCGCTAAGGCTCTAGTGACCTTAACATACTGGTGTAGATTTGTGGCCACATACAACCGAAGGTCCATGGGATATGCCAGCAATTCTAGTTTGAGACCTAATGTCCTTGGCGATTTCTGCTGATTAAGTGATAACATAAATGTAATTCCCTGCAGAATAATCATCTTGTCCAGTCACAGCTATGCAAACTGGACCCGTTTTGCTGACTCAGCATCATGAGCATAACCACTTGGTTTAGTGAGTCAAGGGCAGGGATGTTCCAATGTTAACATCCCATATCTCCGCGTACCTGGCCTGGGGGGTGTCGAGTTGAAGATACCCTTCATAATCTCGATATCAGAAGGTGACCCGACAGAGTGGATTCTGCTCCTCGCAGCCAATATGCTGAGAAGGCATGTGTGGCACAGTAATGGCACTCTTGTATGATTGTCAACCCCATATGGAACTGAACTTAAGACGTCAGTCATCCAACTTATGTGTTAACAAAAATACTCCCCATCCCTATGAGGGAAGCACTGTTTGTTTGGTGCTAACCCTGCAATTGCAGTGAGCACGTCCATAGTTTGGTTTGACAATTCTAAGCCGCAGGAAGCGGTCTTCCCAGTCTGCAAGTCAATGAATTGATTTAAGTATGCAGAGGATGGTTCCCCGGTCACGGCTAACCAACCATTTTGTGCCTGGAATACCACATAAGGTTCTATCATCATTCCCAACATCAGCGGGAATCATGGCTGTATTGGCCAGTCAGGCACTCCGAAAATGCCTGAAGCGGGAAATGCTGAATTTGCAAGCCATCTGGTAAGGTAAAATGGAGGTATCCATCGCCACTGATACGTCACGTATTTTGCAACTGGCGATTGAGCCTGGATGCAACATTTTGATCTTTAGGTTTTTCATCGAGCCTTGATGTCCTTGAATCCTTGCGATTTCACATCCATTCTGTGTTGTCATTGCATTTTCCTGCTGATATGCCAATGCCAATGAAGTTAGGTAAACTAGTACCGGATACTTTGACTTGATTGCACCCATGTGATTTACATATAATAGCACCAGAGTGTATCAAGTTAGACTTGAGCATGCAGATTATGCATATTCGCACAAACCTTTCATCCACAGAATGCACCTAATGTGAATAGGTAGTCGATACCATATAACTGAATAATTGGTAACTCATGCAAGCCCCATCCGCCTCTGTAACTAAAGATGATATATAGTAATTATCCATCTTTAAGCATAGCATCAGTTAGTAATTAACTGACAAGTACTGATGAAGGTTAGTGGGGCAATGCTGAATACTGTTTGTCCACCATGGTGACTTTAATAGTTTCAGCTGGGAATAGCCTGTGAGCTTGCTCCTTTGCATGCAATATAGCTCTAATGGTGCAGAAGGCGCAAATAGCACAGCTGAAACCAATATATTGCCAATCCCAGACAATTTAATAATTTCAGTTGGTATCAACTTAAATTTCCTGGATGGATGAGAATCCAATTTCTGCAGAATGGTTTGTGGCTGATACCGCTGATCTGGCAAAATACAGTGTTTTAGAACATCATCCAGATAGCCCATAATATAATATCTTAGGTGAGCCCAGTGGAAACTGTTCCCCTGTTGTTAGACAGTAATGAAGTTTTCTATTCAGAAAATAGAATAGATATACTGCATATGTGAGTTGAAACCGGTATCTTTCATTGTGACAATGAGCGGCCCGCAACTGCGGCCTGTCTTGAAAGGCAACTCTGTCTTGCAAAAACAAGTGTAAATTTACCAACTTGTAAATGGTCCACATACCTCATATTTCCGAAAGAATCAGACCCACCTACCTTCATGGTTATTGGTGATCTTATGGTAAGCCCAAAGGCCCCTGGCGCAGGTTCTAATTCCGAAGAAGGCCATCAGTCCGCTTGCGCGTCAATCTTCAAAGCAGCGGTGTGAAGTCACAGATATTAATGGTTGAACTGAACATTGTAAGATTAGAGAGAAGAGTAGAACTACCAGATGACCTTAATGATACGAGGGTTGGGAGCAGTGGGCACGTAATCGCTTATCGTAACTCCTCATAAAATAAAGATCAAACTTCAAACTGGTAAGTTCTCGTTTAATCTTACTATTTTACTTCGGAGTCACATGAGTGACTATGTGAAGATTTCAAAGCTCTGCGATTTCATGCCGGAAACGAGTCCATGCGTACACACTGCATGAAGTGACCATGGATGAGTGAAAAAGATTAATGCATTCAGACATGACTTTGTTTGTTAAAAATGCTGATGCTTTAATCAGCAAAAGAAAATAATAGTGACCCCTCTCATCCAGGGGGAAACTATAAAACAGAATCTAAAATGGAGTTGGCAAATACCCCTGGTTTGGCAATGGGTTATTATAAAATGTTGGGAAAGTATGTTTGTTTGACCATCCTGCAACTGCTAGGATGTGGTCCAGTGGAACATACCTTGGAGCTGATGTAGTAGCTGCCCTGGTGGAGTGACTGTTGAAAATATAGTATCAACTCATGCATTAGCCAAAACCCCGTTTAACCATGGTAGAACTAATACATCTTATTAAGTTTTTTTGTAACTAACAAACATTGCTACTTTGGAGCCTTTAAGGCTCTAGGTGACCTAGACATATTGTTGTAAATGTGTGACCTCACATTACCGAAGGTCCATGGGGTATGCCATGAAACTAGTTTGAGACCCAATGCCCCTGGTTTATTCTGGTTAATTAACTCAAAAACATAAAATATTACGTTATTAGCAGATATAACCATCCTGTCCAGTTGCAATTTATGTAGTGACTGGACCCGTTGCACTGAGGCCAGTGCCATGAGGATATAAACCATATAAATATAACAATTACAGCACGGAAACAGGCCCTCTCGGCCCTTCCAGTCCGTGCCGACCATTTGTTTTCCCCTAGTCCCATCTACCTGCACTCAGACCATACCCCTCCATTCCCTTCACGTCCGTATACCAATCCACTTTACTCTTAAATGTTAAAATCGATCCTGCCTCCACCACTTCTGCTGGAAGCTCATTCCACACAGCCACCACCCTCTGAGTAAAGAAGTTCCCCCTCACATTACCCCAAAACCTCTGTCCCTTAATTCTCATGTCATGCCCTCTTGTTTGAATCTTCCCTACCCTCAATGGGAAAAACGTATCCACATCAACTCTGTCTATCCCTTTCATCATTTTAAAGACCTCAATCACGTCCCCCCTTAACCTTCTGCGCTCCAAAGAATAAAGACCTAACTTGTTCAAACTACCTTATGAGAGCCGGCTAAAGATAAGGATGTAGCTAGAGCCCCCTGGTGAAATAATGTTAACATAACGTCAATGTCCCATACTTCCATGTAACTGGGCTTGGGAGAACTTGTGTTAAAGATATCCTATATAAAATCTTTGCATTGAAATATAAATTAAATAAAATACAGTCAGACCAAGTTGTAAAACTATACCAATATACTAAACAAATACAATTTGAATTCGGAGATAAACCACAAAAAGTATTGGCTCGTCAATTACAAAAATTGGAAGGAGAAAAATTAATCCATAGGATTAAATCAAAGGGGAATTATTAGTATAAACTAAAGATATAAATGAGAGATTTTTGCAATATTATAAAAATTTATATTCAGCCAAAACGACAGAAAATCGAATAGGAGTAGAAACATTTTTTAAAAATTGTAATCTAAAAGGACTGGATTCAGAAAATAGAGAATCACTCAACGCTGAAATAACTACTAAAGAAATCGAAGAAGCTATTAGGTCATTAAAAAATGGTAAAACTCCAGGACCGGATGGTATTGGATCAGTATTTTATAAAACATTCTATGATATGATAGCTCCACGTTTGAAGACAGTTTATGAACACATTTATGTACAACAGAAGTTACCAGAAACATTAAATGAATCTATTATAACACTTATACCTAAATTAGATAAAAATCTGGATGATCCAGGGTCGTATAGAGCCATAGCTCTTTTAAATACTGATCAAAAAATATTAACCAAAATACTAGCACAAAGACTAAATACAGTGATTAATAAAGTAATTCATTCAGATCAAACAGGATTTATACCAAAACGATACTCCTCAAACAACCTGAGAAGATTATTCAATATTATATACTCGAAAAGAAACATTAATAAAGATTTATCAATTATTTCATTGGACGCAAAGAAAGCTTTTGATCGGATTGAATGGTCTCATTTATTTTCGGTTATGGAAACTTTTCAGTTGGGAGAGAAGTTTATAACATGGGTTAAGTTACTATATACCAAGCCAACAGCTATAATATTAATAAATCAAATATTAACAACTAAATTTAATTTATTCCGTGGTTGTAGACAAGGTTGTCCTCTATCTCCACTACTGTTCGCACTGGCAATTGAACCATTAGCACAGGGCGTCAGATTACATCCTGAAATATACGGGTATGAAATCAAAGAAACTGAAAATAATATCTCTTTATACGCAGATGATGTATTACTTTATATTACAAAGCCGGAAATTAGTATTCCTAACTTATTAGATTTAATAACTCAATTTGGATTGATTTCAGGATATAGAATTAATTGGAATAAAAGTGAACTTATGCCAATAATGGGAAATAACTCACATATATTACAACAATATCCTTTTAAGATAGCAAATGAAAAAATCAAATATCTTGGAATTCATGTAACAAAAAGATATGATTCTTTATTTAAATCTAATTTCCCACCCCTATTGAATAAACTACTTAAGAATATCCTATATTGGAAAACATTACCTATTTCAATGCTAGGTAGAATTAATGCGATAAAAATGATTTTTCTTCCGCAATTAATATACCTGTTTCAACTGATCCCGATATATCATCCTAATTTTTTAAGAAAGTGGACTCTATAGTTACCAACTTTTTAAGAAAGTGGACTCTATAGTTACCAACTTTATTTGGGATTATAAGAGCCATAGAATAAATAAAAAATATCTATGTAAATCAAAAATGAATGGAGGTTTTGCATTGCCTAATTTTATGTTTTATTATTGGGCAGTTAATATTAAAAATATAAATTTTTGGTTGGAAGTAGATAAACAACCAAACTGGTTAAAAATGGAAAAGGAAGATTGTTCACCTTTTGAAATTAGCTCGATTTTATTTGCTAATACTAAAATACATTTTTAAAAAAAGTTATAGAAGAAATCCAATAATAGAAAGTGGCATACATATTTGGAAACAATTAAAGAAAACCTTAAAATTAGAAAGTATACCACTGGCTCTTCCCATTGCAAATAACATCACTTTTAAACCTTCAATGATGAAATGAAAGAACTATGGAATAAATAAGATGGGTGATCTCTACAGGGAAAGTTTATTCCTTTCATTTCAGGAATTACAACAAAATTATGGATTACACTCAAAAGAGTACTTTAGATATTTACACATTAGAGACTATGTTAAATCAAACACACAGGATTTTAGAAATAGAAAGAGAAATTTTAGATGAATGTCTAAATAAATATCCGAATACAGAAAAATTAATATCATATATTTATAATATTTTACTGGAAAATGATTTACCAAACCCGGAAATATATAGGCAAGCATGGGAAAATGGATTAGGACAAACAATTAGTGTAGAAGTATGGAATGAAAGTTTACAACATATACACCACTGCTCATTAAATGCCAGACACTCCCTGATACAATTTAAAGTTTTACAAAGATTACACTTTTCAAAATCCAAATTTTCAAATGTTTCTGCTATATGTGATAAATGTCAGCATTTAGAAGCTAATCTAACGCATTCATTCACAAAATGTATAAAAATTACTAATTTTTGGATAGAAATTTTTAGCATAATCTCGAAAGTAGTTAATGCAAATCTGACTCCAGACTCAAAATTAATCATATTAGGAATAATAGAAACGGATCATCTACTAACAACACAGCAAATAATTTTTATTGTTTATAGTTTAATAATTGGTAAAAAACTATTACTAAGATTTTGGAAAGGTCCTACATCCCCCACAATCAAAATGTGGATTACAGAAATGTCGGAGACACTTCATCTGGAAAGACTAAGACTTGTCCTTTTGGACAAGCTAGATCAATTCAGAGGAATATGGTCTCCTTTTATTGAATACTTAAAGGGTCAAGGTGGTCCGGTTCGAGGCCATGACTGAAGCCTGAATGAAGGAATAGATGAACTATATACAATAGACCACGCATATCTCTCCAATGAAGAATATCTTGTTTTATACTCCACTCATTTTATCGATTTTCTACTTCTATTTTATTTCTTTTTATTATTTCTCTTTACTATTTTCTTTCTGTTATAAAATAATAAAAAATATAGAAGTATAAATAAGAACGACTGTAAACTTTAAAAATATTAAGAATGTATGTGACGAATAATATGTTTTTTCTTTTTTGATTTTATGTTATTCCTTCTTAATATGTATTTACTTCTAATAAAAATATTTTACAAAAAAAACAAAAAAAAAAGATATCCTATATAATTCTGGATATCAGAGGGTGAGACCCAACAGTGTAGGTCCCACTTGCTGCAGCAAATATGATGAGAAGGCACGTTGGCACAGTTAATGGCACTGTAACTTAATTATTGTCAAAGACCCATTTGAAAATAAACTCTAAGACGTCAGTTATCCGTGCTGTATAGTATGTAACATGTGTATTCAAACAAAAACGCTTCCCATCTGCTGGTGGAAATATACTGCCTTTTGGTGCTTTCCCTGCACTCTGCAGTGAGCACTACATGGATCGGTCTGACAACGCGAGCCGCAGAAATAGTCGTCTCATAGTCTGCAAGTCAATGAATTGATTTATCATGCAGAGGCTGGTTTCCCGAGTCACAGGCTGAACCAGCAAAGTTTTATGTTTTGAATAACCATATAAGGATCTATATTATTCCCAACATAGCGGGAACCATGCCAGTCAGGCAGCTCAAAAAGCCTGAAGCATTATCTTGCTGATTTATTGCAAGACCCGACTGATGAGGCAGAATGGAGGAAAGACATGCAAGAACATTCCTCCCCAGTGTGGTGATAATGTATCTCTCGCCACTGTATGCCACATATTTTGCAACTGATAAATGAGCCTGGATGGAGACATATCGATATTCGATGTTCCATCACTTTGTGATCCAACATCCATTCTGTGTTGTCATTGATTTCACGTGATGGTACAATAGTGTCAAATGAGGTTATATAAATATCACAGGATACTTTAACTTGATTGTACCCATGTGACTAACATATGCCACCACCATAGTGTAACTTGGAGTTGAGCAGGCAGACTATGCATATTCTCACAATAACCTTTAACCTGTAGAATGCACCTAGTGTTTATAGGTAGTTGATACCAATAACTGAAAAATTATTCATGCAATTATTCACGTAACTCATGCAAGCCGCATCCGCCTACGTAACCGGAGATGGCATTCGTAATTTCGCATCTTTGAGTACTAGCATCTGTTTGTAATTACTGAAGATTACTGACCAAAATTACTGGAGCAATGCTGAATACTGCCACCATTGTGACTTTGGTAGCTGCTGCTGGTAATAGCATAGGTCCGTTAATAATATCCTATATGGTACTTGAGAGGTTAATTCTTTGCTCATTGTAAGTTCTGATAATGCAAAGGCCCAATTTGCACCGCTAAAACTCTGCTGCTATATTGCCAATTACATTTGATAAATAGAAGGCTGTTTAATAACAACAAGGTTGTTTCAGGCTTCTGTTAATTCCATCTCTTGCCCCAGGGCGGAGTCCCTGTTAAGTTGATAGTTAAATGTAAATCCCAATAATCAATAGTTCTGATTGGTATCAACTTAAATTTAACTGGATGGATGAGGGACCCCAATTTCTCAAATATAGTTTGGGGCTGCAACAGTTAATTTTAGTAAACAACAGCATTTAAAACATCATCCAGATACGCGATAACAAATGTTCTTCAGCTCTGAGCAGCCCAAGCTCCGGTTTTAGTAATTTGGTAAATAAACCTGGGAGCTGAAGATAGCCCATTTGCAATGCATTAACTGTTATCATTGACCCATCCAGATAAATTTCAAATATCTCCGGTGATCCCTGTGAATGGGAACTGAATAGCAGGCATCTTTGAGATCGATGCTTGCCATATAGCTCCTATAGGAATAAATTGTTAGACAGTAACGAAATTTCCTATTCTGAAAGTCTATACTGCACATACGAGTTAAATCTGGATGAAGTGACATCCTCCATCTTTCACCCTGTCCTGAAAGGCAATCCTGGCCATAATACCTGGCCTGCCTCGAAGGACAACTCCGGCCCCAATTCCAAGCCTGCTTGGAATCTATGTATGTTGTGCAGTATAAGGTAATCACATGTTATCATCAGTTTTTTTAAATCCAGATCTGAATCTCATGTTATCATTGTCACTTGTACAAAAACACAAGTGTAAATATTACCAACATGTAAATGGTCCACAACCCCATGTTTCGGAAGAACCAGAACCACCTACCTCCATGTCTACGGTGGTCTTATGGTAAGCCCAAAGGCCACTGATGCGGGTTCTTTTTCCCCTCCTTGATTGGAGAGTAGGACTGGTAGGGTGCGTGGATTCCATATTTTCCCTGAGACTGGCTTGGGCCTTGGTCTGAAACCTCATCATACTGAGCCTACCTCGTAAGACAACTCTGGCCATAATTCTGAGCCTGCCTCAAAAGACAACCCTGGCCATATTTCCGTGCCCAGCTTTCAAGCTCCCACCGGCTTCAGTGAACCGCTTACTCCCGATGTAGGCGAGGGATGTGTCATCATCTACCGATGAAGCTTTGCTCGTCATCGGTACCTTGATTAGTCCGACAGCTTTTTGCTTCCTCATCCTGGTCTTACCTGTGGGATAACTCTTACCTGAAGAGAGGATTTGACGGCTGGTTTCATTTCCTGGATTTCATGCCCTCCAATGTCACCCTGATAGCGCTGTTCACTGCCGGCACTTGTAGCGCGAGGGAAACTCTGGCCCCTTCCGGGTATTCTGCCAACGGCTGGAGACCAACTCTTCCGGCAGCAACACCTTCGTTTCGAGTATCTCTTGAAGCCATATGCATGTGCTCCAGTATGTTCCACTGACATACTTTCAATTTTGAAGTCAGTTACACACTGACCACTCACACTTGCCTCCACAGCGAGGGAGATTCATAGGCAGCCCTGAAAACAGGTGCTGCCGCAGGCCCCTGAGGGTACCTGCGCTGACTTGGCCCCTCCTATGGACCTATATCGGGTTTTTTTGTTGTTGTTTTTTTTTGCTCTGAGTCAGACAGGAACTGACCACCTCAGAGGGGAAGACATTGTGCAGCCCTGAAACAGGTGCTGCTGCCGCGTGCACCCGAAGAGAACTCCCTCCTTTGGAGTATCATTGTGGAGCAACCTCTCCATCAGGTGCACCATGTGGGTTTCGACGTCCGCAGACGCTACCCATTGAAGGAGGGGAACCCTCCTGGCCTGACTCCCCTAGTCCACAGGCCTGACCGTCTTACCTTTGGTTTTACCCCCTTTCTGGGGACCCACAGCGGTCTGGAAGCGGCTGACCGCTATATGTTGGAGGGGTCCCTCCTGGCCTGACTTCCACAGGTCTACCCCCTTCCTGGGGAACCACAATGGTCTGGAAGCAGAAGACCCCTGTGTGTCGGGGGGGACCCTCCTGGCCTGTCTTCACAGACCTTGCCGGCTTGCAGTTTGTTTTACCCCCCTTCCTGGAAACCACAGCTGGTCCGGAAGCCACTGACTGTGTTGTCAGTGACTTGGGTGGCGAACCCGACGGCCGCCGGCTACCCGCACCTCCGCGGTCTCTGTAGCCGGTTCCCCCTGGTCCCAGTATCCGTGGTCCGAGACCGGGATTCCCCGCGGTCCATGACCGGTTTTTGCGGCCCGTCCGGACTTCGCCCCAATTTGTCCAGCAGGTATATCTCTGTACAGAGACTCCTGCAGAAAAAGAAAACAGAAAACCTGGGAATAAGGCGAAACTTACCTTCAGGTTTACTTACCGGTGGACAGAGCAACGCTACCGCCAGTTGGCTCGTTGCGCAAAGCGAGTCAACGTAATGACGCGCAAGCAGGCTGACGGCCTTCTTCACGTTGTCACTCACGTGACTCCGAAGTAAAATAGTGAGATTAAACAAGAACTTACCTGTTCGAAGTTTGATCTTTATTTTATGAGGAGTTACGATGAGGGATTACATGAAGAAGCCCTGCCAGGCGCATGCGCGTCATACTTCAAAGCAGCGGCGTGAAAAACACAGAAGACTAGAACTACCAGATGATCGTTTAGATTATGAGGGTTGAGAGCGGAGGGCGCGTAATCCCTCATCGTAACTCCTCATAAAATAAATATCAAACTTCGAACTGGTAAATTCTCGTTTAATCTCACTATTTTACTTCGGAGTCACGTGAGTGACTACGTGAAGATTTTAATGCTCTGTGATTTTCATGCTGTAGATTCACTCCATATGGCACAGTTGACACAGTAGTGAATAAATAATATATTGAACATTGCTTCAAATTATTCAATAACTTTTTTGGGTATAATGTTAGCCAAATGGCAATTTTCATCATACAATTGGGTTCGAATATGCATTGCAGAGTAATGCAAGCATGTCTTAAAAGTATTGGACATTATCGACCCATGTATGTCTTCCCCAAATGCAGTGATGCCAACTGAATATCAGCTAGAGGACATGCTGGACCACATTTCCTGTCCTCGCATCGTTACACTCATGGGTGCCCAATTACTGAGTTACTGTTGGCACCCTGAGCGAGGCACAATAGACGGGCGTTTTATATATTTTTTACTGTTTCAGTCATAACAGTTTCTTGGAGTAGGTGAGAAACCAAATAATGTTGGCCGCCAGGTTCATCCATACCATCACCAGTCCATACCGATATAGCAAAACTTGGTGCTACATTGGGAACATCCGGAGCGTTTCTATTGTGCTCTGGTGTATACACATAAGTAGGGACACCAGCTTCAGGGTCAGTTTCATCCTGCCCTGGTACTCCCGAGTGTTTGCTCTAGGAGACTTCATCCAGACCTAAACAAGGCACTGGTGAATGAGATTCTCATTTTCCTTAGGCACCATACTCAGTGTATGGAAACTCCTTCCGGAGCCTGCCTTAGAATCCCTTAATTGTTTATAATTTTGAGCATTTTATCTTGCTCTAAATACTTCATCCAGACCTATGTAAGGCACTGGTGAATGAGATTCTCATTCTTTATAGGCACCATACTCAGTGTATGGAAACTCCTTCGGAGCCTGCCTTAGAATCTCATGGGTCTTTAGAACCCTTGACTGATTAGAATTTGGAGCATTTTATCTTGCTATAGGGATCTCATCCAGACCTAACCAAGGTACTGGAGAATCAGAATCCCATTTTCATAGGCACCATACTCAGCGTATGGAAACTCCTTTGGAGCCTGCCTTACAGGAAGACATACCTGGGTCAAGAACCCTTGACTAAGTCAAGTGTGGAGCATTTTCTCCATTTCCAGCCTCCCCCACATTCTTGTCCCTTGGAGGAGAGTTACTTCTTTACTGTTTTGTATTTGTGCATAAACCATATATTCTGCTTGCAGAATATTTGTATTAACCGCAGTATCACATAGGGTTATATACATTCCATAAAGAAAACTGCATCTGGTAACATATACTCAGAGCAGACTTTATTTAACAATTACTGGTTATTTGGAGTCGGCATTTAGCGCAGCTGTTACCTCCAAACCCGATCTAAATAGCGGTAAATAGCGGGAGCCGGCTTTTAAAGCAGCCCTTATCTCCCGATCCGATTTAAATCGGAAACTTCAGTTCCCGCGCGTTCTATTCAATTTCCGCAGTTTAAAAATACATTCACTCTAGCTGGCTCCGTATTTCGATCCAGAGTTACAGAGTTTTAAATATTTTTCAAAATACATCAGCACTCTGCAGACTTACAGAGTTTAAACCCGACTAGCAAGAAAGTTCAACAGCGACTTACCTGCGGGTGAAACTTCCGCTGGTGGGAGCTGCGCTCTCCACCCTGTCGGAGCTTCACATGCATCGACGTAATGCCGAGCATGTGCCAGGCGGGGTCTTCTTCATGTAGTCACTCGTGTGACTCCGAAGTAAAATAGTTTGTACTGTCACTTTTTTTATTTTTTATTTTTTTTATTTTGTGGGTAATGAGCATTGGTGTCTCACAATCTCGGAGACTCTTAGTTACTTTAATATATTTAGTCAGATGCCTAACCACACACAATGTTTGGTCACAGGGTATGCTTTAAAGATTACCTTGGTTCCAGCCTTCACTTGCTTGCTTTGCTTGTTTAGATCATTGACATTAAAAGTAAATTTATCTACAGACAACTGCATACAATCTAAGCGCAACATTTGTAATGTTTGTACTCATTGTGCTGATACTAATGACATGAGCATAACCACTTTAAATATTAAGTTCTGAAAAGACAGTGACATAATTGGAGCCCACTGTCGAAGCAATGTGAGAATTATACTGACATCCCAGATTTCTGTATATCTGGGTTTGGTAGGATTTTATTAAAATTCCTCTCATAAATCGGGATATTAACGGATGAACCCAATAGATTGTCGTTCTGAATTTTGTCCTAAATAGGAGGACAAAGTACCTCAAGCACTATTAATGGCACTATATCTCAGGTGCAACATAGCAAGGAACTCCAATACATCCGATATGTTTGCAGTATGATAAAATATATCTGACTGTATACAAAAGATTTCCCATTTCCTTATATGAGACATATATTGTTTCTTAGTGCTATCTCTCCAAGCTGCAGTTATAACATCTATTGTCCTATCCGACAGTCCTTCAGAACCTGCAGTTCAACATTTAATATGATCATGTAATGGATTACTTCTCCTGTACTGGATGTACCAACAATTACTGCAGCTGGGGATTGTCATGAATGGCTGAGTCATCATTCTGAGCACCAATGGGAACAATGGCTGTGTAGACCAGTTTGGAACCACCAAACGCCTGCGGCGGAGTCTTGCTCTATTTTGGTGAGACATTGCCTAATCAGGCAAAATGGGGAAACATAGAAGATTATACTTCCCCAATGTAGCGAGAATGCATCCACCGCTACTGCTCCTGTGTCTGGCTCCTGTGACATATTTAGGTAACTGGAGATTTAATATGGACGCAAACAGATCAATATTTGGTACCCATACCGACTGACAATCTTTTTGAACTTTTGGATTTTACATCCATTCTGTATTGTTATTGAACTTTCGTGATCCGTTGTCTGCCACAATATTGTCTCTCCCACAGCTGTGGTATTGTCTACTTGTAATTGAACATGTAAGTCATTCATTGTAGAACAATAAGCTATCAATGCATAAAACGCCCCCAATAACTCCAAATAATTGATAACATGTGTTAGGAGAATTAATCGTCTTGGACCGTCCATCACCACCTCAACTGGTGGCACTGCCCTTACCTCCCCATCCGAGAACACTCCCATCAGTTTGTAATACCACTGAAGGTTGCTGAACCAAAATATATTCTAGTAGCTTGTGCAACATTGAGAATCCACCATTGCAATTCAGCTAAAGCTTTGGTAGGTAACTGCCTGGACCTATCAAATGACCTGCATGCTTTTTATTTTTTTATTTTATTTATTTTTTTTTATTTATTACTTTATATTTTTAGTGCTTGCCCTCTGGCTCTTAGCAGACTTTGATAATGCAGAGGTCCAAACTCGACAGCAGGAATGCTGCTACCATTTACCAATACCCATAGCTACTTCTTGGATGGAGGGATAAGGACTCTCAGCGAGACAAGTACATACATTTGTAATATCCCCAACCCTATCTGTTAGCAAGTTACTGACATATCAACTGAATTCATGACAAACCCCAAATAATCAATTGTTTGGGATGGCTGTAACTTAGATGTTGTTGGATGGACAGAACCCTAGCCTTTAAATAGGCTTATGGTTGCTGAAACCAGTTCTTCAGCTATCTCTTGAGTGGCATTTACAATTAACATATCCTCTAGATAAGCCATTATAATGTGATTCTGAGCCCTCAGTAACACCCGTGCTGGTTTCAATAATTATGTGAACAGCCTGAGAGCTAAAGTTAACCCATTAGGTAATTCTTTAAATTGCCTCAGCTGACCCATCGAATTAATTTAAAGTACCTGCGATAGTGATGCATTGGTACTGAATAATAAGGTATCTTTTTTTTTAATGTCTTTAGTAACGATATAGCAGCCTTGTGATAACAACTGCGTTACAGTGTTGAAGGTGTACTTTATTAAACGCCTATACTGAACATATGAATTAAGTTTGTGAGGTCCAGAATGATTCTGCAACCCCCATCTTCTTCTGTCTGGGATATATTTTCTACCTGACGAGTTTCTGGTGCAGCAAACACCAAACCGATCAATATTATGCAGCATCATTCATTATAAAACAATTGTAATCTTACACCCAACCAGAGGTTGTACCCCAGAAGTTCTATGTGTGATGGAATAAAGTTACTGTACCTCCGTAATTGAACAAATTGTTTTGGCAGATTTTCACCAATAATTAATCTGGTTATTGTTTGTCCTGCATAGTCCTGCATTTTTGGGTATAATGTTGGCCGAATGGCTATTTTCATCATACAATTAGGTTCGAATAGGCACTGCAGAGTAACACAAGCCTGTCTTATAAGTTTTGGACATTTATCGACCCTTGAATGTCTTCCCCAAATGCAGTGATGCCAACTGATATCAGCTAGAGGACATGCTGGAAACATATTTCCTGCCCTCGCATCGTAACACTCATGGGTGCCCAAATTACTGAGTTTACTGTTGGCACCCTGAGCGAGGCACAATAGACAGGTGTTAATATATTTACTGTTTCAGTCATAACAGTTTCTTGGAGCAGGTGAGAAACCAAATAATGTTGGCAGCCAGGTCTCATCCATAGCCTCACCAGTCCATACCGATATAGCAAACTTGATGCTACATTGGGAACACCCGGAGCGTGGCTCTTGTGCTCTGGTGTATACACATAAGTAGGGACACCAGCTTCAGGGTCAGTCTCCTCCTGCCCTGGTACTCCCAAGTCTTGCTCTAAGAGACCTCATCCAGACCTAAACAAGGCACTGGAGAGTCAGATTCCCATTTTTTTTTTTTTTTTTTTTAACAGGCACCATACTCAGTGTATGGAACTCCTTCGGAGGCTGCCTGGGAATCTCTGGGTCTTTGGACCCTTAACTGATTAAAGTTTAGAGCATTTTAGTCTTGCTCTAGGGAGACCTCATCCAGACCTAAGAAGGCACTGGAGAGTCAGATTCCCATTTTTTTACAGGCACCATACATAATGTATGGAACTCCTTTGGAGGCTGCCTGTGAATCTTTGGGTCTTTGGACCCTTGACTGAGTAAAGTGTGGAGCATTTTCTCCATTTCTAGTCTCCCCCACATTCTTGTCCTCTCTTGGAGGAGAGTAACTTTATTTACATTTCCTTGTGTATTTGTGCATAATCATATATGTTCATGTTTAGAATTATAGATTCTGACAGGCACATTCTACTTGCAGAATATATCATACACATCAAACTAAGGAACTGCATCTGGTAACTCATACTCAGAGCAGACCTTGTATGCTTACCTATCGTTGTGGCCTCAGCCCGAACGACCTAGACCAGCTGGAGGGTATTAACTACAGAATAACGGCCACCGGTATCGGAACCGGCACCGCACTTATCTATTTGCCGATCGCTGCGATGGGACCGCAATGTTGCGTGGCCCATGCTTGCTCCTCCCGCTGAGCAGGCTCCTGCTGACTCACAAGCCAGCCGTACGGAGCTTAAGTCTCACTGGAAGTTTTTAAAACTTACCTGCGAGGTTTTCTACTTACCACTGGTGGAGCTGCGCTCTCCAGCTCCGTTCCATGCGACATACGTCGACGTAATGACGCGCATGCGCCTGGCGGGGCTTCTTCACGTAGTCACTCAAGTGACTCCAAAGTAAAATCATAACTTCTTAAGCACTGGAAAATTAATTACTTAAAGGAATGTAAACATAAAGCAATTTTGTCAGATCAGTTTGTGCATAACTTGATTGTGGCAATGCCACATTACCACTGTAATTCTGCTTCAAATGTACACTTTGGCTACGCATTGTCTTGTGGCATCCTGAGATCTTGTCTGGTGCTTTATAAGAGCTAATCTTTCTTTCTTGCTGAATAATTCACAAATCTCAATGTCTTGGAAACAGCAAATTGGTCAGTGGAAGCTGTGAACAATCAGTTATATGGATTTTGCAAATTAGGAAATAATAAGATCCAGATCATCGAGTCAACAGTTGGCATAGATCAATACCTTTAAGTGACAATAGGGGAGTAAATTCATACTCCAAAATTTGACAATTTAACCTATGCTGTTATTTACAGGGAGTGCCATGTTGTTGATCGGTCAACTCTTCTGAAGTGGCTTTAACTGCAGTAATTGTCTTCTGGATAGGCACATGGAATTGATATATAAGAATCCAATGCAGTTACATGAAGGCCGGATTGGTTCTTGAAGTCGATATTTTCCATTAACCAACTTTAGCAGTTCAGTTGTGAATTATCCTTTTTGTGCTTTCAGTGCTTGCAATGTATATATTGGCTGCTGGATTTACAGCATAAATGCAGGTTTTCCTTCTTTCACGATGCTGACATGATTGAAAACACTGGAAAATATCTCCCAAAGCTCTGAGTATCATGCACAGTGGGATTGCCCACAAGGTTCTATGTAACAACAGCAGCATATGAAGCCTGTGGGGAGAGAAAACAGCAGATGAGTGCCAGACAAAAACAATGGTCTACTTCAAGTAGGAGAAGAATCCAATTGAATTTATTCCATAATAATCGTTTCTCAAAAACACTGTTCTATTATCAATCTGCATGTGTTGGGTGTACTTACTATCTATTGATATGAAGTACTTCTCTCAACTCTTGTAATAAACCTAATATGTTCCAAAAATACTTTGTGGCATGAAATGTTACTGTGAAGCATATGATCAAGTTGGCTAATAAATCTATTCCACATTTCACCATTTTAAACAGATGCTGATATTTAATCTAAACCTTGTTTAAAATGTTAGGAAAGACAAAGATATCCAGCAAATGAAGAGAAAGTCACTGAGCCACGTCAGCTTTAAATGCATCTGATTGAGCGCAAGTACTCATTGGACACTAAACATCATTCACGTTTAACCATAATGCTCTCAAAGTCATGCTAGTGTGGATCAAAGATATTCCATGCTGGAGCAAAAATCAGATCTTTTCTCTTGTGGGAGGATAGAAAAGAAAAGGATTTGAATCAGTGTAATGTGTTGATCTTCAGAAGTTTACACAAATAAAATTGAACTCCGGGGTCCTTCAATGTAACACGTAGCATGTTTTGGAAAAATTGATTATTTTACACATTTGTGTCCATCTTAGAACTGCATTCAGGTATATAAAATAAAATAAACGATCCAATTTATCAGGATTGCTTGCATTCCTACAATGTAGCATTGTTACAAAACCTACCATCAGCGGTGCTACAGATCTGCCACTGCCTGTGCGTGTGATTCCAGAGGCTTTGGGGGGGGGATTTCCTCGGGCTGCTAGCTGATGAAGAAAAATCGTTCAGGCTTTCGTTCCCGATTTATTTATTTTTAATTTTCTGGACGATTTAATTGCAGGATTGAAGTTAAACGCGACTTCTAACGCCCTTCAACGCCTTCAACATCACGGATCACAATATCAGGACAAAACAAAAGGTATGTCGTTTATTTAACATATTATCTTGCTTTTTGGTGTGGCTTCATTTTAATCTTATGATGCAAAAAATGTTATTTAGGCCCAATACGAATCTGCCGTGTCTTGCCTGCTGATATGGCCTTAAAATCTATGGCAACAGCAACCTATCGATCACATTCCAGAAACACCCACTATAAAGATAATCAAATTCATAATTTGTTTGCACAATCATGTCATAAGAACATTTAAATCATCCATATTTTGTGTTATTGCCTACCCATGACCAATATTCTCATACTAAATATCCCCAGTACTGTTTTAGTCAGATATATTGTGCAAAAATAATGATTTAGATTTTCTTGAGAGTGGATGTTTCTGGATTAGTTTATGGGAATTAAACGTTAAATTCCTTCCATTTGGCATATAAGTTCATGACAAAGTGTGATTTAAAAATCATGTTATAATGTGAATTCTTGTGTGAATGGGATCAGTTTGTTATTTGTTATTTGGATACTTAGGCTATTTAAAAAAAAAATAGACTTTTCTTAAGAAATGGATAGATGTTTAGATCTAGTAATTGAATTTAGATTAATTTAATTGATTAGATGAATTTAATTTATTTGATGAAACTGATGAATATGAATTTTTTGTTGGGTATTTACTATTTGTTCTAGCGTTTAACTTTATAATTTCTACCTTTTTTTCTAAAACTGCAAATAATAACTTGTTGCTGTTCAGTGTTTTATTTTCTTTACATTTTAAACAGGTGTCTCTAAAGAAGAAATGCAAAATTGTCAATCCAAATGCCCAGCTGATTTAGACAGCATTTGCAGAGATTATCCAAATTTAGACTACTCCAAATGTGATGATCTACAGGACATTCTTAATGGGAAAGTAGAGGGCAAAAAGGTATGTCATGCGTGGTTTGAAGAGCAAAAACATGTAGTTTACAATGCCAACATTGAAAAGTTGAGGAAAAACAAGGTGTACAGAGTTGCTTATTGGTTACAATCTGAGGAGTATGATGATGCTACTGATTATGATATGCCAGTGTACCAGCTAGCAACTGATCTTCTCAATAAAGACTTGGCCTTTTGCTAGAAATTGTAATTTCTTTACCTGTCTGTTACGGACGTACAGCATATAATACAATAATATTAAAGTTCTGATCTTGAGAATATCACATTTTTGAATTTTCAAGGCTAATAGTTTATTACTATTTCCGTCACAACAGTCAATTTTATAATTAGCCACAATTAGGTAACTAACTAATTATTTGCTTTCATTTCAGGTCATCCAAGTAAGATGTTTCATATTTGTTTCAGAATGCTTCAATCTATAATAACTGAAATTTTAATTCAGTTCTCTTAATTTTTAAGAAAGTTATGGGCTTTTGACTGTCTTCGATCACAGCTTTTGTGTTAAGTCAATGGAAAAGCAATAGGGAACAAGATGCTAATTTCCAAGTACGAAAATTACCATAACTTTTTAAATACTGAAGATATGAAAGTGAATTAGGTATCAAATTAAAGTTCTTTTTGTGCTTTATCTGATGGGATAAATTACAGGCTTGATTTTTAAAATCTCAAAATTTTGTAACATCCCTATACAATGTGTTTCCCCATCTGTTATTTTCCAGAGTATTGAATTGAAACTGATTGACATGGCTGACTGTATGTTGTACTATTATGGATTATAGCCCTGTACTATGCGGAAAGACACCTTCCTTAATGACAAGTTAGAAAGTAGAGTTTACAGATTGAATTTGTTAGCCAGCTGTTGCTAAATCTAACAAAGTATATAAATTAAAAGAATATACATCGAGAAAAAAACCCAAAAGGCATCACTAGATAATTAACTCAAAATTATTGTCATGGCCAATTAAAGGGGATAAATCTCAAGAACATATGGAAGTTGAAAATTAAAAGCTACCTGATATCTGAAATATAAACAGAAAATACAAAACCTACTCTATAGCCAATAGACAATAGGCAATAGGTGCAGGAGTAGGCCATTTGGCCCTTTGAGCCAGCACTGCCATTCAATGTGATCATGGCTGATCATTCCCAATCAGTATCAAGTTTCTGCCTTCTCCCCAAATCCCATGACTCTGCTATTTTTAAGAACCCTATCTGGTCTCTCTTGAAAGTATCCAGATAACTTGCCTCCACTGCCCTCCGAGGCAAAGAAATCCATAGACTCACCACTCTCTATGAGAAAAAGTGTTTCCTTGTCTTCGTTCTAAATGGCTTACTCCTTATTCTTAAACTGTGGCCCCTGGTTCTGAATTCCCCCAACATCGGGAACATGTTTCCTGCCTCTAGTGTGACCAAGCCCTTAACAATCTTATATGTTTCAATGAGATTCCTACTCATCCTTCTAAACTCCAGAGTGTATAAGCCCAGCTGCTCCATTCTCTCAGCATATGACAGTCCCGCCATCCCGGGAATTAACCTTGTAAACCTACGCAGCTCTCTCTCAATATCAAGAATGTCCTTCCTCAAATTAGGGGTCCAGAAATGCACACAATACTCCAGGTGTGGTCTCACTAGGGCTCTGTACAACTACAGAAGGATCTCTTTGCTCCTGGATTCTATTCCTCTTGTTATAAAGGCCAACGTGCCATTCGCTTTTTTCACTGCATGCTTATTTTCATAGACTGATGTACAAGGACCCACAGATCCCGTTGTACTTCCCCTTTTCCCAACTTGACGCCATTTAGATAGTAATCTGCCTTCCTGTTTTTGCTACCAAAGTGGATAACCTCACATTTATCCGCATTAAACCTCATCTGCCATGCATCTGCCCACTCCCCTCAACCTGTCCAAGTCACCCTGCATTCTCATAGCATCCTCCTCACTGCCACCCAGCTTTGTGTCATCTGCAAATTTGCTAATGTTACTATGAACCTTCTTCCAAATCATTGATGTATATTGTAAATAGCTGTGGTCCCAGCACCGAGCCTTGCTATACCCCACAAGTCACTGCCTGCCATTCTGAAAGAGACCCGTTAATCCCTACTCTTTGTTTCCTGTCTGCCAACCACTTCTCTATCCATGTCAGCACTCTACCCCCAATACCATGTGCCCTAATTTTGCCCACTAATCTCCTATGTGGGACCTTATCAAATGCTTTCTGAAAGTCCTGGTACACTACATCCACTGGCTCGCCCTTGTCCATTTTCCTAGTTACATCTTCAAAAAAATTCCAGGAGATGAGTCAAGCATGATTTCTTGATTAGTACAGGTGTCAAAGGTTATGGGGAGAAGGCAGGAGAATGAGGTTAGGAGAGAAAGATAGATCAGCCATGATTGAATGGCGGAGTAGACTTGATCAAGTCAAGTCAAGTCAAGTCAACTTTATTTGTGACATACACATACAAGATGAAATGAAAGTGGCAATACTTGCGGGATTGTGCAAAACAACAAAACAAAACAGCACAGAAGCAGTATTTACATTAAAAAAATAAGACGCAACAGTATTTACGCCCTAGAAGAAGGGTGAAGAAGGGTCTCGACCTGAAACGTCACCTATTTCCTTCGCTCCAAAGATGCTGCCTCACCCGCTGAGTTTGTCCAGCATTTTTGTCTACCTTCGATTTTCCAGCATCTGCAGATCCTTCTCAAGTATTTACACCAGAATTTACAGTCCTGATGGCCTGTGGGAAGAAACTCCGTCTCAGCCTCTCTGTTTTTGCTGCGTGACTGCGTAGGCGCTTGCCTGACCGCAGTAGCTGGAACCGTCCATTGCTGGGGTGCGAAGGGTCCTTCATGATCCTGCAGACTCTGGATCTGCACCTCCTGGTGTGTAGGTCCTGCAGGGGGGGAGTGTAGTTCCCGTGGTGCGTTTGGCCGAACGCACTAATCTCTGCAGAGCATTCCTGTCCTGGGCAGAGCTATTGCCAAACCAGATATAGATGTTTCCAGTCAGTATGCTTTCTACAGCACCAGAGTGGAAGGATTGAAGGATCCTCAGAGAGACTCTGAATTTCCTCAGCTGCCTGAGGTGGTAAAGGCACTGCCTTGCCTTTCTCACCAGTGCGGCAGCGTGTGTTGTCCATGTCTGTGATGTGGACCCTCAGGTATTTAAAGCTGCTCACCCTTTCCACAGTAGTCCCATTTATCCCCAGTAGCGTGTACATCCTTAGTTGTTGTGCCCTTCTAAAATCCACAATCAGCTCCTTAGTGCTTGTGACATTCAAGAGGAGGCTGTTATCCTGACACCGGAGTGCCCGGTCAGCCATCTCCTCCACGTAGACCTGCTCATCATTATCAGAGATCAGGCCCACCACCACAGTGTCATCAGCAAACTTAATGATGGAGTTGGAGCTGAACCTGGCCACACAGTCATGTGTGTACAGGGAGTGCAGTAGGTTGCAACCCTGGGGGGATCCTGTGTTCTGGGTGAGGGGGTTGGAGGTATGTCTACCCATCTCGACCACCTGGGGCCTGGCGGTCAGAAAGTCCAGGACCCAGGCACACAGAGGAGTGTTCAGTCCCTGTTCCAGCAGCCTATCAGCAAGTCTGGTGGGGACTATGGTGTTGAAAGCTGAACTGAACTGAAACAAGCCTCACATAGCCCCCCTTCTGGCTGTCAAGGTGAGAGAGAATGGTGTGCAAAACCAGGGAGACTACATCATCCGTGGATCTGTTCGGACAGTATGTGAACTGCAGTGGACCCATGGTGCGAGGGAGGAAGGCACAGATGTAGTCCTTGCTCAGCCTCTCAAAGTATTTCATGACCACTGAGGTGAAGGCTACCGGTCGGTAGTCATTCAAGCAGGCTGGAGATGCATTCTTAGGCACTGGGACAATAGTGGATCTCTTGAAGCAGGTAGGGACCACGGACTTGGCCAGGGAGCGGTTGAATATTGTGGTGAACACAATAGGCCGAATGGCCTAATTCTACTCCTATTCCATATGACCTTGTGACCTTAAGGGCCTGTCCCACTTTCAAGACCTAATTCACGCACTTTTTTACTCGTGGACATTTTTCATCAGGTTATAGAAAATGCCCCGACCTACTTGATGCCACAAGTACCTACGACTAGCATCACAGCCTGCTACGACCCACCTACGAACTCCTATGACCTCCTACAACCTCGTGACGACCATGCTGCGAGTATGAGTCAAGGGCAATCTCGGCAGAGGTCGTGAATTAGGTCGTGAAAGTGGGACAGGCCCTTTACTCAGCAACTCGAGCAGCATCTGTGGAAAGAGAAAAATAAATAATGTTTCAGGTTTTGGACCTTTGTCAGAACTAGGCGTGAGAGAAATCAAGTTAGTCTTCAGTTGTAAAGAAGTTGGTCAATTCGCTTAAGTGCTCAGCATGAGCTGCCTGCATAACAGTGATTAATCCAAGACAGGTTATGTGGGAATGGTTGTTACCCTCTTGGCATCAGGCCATTTTTTGATTTACCAACATTACATGCTGATCTTTCACACACCTTAGATGGTAGCTTTGATCAAATCACAGCCCGTTTCACATCACAGTGAGCCAAAACATTTAGAAACGATAAACATGACCAATCAATTGATTTAAACACTACAACTTACACAATAAAGGACAAATACTGCAACCCTTCATTATTATGTACCTCTATTTAACAGATTTGGGTTATAGACGGACCTACCGACCTTCACCGCCAGCCTAGACTGCCGGTGCCAGCCTACACCGCCTTATTGCCGCAACGTCCATGCCGGACCTATGCTGCTACCGCCGGCCCACACAGTTTAATTGCCTGCTTCCACGCTGCGCCTGCCACAACCGACTTTTACTTGCACTCCAGCCACCTGTGGGCCTCAAACAATGGCTCTGCCGATCCTTGCTTCTCCTGGATTCCAGGTCTAGTTTCAGACTGGGAGTCTGAGAAAATGTCACCCATCCATGTTCTCCAGAGGTACTGTGTAACCTACTGAGTTAGTCTAGCACTTTGTGTCCTTCTGTGTATTAACCAGCATCTGCAGTTCTTTGTTTCTGCTGCTTACACAATGATACTCTATTACTCAGTAATCCCTTCCTCGCTTATAGCAGATAATCGGCAATGATGGACACTATTTACACCCCCACCCCCAATGGTCCGTTATAATGAGTATTTACCGTAATGAGATATTAACATTTATGAGTCAATTTTTAAAACTTCATCGAACATTATGGCTCACTTTGTTGGGACTGGCAGGGAGCTCGAAGTTTACTCTTCCTTTCCACCTCCTGGTCCAACGATTTTCAGGTTACTGCAGTTAATTTCCATTCTTAGGGCATGGATGTTACTGGCAACTCCAGAATTAATTCCTAGTTCCCTCGGGAAAGCAGTGGTGACTTGTCTCAAACTGCTACAGCCAAGCGCTGAAGTATATCAGTTAAGTGTATTGGTTTGGCCCCAGTGATGTTATGTTTCTCAAACTTTTAAAGCTGCATCCATCCAAGCAGGGAAAAAACATTCCATCACATGATAGATGGTAGAGAGGCTCTGTAGGATTGGGAAATGAGCAACTTGCTCCAGAATATCTAGCTTCTAACCTGCTCTACTAGTCGCAACAACAAGTTTTTGACTGGTCCAGTTGAATTTTCTAATCAATTGTCTACCCCAAGCTATTGACGGTGAGGAATTGGGTAATTTTGGTGTCATGAATAGTCATGTAGAGTGATTAGACTCTCTCCTGACTCAACGTGAACAACTGCTCTTCATTCAGCCCACTTACCAAGGGCCTATGTACACCCTCCAATTTCTTTTAACATTCGAGTAACACAGATTTTGGTGATTGTTTTTCTTTTGCAAGTAATAAAGTAACCATGAACCAGCCTAACATGACAACAACTGAATATGGTTTAGCCAACTTTCAATGTGAGCAGTTGTTGAAATATCTAAATATCTTTCTTTTTTTTCAGATATCTGACAGATAGTTGATATAACTATACCTGCTGAGTGGAACCTACGTAAGTAGGTGCTTAATCACCATCCCCTGCTCCATTTCAACCTGTCTTCAAGTCTTTCTGAGCAAGGGAGAAGGATGAAGTGAACAGTCTGATATCACCCGAAGACCTTGACTGCAACTTTACTTGCGGGTTTGAGTAGGAGAGTTTGTGTGAACAGTCCGGCTTGATGTTCTTAGCGGGAAGTGAATTGGGACAAGAGAAAGCCCAAATTCAAGTTCCTAATTCAACACACTACATGCCATTTTCATTATCCAAGGCCAGTGTGTATACTGCCTGAGATGAGTGATTTGCCTTAACGTCTGAGGGGGCAGATAAGACTCAGTCATGTCCTTAGATCAGGAGTTGTAGTGTATATAATAGTGTATATAATGGTAGCTGTAACTTTAAGAACTGAGTACCGGAATGGTGTGTAGACAAAAGTGCTGGAGAAACTCAGCGGGTGCAGCAGCATCTATGGAGCGAAGGAGATAGGCAACGATGTGATATATTCATTATCTTATCAGTATCGTGAATATGTGTGAGTATACGCCGTGTACTTTTGTGAAATAAAAAAGACCCACACAGGCAACAGCGTGCACTGAAAACCTGTGCTTGTTTCTATCTACGTGCTACTGCCGTAGTATCTTACAGGAGTCACATGTCAGCCCTGAAGGGCATCAGTAAATCAGGTCATTGTACCTGCAGTCCACATTGTGAGGACCATTGCTGATGCTAGCAATTTGGCTTTAATTCCACAGGTGTCATTATGCGACTTGAGTCAATAATTTGGCTGCTGGACGCTAATCCAAACATTTAACACCATTCCACTGTACTTAATGCAATCTTGTAGAAACGAAATTGCTCCTTTGAAACTCATGAGGAAAATCTAAGACCTCTTGCCCTCAGCTCCCCACTTCACATGTACAGGATACTTCCTTGACCTAGATAAGTATCAGTGACAGCTCCCATTTCAGACAGGCAGCTGGCTGGAATTGGGTCTAATGCTAGCAGGGTCAGGAGTGCTTGAGGCCACCTCTCCCTTTCCCACCAACCAATTCCCACTCAGTCTTGTGTTTAAACTCTAATGCACTCTACTGTTCTGTTAACTCCTTTTCTTCCAAGCATTTAAAGCATATTTTCTTTTTTTAAGTTACTCTTTTTAACATATGGCAGCTGATAAAAATAATCATTTTCCAGGCATTTATGCTGCACAACATCCCTCTAATTCCTTTTTGTGAATAACATTCAATTGAATAACATTCAAAATGCAACTCTCATTGCATTTTAAGGAAAGCTTTGATTTTTGCAGTAATTCCTTTGCTCTAATAGGATTATTAGCATCTAAACCGTACTTTTCAGTTGCATCCCCACACTAATTAACTGAACACACTCTAATTAACGTTCAGTAACTGAAGTACAATTCCTCACGCTAACTCCTTTGTTCCACAAAACTGATTGGTTGTTTGTTGCATTATTGCGTTACATTAAAGAGGTCAGTGGAAACACTTGAAATAGATCAGCTTCTTATTTACTACATAAAGTTAACATGATCTCAGCTGTGATGTTAAATTACTCTTTTTAAGAAATGGTCTGAAGAAGGGTCCCCATCCGAAATGTAGTCTGCCCATTCCCCCCCACAGATGCTGCCTGAATCATTGAGTTCATCCTGCACTCCAAGTTTTACTCAAGATTCCAGCATCTGCAGTTTTTGTGTCTCTGGCATCATTTAATATTTTTGTACTAATCAAGGGAATATAAATCAATTTGCGACCATCTGTGTTGGACCTGTTAATTGGATGTTAGACCTCTGACTTCTCCCTTATTATCTCATCAGAAGTGTGTTGGCTCAGCTAATTTTTGATTATTAAGTGTTACTGCCTGACGTGTTAGCTTGAATAACTAGATGTGATTTTAGACTGCTTTAGAATGTGATATTCAGGTAGGAAGAGATGGAGCATGCATGATACACACTCAATCTATTTGTACCAGACTGGAGCAGCCTAACCATTGTCCTTTAAAATAATGCTGGTGGTCAGTCAAAAGAAAGATGAATAATTGTTCAATTTGTATTTAAAAACACGTGTAAAAACTAATTGGGTTGTTTAATACAGTGCTGAGATTTTTCTGTAACTTGAGTTTTAAGGAGGTTATTCATTATTTGTGATACTGCATTTTATTTGTAACAGTTGTATATTGAATTGAAAACATACTATAAAATGTATGGGTGTTTTTTTGGATAAAATTAGAAAAACAGCTGGACTTCCTTACTGATCAGAGTGGAGCATTTCCCTTAATGATATGTCCAGAAATGGACAGTGTCCCTGGGGCCCCATAATTATATTGAGCCAAGAACTGGGTCAGGCATTTTACCGTGTTGGTGGTGTTTATTAGTAAGATTAAAAAATCTATCACACTGGTACCAGAGCAACAGAACGACAATATCTCCCTACTGAAGATCCCATTGAACAAGATGATTGCTGTAAGAGAAGCAAATCTTTCTTATGATTTATGAGGATTACTTCTAAGATTATTTATTTTGACAGGTCGCTTAATGGAACAACGTGCAAAGTCATTTTAACATTTAAACCGTATATTTGCAATTTGCTTTGTGGATTTTCTGGGCTAAAATTGAGAGTAGTTTCCCTGTCCCATTTGCAAATTAGTATTCTTTATATCACTGAAGAGGTGTGACTTGCGGATTTCTTAAGTGATTGGCTACTGAAGATACAACCGTAAATTGATTCCATCTGCTGCCAATTTATAATTTATGTTTTCATTTAAAATTTCACTACAAGGAACAAATCATGAACTTCCAATAAGTTGCCCTTCTGGAAAGGTATATTTTCAACAAATCCAGGATAGGACAAGGAGAGCTGATTATTTTGAGGTTTAGTTGAGTTTGTGCAATGTGTCTGGTTAATTACCTGAGATATAAAAGCACATCTTCAAATGGAGACAGAGTGGATTATTCTGACTGGCTAATTACTAGCTAAGGAGCAGAATCAGTCTTGATTGTTGTATTACTCCCTTGTTCAATCCATAAAGAATGTCAAATAAGTTCCAGTTTTTCAGTTAGGAAAAAATCTTTAGATGATAAATATTGATAAAACATTTATGGAAGAGATTTACAACATAGTAGAAAAAGAACAGAGGTCAGTAATAGCTTATACCATTGAGTTAATCACCTTAGGATACAAATGTAAAATAGGATACTGCATCAAATTTCTGTTACGCCACTGAACAACACTCATTTCCATAGACTCAAGACATTGCAAGATGCTGGGAGGGTTTCCTCAGGGTCTAGCCAAATATCTTGCCAAGGATGGGTCTTGTGCACTTCATTTGTTCATCACTGGGGTAGAAGTAAACCTGTCAGTCAGTTTCAGTGTGTCTTTGTAACCCAATTGTGATCAGCAGCTTTTACTGAAATGGGAACAATGACCTTCTGATCTTTCTTTTCTCCGAGTTCACACTTCAAAGTAATGAGAGACCATCAACTTTTTTTGTGGTGAATCTGTTTGTTCCAGGCAGCCAACAAGCTGGGGAGAGTGGAATGCTCCCTGAACATTCAGCTTAAAAGTGGGCCTCATATTATAATAATTAGATCAGCCTGCAAAATAACTGGGTTTTTAATATTTTGGAATATGGGCAAAGTGTAATGTAAACCTCTGTGATCTGCCATACAAGGCTGCATGGCGGTGCAGCAATAGAGTTGCTGCCTTACAGCGCCAGGGACTCAGGTTCAATCCTGACAATGGGTGCTGTCTGTGTGCAATTTGTACGTTCTCCCTGTGACCTACATGTGATTTCCCCGGGTGCTCCGGTTTCCTCCCACACTCCAAAGATGTACAGCTTGTCGGTTAATTGGCTTGGTAAAATTGTAAATTGGCCCTGGTATCTGTAGGATAACGTAAGAGTGCGGGAATCGCTGGTTGGCGCAGACTGGGTGGGCCGAAGGGTCTGTTTCTGCGGTATATCTCTAAACTAAACCAAACTAAACACAACATTCTCGTGCTTCTATTGCATTTCTTCTCTAATAAACTGGTTATAGCTGGTTTACTGCTTTTCAGATTGGCATGCTCCTCAGTCACATAGATCATGAGTTCGTAGTAGTAATCCTTACTGTTTTCAGTATGTAGCTCATTTATAAAAGGTTCATTGTTCTTCGTCTGGTACATTATTCTGCATTCATTTGTGTACGGAGGTAATATTTCAGTTCATGTGAATGGTGAGGAGCTTATGGAAGGGGACCTGTGGACCAGACATGAAAAAGTATCTGAAGTGGCCTTGAAACATAACAGCTTTTACTGTCATCACTTGAGCTAGGTTTTTGGAGCAGACTGTTTCCAACTTGGTGAGGAAACTTACCAAGCCACAAACTCTCCATACTGGTGAGAATGTTTCTTTTGTGCAGCTTAAAACAACACAGCAAGCGTTGTGAAAATATTCACCCTGACACATAATCTAAAGGAATGCACCAGCTTCAGCAGCTGGTCCGAGCAGTTAGCCTGCGTTATAAAGCTGCCCTTTTCTGTTTGTCCCATGTCAGTAGGATTAAAATCAGGCTAATAATACAATTGATGAGCAGACTATCTGCCAGCTCATTACCCAGTGGCACAATTGGAAATTATCCCCAGAAGTTCAATAATCAAAATTACAACTTCAGGCAAATTTCCTCAAGAACTTTTTCTGTTTGCTCATGTGAATTTCGATGCACTTTGGAGAATCAAGGTGCAATAAAAAATGACCAATCAAGAAGATCACGTTCAATCACATAAACTTGTTTTTATCCAATGTTGTAAAATGGTGCCTTTGTTTACCTGTGCCTGTTGTACATACATTATATCCTATGCAGCATTTTAAATTAATCTACTAACATCAACACAGGGAAGAGATTCAACAAGTATAACTTTGTTCCTGATCTAGAACTACTATTTGTTTTTGTAATAGATTTTCTTTTGCATTCCCAGCCAGCTATATTCTGTGTTACTTAATCCAAAAAGAATGTTATTCTTTAAGACTGCTGGAGGAATAGGGGAAAGACTGAAAAGATTTCAACTTTCCCTTCTCCCCTCTGATCGCCAGCATTACTACAGTGTCCCCCTACCAACCACTAATTCTGAACCCCTTCTCAAGCACAGTGTCATGCATTTTCTGTTGCTACCTTCTGCGCTAATTTGTTCAGACCTTGACAGAAACTTGGCGTCTGTAAGTCCTGACTCTGTTTCTCTGACAGGCCGGCTGGCAGCTCTCAGCTGGGCTGCAGGATGTACTAATATTTATAGGCCTGTGTAGGTCTCCTGGTCTGTTGAAATAACACCACTTTTGCAGTTGACTGCTGCTCTGTGGCGGGCACTTACAAACAGCCATCAAGGGAGGGGATTTGGGCTAGGTTTTCATGAAAACATTAAATGTTTAACTTAAAGAGAAAAAAAGACTAAATTAAACTGAGCAGGCTCCTTCAGGCAAAGTATAAATAATGATGTCACTCTAAACGAATATCTCACTTCCAAAGAAAATCTCAAAGGAATTAGTGTGCAAAATTGCCAACAAGCATTTTGTACAAACTAATGCTCAGTCTGCGGCTTGTCCTCTCTGTGTACTTAAGTTACTGGGATATTACTGATAAGAGAAAAATGTACTTCTTCCAAAGTGAAACTTACTTTGCAGATGATTCTCCGGTTACATTTCTGATGCAGCCAGATTACCCCGATGTGTGTTTATCCTCTTCTGGAGCACAAAATTTAAATTTGAAATCGACACAAGCTTAATGTCAGATGCAGAAATGCTGCTGCTTCATTGCCACAGATTTTGCAGCTAAATGTATTTTTGCTAACAACGAGCTGCTTTTCCAAAGCACTACTAATTCCTGCGTCCTATCTTGTTTCTGATTTTTTTCTCGCAAACAATTGTTTAGTGCACGTTCCAGCAGTTGTCTTTTAGGATCTGCCGGCCATGGCAAATGTTCTGTTTTCCCTTGAAGACACTGCTTTTTAATCTTAAAAGGGGAAAAGCAAAAACACAGCTGTATTTGAAGTGCTTTCACACAGTAACTCCACTGTTCAAATTATGTAAATTGTGTTCACAAAATAAAATATAATTAAAAGATTAGAAATATAAGCAGTGGGAAGCTACTCCCAAACTGCTTTGCTATTTAATAAAATGATGGTTGATTTTTTACCTTGTTGCTATTTTCCTACTCTAACTTCATGTCCATTGATCCTCTTTCTATTAATAAAACTATGGATCTCTATTTTGTATAACTTCAGTGACAAACCTCTGAGTCTAGAATTCTCAAGATTTAAGATTTACTATATTCTGGATGATGACGTCTCTTTCCATTCCAGTCATGGATGGCCAATTCCATATTATATGTCTGTGATCGTTTGTTCTGGACAGCCCAGCCAGGGGAAACACCATCCCATATCTACATTGTCAAACCCTTTAAGATTTTTGTATATGTTGTCCTTTACACTCTTGTCCCTTTTCAAAAAAAGCTAACATACGATTTGCCTTCCCATTTTCCTGTTTTACCTGAATGTTCATTCTCCCGAGATTTGAAAAACACTCTTTCCAATTTTCCCACTAAAGTCGATAACCTTACATTTGATTGAAAGAATGAATGAATGAATAAGTTTATTGGCCAAGTATTCACATACAAGGAATTTGCCTTGGTGCTCCGCCCACAAGTGACAACTTGACATGCAATGACAGTTAGGAATGACACATAAAACATTAAACATTAATAATAAAACGTTATTGATTAAACATGCAAATTAAATAAAATACTAGAGCAAAAGGAGGCTACAGATTTTTGGTTATTGAGTAGAGCTACTACTCGTGGGAAAAAGCTGTTTTTATGCCCGGCTGTCCGGAGTCAAAGAGTTTGTGGCCAGGGTGAGAGGGGTCAGAGATGATCTTACCCGCTCGCTTCCTGGCCCTTGCAGTGTACAGTTCGTCAATGGAGGGAAGGTTGCAGCCAATAACCTTCTCAGCTGATCGGACGATTCGCTGCAGCCTCCAGATGGCGTGCTTGGTGGTTGAGCCAAACCAGACCATGATGAAGAAGGTGAGGACAGACGCTACGATGGCTGTATAGAATTGGACCATCATTGCCTGTGGCAGATTGTGCTTCCTCAGCTGCCGCAGGAAGTACATCCTCTGTTGTGCCTTTATGACTGTGGAGTCGATGGTGGCCCCCCATTTAAGGTCCTTGGAGATGATGGTTCCCAGGAACTTAAAAGACTCCACAGATGTGACTGTGGTGTTGATGATGGTGAGTTAGGTGAGGGGAGGGGGAGCTCTCCTAAAGTCTACTATCAATTCCACTGTCTTAAGAGCATTTAGCTCCAGGTTGTTGCGATGGCACCAGGACACATTTTCCCACAGGATATTCCATCTGCCATGTCAATGTCTGTTTTAATTAACCCCTCGTTTTGTATAATCAGCAAACTTGGATTTGATTCGATTGTCCAAGTCATTGATGTAGATAGTGAACAGTTGGGTCCCAGCCCCCAACTCTTCAGTACTATACACAGCTTCCCAACCCAGAAAATCTTCCTATGCTGTCTTTCCAAACTTCAATTCATGCCAGTGTAAATGGTCCATGGTGTTTTCGGGTACCCCATGTTTTGCAGCAGATGCAGTTTGATGGAAGTTCTTAGTCTTGCCGGTGTTGGGTTTGTGGTCCATCCTCGTGCATGCTTCAGTGAATTAATTGACTACACCCTGAAGCTCAGTCTCTGAAATGCAAGTGATTGTATACTGTAGTTTGCCCACTGAGTCTTTGGGGCTAGTTGTTATTCATGAACCATGTATTAATTCCTCAGATGTTAATCATTGATTATTTTACTATCATACCATGTGATTTAATATCCTTGTCTGCCGTAAGCAACTCATACCTTGTTGCCTCTTTTGTTCAGATTATGGTTCCTGATTTCAGACTGAACAAAATCGTCTTCAATGTTTCAAATAAAACTCTTTCATATTTTGATCCACTGTCCCCTAACAGCCTCTTAAAATACCAGATCACCAACTAATTATTTCCCTTTGCACAATACCAGATTATAAAAATCATTTTTCCTTCATTGATCCTTCAACATATTGATCTTGCTAACCATTTCTTATCTAGTTCAAGGAATGGTTCATCTACTCCAATGAATGACTGGTTTGCCGACTCAATAGTTGATTGTAGACCATATAACACACACTTGTAAAATGCACCTTCAATTTCCTGATTTATACTTTGCCCTAATTGCCACTGCTCCTTGGATGCCTATATACACATGCTCCTTGATTCCATTCAAACTAATTCTGCTTCTTGATTTTCGGAAATAAGATCCTTTCTCTCTGTTGCCTTTTTGTCTTAAACTTTAGTCTTTGGAGTGTGGGAGAAAATCGGAACACCCAGAGAAAACCCACGTAGTCGCAGGGAGAATGTACCAACTCCGTACAAAGAGCACGTGTAGTCAGGATTGAACCCAAGTTTCTGCCGCTGTAAGGCAGCAACTATACCTCTGTGCCACTGTGATGATCCTATGTCATTCTTTTATATCAGGCTTATCACATCTCCTTTTCACTTTTGCCTATCCTGTCTAAAAGTTAAATGCCCTGGTCTTTTTATATTCTATTTAGAAGAGGCAACTGATCAAAATTGATGGATAAATAAAACATTTGCTGAGTTGTGTCCTGTGATTCACAAAGCCCTAAATGACACCCATTTGCAGCATTATGAAAGTGGTGAAACAATATTTGCTGTGTCAGATTTAATTATGTATTCAGACGAACCAATCACTTTGCTTTATAGAAACTGAGACTGCATTATGTGTGATGCCATCAGTAATTTCCTGGAACATGATTGGATGCAGGCTGTTCATAACTAGGCCATATATCACACCTCATCAAATGGAATGACTTTCTCTTTTTAAAATATTGACCTGATATCAGCTTCAATGCCACAACCTGACGGATTACAGAAAACACTCAAGAACTCAATGTGTGAGACACAAGGAACTGCAGGTGCTGGAATCATGAGCAAAACACAAAGTGTTGGAATAACTCAGTGAGTCGGGCAACATCTTTGAAGGGAGTGAATTGGTAATGTTTTGGGTCAGGACCCTTCTTCATGCTGATGTTACAATCAATCTGAAAAACGGTCCTGACCCACAAAGTCATCTATTCATTCCCTCCACAGATGTGTAGGAAGGAACTGCAGATGCTGGTTTACACTAATGATAGACACAAAATGCTGGAGTAACTCAGCGGAACAGGATAGAAGGAATGGGTGATGATTCAGACTGAGAGTCAGGAGATACAGAGATATGGAAGGTTAAGGTGTGAAAACAAGACATCAAAGGGGACAGGTCAAGGAAAATGGCGAGAGGATCATTGTTAGCTAGGGAAAGGTGACAACAAAGTATACAAAGATAATATTTAATCAGGAAGATAGTCAGACTGGTCAGAGAAGTAGGATGGGGAGGGATGGAGAGGGGGAAAGCAAGGGTTACTTGAAGTTAGAGAAGTAGATATTCATACAGCTGGGTTACAAGCTGTCATGTGAAATATGAGGTGCTGTTCCTCCAATTTGTGGTTGGCCTCACTCTGACAATGGAGTAGGCCCAGGACAGAATGGTCTGTATGGGAATGGGAGGGGGAGTTAAAGAGTTTAGCATCCAAGAAATCATGTAGGTTTAGGCGGACTGAGCGGAAGTGTTCAGTGAAACGTTCTCTCTCTCTCTTCTTGGTGAAGCTCTTTTCTCTCGCCGAAGATGAAGGTCATGCTCTCATAGTGGAAGCATGTATTTGTATAATATTTTTTATCTCTAAGAACAACAGGTGAGTATGTGTCAAACTAGCTATCCTCCTTGGTACAATAATGGCGTGAGTTATGTGTCCGATCAGACCAAGCTAGTCTTGGATGTCTCTGGGAAAGCAAAGCTTATCATAGTGACCTCGCAGGTGTCCTCATGATATATTGGTCCCTTTGAATTAGCCCAAGTATTCTTCTAAAACATCTACTCGTTTTCCTAAGCAGGGTTTGAAATGTTGTGCTGCTAATTTAGCGGACAACTCAATTTTAGCTCACATAGTCTGTATGACCCTTACATTACACCTGAATGTTGTCTCGCCAATATATAGGAGTCCACACCTGGAATAGGGGATACAGGAGATGAGGTTGGAGGAGGTGCAAGTGAACCTCTGCCTCACCTGAAAGGGCTGTTGTGGTCTTGGACAGAGTCGGTGGAGGAGGTATAGGGACAGGTGTTGCTATTCCTGCAGTTGCAGGGGAAAGTACCTGAGGAGGGGGTGGTTTGGGTTGGAAGGTATGAGTTAACCAGGGAGATGGAGGAAACGGTTTCTGTGAAAAGCAGAAAGTGGTGGAGATTGGAAGATGTGGCTCGTGTTGGTTTACACTGCTGGCTAATGCTGCAGATGCTGGTTTACACCAAAGATAGACACTTAATGCTGAAGTAAATCAGCAAGACAAATGTTGCTGGGCCTGCTGAGTTACTCCAACACGTCAATGTGCACCAAAGTTTCTTGGTAGAAGAAATCTCTTTTCATGTTACAAATAGAAATTTTCAGAAATTTGTTTCATGGTTCTGCTAATCATTCTCAATGTCACCAACACTGACACCATGACTCTCTCAATTATGGCAACACATTTATTTGCAATTCAATGCTTTCATATAATAGTTATTAAATATGTTTTAAAGTTGTCTTAGAGGTCCCATGGTCTTTCGTAAGATGAATTGCAAACTCACCCTGTCCACACATAGTTCTTAAACTAGGGGAAGATTATATTTACCACACTAAAAACAATATTGAAATATCAGTAGCAAAAGGAACTGCAGATACTGGTTTACATAAAGGGACACAAAGTGCTGGAGTAATTCAGCGGGTCAAGCAGCATCTCTGACGAACATGGATATGTGACGTTTTGTGATGGGACCGTTCTTCAGACTGATTGAAATATAAGTTGCAGTTGTAGTTATTTTCTTGTTGCTGTGCTTGAAATGGCATATACTTCAATCTAATGGTTTTTAAATTCCACCACTTATGCTTGGTACTTTAGCCTACTATATTTATGCTCTATCTCCATTATAGCTAATAGCCTCAATAAATTTACATATTGTCAGGCAGTTTTCATCACGAATCCTATGTGAAGTGAGAAGAAGTTAAGATACTGCAGACACTTGAAATTTAAAGTGCAAATGTTACAGTGTGATAATCATAGAAGGAGCTCAGGCAATGAATGAAGAGTAAGTCTCTGACTTCACTAAATAGAGTCCCGGAGAGGAGAGCGTGGCTGTTGTTTTTTTTATTTTAAGGGCACCTTGTTCTGGAAAAGTCACTTCAAACTGAGAGCTGGATGTTACAAAAGACAGAGCAGAACAAATACGACTTTAATTAGGCAAGTCTACAGAACTTCCTGGATGAGATGCAGGTATGGGGACATGTGGCATGGGAAGTACTTGCAGATAAAGTCAGATATCCTGAGGAGGCGGCACCGGCCCTGTCAACCCCCAATGCCTCATCAGGAAGTACAGCTCAGTGCTAACTCAATTCAACTGCCGATAAAGGTTAGCAAGTTATTACATTCTTTGGAATCCTGAGTGTAAACATAATGTTTACCAATTAAATTACTTCTCAGATTTCCAGAGGAAGGGCATGTAAAAACATTAATCCTCAATATGACACTGTTGAGATTTACAGTACTTCTGGTGTTTAATGGTGAAGCCACAATCATTACGTTGCAAGGAACAGCAAGCTAAGTAAACATTGAGATGAGCAGAATTACACATGTTTGTACAATCATTCTTCATTGTTATAGCAGAATGAAACCATTGAGTGTATCTCCTCCAATGAATGAAACAATAAGCCTTGATGTAACCATTCCCATCATTTTACAATTTTAAATACTGCCACAACTTTGTTCTATAGGCAACTGTGTTCCAACAAAAACAGCACTAAATAAAAGTCCCATATTGCCCACAGGCTTGTAAATGTTGTTATAAAGTTAATTATACACATTTAAGAAGAAACAATAAACACATGTTGGGGCCAGATTTTGTTTTGCTGCATAATCTGCCATCTTCCTTAATGATAGACTAACAATGACAGGAGAGATTCATTGTCTGACGACTGAATTCACCTTACGGTAAGCAGCCAGCTCTTCCATTCATTCTTCAAGAGAGAAGAGTGGATATTGCATGGCTCTGAGTAGCTTGTTTAATTTAAACATCATAAAAATCATTACAGGATATACAGAAGTAATTAAAATCTGAAATTTATTTTCCTCAGGTCAGTCACGGGGATGTCTGCAGAATCACTGCAGAGACAGACAAATATCAGTGTCACCTCATTCGGTAAACATCTGGTGAACACAGTGGTGAGCGGGAGAGGTGCCAGGGGTGAGGTGGGGGGAAGGGAAGGGGGTGGGGGAGGTTAGAACTGCTCTGAAGTCTATGTGCTACAGCACATTGAATATCATTCAAAAATAAATGTTTACAATTTCAGTAACAATGAGGCCAGAAATTGTTCTTCCGCAGTATTAAAGAGGTGGGGAAAGTGACTTGCTATTTTCCTTAATCTATATTATGTATTTCTCTGAAAAGTCAGAAAATATAAACAGTGTTGTGCTGATGGAATGCGTAACAAATGCAGCAGGATTTTGTGGGTGCTTCCTGTTTTGGATGAACATCCGCAGATTCTCTCCTGAATTTGAGACAGAACTGGTGCTTGATAGAATTTGTCACAAAATGTGGTTTATCCTGTCGCTCATACAAAGCCAACTAGTCTAGATGCTGGGGGGGGGGAAATGCAGTAAACAGATAGCAGTAAATAGATAAATTAATAAATTGCAATGTTTAATAACAGTCAGCATCCTTAAGGTTAAGAAGGAAAACAGCTTCTTCACATAATATCTGGCCTATAATTCGGAGCATTACAGGCAGACGTTGCTTCCATGGTGAAGTGGCTTGCAAGTCGCAAAATTGAAAAATGAGAACAGAGAGCACTGTTGAAACCCATAATACTATCACTTTGTTATTTAATCCTTTTAAAACAAAACTGCATTAAAACTTTAAATTCAGAAACTGGGCAAATTAGCAACTAATGCCAAACTCAAGAAGTCCCATGGGAATCATAAGAGTTAGCCCTGTTGTGAGATAAACTGTAAGTGAGTAGGTTATGAAATGGCAGGTGAATTTTATTGCAGATAGAAAGGAAACATAATAGGTGACACACACGCTGTCTAGATGGTTTTCAAACAGCTCAGATTGGAAACAAAAATTTACCCCGGAGATGCAATGTTCAATATGTTCAACCAATGCAGTGTTTAACAAACCATACAAATATTTTGCTATGTAAACAAAGCAATTAAATATCAAACTGGTTGAAGCCCTGGTCAGATCAAACATTGATCCTGATTTTGATCATCTAAACATATAAGGCAGTCATTAAAGCACTGCAAACAATGCACAGAAGACCCCTAAGATTGCTCCCTTGTGTCAAGGATAGACTTGGATTTTCATTTCAGAAAGAAAACATCTGAGAAGTGAATCAATTGGGTCATATAATATAGGATAACATGAATCCAGAACATTACTCCATGTACAACAGTGGGAGCAGGATGGAGGTCACAGGTTTGAACTAGCAGAAGGTAACCTCAGGACTGTAATCGGGTGGTGATTCTCCACACAAGGAGTTATTAACACACAGAATTAATTTCCAGGCAGGCGACAAAAGTCCCCAAATAATTTCTAAAACATCTGGATTCAATGATTACTGGAGAGCAATGATGTGGTTCTGGAACAATGACTTATGGCAGACTGAATGCTTTCCTCATCTGTGAGTATCCTGTGGGCTTGTGATCTACGGGCCCGTCCCACTAACGTGATTTTTCAGCGATTGTCTTCGACCTTCAAGCTCGAGGGCAATCGGCTGAAAATCCTCGAGCTGGATCAACCGTCAGCGATTAAACCGCGAGCTGGATCCACACACACACACACACACACACACACACACACACACACACACACACACACACACACACACACACACACACACAAACGCATCGCAAAGGCGGGGCCAGGGAAAGCGGGGGAGCGCTGTCTGAAATTGATACCCATGATGAGCAGGAAGGTAAAAGATGGCTGGCACAGTTACGGTAAGTCCTTTAAGAGCGTGGGGGGGGGGGGGGGGGGGGGGGAGGAGGAGAAGTGGGGGAGAAGTGGGGGAGAAGTGGGGGAGAAGGAGTTGAGACACTTTTAAGAAGCCAGACAACGTTTAATAAAGTTTAGCGGGCATTTAACATTACCGGTCGGTTTACTTACCTTTTTTTTCTCAACGAGCTTTACCTTCGACTACCTTCGATTTCATACAATAGCATTACGACCTACCTCAACTAAACCTACGAATAAAAAATATTGATTTTTTCCATGGTGACCTTTAATAATAATAATAACTTTATTACGGACTCAAGGTCCAGACAAGGGGCAACATTACTTTAAAAATGCATTGCATATCAAATATCATAAATATATATAAAATCATGGTAAATCACATAAAAACATCATAATTTATATATTTTTAAAACCCCCCCCTTAAAAACCCTTTGTTTACTCGCGGGCATTTTTCAGCATGTTGAAAAAACGCCGCGACCTAGCTGAGTCCTCGAGTACGCTGGGACTACTCTCGAGCATGAAGGAGCGTCACAAAGACCTCCTAGGACCTCGTGTCAACCATGTTGCGAGTATGAGTCGAGGGCAAACTCTTCTAAACTCGCTAATTAGGTCGCCGCAGTGGGACAGGCCCTTAAGAACCAAAAACAATGTCCATTTGTACTGTCAGATAATCTGATGACAAACTTGCATCATTGGAGCAGTGTAACTAATATTGAACACCCTCTTTCACTTCATATTTGTCAAAGCTCTTACATTTACAAAATAAAATTTACATTTTAAAAAAGAAAATATATTATTGTTTTATTATGTTGCTCACCATTCTGCTTAAGTTTAAATGGTTTTCTCTTTACATTTAGCATTTCTATAAAATCAGTTTTATATGCCACAGTTTAATTAGTGAGCTCTGTTTCTTCATTAAATAATTCAGTGCATTGACATCTCTTTGGTCTATGAATATACTGCTTCTAAAGAAGTTTATTATTTCAGGTAATTAACACCATGTGATATGCAAGAGTCTGGCATGAAAATACACTAAAGGGTTTAACTCTAACCATCCTTTCTGTAAAACTGTGACTCGTTTACACAATAAATTGTTATTTAAGTCCTGTACTACTTTTAACTCCTATTTTTTTTTAAGAATCACTCCCTTTTAGTCCCCAATTTATTCACATAAATAACTGCATCACCGATTTGAAGATTTTATTAAAAATCTTTAATGCGGCAAGGTAAAGCTATCTTTTTTCAATTCACTCCCTTAAAAGCATACAGAACCCGCAGCCAGTCTATCCTTTTTCATACTTCAGTGACTGTAGTGATAGGCCTCTCATGTTGAACTTTGAACTTATCAGAGCCAGACATCAACAGGACAGGGTCTGCTGGGACCACACATAAGCAGTAGAGGAGCACACTTTGTACTCTGTGATTATTCCAATGTCAGAGTTCACTCAATCAAACCACTTTGCTGAAAGCATCTTCGTGATTGGAGGCCTCAGCAGAGGGGGTTCGTTTGCACTGAAATGCGGTTCCACTTAAGGGGTTAGGCAATTATATTTTAAATGCTTTAACTGTAAAAAGAAATGTTAAAATTGATACTGACTCACCTAATATTAACTGATGCATATCCCAAGTGCTGGTTGATTGGCATGAAGATGTAGTATAATTTTAAGAGCAATGATATTTTAATTTATCTTTCCTTATTTTTCAGATATTGTAAAAAGCCATATGTTTTCTATTTTGTTTTGGCCTACGATTTTTGCAAGAACTCTAAACTAAATCTAAACATTCTTGATTCATCCAATACTTAGTATTTTCCATTTAATCACAATTTTCTGTGTTTAAGTAATTTTCTTTTAACAAGTGATGTTCCTTATAAATTTTGCATCATGCTAGAAGCTTAGAAATTATTGTTCCTTTTTGATGATTACAGTGGCTGTGGTCAGAAATCTAGTATTATAAAGTCATTCAGTAATGTCCCTTCTGCTGAATGTCAAGAACAAAAATCAGTGAGGATTGTTAACAAAAGCTGTTCAGACGACGTAATAGCACTATAAATCACATCATGCTAACTGTCCAATCAGGAATAGTGACTTATTGCGATAGAATGCATTATATGAAGGTGTATGTAACGTAAAACATTCACATGCAATAACCCTAGCAATAAGGTCTTAGTGGAAGAATCCATAAAGTATGGCATGATTAAACTGCTTGAAAAAGTGCTCAAAGAAGTCTTAACAGGAGAAATAGTGTACTATAAAAAGGATTAAAAAATCTGACCATTTAGTTATTTTGATTTGAAAGCTTAGCTGCAAGAAAAAGGACACTCATTGATTATTTCCAAGGCATTAATGCCACTGCGAGGTTGTTGGGATGTTCAAACCTCAAAAAGCAAGCTTTATAACCAGCATTTGAACCTTGAAGTTTGTGAACTGTCGTGAATGCATTTCCAGCTATAAATTATTTTTAATAGAATGCACAGTGTAGCTGGGAGAAGTAATTTTCTTTCATGCCTTCTGCCCCTTTGACAATGATTACCATCGAGGGCTGCTGTAGTCAAGATGTTCTGTGAAGTTGAAAAGAATGGCGGCAAAAACGAAGAGATAATTGCTCGGTTTAAAAATTGATCATCAATGTTGACAACTGGAAAATAATATTTGTCAGTAGATTACTTTAATAGTTACATTTTCATATTTTCTCACAAAGAAGAAGACCATTGGGTCCATCGAGTCTATGCTGGCTCTCAGAGCATCCCCCTCAGCCCCAAACACCTACTTATTTTCCTGTCACCTATAGTTTCCATAATTAAGTTATGATATATTTAGAAGACACTCTGTCCTATTTTCTCATATCTATTCTTAATAGTAATCTCCCCTGCAGCAGAATGTTTATGTTTACTATAAGGTTCATAATTGAACTTATAATCATCAGAATGGAATTTCACCTGTTGGAATTGAAAATTAAGAATTTTGATGTGGCTGTTTTTAAATGGATTGAAAATGTTGTGCACAATGCCTTAATTTGCAACATGCACTATGTCAGAAACCTGCTCTCCATTTGCAAGCTAAAATAAATAGCCTAGCCGCAGATGGCAGTCCATTCTGTTTCTGATCATCACACACGCTAAACCTGAGACCTCTTCAAAGTACAACCATTTTGTGCACCGTCTTTTTACAATCAGTCTACTAATGCTAATGACCTTGCTTCATGTTCACATCCGGGAACAAAATACATCTTTTATTATAAAGTAATTATTTAAATGACTGCATTTACCTTTTGAATCAGTATATCTTTCAAAAAAGCTGCAAACTGTTCCTCATATCCAACTTGAATGTGATTGAATGTATATGGTTATTGCACAAACTAGGCTGTCACTGCAACTGCTCAACCAAATGCACATTGAACCGAAACATTTCTGCACAGTGTATGATCTAGGAAGTTAAATCAAGTAATATCTGGAAATTGTCCCATTGGTGCTGCGATTAGTCTGGGTGTGTTGAGTGGTGGGGTGGGTTTATGTGCTTTCTCCCTGAAATATATAACAGCATGATCACAGATGCGTTTTAGCAGCAAGTCAACAATTTGATTAGACTCTCAATACCATACATGGCAATGATCTATGGGTGGGTTGGAGAATCACTGGGGACCTCCCACACTCTGCCTCAAATCCAACATTGCCATACATGGCAATAATATCTTCGTAACATCCTGGCTAATATATCTTTTCCCTGGTGCAATATTGACTTTTGAAAATTCTGTACATGGTGTTTAAAAAATAAAAATAAACAAGGTATTTTGGAGAAATTAGCAGACTGCTTGATTAAACATTCCCACGAGCAATGTTATTGAAAAGTCTAGCTGTACAGGCTTTACTGGGGTCCATGTGCCCATCTGTTATGTTGTGCCACAATTGAGTGCCTCTCTGACAACTTTTGCATTGGCATCAGTCACCATTTCAACAAATCAATCCCTAACTTCAGTTATTAGCTAGATTGCAAGATTCTGTTTATAGCGCATGATAAATATATTTGTACGTGCTTCCGCTTATCTTTCCTTATCAATGTGGGAAGGGGGGCGGTTTAACTCTGGTAAGCAGATTGGTTTTGAAGTGGATAGAGAGGTGGAGATGGAAATAAAACTGTTAAATAAAACAGTGCCTAAAACCCACCAGCTTCCTGGTTTGCGCTGTGTGTGAATCAGGCTGCAATCAAGAAATCAGTAGAGGGGTGGGGTATGTTACCTTTGTTCTTTGTGACTAACCTTAATAGCAGTCTGCACATTTACGCAGAACACATGAGCTTCATGATACAGTCGCCAGGAATCCATCGCCAGAGCACAGCGGAATTGTAAGAGACCTTTTCCCTCCAGAGATGCTGCTAAGTTCCTCCACAGATTTCTAGTTGTACCTGAGCACAGTGGTATTGAATGAGGGCTATGAAATTAATAATCAGATCAAACCATCAATACTGCAGCTTTCAAGTAACCAGCTGCCTCGGTGATTCTGTCAAAGACTTTCTTCAAAGGACTATAGTTGACTCTGGTTTTAGGCACCACAGCAAGGCTCATTGAAAGGGGTGCAACCCCAAAGAATGTAGAAACAAGGAACTGCAGATGCTGACTTACAAAATAATAAAGACACAAAGTTCTGGAGTAACTCAGTGGGTCAGGCAGCAACCCTGGAGAACATGGATAGGGGATGTTTCGGGTCGGTACCCATCTTCAGACCTATTGGAAGAATAGCAAGCTGCTCAGCATCTACTTACAGCTGTACACAAGGGAGGGGTGCAGAGAGGTGCAATTCACAGCAGTTACACAGAGGGACAGTTTTCTTGATGGGTTGGACATCAGTGTAACAAGGTGATCAGCATGGCAGGTGGTGGAAGGTCTTTGAAATATTTCAGAGCAAGACCTGCTGGATCTGGTACAATTGCCACATTGTGCAATTGGACCTCGTTCTTAGCTTCTGTACCTTGGGATCCTTCTAGTCCTGCCTGAGATGTGCAGGATTTCACAGATGACCAGTCGTAAAGTACATCCACTGGCTGATATATTTTTCTAAAACTTACATTAACTTCACCAGCAGTGAAGCCAGTCAGAATAAGCAAGGGCACGGGTTTGTGGTTCAGACTGACTTTCCACAGGTCTAGCGAGTGACAGACTGAATGAGTATGATCATCATGGAATGTTCATTCATTGCGTAGGCTTCCAAACCATTAACTTCTCAGAGTCAAGTAAGCACAAGTGGATCTTTGTCCGAGTGAGTTCAAATTTTGGGGGTGGTTACAATGATTCTTTCATCCTGGGACATCCCTCTTTCCCCAATACATGCACACCTCCAAGAAGACATAGAAACTGTCCACAGTCTAAGGAATCTACTGAAAGTGTGCGTATGATATTATCTACATGCACAGGAGCACCATAACCAAGGTAATGCACCTGCTAGAAATGTTGTCAAGCAAACAACAAGAATATTAGTAATGCAAAAGTTGATAGATTCTTCACCCAAGCGGTAGGGAGGAACAGGAGGAGGAAGATGACTATGCAGGCAGTGTCCGAAGAGTAGCCAACTATGATGCAGGCATGTCTCTGTGAATAGAAACAAAAAGCTGGAATAACTCAGCGGGTCAGGCAGCATCTCTGGAGAAAAGGGATAGATGACGTTTCGGGTCGAGAGCCTTCTTTAGACTGAGAGTCTCCGTGACTGTCAGGTGTGCTTTACCTGTGACCACTAGTAACTTTGCAACCCCTTCGCCAAACCAAACCAGCCCTACAAATACCTATGCACGTATTGTCCATTGCAGCCATCCACAAATATAACTGCTGGAGACCAGAAAACCATGCCTAATATTTATTTTACGCAAAGCCAAGAACTTATGGAAAGTAGGAAGCTTTCCACTGCCTCCACTATCTGCTCTCACTCATGTAATGTGTGAGTCATCAGGAACACTTTACCAAGGCATATTGACCTGGTGTAGCGCAAACATGAACTGCATCTCAGTATACAAGCAGAGCATGTACCTCTCTCTAAGGAGCAGATTTTTTCATTCTCCAGCTGCACACTATGACCTCCTGACAAATTCTATGGCTACCTCTGTCAAAACATCTTTGCACAGTTCCCTTCAGCAGGGAACATAATACCCCTGCTTGGTGTGAAGTCCACTAAGACTCCAGTGAATCTGTGGGTAGCGTGCCAAGTCCATCAATTGTCCTCATTCTTCAGGGAACGGGGATTCCCCTCCCCTACTATAGATGAGGCTCTCACTCGGGTCTCTACAATACCCCGTAACACTGCTCTCTCTCCCCATCCCCCCACTCACAACAAGGGCAGAGTCCCCCTAGTCCTCACCTTTTATCCCACTAGCCGTCACATACAACAAATAGTCCTCCGTCATTTTCGCCACCTCCAATGCTTTCCGCAAAGACTACTCCCTCTGTAACTCCCTGGTCAATTCTTCCCTTCCCTCCCGCACCACCCCCTCCCTGGGCACTATCCCTTGCAACAACTGCAAGAGATGCTACACTTCTCGCTTTAACTCCCCCCTCGACTCCATTCAAGGGCCCAAGCAGTCATTCCAGGTGTGACGGAGGTTCACCTGCACCTCCTCCAACCTCATCTATTGCATCTGCTGCTCTAGATGTCAGCTGATCTACATCGGTGAGGCCAAGCGTAGGCTTGGCGATCGTTTCGTCGAACACCTCCGCTCGGTCCGCATTAACCAAACTGATTTCCCAGTGGCTCAGCACTTCAACTCCCCCTCCCATTCCAAATCCGACCTTTCTGTCCTGGGCCTCGTCCATGGCCAGAGTGAGCACCACTGGAAATTGGAGGAGCAGCACCTCATATTCCGCTTGGGCAGTTTGCACCCTAGCGGCATGAACATTGACTTCTCCAATTTCCGGTAGCCCTTGCTGTCTCCTCCCCTTCTCAGCTCTCCCTCAGCCCTCTGGCTCCTCCTCTTCCTTTCTTACCCCCCTCCACCCTACATCAGTCTGAAGAAGGGTTTTGGCCCGAAACGTTGCCCATTTCCTTCGCTCCATAGATGCTGCTGCACCTGCTGAGTTTCTCCAGCACTTTGGTCTACCTTCGATTTTCCAGCGTCTGCAGTTCCTTCTTAAACCATCAAATGTAATGCCTGCTGTGTGTCTATACATAGTGGAACCATAATTGTGCATATCTCCATCATGCACCCTCAACCTAAATGGTTACTCCATCTACCCCACAGTTCAATTAAATGAAATAGCAATATCATAATGATAATGTAATGAATTACAAAATTCTCTTTCACATGTGTTGTTATGGATATCACCTCAAGCTTACCAACAATTTTATTTTCTGTAAAAAACCCTCCTACAATCTGAATAAGGGTCTTGACCCAAAACGTCACCCATCCTTTTTCTCCAGAGATGCTTCATGATCCACTGAGTTACTCCAGCACTGTGTCTATCTTCAGAATATACCAGCATCTGCAATTGCTTGTTTCTACAACAATATTTAGTACATGCTGCTCATTCAGGCTGTGAATTGTGGAACCTTTGCTGTTTTTATCGGAGAACCTGATGCAATAGATCTATTGTTAACAGATGAATTCCAATGTAAAACATCTTGTGGAGGCTGAACATATTAAGACTGGTCATGTCAGGGAGCCAGGTGGTTGTATTGGTGGCTTTCCTCGTCATTTTAGCATGCATTACAATCCTGTTATGAGCATCAGAAGGACATTGTATAGGCCAAAGCTATCAATCTTTCTGATAAATTTGGATTTGGTAAGAGAAACACTGAACTCCATTATTCTCATCAATCACCTTAAGGGTTTTAACTTTTTAGTTAAAGTAGGTTCTTTTTCACTTTTCTATGAAATGCAAAGAGATTTAACCAGCTCCACCCCCCCCCCCCCCATGACTCTAATGTGATGTCACGTCACTGTGACCCCACAAGGCTACTTTAGTTTGGCTGTTCTGTATCTAAAAAATATGGTTCTGTCTTTTAAGGAGCATCGTTGGTTTTCTGATGACTGGCATGTCTCTGTTTCACAGCTGACTGAAGACCCCTTCATCTGGCTTGAGAAAGCCAGTTCAATAAATACCTTTTACCACAGCAATTACACAGAACAGTTCTCAACACTTGTGCCCCTTCCCCATCACTGACCACCTGCACACCACCATGTGGGTTAACCCATCTGTTCATCTACTGTACACATTCCAAAGCTCACATTTGAACGAGAAATGTTTCAAGTTCTTGGCCATTCCCCCCTACCCCCGAATGTGGAAGCATTCTTGAGTAATGCTCAGCGTTCCCTTCCACTTGTGCTGATGATTGTGATGGTTGGGAGATGATTAATGAAGAAGGAAATATTTTCACCACGCTAGTTCATCATAATAAATGGCAGGGACGGATGACTGCCTGTACCATAGCAGACAATTGGGATCTTAGCCTTCCGATGACCTCCTTATCGTCAATTTCCCAGTGTAGTATAACTTGTCTTGCATTATTACTGTTCAATTGGTTGAATACCACTCATTCAAACCCAATTGAAGATGGTCAGGCCCAATTGACGAAAAATGTGCATGACATTTTAACATATGATTGGATGTAAACAAAACAGCTGCTACAAAAGTCAGCAGCACACGGCTTTCTGTTAGTGTTTGAGTCCTGACCATAATTTCTGAAAGCCACAAATGAGCAGGAAAAATAATGCACAAAGGGTGTGCTAGACAACATGGGGACTTGTGATTGATGATCTTGGAGATATATCAATGTTGCTCAATCAGGATGTCATGCTTAACTATTGTACAGTGTAAACAGTTCTTCGTTGTCCTTTAAGCTGATAACACATTTCAGCTAGCCACTTTTACTATCCAAATAGGAGCCGTTGGAAGAGAAGGAGGGGGGGTGGGGGGAGCGACACCCAACTGGTAAGGTTTAAAATCCAGTGCGGGGCTTGTTTTTTCAGAGGCCCACAGGAGCCGTTGGAAGAGAAGGAGGGGAAGGAGCGACACTCGACCGGTAAGGTTTAAAATCCAGCGCGGGGCTTGTTTTTGCCTAAATCCATAACGTTCCATTTGGAGAAGTGTTTTTTTTGGGGGGGTTTTTGAGGAAGCCGCTGATTGGTGGGAAGTGGACTAGGGTAAGCAGCTGATTGGCAGTCAGATTCCAGCAGTTTGTTGTGTACTTTGTATTGTGTTGATATTGTATCCTGTGTAAGGGGGGGGGGGGGGGGGGGGGGGAGTATGAAGGCCTGGGCAGTGTACTGTTGTGGATGTCAGATGTGGGAGGTCAGGGAATCTGATAGCCCTCCAGACGTCCACATCTGCGCCAGGTGTGTCGAGATGGGGCTCCTAAAGGACTGTGTTAGGAACCTGGAGCAGCAGCTTGATGACCTCAGTCTGGTCAGGGAGAGTGAGGAGGTCATAGAGAGGAGCTACAGGGAGGTAGTCAATCCCAGACCACAGGAGGCAGACAAGTGGATCACAGTTTAGGAAGGGCAAGGGGCAGAGGCAGGGGCTAGAGAGTACCCCTGTGACTGTACACCTGGAAAATAGGTACTCGGGTTTGAGTACGATTGGAGGGGACAACCTACCTAGAGGCAGCAACAGCGGCCGGGCCTCCGGCACAGAGACCGGCCCTGATGCTCAGAAGGGTAGCAAAAAGAGGAGGGCAATTGTAATAGGGGACTCTATAGTTAGGGGGTCGGATGGGCGATTCTGTGGACGCAGTCGGGGGACCCGGATGGTAGTTTGCCTCCCTGGTGCCAGGGTCTTGGATGTGTCGGAATGTGTCCAAAAGATTCTGAAAAGGGAAGGAGAGGAGCCTGATGTTGTGGTACAATAGGCAGAAAAAGAGAAGAGGTCATGAAAGGAGAATTTAGGGAGTTGGGGGGACAGTTAAGGAGAAGGACCAAAAGGGTAACAATTTCAGGATTACTGCCTGTGCCGCGTGACAGTGAGAGTAGGAATGGAATGAGGTGGAGGATAAATGCGTGGCTCAGGGACTGGTACAGTGGGCAGGGATTCAAGTTTCTTGATCACTGGGACCTCTTTTGGGGAAGGCATGATCTGTACAAAAAGGACGGGTTGCACTTGAACCCGAGGGGGACCAATATCCTGGCAGGGAAATTTGCAAAGGCTACTGGGGAGACTTTAAACTAGAAAGGCTGGGGGGAGGGACTCAGAGAGAGGGGGCTACGGGACAGGGTGTGGGGCAAGAGGCAGAGAAGGGAAGCACTCGGACCCAAAATGTCGGCGAGAAAGAGGAAAAAGATAATAGACAGAGAATAAGGGATGGTGGGTTTCTAAAATGTGTATATTTTAATGCTAGGAGCATTGTAAGAAAGGTGGATGAACTTAGAGCCTGGATTGACACCTGGAAATATGATGTTGTGGCAATCAGTGAAACATGGTTGCAGGAGGGCTGTGATTGGAAACTAAATATTCCAGGATTTTGTTGCTTCAGAATTGAAGGGACCAGAGGTGGAAGTGTTGCATTGCTTGTCAGAGAGGATATTACAGCAGTGCTTTGGCAGGATAGATTAGAGGGCTCATCTAGGGAGGCTATTTGGGAGGAACTGAGAAGTGGGAACGGTGTAGCAACACTTTTAGGGGTGTATTATAGACCGCCAAATGAGGAGCGAGAATTGGAAGAGCAAATATGTAAGGAGATAGAAGAAATTAGTAGTAAGCACAAGGTAGTGATTGTGGGAGATTTCAATTTTCCAAAAAATAAACTGGGAAACACATTCTGTAAATGGGCTGAATGGTTTGGAGTTTGTAAAATATGTGCAGGATAGTTTTTTGCAGCAATACACAGAGGTATCGACCAGAGAAGGGGCCTCCTGTTAGGAAATGAGGCAGGTCAGGTGACGGAGGTATGCATTGGTGAGCACTTCGGGACCAGTGATCACAATACCATTAGTTTCAATATAATTATGGAGAGAGTCAGAACTGGACCTAGGGTTGAGATTTTTGATTGGAGAAAGGCTAACTTTGAGGGAATGCGTAAGGATTTAAAAGGAGTGAATTGGGACATTTTGTTTTATGGGAAGGATGTAGAAGAGAAATGGAGGACATTTAAAGGGGAAATTGTAAGAGTACAGAATCTTTATGTCCCTGTTCGGTTGAAAGGAAATAGTAAAAATTGGAAAGAGCCATGGTTTTCAAGGGAAATTGGACACTTGTTTCGAAAAAAGAGAGATATCTGCAATAATTATAGGAGGCATGGAGTAAATGAGGTGTTAGAGGAGTATAAAGAATGTAAAAAGAATCTTAAGAAAGAAATTAGAAAGGCTAAAAGAAGATATGAGGTTGCTTTGGCAAGAAAGGTGAAAGTAAATCCAAAGGGTTTCTACAGCTATATTAATAGCAAAAGGATAACGAGGGATAAAATTGGATCATTAGAGAGCCAGAATGGACAGCTATCTGCAGAGCCAAAAGAGATGGGGGAGATAGTGAACAATTTATTTTCTTCGGTATTCACCAAGGAGAAGGATATTGAACTCTGTGAGGTAAGGGAAAAAAAGTAGAGTAGCTATGGAAACTATGAGATTCAAAGAGGAGGAAGTACTGACACTTTTGAAAAATATAAAAGTGGATAAGTCTCCAGGTCCTGACAGGATATTCCCTAGGACATTGAGGGAAGTTAGTGTAGAAATAGCAGGAGCTATGACAGAAATATTTCAAATGTCATTAGAAATGGGAATAGTGCCGGAGGATTGGAGTACTGCGCATGTTGTTCCATTGTCTAAAAAGGGTTCAAAGAATAAACCTAGCAATTATAGACCTGTTAGTTTGACGTCAGTGGTGGGCAAATTAATGGAAAGGATACTTAGAGATAATATATATAAGCATCTGGATAAACAGAGTCTGATCAGGAACAGTCAACATGGATTTGTGCCTGGAAGGTCATGTATGACAAACCTTCTTGATTTTTTTGAAGAGGTTACTAGGGAAATTGATGAGGGTAAAGCAGTGGATGTTGTCTATATGGATTTCAGTAAGGCCTTTGACAAGGTTCCCCATGGAAGGTTGGGTAAGAAGGTTCAATCTTTGGGTGTTAATGGCGGAGTAGCAAGCTGGATTCAACAGTGGCTGAATGGGAGATGTCAGAGAGTAATGGTGGATGGCTGTTTGTCAGGTTGGAAGCCGGTGACCAGTGGGGTGCCTCAGGGATCTGTGTTGGGTCCACTGTTGTTTGTCAAGTACATCAATGATCTGGATGATGGGGTGGAAAATTGGATACATAAGTATGCAGATGATACTAAGATAGGTGGTATTGTGGATAATGAAGTAGATTTTCAAAGTCTACCGAGAGATTTGGGCCATTTGGAAAAGTGGGCTGAAAGATGGCAGATGAAGTTTAATGCTGATGAGTGTGAAGTGCTACATCTTGGCAGGACAAATCAAAATAGGACGTGCACGGTAAATGGTAGGGAATTGAGGAATGCTGTGGAACAGAGGGATCTAGGAATAACTGTGCATAGTTCCCTGAAGGTGGAATCGCATGTAGATAGGGTGGTAAAGAAAGCTTTTGGTGTGCTGGCCTTTATAAATCAGAGCATTGAATATAGGAGTAGCGAAGTAATGTTAAAATTGTACAAGGCATTGGTAAGACCTATTCTGGAGTATGGTGTACAATTTTGGTCGCCTAATTATAGGAAGGATGTCAACAAAGTAGAGAGAGTACAGAGGAGATTTACTAGAATGTTGCCTGGGTTCCAGCAACTATGTTACAGAGAAAGGTTGAACAAGGATAAGGGGGAAATCCTTTAAGACCGAGATGAGAAAGACTTTTTTCACACAGAGAGTGGTGAGTCTCTGGAACTCTCTGCCACAGAGGGTAGTTGAGGCCAGTTCATTGGCTATATTTAAGAGTGAGTTGGATGTGGCCCTTGTGGCTAAGGGGATCAGAGGGTATGGAGAGAAGGCAGGTACGGGATACTGAGTTGGATGATCAGCCATGATCATATTGAATGGCGGTGCAGGCTCGAAGGGCTGAATGGCCTACTCCTGCACCTAATTTCTATGTTTCTATGTTTCTAAGTTAGGTCTTTATTCTTTGGTGCGCAGAAGGTTAAGGGGGGACTTGATTGAGGTCTTTAAAATGATGAAAGGGATAGACAGAGTTGACGTGGATAGGCTTTTCTCATTGAGGGTAGGGAAGATTCAAACAAGAGGGCATGACATGAGAATTAAGGGACAGAAGTTTCGGGGTAACATGAGGGGGAACTTCTTTACTCAGAGAGTGGTGGCTGTGTGGAATGAGCTTCCAGCAGAAGTGGTGGAGGCAGGATCGATTTTAACATTTAAAAGTAAAGTGGATAGGTATATGGATGGGAAGGGAATGGAGGGGTATGGTCTGAGTGCAGGTAGATGGGACTAGGGGAAAATAAATGGCCGGCATGGACTGGAAGGGCCGAGAGGGCCTGTTTCCATGCTGTAATTGTTATATGGTTATATGGTTAAATAAACTGAAAAAGGAGGATTATTTCATCACAAATTTGTCATTTAAGTCTAAGAATGTCTGTAGTCAATATTAAGTGAACACATAAAGTTTGCACGTTACTCTTTGCCACTATGACACAGGCAGCCTTCAATTTATTAAATTGGTTACCACTTAGCTCTTATAGCAAAATGAATTATGGGATATGGGGAAAAGCAGAAACGTGATACTGATTTTGGGTGATCAGCCATGATCATAATGAATGGCTCAAAGACCTACTCCTGCACCTATTTTCTATGTCTCTATGTTTCCACATCTACTTGCACAGGAACATTATCTGAATAGATTTCAGAGTCAACATCTGACATTGTATTAAAGAAGGCACTGCAGATGCTGGAAAATCGAGGGTACACAAAATGCTGGAGAAACTCAGCGGGTGCAGCAGCATCTATGGAGCGAAGGAGATAGGCAACATTTCGGGCCGAAACCCTTCTTCAGCTGACATTGTATCACCACTGGTACTTTCTTGACTTTCGGCAATCTTTACGTGTAATGGACACAAGAAAATATTCTGACACCAGGACAGAAGATTTGAAACAAAACTTTATTTCACTGACAATTTTGGCATTTATTAAAATACAAGATATTTTGTTTGCATTCAAGTTGTTTTCCGACCCATAGCATGATGAATAACATCTGTAATATCACTTCCTTTTCCTCAGAGCATATTTTAACTTTGAAATACAGTCAAACAGGCCAGAAGGAGGTTTGAGGTCATTTCTGTTGAGATGGCTGAGAACAGAGAAGCAGAGCAGGAAATTATATTATTTGATGAGTAAAATAAGATACAGGTTGTAATATTAAAGACAAATAGCTGGCCTTATAGGTATCACCTCAAAACTGAAGATATTCCAAGTCAGATTTTGAAGGTGGAATATTTTAAATTTTGCAACTATAATTTTAGGCACAATTGAGAAGCCAGCTGCAACTAAACTAAAGGTAACTTCCAGCTGTACAATCAAGATGGTTGTACCTTGTACCAATGTTATATTCATGCCACCAGTGAAACAATAATGGTCAGCAGGATAGAACGGCACTGGAACCCACCTCAATGTTATTTTATTTAGCCCAGTAAATACATACTCTGTTTGGAAAGGGACTGTAATTGCATCTGAATATTTCTGACAGTGAGTGATCCTACTTACTTCAGGAAGTTGTGGCTTTATAAATATCAGGCACTGGGAGAGCAATTTGTGATTTTAAGTTTACCGTGCAAGATTTTCCATCCAGTTATTTAAATTTACATTGTTATAATTTGAATTTATGCGCTCCCAGTAAAATAATCTCTGAAAAAAAGGTCTAGAGATTCAAGATTCAAGAGTCAATTTAATTGTCACATGTACCAATTAAGGGACAGTTAAATTTTTTAGTTACCATACAGCCATACTAAGTAAAACGCAAAAATACACACAGCACATAAAATAAACTTTAACATAAACATCCACCACAGTGGAATCAACATTCCCGACTGTGATGGAAGGCAATAAAGTTCAGTCAACTTCCTTCTTTGTTCATCCGCGATGGTTAGTCCCCGCCGTACTCACGGATTAAGGAGCTCCGGGCCGGTCTCCAGGAAAGGCCGCACCACTCCATGTTGTAGGCTGCAGGGGGGGGGGGAGACAAATATGCGACACGGAGAAAATTCGCAATTCCATCGAGGTAAGTGACTGGAAAACGTTTCCTCCATTACGGACGCCACCCGGTGGAAAATACCGTTCTCAGGTGGCAGAGAGCAAGTGTTCCATTTGAATCTGCTTTTCAGATAATCAATATACTATCATTGCGAAGGTATTAGCAATAATTCAGTCCTGAACCGTAGAAATTTACCAACGTTGGTACAAAATACTGTAAAGCAGGGTACAAAATAAAACAAAATAAACACCACTTGATAAAGTCAGTCCTTTTGTGTTAGATTGAATTATTGACCATTTCTCCAGTTCTAGATTGAGACTAAGATTGTAATTGAGCCCAATGGAGTGTCATATGTTCCTTTTGCCTGAGTATACACTTAATCATCCCAGAACATCCTTTGGCATCCTCAGAATTCAAAACATTTCTCTTGTTTCGTTTTAAATGAAATCCGATTCTCTGATTCTGAGTACATACAGAGAAAACATAAAAAGCTCAAGGAATTATGTTTATGCAATTGCCTAGAATAAAACAATTTGAAAATGAAAAGAAGTTTATCACTGTGGTTAGCAGACCTGTTGAGTAATGAAGAATCTAACTGCATTCCACTCAACACTGAATTCTTTGCATGCAGAACACAAATAATGCACATACATATAAAGCCTTTAACAAGTGGTCATCATCCATGAAACAAGTTAACTCCGCTAAAGAGAACTGGAACTAGCTGTGATTGAAATCCGATCTCCACAATGAAGCCTATGAGCCCAATTTAACTCTAACAAGTTACAAAGCAAATAAATTAATTTTATGATACTTAGATGCTTGTCAGTATCAATTTTGAATTAGTCCATTATACCAACCAAATCCTTTCATACTGGTTAGTTTGACTAATTGGTCACATTTTTGCCTCTTTGTCAGAAGGTTGGGATATGGATTCAAGCTCAGCTCCAGAGCAGAAATAAATGTTTGCCCTGCATTGTATTGAGGTGGTCCTGCAATGTCAAAGTGTAATTTTATTACTAGAATATCAGAAAGTTTGCCTGCCAGTCAGAGAAGAGTTTCTCATCCTCCTACTATTTCCCAGCACTAGGTCCATTGTCCGTCAGATCATGGCTTTTCAAGTGCATGGCCAAGTACTGTTAAAGAGTGGTGACGGTTTCTCCCTCTACTACTATTTCTAACAATTAGTTCCAGACTTTTACCACCCACTTGGTGAAAAGAAATGTCCTCATTTCCTCTCTAATCTTTCTATCAGTTACTTTTAATCTAATCCTCCTGGTTTTGTCCCTCAACTGAGGGAAACAGATCCTTCCTGTCCATTCTGTCCTGACCCTTAATATTTTTTATACATCTTAATTAAGTTTCCTTTCAACTTCCCTTGTAACAACAAATCTTATCATTATAGCTACAACTTTCCACTCCTCCCAACGTCAATATAAATCTCTGCACCTTCTATGCTTTATCTCCATGGCAACCCTGATCTCACTCTATCAGAGATATCCCCTTTGTCCTATATGACACCCCCTTACCTAACCTGTAATTAAAAATAACTGATTTTCTTTTCACTAGTTCTGATGGGTCTTTAACCTAAAATATTAACTCTGTTTCTCTTTCCTCAGATGCAGTCTGACCTATTGGGTTTTCCCAGCACTTTTTTTTTATTTTTGTATCCACCTGAGCTTAGAAAAGTGAGAGGGGACTCAACTGAAACATGAAAGATACTGAGGTGGTTGGCAAGGTGTATGTGAAGAGTGCCTCTTCTCATGAGGGACTCTAGAACTAAGGGTTACTATCAAAAAATAATGGGCCACCATTTTCACAGGTGAAATTTATTCTCCCAGATGCCCTTGAGTCTTTGGCATTCTCTTCTTCAAAGTTGGGGGAAGGAGAATGTTTGAAAATCTTAACACAGAGGTAGATAGATTCTTGATAATCAAGGGGTGAAACGTTAACAAGGGTAGTCAGAAATGTGAAGGTGAGGTTATAAATGACATCAGCCATGTCCGTACTGAATGACAGAGGAGGCTTGAAGGGCTGAGCACCTAATTTGTATTAAATTCCATCTATCATATTTCTACCCAACTGACCAGACTATTTGTACCTTTCCTCCTCACTGCTAAACATGTAGTCAGTACTCGTATCATTTACAATCATAATAATCGTGTCTCAATATAAATCATTGAAATATATCTGCATTGAGTCCTGAGGAAATCCCTGGCAGCATAAGAATAGAAGATATAGAAGCGAAAAGGCCATTTACATACTATGTATGCTTTGCATTTCAATAAAGCCATGACTGATCTTTTACCTCAGTACCATTTTCCAGCACTTGCTCCATGTCCCTTGATACCCTAAATATTCAGGAATCTGTCAATTCCGGTCTTGAAAATACTCTTTGGCAAAGTATCCACACCCATCTTGCGCAGAGAATTCTAAAGATTCCCCAGTTTGGATGAAGAGGGTACAAGACTTTCAATCGGAAAAGCACTAGTTAACCATTATCCATTTCTTCTTCCAATTGGCAAATGTTGTATCTAATTCACTACTCTCCCTTGGACCACACGGGAACTTTTTTGATGAGACTGACAAATGGGACTGTTATCAAAAGCTATGCTGTAATCCATGTAGCCTCCTTCAAATACACATTAATTTGCTTGTTATCACCTCAAAGAAAGAATCAGGATTGCTATCCCACCTAAATTAACTAGATTTACCCTTGAGCAAACAAAAACAAATAGGCGGGTCAGGCAACACCTGTGGAGACAAAGGAATAGTCAGTGTGTTGGGTCAAGATCCTAACCAGGACTGAGGGTGTGGAGGGAAAATAGCCAGTAAAAAGTGGTGAGAGGCAAGGTGAGGCAGGGGCTGGTAGGCGATAGGTGGAATTAGATGAGAAGGGAGATGATGAGCAGAGAGAGCCAGGTGGAGAAGAGAGGGGCGGAATTTGGATACTGTAGCCTGTGGGTGATCATTAGGGACAGATAAGAAGAGAGGAAAAAAGAAGTGGGACAGATGGAATCAGGTTTGGGAAGGGAGGGTGGAGGTAGAGACAGAGACTAGATTGTCACTGTATGTCATGTTGTCTCTTGCGGGCAGAGCTTCAAGGTAATTTCCTTGTATGTGAATACTTGGCCAATAAACTTATTCATTCATTCATTCATTCAAGGTGATATGTGGAGAAACAAGAAGCTGCAAATGCTAGAATATGATCAGTAAGGAAGGCGACAAGTAAAACCAGATAAGGTAGAGATGATGGGTTGGTGGAACCAATTGTGGGAGTGGATAGGAAACCTGGTAGGTTTAGTGTGTGGGTGACAGGCAGAAGGAACTGCAGATGGAAGCAGGTAATGGGAGAATAAAACTCTGGGCACTGGGGGGGGGGGAGGGCTTGGAGAGGGGAAGGGGGAACCAGTAGGACTGAAAAAGGAATGCAGGGAGAAAACCTGGAAAACTCAATGTTCATATCATTGGATTGTTGACTATCCAGGTGGAATATGAGGTACAGTTCTTCTTGTTTGCATTTGGCCTCACTCTGGCCGTGGAGAAGGCAAGGACTGACAGATTGGTGTGGGAATTGGAAGGGGAGGTGAGAGGGCATGCAACCAATATGTCAGGGTGCACATCATGGTCAGATCACTGGTGTTCTGCAAAACAGTCACCTAGTCTATGTTTTGATCTCACTGATGTGGAGGAGCTTACATTGAGAGCGTGGCACAGTGCGCTGCCTTCTCAGGGCTGCTACTTTACAGTGCTAGAGACCCAGATTCAATCCTGACTACGGGTCCGGCCTGTGTGAAGGTTGTACATTCTCCTTGCCAATGTGTGGGTTTCCTCCGAGGGCTCCAGCCTCCTCCCACATCCCCAAAAACTTGCAGGTTTGTATGCCAATTGGCTTCTGTAAATGGTCCCTAGTGTGTAGGATGTAAAAGTGGGATAACTTAGAACTGGTGTACGGGTGTTTGCTGTTTGGCGTAAACTCAGTGGGCCAAATGGCCCATTTCCATGCTGTATCTCTAAACATTAAACAGAGTAGACAAATTTGGAGGAGGTGCATTTGAATTGTTGTCTGACCTGGAAAGACTGCTTGGGTCCCTGAATGGAGGTGAGCAAGGAGATATAGGGATAGATGTTACACCTCCTAGAGTAGCAAGGGACTGGGGGTGGGGCATGGGTGGGTAGGGATGAGTGAACCAGGGAGTGATGTAGAAAGTGCTCACTGTGTAAAGCAGAAAGATGTGGGGAGGGAAAGATGTGAGTCATGGTGGGATCCCATGGCAGCTAATGGAAATTAAGAAGGATGATGCACTGGATGCAGAAACTGGTAGGTGAAGGATGAGGATGATGGGAGCTCTATCACAGTGCTCTCCGGGTGGGAGGAGGGGAATGGGAGCAGAAGTCTAGGAAATAGAGGGAAAGCGGGAGAGGGCTCCATCAACCACAATGGAGGGAATGTCACGTTTCCTGAAATAGGGGGACATTTCAGATGTCCTGGAGCGGTAAGTGTCATCTTGATAACAGATGTGGTGGAAACAGAGCAACTGATATAAAGGAATGACAAGAGACATGTTGGGAGGATATGTAGTCAAGGTTTCTGTGGGAGTCGGTGGGTTTGTAATAAATGTCAGCAGATAATTTGTCTGCTGAGATAGATTCAGAAAAGGGAAAGAAGTTTCAGAAATGGTCCAGGTGAAGTTGAGAGCATGGTGGAAGGTAGTAGCAAAAGTGATAAAATTAACTCATCAATGTTTTATATTTTCCCAGGCCATCTTCAGTACGGAGGTCTCAATATGACAAAAGCTTCTCAGCCTTCCTCTTGCACTATTTCACCTTGTCATCTGGAAACTCCAGATTTAGCAAAACCACATTTCTATTTTGTTGGAATATGTTTATCATGAACCCCTTTTTAAGTGTCTCCCATTGCTGTTTCCAGTCTCATTTTGCTGAATCCTCAGCCTAAAAAAAACTTCCGTAACTATCTTATCTTTGCCCATCTCCTTAACTGTGATCCTTAACTTAATCCACCTAAATTATGATTACTACTTTGGAAGTTTTCCTCACAAAACTTTCCTCACAAAACTCAGCCATGATCACATTGAATAAGGGTGCTGGCTCGAAGGGCCGAATGGCCTACTCCTGCACCTATTGTCTAAAAACTAGCTCCACCTGCCCAGTTTCAATCACTAAAGCTAAATTTGCCCCCTGCCTCCACAACCCTAACAGCTAGTTGCTAAACAGGGCCGCTCCCTATTCTAGGTGGATGTAAGAATTATCTCACTAACATTTGGGGAGCTTGCTCTATGTAAAATTGCAGTTGTCTGCAACATTGAGACACTTCAAATGAATTCCATTGCCTGTAAACTACTTTGCTACAATGTGAAAGGTTGTAAATTAGGAAAAGGGGGAGATGCAGCGAGACCTGGGTGTCATGGTACACCAATCATTGTAAGTAGGCATGCAGGTGCAGCAGGCTATGAAGAAAGCAAATGGTATGTTGGCATTCATAGCAAAAGGATTTGAGTACAAGAGCAGGGAGGTTCTACTGCAGTTGTACATGGTCTTGGTGAGGCCACACCTGGAGTATTGCGTACAGTTTTGGTCTCCTAATCTGAGGAAAGACATTCTTGCCATAGAGGGAGTACAGAGAAGGTTCACCAGACTGATTCCTGGGATGGCACGACTTCCATATGAAGAAAGACTGGATAGACTCGGCTTGTACTCGCTGGAATTTAGAAGATTGAGGGGTGATCACATAGAGACTTACAAAATTCTTAAGGGGTTGGACAGGCTAGATGCAGGAAGATTGTTCCCTATGTTGGGGAAGTCCAGGACAAGGGTTCACAGTTTAAGGATAAGGGGGAAGTCTTTTAGGACCGAGATGAGAAAATCGTTTTTCACACAGAGAGTGGTGAATCTGTGGAATTCTCTGCCACAGAAGGTGGTTGAGGCCAGTTCGTTGGCCATATTTAAGAGGGAGTTAGATGTGGCCCTTGTGGCTGAAGGGATCAGGGGGTATGGAGAGAAGGCAGGTACAGGATACTGAGTTGGATGATCAGCCATGATCATATTGAACGGCGGTGCAGGCTCGAAGGGCCGAATGGCCTGCGCCTGCACCTAATTTCCATGTTTCTATATATATATATATATATATATATATATATATATATATATATATATATATATATATATATATATATAAATGCAAGTCTTTGTTTACCAAGTACCTCGCACCACAAAAATGACATTCTGCTTGCTGCCTCAGCTGAAAAAATGGCGATCGTAACATATGTTGAAAAGATCTAATACGAGCAGACCCAACCACTAATCTACCAGTATGGATTTAATATGTTGAGGCTGGTTTTCAATATTGGATCTTAAGACAAGCTCATTAATGTCACGGCCAGCATTCTGTTTCCCTTCCTTCATTTCCTCTCTGTTTATATTTAATTTCAGAATGCACGTCTGCTTCATTAATATTGTGCAGCCGCCCATCTTTATGTGTATGCGACACACATGTGGGATTTACGGTCCAGTAGTTACACTGTGCATTGAACTTTGGGGTAAAATCAGGACATGGACATAAGTTCCCACAAATCCCAACCTCGGCAAGAACTGGAGAATTCCATCTGAAATAATGCCAGCAATCTCAGTCAAATCTTCACTGATATTCATACAAGATCTCAAAACTAAATTAAACTACTGTCATGAAAATGTTCATTAAACTCCACTGTCTGTAGTCAGGAATATCATCAATAAACTGAGCTGACAGGAGATGGAAGTAGTGACCAATGCAAATTTTTGAAAGAGATGATACTTTTGGGCAAAATGTTGTAAGTTTGTAGAAGGGCTAGAGGGCCCTGTGATATATCATTAATCATTGTACAATGTAAATGGAATGGAGATCAGGTTTGTCTCTGTTTAAACAAGCAATCGCATTGCTCTCAGAACATTATGGTTAAATGTCTGCCAATCAAAGAAAAGGCCCACAGGAAACTTTGCTGAGTATGTTTACAGAAAATAAAGTTTCAAAGGATAAGGATATAAACAGAGATTAACAATAGAGGGAGAGTTCCTGCATGCCAGAGTTCAGATTGCGAGAAGTCGGTTTATTTGTGTTCATTTGAGAGATAAACATCTGTGCGATTCACTGGAGGCAAATTGAAACATCAGAGATTCCATGCTGGTGCTTTTGTGGTATTTTTCATTAACTCTTGGTCTGTTGTTTGTGCAGTCATAAATAAAACTTTTGGCTCACAGGCACAACTCTTCCCATGGCAACGTGTAACGATTGACAGTCAGTATTGGGGTTCTTATGCCTGGTCATTGGCAGAAGGAAGCAAAAAAAGTTCCACACTTCAACTCTATAACACAGATTGCCTTTGCATTGAACAACCTTTTTCACAAGGAGGGGTAGGTAGTGGTAAACATCACTGAGGTCACTAGTGGCACTCCCTCATAATTTGATATGCATGTCGTAAACAGGTGACCTGCTTTAATGTGATGTAGTGCCACCACATGGTTAGCAAATCTAATACAGCAACTAGTCATGAAGAGCCTCTGCAGTCTTTGATCTGATAGACTTAATGAACAAGATGGCTCGCACACAGATGAGCTATGAGTCATCATTTCTTACGCACACTATGCCTGTACTTTGACAACCATTTCTATCCCCCCCTCTCCTTCATTCAATGTGCTGTAACATAGATGTCACAGTGGGTTAAAACTCCATGTTAAGCCTGTCCTGAGGTCTGGAGAAGCAATGAACTGCATATGCTGGAATCTCAGGCAAAACACCAAGTCCTCAGTCGTTCAGACAGCATCTCTGAAGAACACAGATAGGCAACGTTTTGTGGCAGGAGTAGGAGGGAGAAAGTTGGAAAAGAGGTGGGGGCAGGACAAGTCCTGGCAAGTGATAGGTGGATACAACTGAGAGAGGCTTGATTGGCAAAGACCAGACAAAAGGAGACAAAGGGGCATATGTGAGATTAGGATTGAAGAGAATTAAATATGAAACCAGAAGAAGGGATATTGGTGGAAGGGGAGGGGGTGGGGAGGGAGGGGGGAAGAAGGTGGGATGTCCTGGATCCTGGGATCTGTTAGATATCATCACTAACATCTGTCACTTAAATCTATAGTTTATTTTGAAATACAATCCTATGAGTATAGAATCAACTGAGATTCCATGTTAGAGAAGATTGCACTTTCACACCTCCCTCCAGCATGCTCCCTCTGGTGCTGTGGTGGTATATCATCAAACTGAGAGAAACTGTGCTAGAGCTCAGGATAAGCAGTTGCCAACCAACTACTCACCACGGATGCTGCCTGATCTGTGGAGCATGTCCAGCATTTTATGGTTTCATTTCAGATTTCAGAATGGCGGTGCTGGATCGAAGGACCGAATGGCCTCCTCCTGCACCTATTTTCTATGTTTATGTTTCTAATATGCCACGGTGAAAGTGCTGGCCTTTCCATCACTGAGAATTCCCTGACTGTGTTGGCATCAGACTCATATTCAGCACATTGCAGATGTCAAGGCCATCTGACCCAGTTAGGTCATGGCCTGCAACACCTACAAAGACTAGAATCAGAAGGTTTGCCTTTTAATGAATCATGTAAGATGCTTTTGAAAGTAACCCAACTAGTTGCTTTTAGGGAGGGGTCATGTCACCAAACCACCTCAACCCAGACCATGTCGATCTGACTTATTGCTGAAGCCATGACCCTCAGATCCATCCTAATCGGAGCGGTGACTCACAGTCTGTTATGCTGGGGTTGCAAACACTTTGACTAGTTTTATATCTTCAATTATGGTGAGATTTAAGAATAAGGAGTAGGCCATTTAGAACGGAGATGAGGAGAAACTTTTTCACACAGAGAATTGTGAATCTGTGAAATGCTCTGCCTCAGAAGTCAGTGGAGGCCAATTCTCTGAATGCTTTAAAGAGAGAGTTGGATAGAGCTCTTAAAGATAGCGGAGGCAAGGGATATGGTGCGAAGGCAGGAACAGGGTATTGATTGGGGATGATCAGCCATGATCACAGTGAATGGCGGTGCTGGCTCGAAGGAGCCGAATGGTCTACTCCTGCACCTATTGTCTATTGAGATGCAGATATTGTGTGAGAATAGTTTAAATAAAATATAGGCTGCATTAAATTAACTGGTGCTAATAATGAAACATGTACAAAAAATACATTCTCATTATAAATAAGCATAAAGTTAATAACATTGTTGGGGTAAAAAAAAAATATATATATATACAAGAATATTAAAATTTAGCATTAATTATGCCCCAACATTTTTGACACAAAAAAAATCAAAGTGGTATTGAAAGCTGTATTGCATCAATGTTGACAATTGATTTATGAAATCCTCAAGGTACAATGGTGCTTTCTCCTACATAGAATCTTTGGAATTATGTGTAAATTGTAATATATCCAGCTGACTCCTTTTATAACCAACAATAGGAATATTTTTTCTTGCCCTTCTATTAACAGTGTGGGTTAGATGTAGGCTTGTGCCTGCTGCTCTGCCTGTGCAGTGTTGCTCGTCACTGCTGAATCACTAAAGTGGAGCTAGTGAACCACAGCAGCACATTCATCTCTCACCTCTGATGATACAGTTCCGGAGCAGAGGAAATCACTGTCAGCACTTTGTCATGGTGCTGCTGTAAATGTCAGGCTGGATTGAAGCCTCGGTTTATATTGTTGAATGTTTCTCTTTACAGTTGAACCTGAAATAAATACTATATACATAACCAACTTAAGAACACAAGAAAAAACATTCTACTGTCCTATGTCATTGGAGCCATTAATACATTGAATAACCTATTTAAGAGAACTTAGAAATACAGCACCATAAATGAGACGGTTTTGCAACGTGGAATGCTGGTATAATAAACTTTTATGAGACATTTATTACTATTTTTTTCTTATTTAAGCACATGGCTACCGTTTAAAATTTTACCATTTGCTTTCCAAAATGAATTGAAAGTCAGCAACATTTTATATTTCCATAAAATAGCTTAATTGTAATTGTGTTGAAGGTTCGTGGTTTATCATTAGTATTCCAAAACAAACTAAATGGGTCGAGTATCATCTTTGGTGGGGGCGGGTAGGAATTGTGGACATTTGGGGTCAAGGCCCTGCATTGGAGTCAGTGTATCATGCAGGGCCTCAGCCTGAAACATCGACAATTCCTTCCCCCAAACCCCAGATGCTGTTCGACTTGCTGAGTTCAGCAGGTTGTTTTTGCTCCAGATTCCAGCATCTGCATCTTGTGTCAGAATTTGTTTGTTTTAATTTAGTTTATTGTCACATGTACCGAGGTACAGTGCAAAGCTTTTGTTGCATGCTAACCAGTCAGCAGAAAAACAATACATGATTACAACCATGCAAACCACAGTGAACAGATATATGATACAGGGAATAACATTTAGTGCAAGATAAAGTCCAATAAAGCCTGATCACATTTGTTTTTATTGAGTTCACGTGAACTTAAACTTTTAGGTTACAGCATTGATCACTGATAACATTAAAATATCATGCAGAAGAATCGAACTTCTGTTGTGCCTTTTTTAAAAATCGAGAGGAATGCTTACTTATTCACATAATCTATCGTTTGCTTTCTTCGGCACATTGATTTGAAAATGACTGCGTTTTCCTGACATGGTTGACATACCAGTTACCAAGAAGCAAAGAAATGTATCTTTGTACCTGAAAGACACCGTATACAACCAACTTGCTCTTCTCAGACCTCCCCCGTAATAAATCAAATTTCTCCCCATGTTTTGCTTATGGTATCAGTGGGAGTAATCTCAGCCTTTTAATTATAGGCAACAGTTTATTGTCTTCTCTTAAAACATTTACGCTCTTGGTTGTTTACACTGTTTTGACAATTTTCATTTTATGGTAGATTCCATATCATGTCCAGGAGAGGCAAGTGCAATGATAAGTCACACACACACACACACACACACACACACACACACACACACACACACACACACACACACACACACACACACACACACACTCCCACACACACACACACACACACACACACACACACACACACACACACACACACACACACACACACACACACACACACACACACACACACACACACACACACACACACACACACACACACACACACACACACACACACACACACACACACACACACACACACACACACACACACACACACACACACACCTCTATCCTACAGAGGGAAACACATTATCGGGACGACACATATTAAGAGTGTTATAATTCATTTACAAATGACGACTGCTTGATAATTAAAGGAAAGGAATTACATTCCCTATAGTTCCTGCAAATAAACCCATATATATTGCATAAAAGATAACTGTGCGATATGACTGTAGTAACAGCGGCAGATCTATGAAAATATGGATCACACAGATTGCTGATGGGCTGCCTGCATTTGGAAGCAACCCCCACACTGTTTAACTATGCAGTATAAATTGCAGCTCCCTATTCAAAGAGCCACATTTTCAAGTGCTTTTCACCACTATTGTTTAATGCAATGTGTAGCAATTAAAATTGATCCACGGGATATTTTAGTGAAAGAAAAGTCATATTTCCACTGCGAAGGAAAAGTAAAATTGAAAGAGAACCATAGTTTAAATAAAATGACTACAATGGGGTATGTTTGTGATGCAACTACAACCTGATACGTACAGTGAGTCAGTCAACGTGCAGCAAGGGTAATGGTACAATGATTGTGCCGTGTTGTAACCATTTCACAGAGCGCAGTTGTGACTGTCTCAGGCTTGGGTTCCTGCACCTTTAAGATCTGTGAGATCAGCAATTCCAGCTCTGCCACCTGGATGTAGCTAGGCCTTTTAGCAACCACTGGGAATGTGCCCCAGGCAAGCCCAACTCTTCCCCTATCACCCCTGTGGCATATTGAAACACAACAGGGTCTGTTGGATGAGTGACACATTCCTCTTCTGTCAGCCTCTGAAAGGACTTCATTTACAAGCCCTGGAGTTGTGCTACTTGACTGACAGGTCGTGGAAAAAAAAGTCATTCAGTTCCATTAAGCTCAATAAATCCTGCAGAACAAAACACCTAAAAGAGGCTTTAAAAAAGGCCGCGCAGAGTGCGGGCATGAGCTCCAGGAAAAAAAAAGTAAATTCTTTTCAGGTTCAAAGACATTATTTCTCATTGTGTTCTGTCTATCAATTACACTGGCATTCCCAGAGGGTACATAGATCAGTTCTCATTGGTGTCATTCACGTGTCAATCAGACTGGCATGAACACCAAAGGGCCTCATGTTGTGCTACGGAAACTGTCTGTCAGGCAATCAGCAGCTGCTATGACATCATCTGGGAACACTTTAACAAAAAAAAGCCAAATCCCAGAACTCCAGTTGAGTCCGTGTTAATATTTTCCTTTAGCCTGACCCTCACTTTTCAAAAAAATAAAACACGTTCCAAACTGTCTGCAAGATGAAGATAAATAATTCCACATCAGGAGTGCGTCTGCCACGACCCAAGGTAAATCATTACAAAGTAAGCGTTTTGGGCTGTGCACTTGACAGCGCAGATACAGCATGTCAAGGGAGAGTTGAGAACAGACAATGTAGTCAGCTTTTATCATTTTGTCGAACCATCCATCTAATTAACATTTGCCGCATCTTCTCTCATTGGAATGCGCTCCCTTTTCCAGGACCTGCTATAACCGGAGCTGAATGGTAATCGGGAATGAAGAGAATAAAATGCCCTCGTCGTTAGTGAAGAGTATATGCGGCTGACCTAAAGTGGAAATGCAGGCGTCAATGTATAGGAGTCACCACAACACTAAACAAACATTGCAAAAGGCTGTACCAGTTCATAATCAATCAAAGTGCCTCAAATGTTTTTAAATGTTTAAGGTATAAAAACATGGTGTGGGATGGATCCTTTCTCAAAACAAGCTGACAATCACTGCCATTAAATTGCAACTGAAATTAGAATTTATAAATGATTCATCTTGGAAGGACTGGTATGGCTGTAGGATTATTGCAGAATATATTTAAGCTACTTGTTGGAATTTGTTCTTCAGTGCTGGAAGTCTTATTCTATTAAAATTGCCAGAAATCATGTAAAATGATTATGACCAAAAAACTGGCTATGGTCATACAAACCTGAGGACACAAAGAAAACTGATCCTCCTCTCTCCAAAGAAATCCGATGTGTTTGAACAGATAAATACAACTCTTCTTTAGTTGGCAGGGAAAGAGCAAAGGGACAAGGGCCTCTCTGTGATTCTCTCGCTGTGCTCTTCCCCTGCCTCCTCTGCACGATCATACAGAGGGTAAATAGGTTCCAGGCACACTAATTTCCCTGATGATTCTCATTGGTTGGACATGAGGGTGATTCAGACTTTGTTTATCTTTCTTGTCCAATGAAGAAGAATATAACTATCCTTTGGCTTCACTGCTGTGAACATTGCCGAAGCAGAGAACTTGAGTGCAAAATCATAAACATTTATTACCTTCACAAGGGAGTCCACGGCATCATGTGCCCGAGGCTGTATAGTTAACAAGAAACGTGATTTTACTATCACATCATATCAATATCTGAATGCCAGCTTATTTCAAGCTGGCTTTCATTCACATGGCTGCCACGTAAACATGAAGAAATTGTAAGCTAAATTCTAAACAGTTTTATTCTGTTCTCTTTAGGGAATGGTCTCGGAAAAACTAATGTTGAAATTAAGCAGCAAGAACAAAAGTCTGTAGCACCAGGGTCCCTTTTAAGGGAAACATGTTGCTTCTCAATGCGGTCCACTCGGCCCAACTGAAATTCTAACCTAATGGCCAGAGTGGAAAGAGGCTTTAAACACACTAATTCCGAAATGCCCAGGCAAGTGGCCTTGGGATTTGGAATGTTTCTCTCGCTTGCTCGAAACGAGGAACATTTCCCAACCTCTGCCCAATGGGAAAGCTTTTCCCGAACCTCGCCCTTGCTGTGGGTGCCCTTCCACTACCCCTGATGGGCCTGCCAGTGTCATTGTTTATCTGACCTCGGCTGTGGTTTCACACTGATTTCCTGTCTGGAATGATGGGGAAATCAACGCAAGGTGTATAAATGGAGCTCATTGGAAAAAATGATAAAGCCAAATGAATCACTGCAGGCACAATGGCGTTTAAAATCAAAATAGACGGTGCTGGACATGCTCAGCAGGTCAGGCAGCATTTGAGGAAAGAGAAACATTGTTAATATTTCAGATCAAGAAACTTTTATCAATTTCTGTACAGTCTCTTATTGGCCTGGTCATTATGCTTGCTGTTCTCAAAAGCAAAGAAATCCTGCAGATATCTGTCTTCGGAGATGGTGGCGCGGTGGTAGTGTTGCTGCCTTACAGCGCCAGAGTCCAGGGTTCGATCCTGACTATGGGTGTCGTCTGTATGGAGTTTATACATTCTCCCCGTGACCTGCATGGGTTTTCTCCGGGAGCTCCGATTTCCTCCCACACTCCAAAGATGTACACCCCAAAGGCTAATTGGCTTGGTAAAGATTGCAAAATTTCCCTAGTGTATAGGATAGCGTTAATGTGCGGCGATCATTGGCCAGCGTGGACTCTGCGGGCCGAAGGGCTGTTTCCACGCTGTATCTCTAAACTAAATAAAATATAAAATATTGGAAATTGAAATAAAAGTAGAATATGCTGGAAACACACTGCAGTCTGCTCAACGCCACTCCATGGACTGCTGATTTCTTGGTGCTCTTGATCTTCCAGATCAAACATTTACAAGCGTGACCAGCAGTAACTGCTGAGCTTGTCACCATGGAGGAATCTCCATGCTTGGGAGAGCTGTTCGGCCAAGCACAGAGAGGGAAGACGGCAGCTTCAAAAACAATTTGCGCTCACACCCATCGTGACAGCCGGTGTGTGGTTCTGAGCGTGAGCCACACATCTCTGCATTGCTCACCTGAGCCGCCTGACACCAGCCTTCACAGGCAGCCTCTCCGTCGCCAGCACTGAGGCCGTTCATTGCCGGAGTCACGCCAGATTCCTGGCACAGCGTTATGTAGTACTATGAAGGGTAGGGACTCATAACAAATTTCCTGCACAGGAGCACACCTCTCTGCATGTAATGAGCTATTGACTCAATTTTCCACTGATTCCATTAGTGCCCTCTTTCCTGGGAGCAGAGTCTAAGCTAAGAACCAGTGACCCAGCAGGTCAAGCAGCATCTGTGGTCAAAGTTAATGTTTCAGGCCGGAGGCCTTTGGTCAAAACTGATGAAAGGCCATTACCCTAAAAAAAATATTTTGTCTTTCTCACAAAAGGCACTGCCTAGTCTAATGGGTATTTCCAGCATTTTCTGCATGGTTACTAACTTCCAGCATAGGGTCATAACATGGCACAGACCCTTTGACCCATCGAGTCCATGCCAACCAACAAGCTCAATTTAACCTCACCCTACACTGATCCTATTTCATTCTCCTCACCATAAAATCACAAGAACTGCTTTTGGCAACGTGTAGATCTCAGATAGTAGGAACACTTTATATTTAGTAGGACTGCTTTATATTGGCAGTCCACAGTATTTTTAGTATTTTTTGATACATTCAAAATGTTGATGCAGTATCAAAATGTCAATTATAAAACAATGACAAGTCACAATTGTCTGGCAACAATTGTAGCAAATTGTAAAAAAGACACAAAGTGCTGGAGTAACTCAGCGGGTCGGGCATCGTCTTTCATTGACGAGGACTGAATTAGGCGATGCAAACTGGTCTCAGCTCATCTGCACCACCAAACTTTCCATCTCTTCCGTGTGTGCAGCCAAACCACTGCTGCCAGCAGTTGTTAAATTCCACTTAAAAATCCCAGGGTTGTCTAACAAAGCCGTTCTTTAACGCTAATACCAAGAGGCAGCAGCTTCAGGATGCTGAAATCTAGTCTGACAAGTCTGCATTTCTGGATAGCTGGCATGTCGAGTCTGCATAGTGCCTCTGCCTGTGGCCCAGAGAGTGACATATGCTCACCCACATGGTGGTCCATAAACCCACACCAGTATGAGGTGATTTTGTCTGTGTAAGCATAAGTTCATCATTTCTGGAGCCGTTAACCAGTCACGAGCAGATCGCAAACAGCCCCTCCTTCACCTCCTCAGCGAAGCAGCAAAGGAAAAAAACATAGACCCCATCAATGCGAGAGAAAAGAGCAGCTGAAAATCAATCTGATGACTCATTACCTTCCTATTAATTGCAATTCTTTTTAAACTTATGACAACTATAATATCTCAAAGTAAAGGTGAATTTTTATTCACATGAAGAAGGGTCCCGACCCAAAATGTCACCTATCCAGTTTCTCCAGAGATACTGCCTGTCCTGCTGAGTTAATCCAGCATTTTGTGTCTACTTTTTGTGAATTTTTATTTGATGTTTTAAAGAATAGTCAAGCCAGAAATTTTATTGCATTAAAATGGTTGAAGATCTGTTCTGTTCTATTGTTCTGTTCTTCTGTTGTTTTGCACAATCCCACAGGGATTGCCACTTTCATTTCACTGTATGACCTGTATGTACATGTGACAGATAAAGTTGACTTGACTGCGTCTGTTTGTGGATTGCCCAAGAGGAGCAATCTTCTATTGTGCATGCTACACAATTTGTGTGCAGGTATCATGGACTCAAAGACACCATGCCCATACATTACTTCTAAGATAACTGAGAGGCACAAACGTTAAAAATTAAAGAAAGCAGAAACTGGCACATATAGTCATGGGATCAATTTATGGGAGTTTATATTTGAGTAGAACATTGAACAGAGAACGTTGACACAAAATGCTGGAGTAACACAGCGGGACAGGCAGCATCTCTGGAGAGAAGGAATGGATGACGTTTCGGGTCGAGACCCTTCTTCAGACTGATGTCCGAGGAGTGGGTGGGACAGAGGTAGAGTGTAGTCGGAGACAGTAAGACTGGTGGGAGAACTGGGAAGGGTTAGGGGATGGAGAGAGAGGGAAAGCAAGGGTTATTTGAAGTTAAAGAAGTCAATGTTCATACCGCAATGTTCCCTCCACAACTCCCTGGTCAACTGGCCCTTCCCACCCAAACCATTCGCTCCCCAGGTACTTTCCCCTGCAACTGCAGGAGATGAAATACCTGTTCCTTCACCTCCCCCTCGACTCCACCCAAGGACCCCGACAGTCTTTTCAGGTGAAGCAGAGGTTCACTTGCACGTCCTCCAACCTCATGTACTGTATCCACTGTTCCAGGTGTCAACTTCTGTACATCGGCGAGACCAAGCGCAGGCTCGAACACGTCCGCTCAGTCCACCTTAACTTACCTGATCTCCCGGCTGCTCAGAACTTTAACTCCCCTCCCATTCCCAATCTGACCTTTCTGTCCTAGGCCTCCTCCATTGTCAGAGTGAGGCTCAGTGTAAATTGGAGAAACAGCACCTCATATTTCGCTTGGGTAGCTCACACACCAGCGGTATGAACATTGACTTCTTGAACTTCAAATAACCCTTGCTTTCCCTCTCTCTGCATCCCCTCCCCCTTCCCAGGTCTTCCATTATCATACCGTCTCTGACTACATTCTATCTTTGTCCCACCCACTCCCCCGACATCAGTCTATAGAAGGGTCTTTACCTGAAATGTCACCCATTCCTTCTCTCCAGAGATGCTGCCTGACCAGTTGAGTTACTGAAGTATTTCGTGTCCACCTTTGGTTTAAACCAGCATCTGTAGTTCTTTCCTGCACATGGAACAGGGAACAGGACAGTGCAGGAACAGGCTCTCAAGCTCATTATGTCTCTGCTTAATATGATGCCTGCAGGTTAATCTAATCTCCTCTTCCTGCACACGATCCATACCTCTCCATTTCCTGCATAACCATATCCTGTCCAAAAGCCTCTTAAATACCATTCTTTTGTTTGCCTCCACCGCCAACCCTTGGCAACATGTTTCAGGCAGCCACCGCTCTCAGTGTAAAAAGCTTGCCCTGCACATCTCTATTAAATTCTGTCCCCTCGCCTTAAAGCTATGCCTTCTCATCTTTGACATTCCCACTCTGGGGAAAAATGTCTCTCATGATTTTATATACTTCTCTCAGGTCTCCCTCAGCCTACAACACTCCAGGGAAAACAATTCAGATTTGTCCAACCTCCACTTGTAGCTGATTCCCTCTAATCCACGCAGCGTTCTGGTAAACCTCTTCTGCACTCTCTCCAAAGCATCCACATCCTTCCTGTAATTGGGGACCAGAACTGCACACAATTCAATACATTGGAGATGGGAGCAACTGCCATGTATTCCCCACATATAATGGAAAGTGTGCCATCAGCAGTGGCCTCCTGAGCAACAACTGCAGCAGTGAAGCTGAGCCACTGCAAAGATAAACAGGAAACCCCACATGCAACACTCAAACCAATGGGCGGGGAGAGATTGGGGGGGGGGGGGGGGGGGGGGGGGGTGGAGAGATGCTATCAGAAAGGAAACCTGGACTCTGTCAGTGATTCTTGAACAGAGCACCTATCTCTGGAATAGATCTTCTTCCCCAGCTTAAATATGTGTCCTGCATATCCAGAAGCCTCCAAACCATCCCGCATCACACAGATGGGAACCATAATAACATTTTCTGCTCTTTGCTACTCATGAGCGTTGATTGCTTTAATAGATCTCCCATTTCAAAAGCATCACAAAGCACATTAAAAACCATTTGCTATACGTTATTATGTCTTACCCCATAACCATAGGAAAGACTTGGACTAAGCTTTTATTTTCAGAAGGAAAATTACTAGAACTACCTTTGCATAATACAAACAAACATAACTTTTATATTGTGTCCCATTTTGGCAATAAAATGGCTTGAATTTGCCAATTAACCTTTTGTTAAGAAGGTGTCCCTTTAAGGTGGTTTTCATTGACATTTAAACTCTGCAGTTTCTATGATGCTCCCTATAAAGGGACCTTTGGCTTTCTCCTTATGCTCAAGGCTTACTTTAGTAACATTAAGTTGTTCAAGGAGGATTGGTAAAAAATGTTCCATATTTGTGAGATATTTATCCATGGGGAGCATTTGCAGAAATCCAATGCTAGCATTACTGGAGAATTAAAATATTTTTCCAGCTATCCATGCTGTGTGCATGGCCCCAGGCAAAACTTTGTCGCTGCTTGAATTCACATAGGAAACATTGGTTTAGACAGGGATTATATTCTTGACAATATTGGAATCTTGCTAAATAGACCCTGAATAAATAAGAACAAAATAACACAAATTTGGGAATAGATGCTAGGGTCGATGGAGTTTCATAATGAACAGGATATAGGGGTATATATTGGAGAAGAATATTTGGGGTTTTCATTGTTTTACCTTGCAGTAAGTTTTACTTTTTGTAAATGGAGGTTTGCAACACCCTCATATGCAGTTACCTCACTGTTTTTGCAGACTTGCAGCTCTCAACAACTGGATAAAATCTGGATATTCCTGATATGTCATTCACCACCATTCTCCACATACACAACCTTTGTGCACGATTTCTGGCTATCAGTCCAGAGTTAAGGTAATCTGTCTGCGTTGACCTTTGGCAGTCTTCAATTGTCTGTCCCGGTCACCAATACAGATAGTCTGCTTTAATTTGTTTATTTATTGAGCTAATTGCTATGTTTTATTTCCCTTCGTGGTTTATCCCTGGAGATTACATGCTCTGAGGGCATGGCATTCATTCCAATTAATGTCTGAATGTCTCACATAGTTTCCATGTAAACAATTTGTAACTCAGACAGAGTATTAAATGTTGCTAAAAATAAATTACATTTTATGAGCAAGATAGCTGGGGACATTGTTACAGACACAAATTATTTTATTTTGAATTAATTGATTACTTTTTCTAAAGATGAAAAGTTCATGCAAAGCCATAGCCCCAATATTAAACCACTGCATTGTTTTCCTCCTCTTTATCTCCTCTTTAGTTTCATTCATGTACAATCGTAATCGCTCTCCCTTTGGAAGTTTATGTCGGTCCAACACCTCAAGTGTGAGGTGTAGGAAGGAACTGCAGATGCTGGTTTACACCAAAGATAGACACAAAATGCTGGAGTAACTCAGCGGGACAGGCAGCATCTCTGAAGAGAAGGAATGGTTGACATTTCAGGTTGAGACGTGATCATGTGGTAACCTCCCGATCAAGTGTGGTGACCTTGGCTGTTCACATCAATGGAGTTGAACGTGGAAGTGGAATACAATGGATTTGCACATTTAGCCCATGCAGCCAAGACTGTATTTCTACTCTTTAACCAGGCGACTAACTAAGTGTGATTGAGCTGAAAAATGAATGGTTTACTCCTTAATCTGTACTCTTTGCTCATTATCTAATCTCACCAGGAAATAAATTCAACAGCAGCAATGGGCATAAGATGAAGAAAACCCCATGCAAATATGCTAATTCTTTGCGACAATCTAGAAGAGTACATTTGCTTGCTTTATGTACAACCAGCCTGGTTTTACTCATCTACCTGGCACAAAATGGTTGTTAAATTAAATATACTGCATGGAAACAGGCCCTAAAGCCCACAAATCACTCATACTGACAATCTCAACATCAGCAATTTTCATTTAAACTGTGGATTTACTCATTATGTCTTTGCTTTCAGATTAATTTGTTAATGTATAGCACAAACATCAACAGTCACAGCGACTTGTGATATTTCATTGCTCTCGGGATTCCAATCAGAATTCAATTGATCAATTTCCCTCCTGGGATAAATAAAGTTCTATCGTATTGTATAGTAGAAATAACACCACCCGCTACCACCCTCCGCCTCCTAATATCATGCTAATTTTGGTTCTACTTTACCAGCATGCCCTGGATCCCATGGGCTCTAATCTTTTGGAACAGCTTGACAATGTGGGACATTGTCAAAAGCCTAAAGTCCATGTAGACGACATCTACTACGCTGCCCTCATCAACAATCATAGTTACTTCTACAATAAATTCAGTTAAATTCTTGAGACAGAATTTTCAACGAACGTAACTGTTTATGCCAGCCAAGCTTGAACAACTCTGAACCCAGGAGCATTGACCTCAAACTGCACTGTCTCATTATGAAAGACAGTGGCCTGGGCTGCTGATGACAGACACAGAGTCCCTTGCCCAGAGTTTGTGAATCGAGGACCAGAGGACAAAGGTTTAAAGTGAAGGGGAAAAGATTTTATAGGGATCTGAGGTGTAACTTTTTCACTCAAAGGGTGGTGGATGTATGGATCAAGCTGCCAGAGGAGGTAGTTGAGACAGGGACCGTCCCAACATTTAAGAAGCAGTTAGACAGGTACTTGGATAGGACAGGTTTGGAAGGATATGGACCATAGCTGGCACATGGGACTAGTGTAGTTGGGACATGTTGGGCAGTGTGGGCAAGTTGGGCTGAAGGCCCCGAGTCCACGCAGTATCACTCTATGACTTTAACAGAGAGAACACTTGGAGATCAGCAGCAATGGGAGCATGTGTGCTCCATGGAGTCACTGCACCTCCCTGCAGATTAGCCATGGACATGTCATGCATAACTGTAGATTCAGCCCTGCCTCTAGCCAGAGATGCATAAAGGTCCACTCTCTTCTCCAGAAAGGGGGAGAGGAGCTAACGTGATGTGGCCACACCAATCCCATGACAATTACCTGCTGCTGCATCTATTCAAATACCTTGTCCAACAAGCTCTTGTGAGGGGTTAGCGAGTGCCTTGTCACGTAAATGCCCTGCCTTTGCTGCAATAGTTACATTTGTGTGTGCGTGCTGAAGGAAACTTACAGCAGGCTTAAGTGTGTGAAGATGGGGCGGAGTACAGCTCCTGACTGATAGAGATTGTAAGGAGCTGAATGATGAGCAGTGCAGTGTTGTTTGAAGCTAATGCAGCAGTCGGTGGGATATTGCATTTAACAATGTTTTCACTGACCTTGAACTCACATGCAAGGTCACCAAACATCTTGCACCCCTTCATTTAGCACTGAAGGGATTGAGATTGGACTCCTAACATTCACCCTCACTGCGATCTCCTCCTTCACATAGGTCCCTGAAGATAGAAAATATCTCTTCTCCCATCTCCAAGACTTTCATTGCAACACCTAAAATTGCCTGCACTGGCCCAAGCTGTGTTATGCACCCTTTTTGCCACTTGACACCATGGCTTCCACCACCTGATGACAGGTTCCCTTTAAGAGGTGCGGGATGGTTTCAAGGAATGCAAGGCTTAAACAGGTGCTGGCCATTCACAAAATGGTGGCTCTGTAGATGCAAGAGGCAACAGCAGCACTGTTAGTACGGGAAGGGTTGGTGAATACGTTGCCACTAAATAGCAGCCAAGACGTTTCATGGTCAGCAGCATGTTAGACAGGATCATACACTCTATTTATAGATGGACACAAAATGCTTGAGTAACTCAAAGGGACAGGCGACATTTCTGAAGAGAAGGATTAAGTGGCATTTCAGGCCAGAACCCTTCTTTAGACACAGTTCTTTCCTACATAGGCTCTATCCAATTTAGAACATTTTGTATTCTTTGCTCTGCAGTATTCAGCTTAATTTATTTCATTGGACAGGTTTTGTGATTTTGTTAAATGGACAAGATCCCAAACCACCTATGTCACATTTGGTCCCATTACAGGAAAGCAACTTCACATACCTTGATCAGTCCAATGCTAGGAATAACCCTGAACAACTTCTTCATTTGTGGTTACACATTCATCACTCTCTCCCGTAATAACAATAAATCAGTAAAACATCCGGCAATTAAATCTAGATTTGCATTATTAATTTGGCAGCATTTGCCCAGCAATGAATCAATTCATAGCCCAGTGCCAGTAAGAAACACTGTTACTATTGATATCTGGAATCAAGAAGTAAATATGTATTCCTTGAGAATATGTATTTAGCAAACTTTCAATTACTAACGAACGTTGTTCCAACACCTGATTTGTAAGCAACATCGTGACAAAAAGCCAAAATAATAAACAGCAATATGCCCCAAATGACTGTTGATTCATGGCAAATGGTTTTTAATTGGCCTTTAAAGTCTATTCATATAAAACTACCGCATGGAAGCTGGTCATTCAGCCCCACAAACCCACACTAAATGGCAACTACCCAGAATACGTACATCAAGCTAGACACAACATGCTGGAGTAACTCAGCGGGACAGGCAGCATCTCTGGACAGAATGAATGGGTGACGGTCTGAGTCTGAAGAGGGGCCTCGACCCAAAACGTCACCTATTCCTTCTCTCTAGAGATGCTGGCTGTCCCGCTGAGTTACTCTAGCTTTTTGTGTCCATCTTCAGTTTAAACAAGCATCTGCAGTTCCTTCCTACACTTGTACATCAAGCTGATGTTCACAGACTACAGTTTAGTGTTCAACACCATCATTCCCTCTAAACTCATCTTCAAACTCAGGGCAATGGGTCTCTGCTCATACCCATGTTTGACCTCGTTATCAGCAAACCTTAATCGGCAAGAACTAGCAACAACACCTCATCTTCAAAACCAACAGCACAGGAGCACCTCAAAGCTCAGACCCCTGCTCTACTCTCTCTATACCTTTGACTGTGTGGACAGAGACAACTCCACACCATCTTTAAATTCACCAACAATACCACCATATTTGGACAAATAACAGCGTACAGGAAGAAGATTGATATTCTGATTGAATGGTGCCGGGACAACAATCTTGCTCTCAATGTCTACATTTTTGGGATGGTAGTGGAAAGAGTCAACACCTTCAAGTTCCTGCAGATTCTGTACAGACAGTACCGTGTGGAGACTGGAGGGCAACACATGTTGTGCCTCTATTTAAGGCTGCAGGGAGAAGTCTGGGAACTGCTGGCATGAGAATCTAACATCCCTGGTCAGAAAGTTACTGAAGAATATTCTGAAGGAAAAGATATACATATATTCAGATGGACAAGGCTGATTAGGGATAGTCAGCACATTTCTGTATGTGGGAGATTGTGTATCACAAATCTGATTGAGTATTTTGAAGCTGTGAACAAAAAGGTTGATGAAGGCAGAGCTGTAGACATTGCATATGGATTTCAGCAAGGCCTTTGCCAAGATTCCACATGTTTGGATGCTCTGGTAGGTTAAATCCCATGGGACCAAAGGAGAGATAGATGATTGGATAGAAAATTGGCTTCATGGAAGGAAGCAGAGGGTGACGGTGGAAGTTGCTTTTCGGACTGGAGGCCTGTTACTAATGGCGTGCCTCATTGTTTGGTGCGGGGCCCATTGCTGTTTGTCATCTGTCCATGATATTGATGAGAACATACTAGGCATGATTAGCAAGTTTGCAGATGACACTAAGGTGTGTGGTATTGTAAAAAGTGAAAATGATTGTCAAAAATTGCAGCAGGATCCTGATCGGTTGAGAAGGTGGACTGCGGAATGGCTGATGGAATCTAATACAGAGAAATGCCAGATATTGCATTCTGGAATGGTGGACATGGGCAGGACCGACAGTGAATGGTTGGGCTCTGGGGAGTGTTGTAGAGCAGAGGCATCTAGGAGAGCAGGTACATGGTTCCTTGAAATTGGCATCACAGGTAGATAGGGTGGTCAAAATGGCTTTTGACACTTTGGCCTTCATCAGTCAGAGTGTTGAGTATAGAAGTTGGTAGGTCATGTTACAGCTGTACAAGACATTGGTGAGACCAAGTTTAGAGTCTTGAGTTCAGTTTTGGTCACCATGTTGGAGGAAACATGTTGTCAAGCTGGAAAAGGTGCAGAAAAGATTTACAAGGACTCGAGGGCCTCTGTAGGGAGAGGTTGAGCAGGCTATTATTCCTTGGAGCACAGGAGATGATGAGTGATCTTAAAGAGGTGTACAAGATCATGAGAAGAATAGATCGGGTAAATGCACAGAGTCATTTTGCCCAGAGAAGGGAAATCGAGAACCAGAGGACATAGGTTAAAGGTGAGGGGGAAAGATTTAATAGGAGCCTGAAGGGCAACGGTTTTTTAACGCAAAGGTGGTTGATCCATGGAACAGGCTACCGGATGTAGTTGAGGCAGGCTCTATCATAACATTTAAGAAACATTTGGACAGGTACATAAGTAAGATAGGCTTAGAGGATTATGGGCCAAGCACAGGCAGGTTGGACTAGTGTGGATGGGGACATCTTGGTTGGTGTGGGCAAGTTGGTCTGAAGGGGATGTTTTCACACTGTATTACTTTATCACTTTATGAGCACCCGTTGACAGGGTCGAACCTGGGTTTCTGTTGTAGCGTAGCAACTCCCCTGCTGTGCCACAGTGTCGCCACTCTGTGGCTGCTCTATGTACTTCTGTTTTGCACTTTTATGGTCTAATTGGGGCCTGGAGCAGATAAGGCACGAGACTTGAAGAACTAGGTGGACTATTGCTGGTTCTATTTACTTGTGTTCTTCCGTTATCCAAATATGTGCAAAATAATTCTACCCCATTTACAATTCACAAAAGTATTTTAAACTATAACATTTTATTCTTTGTTTTTTATTTAGACTTCCCATGTAGCATTCCATGGATTAGGAAACTGACCAGAGAAATGTGGGACAAAATTAACACTAATATCTGTGACAGAACATTAGGTCAAATGGCTTCCAATCAGAAAGCGCGGGTTCCAGGTGCATGATGTATTTAGCATCGTGTTTAGAAATAAATGCTCCATCTTAAAACATTCATTTTAGTTCCCCATTGGAGTGCTTGTGTAAGTGTATTAAGCCTGGCTTGATGGTAATTGATGTTGAGTGCCTAAGACAGAGAGTGCTTTCATTAACACTAACATCGATCATGCTTCACAAGATTTACAAAAAAAGAAAATGCCAAATTATTTATGTAGAGTGCTACATTATACCTTTACTACAGGTTTATTATGGTTTCATCTTTTTATTCCACGGACATTTTTTGTGGTCTGTATATTTTTGAGGGAAATTATGAAATGTGATATTAGAAAACGCTACAGACCGGCAGATATTATTTTTTGATTAACGTTGGATTTGATTGCTTGTTTCTACTACTGACAGAAAGTGGGAAAATAAGCACCTTGTGGATTTCCTTCATACCACATATGAGGTTGAGTGGTGCTGATATTTATATTACAAAATATAGAACAAAATCTCCACAGATTATAAATCTTGGTGCTTTTGATAAACCTTTCATTTCATGGCACAACACGTTGTAGTTTTAATTCTGCCCACACCTGGCATATTTTCATTGGCGAACCTTGCTCTCAACTTTAGAGTTTGCATGTACGGAGGCGTGAAAAATCCTACAACTTTCCAGGAATTACTTTTGCACAGTTGAGGGAGGCTTTAAGGAACACAAGCAATGTGTGAGGCAAATAAACAAATAACAGCTGTTTAAGGTTTTAACACATTTGTTCCACCGACTTAAAGAACATAAAATAAATGTTCATGCAGAAATAAAATTAAGTAATAAAAAATAAAAGCTTTTTTATCCCACAAGAGGACTTAGTCCTTCCTTACATTGGCAACCTCCAAAATGGCAAGGAAACCCTTAATCAAAGTACAGTTCCAGTCCACAGTAGATCTTGCTTCATCAAACCTTCTCTGAATATTCTTATTTTAGGCTGTGCAGCTACTGCATTGGATAATATATCATACATTAAAATATGAATGTTCTGCAGAAATAAATATTGATTTTGATTCTGGTCACAAATAATACAAAAGATGCTGAATATAAGGACAGAAATTCAAATGGGTGCAGAATTTATCCAACGTGTGGAGGAATTGTTGACAGCATCTTGCTGGATGATCAGAGCCTGGAGCTTTTTGACCAGAACATTCAAATTACTGAAAATTATTTACTTAAACGAGATGACTTGTTAACTGCATTTTTTCAATGTTTTAGTCTACACTCACAATTAAATTAAATCTTTACTTTGGTTTAATTAGCAGAAATGCAATACATATTAATACCATGGACCTCAGTCTCTTTACATCTGCAAGCTATTATTAATAGTTTTACATTTTAATGGGAAACTATTATATTTCCAAGGTAGACAAAAGTGCTGGAGAAACTCAGTGGGTGCAGCAGCATCTATGGAGCGAAGGAAATAGGCAATGTTTCAGACCAAAACCCTTCTTCAGGCTGATGGAGGGTGGGAGCGGCGGGGAGAAGAAAGGAAAAAGGAGGAGTCTGAGGGCTGAGGGAGTTCAAGGAAGGGGAGGAGACAGCAGGACTAATGGAATTGGGAGAATTCAATGTTCAGGCTACCGGGATGCAGACTGCCCAAGCGGAATATGAGGTGCTGTTCTTCCAATTTCCGGTGTTGCTCACTCTGGCCATAGAGGAGACCCAGGACAGAGAGGTCAGATATGGAATGGGAGGGGGAGTTGAAAGTGCTGAGCCACCAGGAGGTCAGGTTCGTTAATACGGACCGAGCTGAGGTGTTCGGCGAAACGATCGCCAAGCCAAGCTTGGTCTCACCGATGTAGATCAGCTGACATCTAGAGCAGCAGATGCAATTGATGAGGTTGGAGGAGATGCAGGTGAACCTCTGTCACACATGGAACGACTGCTTGGGTCCTTGAATGGAGTTGAGGGGGGTAAGCGACAAGTGTAGCATCTCTTGCAGTTGCAAGGGAAAGTGCCCGGGGAGGGGGTGGTGCGGGAGGGAAGGAAATAATTGACAAGGGAGTTACGGAGGGAGCGGTCTTTGCAGAAAGCAGACGGGGGGGAGATGGGAAGATGTGGCAAGTGGTGGGGTCACGTTGGAGGTGGCGAAACTGACGGAGGACCATTTGTTGTACGTGAAGGCTAGTGGGGCGAAAGGTGAGGACTAGGGGGACTCTGCCCTTGTTGTGAGTGGGGGGGGGATGGGGAGAAAGAGCAGTGTTATGGGGTATGGAAGAGACCCTGGTGCGAGCCTCATCTATAGTAGGGGAGGGCCAACCCCCCCCCCGTTCCATGAAGAATTAGGACATTTCCGATGCCCTGGTGTGGAACACCTCATCCTGGGAGCAGATGCGGCGTAGACGGAGGATTTGGGAGTAGGGGATGGAGTCCTCACAGGAAGCAGGATGAGAAGAAGAGTAGTCTAGACGTATATAGACGTATATAGTTGAGACATATATTTCCATATGTGTTCTAAACCAAAAACTTCTCTATCTCTACCAATAAAAAACATTCGATGTAGTAGCTCATTACCTCAAGTCAGCTCTGCTGGTAACGCTCAAACATTGAAATTCATCTCTTGTCAGTGGTACTAAATGTGCTATATGGTAACATTGTACACTACATCTGATTCTTTCCATTAAAGTCTATTTTAATGAAGCACAATATGTTAATGCCACGGCACTCCTACCGACCAACAATGAATTTCTACGCAATCTTCATCACATCTCTTAACATATCATCAGGCAGCAACATTTGGAACCTGATCGTAAAATGGTCACATTTTTTAATAAGCATCTAGAGAGAACACACATTTGCTCTTAAAGTACTGTATATGAATGATGTTAATTAACTTTTCAAATATACATAGAAACATAGAAATTAGGTGCAGGAGTAGGCCATTCGGCCCTTCGAGCCTGCACCGCCATTCAATATGATCATGGCTGATCATCCAACTCAGTATCCCGTACCTGCCTTCTCTCCATACCCTCTGATCCCCTTAGCCACAAGGGCCACATCTAACTCCCTCTTAAATATAGCCAATGAACTGGCCTCAACTACCATCTGTGGCAGAGAGTTCCAGAGACTCACCACTCTCTGTGTGAAAAAAGTCTTTCTCATCTCGGTCTTAAAGGATCTCCCCCTTATCCTGGACTTCCCCAACATCGGGAACAATCTTCCTGCATCTAGCCTGTCCAACCCCTTAAGAATTTTGTAAGTTTCTATAAGATCCCCTCTCAATCTCCTAAATTCTAGAGAGTATGAACCAAGTCTATCCAGTCTTTCTTCATATGACAGTCCTGACATCCCAGGAATCAGTCTGGTGAACCTTCTCTGAATCCCCTCTATGGCAATAATGTCCTTCCTCAGATTTGGAGACCAAAACTGTACGCAATACTCCAGGTGTGGTCTCACCAAGACCCTGTACAACTGAATTAGAACCTCCCTGCTCCTATACTCAAATCCTTTTGCTATGAAAGCTAACTTACCATTCGCTTTTTTCACTGCCTGCTGCACCTGCATGCCTACTTTCAATGACTGGTGTACCATGACACCCAGGTCTCGCTGCATCTCCCCGTTTTCTAATCAGCCACCATTTAAATAATAGTCTGCTTTCCTGTTTTTGCCACCAAAGTGGATAACCTGACATTTATCCACATTATACTGCATCTGCCAAACATTTGCCCACTCACCCAGCCTATCCAAGTCACCTTGCAGACTCCTAGCATCCTCCTCACAGCTAACACTGCCCCCCCCCCAGCTTAGTGTCATCCTCAAACTTGGAGATATTGCCTTCAATTCCCTCATCCAGATCATTAATATATATTGTAAATAGCTGGGGTCCCAGCACTGAGCCCTGCGGTACACCACTAGTCACTGCCTGCCATTGTGAAAAGGATCCGTTTTCTCCTACTCTTTGCTTCCTGTTTGCCAGCCAGTTCTCTATCCACATTAATACTGAATCCCTAATGCCGTATGCTTTAAGTTTGTAACTTCTTAATTATAATTTGTTAATTATACTTCTAGACATCTTAGTCTTCTAGATACGCTGTGATTTCATTCATTGTGAAGCTGATGTTTTAAATAATCTGTTTCTTCCTCATTGATTAGGAGCAAACATGTTATTATTATAATTATGATATTTTCTATTAAAGATGTGCGAACTAGAGAATTAAGTGTACAAGAAGGTTGAGAAAGAAATAATTCATTAAAATTGACTTTGACGTTTGTAAGCTGCCTGTGCTGAATCGTACCAGAGTAGAATTCACTGCACGTTGCGATCACTGAAGCCATTTCGTGGAGTTAGTCAACTTATCCCCAATATATTTTAATCATTTAGTCATGGCATTAAAATTATCCTCCTTGCTGGGCTTTAAATCAGACCTTGCTGAAGTATGAAGAGATCAAATTTAAGATTCCTTCAAATTTTTTTTCTCCTCAGCTTTTTATTAGATCTCATGATGTCATTTGACCTTCTTCTCTAGACTTAGCCTCGTCGTCTCTGCATATGCTGTGTAAGTCATTGACAAATTGGTCTGCAAAAATGTTCCCATCTCTACAAATAACACTCCTATCCAACAAGGAATACACTTCCTTGGCTGGGTTTTCTTTGGTAAAGGGATTTTTGGATAGTTCTTAAAATTATAGTTCTTAAAATTACAATTAGTGCCGCAGCAAATTATCTCCACTCTTGCAAACTTCAATCAATTTACTGAACAGATATTATTTATTTGACAACCAAGAAAATAGTTTATTTCCACGATAGGCAATCAAACAATCTGAAGAAGGGCCCCGACCTGAAACGTCGCCGTTTCCATTTTCTCCAGAGATGTTGCATTTTGTGTCTATCTTTGGTGTAAAAGATTTGCACTTCCCTTTTACTAAACAATAAATAGCTTCATACAATGAAAAATGTGTTCCGCTGAACTCCTCACATGGGTATCTGGTGGATCTCCTGCTTTCTTCAATAGCCGGCTCACTTGCTGCCCCTGGAATCCACCTTCTCTTATTTTTGCCCTAACAGCTCCATTCGTTCCAATTGCCCACACCTTTGATAACATATTTCTCTCATATTGTGACCACTTTACCTTTAGCCTCTGATACTATTCTAGCAAGAGTCAATCCAAATCCAGGCAACTGCACATCAAGTACCTCTGGACTCAACAATAAATTTAATAATATCAGGCAATTACATATTCTGATCTTGTTCCTCACATTTCCACCTGTGTGGATTTTCTCAGGGTGCTCTGATTTTCTCCCACGTGCCAAAGATAAGCAAGTTAATTGGTTTCTGTAAATTGCCCCTAGTTGTAGGATTTGAGGATTTGAACGTGGGATAACGTGGTCTCCTCTCCTGTCACTCCCCGGGACGGTTTGCCCCTTCCTGCACTATTGTGTCTTTACTGGAGCTGAGGGACGCTCAACGTGGCCGGCCGAGGTCTCTAACTGGACGCAATTTTCGGAGGGACCCGAAGCGGCCTGAGCACGGGTGATCAATGGTTGGTGTGGACTTGGTGGGCCCAAGGGCCTGTTTCCACGCTATATCTCTAAACTAAACTAACATTGAACACTACTTTGTGCATTGAGAGTGGTATTCAACAGAGCTTGTGGAAGGAATAACATTATCAAATGCAGAGCAACTTCTGGAAAGATAGGTACCAATGCCAATAGCACGTTTACTTCAGTTTCCTCTACAAGCTAGACTTTCTATTTAGAACCTCCCTCGTAAACCAACTAAATATTGTTAATTTAATGAGCTGTGTTTTCTGGAAAGTATTAAGTGCAATATCTCTGCCCAGAAGCTGATGCAGGATTCTTTCCAGTCAATTCCACTGATGCTGAAAGAACTGGCATTTTTTTTTACACATAAATGTTGGTGTTTTTTTGGAAGTACAGATTAGAATGTGTACCAAATGAGTTTCATGAATTTATGGATGAAATCCTGATCACTAAAAACAATATTCCCACAGGCACTTTGGTATGAGGGAGAGATAAAGGAAAAAAAGTAAGAAAATTCAGTCCCTTTAACAAACTTCCTACCTTTTGCATGGTATACCATCCCTCCCAACAAGGATGACACATGGCCCAAGGAGAGTAGGAAAAATTCTTTAATATATTAAATATAGCCCATTTATAAAAAATATAGCATTGCTTGATTTATCATTTATGACTTGCGGGCCCGATACAAGAGCTCTCAAAACATAACTGACAGGTAGCAATGCAGCAGTTGGAACACGGTCACAGCATGTTAAGTATCCTTACTACCCATTACTTCACTTGCCTGAAAAACGCAGTTGCTAATTATCCCTTTGAGAATGGCAGCAATGTTTCTGCTCCGTATCCACATAAAGCATTAGCTTTAACTTGTCCATTCCACTCAGCTGGGGTTTATAAGGATTACACCTGCTCTGCTGCATTTTGTCACAATTGAATTTATTTCTCCTTCATACATGCATGAAGACCATTGAGCGTTGATAACAAATTTCTCATTCAACGCTCCTCAGCTTTGCTGCAGCCTTTACTAAGCTCCATCATAACATTCATCTTCAAACTTCCGCCTCTTGTTGTCCAGCTTCAGAGAATTAATCCCACTTGCTTCTATTCCGGTCTATGTAATTACTTCTCCAGATTCTCTGCCTTTGGCTTCCATTCCCATTTTTCTTGCAGTCTCCCAATACTTCACTCATAGTTCTTTCTGTGGAACCATTCTGTTGGTTGAATTGAAGGAGGCCATTCAGCCCCTCAAGCCATTTCCATCTTTCCACATGATCAAAATTAACGTATGACCTTATTCTACATACCATTTACAGTGAGATGCTCTTCATTATTGTGTTTCAGGTTTGTTAGTTTATCATCTAGGACATTGTGCTCAAGAGGAAATCACAAAAAAAAGTCTTAATGAGAATAAACTGTGATGAGATTGGGAATTGTCTGTTATTTACCTTGCTCGTGTCAGGACTACATTTGCCAAACCTCCACACAACTTTCCAGAATTATAGAAACACTAGACTGTGCAGACCAGTTGGGTCTGTTCCCCTAACACAATATTCCACCACTCACGCATAGCCCCCAACTGCGCAGGCGCAGCTCATTTCCCACTATCACCCAGCACTCCCTTCCCCACTTCTTCACTCTCCCTCTTCATTCCCTTCTCCTCCTCCTCCAATCCCCTATCCCTCCCTCACCTCTCACTCCCTCCTTTCTCATACCATCAGTCACTCCTCCCTCCGCCCCTCCATAAATTCCTATCCCTCTATCCCCCACCTCCCCTATCCCTCCTCACCTCCCACACTGCCCCCCTGCCTCCCCCACTTTCTCCCCTCTCCTTCCCTAGCCCCCCCTCTCTCTCTCTCTCTCTCTCTCTCTCTCATCCCCCCACTCACCTCCCCAGGATCTCTCCTCCTCCCCAATCCCTCCCTCACCTCTCCCTCCCTCTCCCCTACCCTCAGTCACTCCCTCCATCTCTCTTCAGCATACCCCCCTCGTATTGCTCTATCCCCCACTCTTCACCTCCCCCCCATCTCCCCCCTCCCCCCACTGCCCTCTCCCTCTATTCCCTATTCCCTACCTCTCCCACTCACACCCCTCCTCTCCCTCTATTTCCCCTCCTCCCCCACCTGACACGAGAAAAAAATGAAAAGGGGAAAGATAGATTTCTCCGCGGATTTTGAAATTCGATAAGGCCCCACCGCCTCCGCGTGGCCCCACCGCTGAGGTCCCGATGTCTCCTGGATCGCCACGTAGAACCCCAGCCGGGGCCTCGCAGGTAGAAGCCCGGGTCAGACGAAGCGGCCGATGGCGCCCGCGGCTGCTCACCACAGAAGCCACGAAGTGGCCTCGGCCGCTCACCCGCTCAGCACCACCGAGGCGACCGCAGATGCAGCTCCAGCCAGCGGAGAGTTAGTAATGTTTAATCCTCTCCTTCAGCTTTATATTCTCCATGCTGGGCGAGAGCGTTAGTGATGCTCCTTCAGCTTTATATTCTCCTCGCCGGGCGAGTCGGACACCGCCCATGACTGACAGCAGACCCGGCCAATCGGTGCGGCGATGGGACTGACAGGAGAGGAGACCAATCTGCATGGCAGCGACTGACAGGAGAAGAGACCAATCTGCGCATGCACAGTTTTTAATATTTTAAAACCTTAATAACTTTTAAAATATACCATCGATCGGAACAACACTTGTTGACCTTGTAGCACAGGAGAATGGTGATTAAGGTGGCGAAGAAATGTAGGGCTATTGCGTACCATTTGTGCGCCAATAGGACAAAAACACAAAACCGGAAGAGCACAAGATCAGAGTTTTAGTTATGTATAGATCCAGAATCAGTACCCCGTACCTGCTTTCTCCCCATATCCCTTGATTCCGTTAGCCCTAAGTGCCACATCTAACTCTCTTTTGAATACATCGAGTGAATTGGCCTCCACTGCCTTTTATGGCAGAGAATTCCACAGATTCACAACTCTCTGGGTGAAAAACGTTTTTCCTCATCTCAGTCTCAAATGGCCCACCCCCTATTCATAAACTGTGACCCTTGGTTCTGGACTCCCCCAACATTGGGAATTTTCTTCCTGCAATTATGTTTGTTTATGCAAACATAACCACTAATAAAGCAGTAATTTCTGGCACCTTAGATGAACATGTTGAACTAGGCAAGGATATTTTGGCCAAGATCCTAAATTTCTGAACTGAAGTACTGGCATTTATGCTTTATTGTGGACTCAAGGCTGAACATTATTGAACACAGAATTCTCAAACTTATGCAAAACGCAAAGTGCTAGGGAATCTTACAGGGTCAGGCAGCATCTGTGGAGGTAATGGTTTCGGATTGGGATGCTTCTTCCATCCATCACTTGCCCCACCCCATCACTCGTTTCCCATTTTTCCCCATCTGTCTGGTCCAAACTGGAGGTGTTGTTGATCCATTCCGTCCACAAATGCTGGGGGTTTGCCGTGTGTTTTGAACGCTCAGGAATATGTCAGGGTCTGAGATTCTTTGTTGCACCATTGCAGTTTAATTTCGTTTAGAGATACAGCACAGAAACAGATCCTTTGGCCCACCGAGTACGCGCCGACCTGCGTTCCCCTCATACTAACACTATCCTGCACACTAAGGACAATTTACAATTTTAAAGAAGACAAATAGCCTAAAAAGACCTGAACGTCCTGCACCCTTAGAATATCCGTGCACGCTACAGGAGAACGTACAAACTCCGTACAGATATCACCTATAGTCAGGTTTGAACCTGGGTCTCTGGTGCTGTAAGTCAGCAACTCTACCACCGTGCAGCTGGTCCAAGGATAATCTAACCCAGTAAAATGGTGCTGCATCCCAGCCAGGTAATTCTGGGTAAGACTGCAGAGCAATTGCAGTGAGCAGGCCTCTTGCAGGCAAGATCTAGCTCAATAAGATGAATTAATCCAATTAGTTTTCAAGAGATTTACTTTGGTATTATCAATGTCCAGCCATTTTATGTGTGAAAGGGCTTTTTGCTTCTAAAACATTCAATATAAGTTTCTTAAATGCTTCCAACGGCTTCATCATAGTCAATGAATGTGAAACTCAGGCTTTGAGAGATCACCACTCAGCTGCTGGACAAGCCTGAGTGCCTGCAGTATCTTGACAGATCCTGTCAACAGAGTGAATCTACTGTTGTTTTTTTTTCCACATTCTCTCAGCCAGGGGTCCATTGACTATTTGATAATTTTCCACAACGATGCTCAAGTTCTTTCGCTGCCTTTCACTCAACCTCTGTTCATTCACAAGAGCTTTGCCCAAAATAAAAATGCAAACTCCTCGATTTTCAGCTGACAGCGTGTATAAAGGAGAGGTTACTATAGGTCAGGGAAATGCCAAAAGCACTCTTGGACCTCTTTTATATACTGAAGAAAGTACATTCACACAAGGTTTGAAACATATTTAAAAGACTGGTATAAGCAATAATAGAAATGCTACCTCTCAAACTGTCCAAAGGTCCAATGCACTTCACAAATAAAATATATCTAACTCCATTTGGTAAAAGACCATGTAGGTTGGTGTTTCACATTTCTACACAATGATCTTTATTGCAACAATGATCTTTATAGTAACAGAGTCCTTTTTGCACAGAGAACACGTCCCACCGGCTGAGAACAAGGCAGCACAACATTACCAGTCAGCAGAGCCCGAGCCAAATTCAGACCTTTCACCAAAAAAAAATAGAGATGGTAAAGCAATTTTCCAGAAGACTATTAATTAGGAAAGAACTAAAATAATGAATCCAAGATTTCACAATCTGCTTTGAATAGCTGAAGCTTGTCCATGCCATGAATTAGAAAAATGCTTTTCTCACACTTTATTGCTTTGTCAGAATTGATTGCATTATTTTCTGAGGTCACATCTAAAAAGTAAGATATGGCTTATCACACCAGCAAAGCGATGTGATAACTATATTTTTTATTCTGTGCAGACATATTTAATAAAGCTGGCTATTTTTTCTCTTAATCGATGTATATATCAATTCACACTTACACTCTATCTCAACTGTGGAGACGTTCAATAAAAACATGTTTTTTAAAAGAGTTATCTTATTACATAGCATTTTTTCAAATGTATCAGCCATATGTGATAAATGTCAGCACTTAGAAGCTAATTTAACGCACTCATTCACAAACTGTATACAAATTACTAACTTTTGGACAGAAATATTTAAGATAATTTCAAATGTTGTTAATACGAATTTGGTTCCCTACTCAAAATTAATAATATTAGGTATATTAGAAACAGATCAATTAATAACAACGAATCAAAGAATTTTTATTGATTACAGTTTAATAATTGGGAAAAAATTAATATTGAAATTTTGGAAAGGTCCTACATCCCCCACAATCAAAATGTGGATTACAGGAATGTCGGAGATACTTCACCTGCAAAGGTTAAGACTTGTCCTACTGGACAAGCTGGATCATTTCAGAGGGATATGGTCTCCATTTATTGAATATTTAAAGGGTCAAAATGGCTCGGTGCGAGAACCTGACTGAAGCCTGAATGAAAGAATAGACGAAGAATCACATATAATAAACCATAGATATATCTCCAATGATGTATAACCTGCTTAACACTTCATTCATCTTTTTGATTTTTTATTTTTACTTTATTTTTCTCTATTATTTCCTACCTGTATTAAATATAAAAAAATGCAAAGTAGTACAAATAAGATATAATTGTTAATATTAATAATAGTAAGAATGTATGTGACATGTATATTCTTCTTTTAATATGTACTTCTAATAAAAATATTTAACAAAAAAAGAGTTATCTTAAGTATTTTACGCAATCTTAAGGTAATCTGCATCTAAAACTGCCAAATGACTTCATTTTTCTGTGTTAGAATTAAATCCAAACTGAAGAGATATATTTGCAAAGAGGTCATGAGTGGGGAGAGTTAACATCCTGAATCTATGCGAGTTTGTTTTTTGGAGGAAGTAGAAAGGTCAAACATCTTAAGAAGAAACCAGCCCATCTGAAAACAGAGTATAACAAAAAGGATTGAAGGCCAGGTCACAGACCCACCACAGCATCAGGTTAATAATTAAAGCCTTTTAAGTTGTCTTTAGGATTAAATTTTATCTAAGTATTCTTTTTTCATTCAGGCTTCAGGCACTAGCAAGGTAAAAGAGGCAAGAAGTGATAAACCCAAAATTGGAGCACTAAGCCAGGAGAGCAAAGAGTGCCGAACACAACCAACCCGTCTACTAATACCGATAAACCAACAATACCCCGGCTCAATGGTACCACAAACCTCTCCAGAATGCACCGATCCCCTCCCATCTACTCGTCCATCCACAACAATACCTTTCTTTTCAACTAAAAAAATTTCAAAACACTTCTTTTCAACTAAAAAATATTTCAAAACACTTTATTTTCAGCACAGTACATTGAAATGCAGTAAGCACTGTGTAGGAAAATGTAAAAGACATCATATACTCCAAAATAATGTACAAGGTGACATGACTGACTTCCAAGATTATTTTTGCCATTGTTGATTGAAGGAAGTCCAAGCAAAGATATCTTCAAAGCTGCAACTCAAGTCAAGCTGTCCCATTAACGTACAATATGAACATCTACACATCAATGTGAAAAATTGCCTTGGAATGTATTATTCACAAAAGCAGTACAAATCTAATCCTGTAATTTACCCTGCCCAGTCAGACTACTTTCAATTAACAGCAAAGCAAGAAGGGGTCACAGAAAATGTTATCAAGGAGAACACACCCACCAATAATTTGATCATTAATGGCCAGTTTGGGTTTTACCAGGCCCACTCTGCTCAGACCTTAAACAGTTTTGCTCTTAATGGACTAAGAGCTGAATTCTAAAGATGATGTGAGAGTGGGTATGGTTTACACAAAGATAGAATTTAACTGAGTGTGGTATCATGGAGTCCAGGAACAACTAGTCAATAAGCATCAAGTTGTGAACGAGCTTCACGGTCAAGTCAAGAACTCTGAACTTACAACAACTCAGACTTAAAAATGGCATCAAACTGGCATCTCTGTATACTGTCTCAGTGACTACTACTATACACTTGTACTGTTCTGAGATGCTTATCTAAGAGCCTATGTAAGAGTTGATCTCCTGGTGGCTCAGCACCAACTCCCCCTCCCATTCCTAATCTGACCTTTCTGCCCTGGGCCTCCTCCATTGTCAGAGTGTGGCCCAGCGTAAATTGGAGGAACAGCACCTCATATTTTGCGTGGGTAGTTTACACCACAGCAGTATGAACATTGACTTCTCTAACTACAGGTAGCCCTTGCTTTCCCTCTCCATCCCCTCCCTCTTCCCATTTCTCCCACTAGTCTTACTGTCTCCAACTTACTGTCTATCTTTGTCCCACCCCCTCCCCTGACATCAGTCTGAAGAAGGGTCTCAACCCAAAATGTCACCCATTCCTTCTCTCCAGAGAAGCTGCCTCACCCGCTGAATTACTCCAACATTTTGTGTTTACCTTCGATTTAAACCAGTATCTGCAGTTCTTTCCTACACAGCCTATGTATCGTGATACTTGCACTGAACTGTATACAAAAATAAATCTCACTGTACTTCAGTACATGTGACAATTAAAGAACAAGCAAACCATTGAAACATAATTATCCCAGGCCCAGAAAATCACTACACAGGTCCCTCAGGGCAGTGTGCCAGAACTAACCTTCCTCAGCTGCTTCATCAGTGTTGTTCATGAATGATTGGACAAGCCTTCATTCCTTCATTTTTGATGTTACTCATTATTGTTAACTAATGAGAATATCTTCACTGTTCAGACTGCAGCAATTCAGGAAGGAAACCCATGATCATCACCCCACTGCGAGAGGATATTTACATGTCCTGGAAATAAATTCAAAGCAACAAACACTGTATTGAAAAAGGAAGCCCATCATGTATCTCAGCTGAAATCAACCACTATTCTAGCCAACACAAGAATATGTTTCAAAGTTAGTACATTTCTATTATGCCACAAGCATTCTTTTTTATGGAAAATCAAATTACTTCCTAAGTCGTCATAGTCATGTGGCAACTGATTTACAAATCTAACTACTTATGTGTGCATGTTCATAAAATTACAGGCAAGTGACATTAATTAAAGACAGATACATTATTTATGGTGGATTATATACTAAAACATGTACTAAATAGTTAGCTACACATTGCCATTAATGTTCACAAATAAGGCAATCTATCCCATATTCTGATTATCCATTTGGTTTCCTCTTAATTTGTCCTTTGGGATCCAGGATGGGCTGTGGATTTGTAGATCCTGCTGTAAATGGATGTCAATGTGGGGAGCAGTGGGTGCTTCCACAGATGGGGCAGGAGGTACCTAAAGGGGTGGGTGGATGCTTAATTTCTGAGGCGGCGTGTTCCTTCCATCTTTACACTGGGCTTCTGTGTGCTCTTGGTGCATAAATTGAAGTTCTCAGTACCATCCCAAATATTCCTTCTCCACTTTGAATGTCTGTGGATGGCTCGATTGTTATCATGTATTGTCTTTCCGCTGACAGGTTAGCACGCAACAAAAGCTTTTCACTGTACCTCGCTACATGTGACAATAAACTAAACTCCAGGGAGGTCTAGAGCACATCTTTGAAACTTTTTTCTCTGTTTTCCTGTTAATCTCTTCCATTGACAGAGCTTGGAATATTTAGAATGTCCACATTGCCAATGCTGTTAATAGTAAATGTTTTATCACAATAGGATGGTGCATGCACTGAAATAATAGTCAATAGTAACAATCTGACGGATTGTAATTCTTTCTTAGAGTACAAGATTACCTTCCTGATATTTGTTTTAAGATTGAGACTAACACAAGGAGGTTAAAAACGTGATCATATCATGTAGTTGAATTCTTGAGAATTTTAAGGAATTCTTTATCTCTGTTTGGCCCTGTGCAATAGGAAAAATAGGCAATTTACGTAATTTTGTCTGCAGCAGATGAATTGCATTACTGCTGAACATTTCCGAAATTCCTAGTTGTCATGAATGTAATAAGATTTGTGTAGCTATATGTTGCTCCATGAACCAAACCTTTAAATCTTATTCATTAAAATAATTCATTAATTCAGTGATGCAGCTGCAAGGCCAACTCATGTTGCTTTGAGAATGTGGTCATTGGTTCCTTTTCTTTAGCTGACGGTAACATTCATATGTGGTAAAATAGCTGATTAGATACTCTCTAACCTGATAGTAACCAAAACATACCACTCCAGGGATTTCTTATGGATCAATCATGTTAGTATGTGGCTGGATTTCCAAGCGGGTGAATGCAAGTAAACATGAGTTTGTTCAGTTTAGAGATACAGCATAGAAACAGGCTCTTTGGCCCACTGGGACCATGTCGACCAATGATCACCTGTTCGTTAGCTCTTTGCTATTGCAGTTTCATATCCTATGCACTAGGGCAATTTACAGAAGCCAATTTACCCACAAACCTATAGGTCTTTGGAAAGTGATGCTCGTGAACATGTTGATTCCTCTGTGTGTGTGTGTGTGTGTTTGTATGTGTGTGTGCGTGTGTGTGTGTGTGCGCGTGTGTGTGTGTGTGTGTGAGCGTGCGTTTATGTGTGTGTGCAAGAGCAGAACACACGGGGGGGGGGGGGGGCAGAGGGGACACATCCCCCCCATGTTTTGAGAGGCAGCGTGGAGAAGCAGCACTGGTGACCTGTCAGGGCTGAAGTTAACCCGGCGAGACAGGCGGAGTTGAGCTGCATTTAGCACCAAAGATACTAGCAATTTATTATTTGGTCAAACATGTCAAATGAACGAAAAAAAAGGTTTTCTTTAATTGCCTGTTCGAACTTTTTAACCCGATTCGGATGCAAAACACAATTGGCTTGCGAATGTTTCAGGGCTTTGACTCCTCTAGTATCTTTGTTTAGCACTGGATTGAGCCTCCGAAGCCTCGCGCATGTGCGCATGCGCGCGCGGCCGCCAAAACAATTCTGTCCCCGAATAGAATTCCAGTCAAAAATAAAATGTGAAATTTATCACAGAAAGGAAATCTCTGAAATAAAATTGAATTAAGTGGTTCAAAAGAAGGTAAGTACCCAAGGTTGTACACAGAGTTACACAAATTGGCAAAGCCTCCCCAGTTAATAGTTTGGACAATTTCATAATTTGATAGGCCAAATTCAGATGTAAGAGTTTGCAATGCTTCTTTCACGTCTCGGACTGCAGGTAGCATTTCTAATGTACTCTGGTAGTAACAAATTTACATCTTAACACACAATAAGGAAGTAAATAAACATTGTTTTCTAGTACACAGAATATGATGATGAGCTCTGCCTTTAAAATTAAGTGGCTGATGTCCTCTATCACTAACAAACTGAGGACAAAAGGTAGATACAGTCATAGAGAGATATAGCACAGAAACATATCTTCCAGCCCATCAAGTCTGTAGATTGTCAACTTCCCATTTGCACTAATCACATCTTTAATGCTCCCCACTATCTCATGAATTCTCCCCAGTTTCTACCACTTACATGCACACTAGGGGAAATATGCAGGCGCCAATTTACCTTCCAACCTGCACATCTTTGGATCAGGGCTCCATCCCTGAACCAAACTCCGAATCAATGTAAGTCTGTCAACAATCCAAGTAGAAGGAGGCTTCCTTCATGGCCACAAACCCCAATTCCAGAAAGGTTCCAAATAGTGCATTCAGTTCATAAAGCGACTCCTTCAGGAATTCCATCTCCAGCTCCCAAATTCTCTCACATCGCTTCCCATTATTACCATCATCTAATTGTGGAAAACCAGATTTTCTAAAAACAGTCATGGAAATTAACTACTGACCATTTATGGTACTCATCTATTGCTGGTTCTTTTGCCCCCCATTCACTCCCTATTACATATGGCTAATATTCCTTCCTGCAAGCTATAGCATTCTGAAATATTGATTGTAATGGACATGTAATTCAGTGCACTAATTATGAATATAATTTATGTGGACTGAAAATCTAGAGCGGCTGAATTTAATGTCATATCAGCTCCAGAAACCAGAATTAAGAAAGAATTAATTAAAAGAGAAAAAGAGGCAGGAAGGAAAATAAAAAATTAAGCCATTTACATTTTTTAATTGGACATTTTAACACGTTCAACGTCAATAAAATCCTGATAGAATGGAACTGTGCACTTCTAATGGTTAATTGTCAGTGCCATATGTTGATTGGCACGATATTATCTTGAGCACTCCATCTCCAAGCTGTTTAACCATATAACAATTACAGCACGGAAACAGGCCCTCTCGGCCCTTCCAGTCCGTGCCGACCATTTGTTTTCCCCTAGTCCCATCTACCTGCACTCAGACCATACCCCTCCATTCCCTTCACGTCCATATACCTATCCACTTTACTCTTAAATGTTAAAATGGATCCTGCCTCCACCACTTCTGCTGGAAGCTCATTCCACACAGCCACCACCCTCTGAGTAAAGAAGTTCCCCCCTCACGTTAACCCCGAAACCTCTGTCCCTTAATTCTCATGTCATGCCCCTCTTGTTTGAATCTTCCCTACCCTCAATGGGAAAAACGTATCCACGTTCAAACTCTGTCTATCCCTTTCATCATTTTTAAAGACCTCAATCAAGTCCCCCCTTAACCTTCTGCGCTCCAAAGAATAAAGACCTAACTTGTTCAACCTTTCTCTGTAACATAGTTGCTGGAACCCTGGCAACATTCTAGTAAATCTCCTCTGTACTCTCTCTATTTTGTGTTGACATCCTTCCTATAACTAGGCGACCAAAATTGTACACCATACTCCAGAATTGGTCTTACCAATGCCTTGTACAATTTTAACATTACTTCCCTACTCCTATATTCAATGCTCTGATTTATAAAGGCCAGCACACCCAAAGGCTTTCTTTACCACCCTATCTACATGCGATTCCACCTTCAGGGAACTATGCACAGTTATTCCTAGATCCCTCTGTTCCACAGCATTCCTCAATTCCCTACCATTTACCATGTACGTCCTACTTTGATTTGTCCTGCCAAGATGTAGCACTTCACACTTATCAGCATTAAACTCCATCTGCCATCTTTCAGCCCCACTTTTCCAAATGGCCCAAATCTCTCTGTAGACTTTGAAAATCTACTTCATTATCCACAACACCACCTATCTTAGTATCATCTGCATACTTACTTATCCAATTTTCCACCCCATCATCCAGATCATTGATGTACATGACAAACAACAGTGGACCCAACACAGATCCCTGAGGCACCCCACTGGTCACTGGCTTCCAACCTGACAAACAGCCATCCACCATTACTCTCTGACATCTCCCATTCAGCCACTGTTGAATCCATCTTGCTACTCCGCCATTAACACCCAAAGATTGAACCTTCTTAACCAACCTTCCATGTTTAGCATGCATATTTAACCACACATTTGCAAAGTTGCTATCATACACAAAGTTGCTACCATACATGTGCCAAATATTGTAGTGAGCTACATTAGTTTCATTATTATTTTGACAGAAAATAATGACGAGGTTATCCACTTTGGTGGCAAAAACAGGAAGGCAGATTATTATCTAAATGGTGTCAAGTTGGGAAAAGAGGAAGAACAACGGGATCTGGGGGTCCTTGTTCATCAGTCACTGAAAGTAAGCATGCAGGTACAGCAGGCAGTGAAGAAAGCGAATGGCGTGTTAGCCTTCATAACAAGAGGAGTTGAGTATAGGAGCAAAGAGGTCCTTCTGTAGTTGTACAGGGCCTTAGTGAGACCACACCTAGAGTATTGTGTGCAGTTTTGGTCTACAAATTTGAGGAAGGACATTCTTGCTATTGAGGGAGTGCAGCATAGGTTTACAAGGTTAATTCCTGGGATGGCGGGACTATCATATGTTGATAGAATGGAGCGGCTGGGCTTGCATACTCTGGACTTTAGAAGGATGAGAGGGGATCTTATTGAAACATATAAGATTATTAAGGGTTAGAACACGTTAGAGGCAGGAAACATGTTCCCGATGTTGGGGGAGTCCAGAACCAGGGGCCACAGTTTAAGAATAAGGTTTAAGCTATTTAGAACAGAGATGAGGAGATACATTTTCACACAGAGAGTTGTGAGTCTGTGGAATTCTCTACCTCAGAGAGCGGTGGAGACCAGTTCGCTGGATGCTTTCAAGAGAGCTCTTAAAGATAGCGGAGTCAAGGGATATGGGGAGAAGGCAGGAACGGGGACTGATTGTGGATGATCAGCCATGATCACATTGAATGGCGCTGCTGGCTCGAAGGGCCAAATGGCCTACTCCTACACCTTTTAATTTTACTCAACACCAGCCAGCCAGCCAAAAAGCTGCAAATCTTTAGAACTGCCTCGTGGTGCCAACAGAACATCACATCATAGACTGGAGCCGACAGTGATCTGGCATCAACTACTGGACAGTCTATATTGTATAACAACTTCTTTGAACATTTTGTTATAATTAGTTGAGATATTATACCATGTCAAGCTGGTTGCTGGTTTGATTACCTGAATGCACAAAATCAATCGACATCTATTACATCCAAAGCATAGAATTCAAGGCCTGATCGGAAATACTGACTTAGATCAAAAAGAAGTGGTAACACAATCTAACCTTTTGGCATTATGTAACAAATAATCTCACATGTGTTTGTATAAACATTTAAAACCTGCTCTTTGTTAGATGTAAACCTACTGCTTCATCTTTCTACACATTACGGATTCTACTTTAATGCACAACTTCAATTCCACTCTTCTCAAATTGATTTGCCCTGTTAAAGAAGTGACTGAAGATGAAATTAGATCTCTACCGTATATGGAAAACTGCAGGAAGAATGGACTCAGCCGCTTTTATATAATCACTTTTATTCCAGAGAAAAGTTGGCAATATCAATCCACAAAGACAGATGGGAAATGGGTTAAGTTTTCATTAAATGAATTACGCACAGTTCCCTAAACTTGCAGTCTGAGGCTTTGTAGTTACAGCAAAAGATTCTAACCTGCTGCTATTTGCATTGCTACAAATTAAATGGCACAATAAATCTACACTTGGGTAGGTTTCAAAATACACTCCCATGTGCGACGATTGAACATGATAGAATACAGTTTCACCTCCATCCATATCACATGTCTCTGTTTGACGTAGAGGGCAACATTTATTAAAAAGCAAGTGAATACATTCCCACTACCAGAGATCAGGCATGGTCATTTGAAAATAATACTAAATCATATAGAGGTGCACGGCAGTCCATTGGCCCCGGCGTGATCGTTTTCATACTGCCACAAGGTTTGAAGATTTGGTGGTCTGCTTTAACAGTCATCAAACCGTGAAAATTGATCACATATGTTTTTCTTCTTTCCACCCCACCACACCCACCTTACACGCCACCCTTCTCTCTGAGGTTCTGCAATGTAGACATTCGTTTGCTCTTTCAATTTGCCACAGTAACTCATTCCAACCCTGTCTGTGGGGTTCAAAATAAAACTGATGGACGTGCTCAGACAAGGATTCAGTGCATTTGATGTCCTTTAAATAGCTGCCTTAAGAATCTAATCTCCTTCAAGTTTGTTATGAGATGTTTCGTAATAGATTTCAGAACACTGACAAGTATTCCTTATTGAAAAATAAAAACTGCAAAGGAATGATTTAATATATACCATTGCATATGGTAATTCAATACAAATCTGTTCACTAAAAGATACTTTTTGGGTAAAATATTGTACTAATTATAAAATCACTTTGGTTTACACTTCCCATTTTAATGTTTTTGTTTGCATGATTTGTACCAATCTTTGTTCTGTGCCAAAAGTACCTCACTTGATCTGGAGTTTCATAGAGTGATGGAGTCATAGAGTGCTACAGTTTGGAAACAGGCCCTTCGGCCCAACTTTCCCACACCGGCCAACATGTCCCAGCTACACAAGTCCCACCTGCCAGCGTTTGGTCCATATCCCTCCAAACTAGTCCTATCCATGAGCCTGTCCAAATGTTTCTTAAATGTTGCATTAGTACCTGCCTCAACTACCTCCTCTGGCAGCTCATTCCATACACCCATGAATCTCTGTGTGAAAAAGTTACCCCTCAGATTCCTATTAAATAATTTCCCATTCACCTTAAACCTACGTCCACTGGTCCTCGATTCCCCCATTCTGGACAAGAGACTCTGTGCATCTACCCGATCTATTCCTCTCAGGATTTTATACACTGGAGGGGGGAAATGTTGTGCCTCTTTTCATGAAGGGCTGCAGGGAAAATGCTGGGAACCATAGGCCGGTGAGGTGAACATCTGTAGTTGGAAAGTTACAAGAGAGCATTCTGAGGGATAGGATATATAGGCATTTGAATGGGCAAGGGCTGATTAGGGACTGTCAGCATGGTTTTGTACATGGAAGGTTGAGTCTCAGAAATCTGATTGATTTTTTTGAAGACGTGACCAAAAAGATAGATGAGGGCACAGCTGTAGATGTTGTGTACATGGATTTCAGAAAGGCATTCAACAAGGTTTTGCATGGTAGGCTGCTCTGGAAGGTTAGATCACATGGGATCCAAGGAGAGATAGCTGAATGGACAACAAATTGGCTCCATGGAAGGAATCAGCAGGTGATTGTGGTAGGTTGTTTCTCAGACTGGATGCCTGTAACTAGTGGTGTGCCTCAGGGCTCGGTGCTGCGCCCATTACTGTTTGTCATCTACACCAATTATTTGGATGAGAACAGACAGGGTTCGCAAGTTGCCGATGATACAAAAGTGTGTGATTTTGCAGATAGTGAAAATGGTTGTGAAAGGTTGCAGCAGGATCTGGATCAATTGGCCAGGTGGGCAGAGGAATGGTTGATGAAATTGAATACAGAGAAGTGGGAGGAGTTGCATTTTGGGACGTCGACCAAGGGCAGGACCTACACAGTGAATGGTAGGCCTCCTGGTAGTGTTGTAGAGCAGAGGGATCTAGGAGTACAGGTGCACGGTTACTTGAAGGTCGAGTCGCAGGTGGATAAGATGGTCAAAAAGGCCTTCTGGCACTTCGGCCTTCATCAGTTAGAGTGTTGAGTATAAAAGTTGGGAGATCATGTTGCATTTGTATAAGACATTGGTGAGACCGCATTAAGAATATCGTGTTCAGTTCTGGGCACCATTTTATAGGAAAGTTATTGTGAAGCCTGAAAGGGTTCTGAAAGGATTTACAAGGATGTTGCCAGGACTAGTGGGTGTGAGCTATAGGGAGAGGTTGAGTAGGCCGGGTATCTATTTCATGGAGCGCAGGAGTATGAGGGGGATCTTATAGAGGTGTACAAAATCATGAGATGAATAGATTGGGTAGATGCACAGAGTCTCTTGCCCAGAATTTGGGAATTGAGGACCAGAGGACATGGGTTCAAGGTAAAGGGGAAAAGATTTAATAAGAAACCACCGGGTAACTTTTTCACACAAAGGGTGATGGGTGTATGGAACAAGCTGCCAGAGGAGGTAGTTATAGCTGGGATTCTCCCATTGTTTAAGAAACAGTTAGACAGGTACATGGATCGGACAGGTTTGGAGGGATATGGACCAAGCGCAGCAAGTGGGACTAGTGTAGCTGGGACATTGTTGGCCGGTGTGGGCAAGTTGGGCCGAAGGGCCAATTTCCACACTGTATCACTCTAGGACCTCTATAAGATCAGCCCTCACCCTCCTGCACTCCAAGAAATAGAGACCCAGCCTACTCAACCTCACCCTATAGCTCACACACTCTCCTCCTAGCAACATCCTTGTATAACTTCTCTGAACCATTTCAAGCTTGACAATATCTTTCCTATAACATGGTGCCAGAACTGAACACAATACTCTAAATGCAGTCTCACCAATGTCTTATACAACTGCAACATGGCCTCCCAACATCTATACTCAATACTCTGACTGACAAAGGCCAATGTGTCAAAAGCCTTTTTGACCACCATATCTACCTGCAACTCGACCTTCAAGGAACCATGCACCTGTACTCCTAGATCCCTCTGCTCTACAACACTCCCCAGAGGCCTACCATTTACTGTGTATGTCCTGTCCTTGTTAGACGTCCCAAAATGCAACGCCTCACACCTTTACATTTTCTTCCCAACCCTCAGAGACATGTTTTATTTTTGATCAGTGTATCAGTAGAATTAGTGTAAAAGAAGGAACTGCAGATGCTGGAGAATTGAGGGTACACAAAAGGCTGGAGAAACTCAGCGGGTGCAGCAGCATCTAAGGAGTAAAGGAGGTAGGCGACGTTTCGGGTCGAGACCCTTCTTCAGACTGGTCAGGGATCAGGGAAAACGAGAGATATAGACTGTGATGTGGAGAGATAAAGAACAATGAATGAAAGATATGCAAAAAAGTATCGATGCGTAGAGTTGGAGGGAAGGGGGCATCACAGAGGGGGAGCAGTTAGAGAGGAGGTTGTGAAACTGTCTCCGTAGGGAGGAGGAGAATTTCTTCAAAGTAGGCAGACCTTGAGGAGATATCGCAGTAGAGTAGACAAAGTCATTTGAGGTCAGGAATCAATAAACTTGTTTCCATTAACTTAGGAGACTTTTACAAGGTTCCTCTTCCTTGTATCAATACCAATCAAAAACTCAATATGGCAGCATCAGTATTTTGCCCACTGCTTCTCAAATTTGTTCACATGATTTCTACATATTACCCAACAGGGTGTACATAATATTCACATCAAAATAACAAAATAAATAACATTCAGTCCATTCAGTCATTTTTAGATGGACACAAAATGCTGGAGTAACTCATTGGGTCAGGCAGCATCTCTGGAGGAAATGGATAGGTTTGGAGTTTATCTTTCATGCAACCAATAGCCCTAACCCTATGTGCAAGATCTGTACCCCTACCTTACATCCTTCTATCTTTCAACAATCAATCTAACTTCTCATAAATGCTGATATGGTCTCCAGTGAGCATTTATTCGGGTACTGCATTGCACAGCCGTATGTGTAAGAATCCTGCACTCTAAATCGAACACTCAAATCTAAATTCCTGGATGGAAATAGGAATTGAAAAGAGAGATTCATGTTTTGGTATTAAACATGTAATATGCTAGAATCGGTATGTAATATACAAATATAAAATTCTGCTTTCTTTAAGACCATCGAGGTGAATTTCAGATGCAGAGGACAAAAGGCTGATACTACCATATTGAGATTTTGAATGGAATTGATTTGAGGAAGAGTGGTCTTATTCAAGATTCTCAGGTTATTGGAAACAGTTTAAATCTCATCAGTTTCAACTTATCCTAATTTAAATACCTTTATCAAATCATTCCATTTTCTGTCTGGTGAGATCAACCTTTAACTATCACCTTAATATGTTGGATTGTTATCCATTTGATCTTTTGTCAAGCCGTCCTGTTGGTAAAACTTAGAAAAGAGCAGAAGAAGTCGAATAGTGAAATAAATTTTGATAAGGGTTTAAAAACCACAAAAATACTATTTTAATCACGATTCATTGCATTCCAAATTTGAACCAACTGCATGACTGATGAGTTTGTATTATAACAAGTTTCCCTTGAGTCATAAATTGCTGGCTTTAGTTAGAATGATGAAATGGTTCACATTCTAAACACACTGCCCCAATTATGCCTTACATCTTTGTGACCCTGGGGCTTTTTGGCAGTTGTTATTTTTCCAGCAGAAGGAAATTCTATAATTGCTGACTCACCTTGGATAGTTCAGGAATAAATAAGAAGACCAGAGTATGCTCCATAATGGGAACAAACCAATAAATAGTATGTTCCCTTTTGCTGGCTTGTAGACAGACCTTTGGCCTTTTGCCTGTGTGTGTCTGTATCTGTTTGGATACACATATTTATAATCAAGCATGCATTAGTCTTTGTGAGTAGTGCTCATAAAAATATTTAGGGCTACAAATATGTATGTGTATGTGTACATGTGTACAATTGCATGGTGGTTATTCACAGATTATATGATATGAACTGCAAATAATGTTATTCTATAAAACAAGTCATACTCCAGTGATGTTTAAGAAGGAACTGCAGATCCTGGAAAATCGAAGGTAGACAAAAATGCTGGAGAAACACTGTGGGTGGGGCAGCATCTATGGAGCGAATGAAATAGGTAACTTTTCGGGTCTAAACCCTTCTTCAGACTTCAGCGAAGTTTATTATAATCTCATTAGGATTAGCAAAGCAATTCTTAAAAGTATCTCCATCACTGCTAAGTAAGTAGAATAGCAATAAAAATAAGATATGAAATGGCTAGTTTATAAAAACAAATCTTACGAATAAGTGCAAGCTTCACTTTGGAAAGAAACAAATTGGATCATACATTTATAAATCACTGGGACCTATTTGCATTTTGGAGTTTCTGTCTCAAATATCGCCCTTAGTTTTTTCTGTAACTGGCTGAAATCATTTATTTCATCAGTCAGAGGCTAAAGGGAAAATGTTGATGAAGATTTCAGAACATTTTTTTCATATAGACCCTCTTCTCTTCCTCGTCTGTGTCAAGGTAATATCAGAATGTCTCCTTGATTACACAGTCTGCAGCATCTTATCCATAGCCACCTTGAATATCAGCTACAACATGCACAGCAGATGCTAACCCATGCCATTGCAACAGCAGATCTCAACTTTCTCACTTCCACCATGAGCAAGCAAAAGGCAGCAGGTGTGTTAGAACAGTTTCCCCTTTCAAGCTGCACACCATTCTGACCTAATTATATTCCCATTCTTCACTGTGTGGAGTACAATGGGAGTACCTTCACTAGACAGATCATAACAGTTCAAGAAGATAACACTATTATCTCCTTCAGGGCAATGAAGGAGATGCAATTAGTATTGGTCTGGGCAGTAAACACCCACATCACAAAAAAAAGAATAAATAAACAATACAGGTAACACCCTGCCTCCCCTACATCCCTTTCACCCTATATTACCCGGACATTACAATCCTAGAAAAAGGTCTGTATCACAATTTTCCATAATGCAAAGCCACATCATCATGTCAAGAAATGTAATTTGATAAAATACATTTTTGTTCTCTTTTTTGTTAACATAAATTCCATAAGAATACATGTCAATATTTTGTAATTCTGTAAAGGTTAAATTTCCATTACCCAAACAGCCATAACATGGGGGTTCGCCAGTAGTTTGTGAGTGCAACGCTTTGTGGGTGTTAATTGTTAAGGAGTCTCAGCTTTCTTTCTTCCATGCTAAGTTTGGCATTGGCCAAGTTATTAAGGATGTCGGTTGCTGCCAAATCATGGGACAGGGATGGAGGGTAATGCTTATCAACCATTGATCTGTCAAGGGTCACTTTACCATTCACTACCTTAAGTATCATTGTGATGGGTGTCAATCGCACACTCTGTGCCAATTGAGGACACACTGGTTTGTTCACTTTTTTTCCCTGGACTTTAGTTCACAAGGTACCAGTCAAGGTTTAGGATAGATTAATTTTGCACTTCATTTGACATGCATATAAGCTTATGCCCTTTAAAGCCAAGCTACAAATCCTTACAAATCTTCATATTGTTCTAAAAACTTATTTAAACATAGTTGTGTATCCAGATATTATCAATCAATTTTTCAGCCAATTTCACTCCAGCTTAGATAATCAGCAACTGTAACTGGTAGCCTTGCCTTTTGTCCAATTTGGTTCTATACATGCTATTTTTCCTTATTTACTCAGGGTCTCATCAGACCATGTTCTCAACTTTAATGTATTTTTTGCTAATGGCATTTTCCTGAAGAAGTGTCTCGACCCGAAACATTGCAAATTTCCTTTGCTGCATAGATGCTGCCTCACTCGCTGAATTTCTCCAGCATTTTTGTCTATCTTCCTGAACTTCTGTTCATTCATATCCCCTCCTCTGCTGAAGCATTTTGCAGCTCTTTCAATATTCATTTTGATATTGTACTTATTTACTATTATTTTTTTAACGTACTGCCAATGACACATGTGCTATTTAGAAGGTAATCTTCCCATCAGTCAGCTTCTCAATGTAACATTCCTTAATCTCCCTTCTGCAGGGTTCTCCTGTACTTGTTCCCCTGTGTAGATTGATGTTGCATGTTAACCAATCACACATAAGCCAGCATCCCTAACTCCACCCCACTGTAACTAACACTTGTTTCCGGCACTAGCAGTCTGAGCAGCTAGGATGTAGTGACAACCAGCCATCCTTTATGCTGTTAAGTTTCAGTGCTTATTAAAGATGTATTTGAATCACGTACTGTGTCTGGTACTTGTCTACATGGTGTCAGAAGTGGGATGCGAACCCACGCCTCCAATTGGAGACCAGAACTCTCTCCCGTGCACCTCGGGCATCTTGCGAACAACAGGAAATTTTCACGGTCCTCGGTGTTGAGTAAGCAACTGCGTACCCTGGCCGCGCACACCGCCACTGGCGATACGCTTCATATCCTCTCCTCCATCATCAAAACAGGCTGGCCAGACAAACAATCCAACACGCCCACAGAGGTGCAGCCTTTCTTCCTGGTTCGTGATGAACTGGTAGTTCAGGATGGGATTGTCGTCAAGGGTCACAAGGTAGTGATACCCTCATCGTTACGAGACATAAACTTCAAAGAGGCACACAGCGGTCACCCAGGAGCTGACGCCACACTGGCACGCGCCCGTAGTCTGTTCTACTGGCCGGGAATGGCCAGTTACATCCGGGACCGCATAGCCTCCTGCCCCACTTGCAACAGCCTTGCGCATCATCAGAAGCGACAGCCCCTTAGAAACATAGAAACATAGAAATTAGGTGCAGGAGTAGGCCATTCAGCCCTTCGAGCCTGCACCGCCATTCAATATGATCATGGCTGATCATCCAACTCAGTATCCCGTACCTGCCTTCTCTCCATACCCTCTGATCCCCTTAGCCACAAGGGCCACATCCAACTCACTCTTAAATATAGCCAATGAACTGGCCTCAACTACCTCTGTGGCAGAGAGTTCCAGAAGACTCACCACCTCTCTGTGTGAAAAAAGTCTTTCTCATCTCGGTCTTAAAGGATTTCCCCCTTATCCTTAAGCTGTGACCCCTTGTCCTGGACTTCCCCAACATCGGGAACAATCTTCCTGCATCTAGCCTGTCCAACCCCTTAAGAATTTTGTAAGTTTCTATAAGATCCCCTCTCAATCTCCTAAATTCCAGAGAGTATAAACCGAGTCTATCCAGTCTTTCTTCATAAGACAGTCCTGACATCCCAGGAATCAGTCTGGTACATCCCAGGAATCAGTCTGGTTCCTTCTGCAACAACCTCCACCAGCTCTGCCCTGGGCGTCGCTGACATTTTCGAATGGTGCGGGAAGCACTACCTCGTTCTAGTTGACTCCTTTTCTAATTGGTTTGAACTAGACCAACTGACCTCCCTCACATCTGAGATGGTCATCCAGAAGCTGAAAAGACACTTCTCTACCTTTGGCGCTCCGGTCAGCCTGAGAACCGACAACGGTCGGCAGTTCACCAGCCACATGTTCAAGCTTTCCGCAGACCGATGGAACTTCCACCACATCACGAGCAGTCCCGAGTATCCACAGAGTAATGGACTCGCTGTATGCGCTGTCAGAAGCACCAAACACTTACTGGAGCGAGCACAGATTTCAAAGTCAGACGTTTATCTCGATCTCCTGAATCTCAGAAATATTGCCAGAGACGGAACCTTGGGATCACAGGCACAGCGACTGATGTCGAGATTGACGAGGCCTCCGGTACCCATCGAACAACAACAACTGGTCCCTCGGGTGCTGAAGCTGCCACTATCAACAAACGTCTCCATGAGAAGCATGACATCCAGAAACAGTCATATGACATTTCCAGCAGACCACTCAAGCCTCTACTGCCGGGCCAGGTCGTCTGTCTACGAACTTCAACTGGACATTCCCGTCTGGGCACTGTGGTCAACCCGACTGATGAGCCACGGTCTTGCCTTGTAGACTGTGAGGGAGCGGTATACTGGAGAAGTCGACAACACCTGCTTGCTGTGAGGGAGCCTCGCCCACCGCCTGCTGGTCCCTATGCTCCACCGCTCCAGTTCCAGCCGTATTTTGCAATGTCTACCACCCGTCCCCGCATGCCTTGCACCCCTCCACGTCCCGCGGTCTCCACTAACTACGGGGCCTCACCTACCGCATGTTTCCCCTTTTGGTCACCACAAGCCTCCACCGCGCCATTCTCGCCTCCAGGCTCTCCGTTCTCATTTTTCAGGTGAGGGGGGGAGGGTTTGGTCCGCACGTGCTCGGGCCGTGTTAGTAAACCACCAGACAGATATGGCGAGTAATTTTAACTCCATAGTGTGGGTGCCCTTCCACACTTAATCTTTAGGGGGAAGGATGTAGATTGATGTTGCATGTTAACCAATCACACATAAGCCAGCATCTCTAACTCCACCCCACTGTAACACTTATACTAATACTTAGTTCCGACACTCGCAGTCTGAGCAGCTAGGATGTAGTGACAACCAGCCATCCTTTATGCTGTTAGGTTTCAGTGCTGATTAAAGATGTATTTGAATCACGTACTGTGTCTGGTACTTGTCTACACCCTGCCACCTGGATATTTTTAGACTGTCACTTTTAGACTGCCATTCTGGCCTGCCATAATTTGATTGACCTGATATTCAGAAGCTAGGTCCCAATGTTTTCCACAAATGAAACAATTTACCATTCTGAACTAACTAACATGATGCCCATGGCAGAACTTCCCTCCAACCCACCTTTGCATCATTCATGCTCACATAACCTGCACTTGACATCAGAGCTCCTAACATTTTTCTGCTAATGATCTGTTACTGCATGCACTTCAATCTTCTGCTCTGGCCAATGTTCCTTGGCATTTTTAGAAGTTAATTCCACCATGTGGCCATTTTGCATACCCGTTCAAATATTGGACTGACTGGTGCAATGTAATTTCTAATACTCACCCATGACTCCCGATTACAGGCTCCAAAATTATAACTCTCCACAGTCTCCAGTGTTGTTGGCCTGAAATAATTTTGCAGTTTTTCCGTTGCTTTTATAAATGGACCATCAAACATCATATGGGGAACAAGTATATTTTCCACCTCTGCATAAGTATCTGATTCTATTTGTAAAAGCAGAGTCACCTTCTTATATTCACATATGGCTTTATTCCAAGCATTTTGATCCTCACCCTCTAGTTTAATGATGTCATTTGCCCGAAAAACCTTCTATGAGCCAGCCCCATAAGGCAGCATATTAAAACTTTATGGTTTTGATTTTTCCTCCCATTAAAACAAATTCATAACTTAGGGTGGTAACTTGGTGCAATTTTATTAGCAGTGCTGAACATAACTTATCTCAAAAATGAAGCAATTTTGACTGCTGCATAATGATTTACCTGACTTCAAATGATTGGAAGCAATTTTAAGAACAGTGCAGTGTCTCTTACCAATTTCAACACTGATTTCTATGTAATGCTTTTTTACTTTTTGAAAAGTTTGTGAAGTTCCTTGCGAGATGCCGTCTTCTAAATAAATTCATATGAGTCTTCTTCAAGGGTTACAAATAGTGGGAACTTGCCTTGGTGATTACTTTAGTCTGACCAACTTTGTGCATTCACCTTCCAGAATTGCAACAGTTAAGCCAGCTATAAAATCATGGAGACTTGATTTACAAATGCAATGATTCGCATTTAAAATATTTCAATCTCAACCGGCCAATTTGACCATTTTCTGGAAAAGTCCAATGACCAAACTAATGGATGATCAAGGCCTGCACTTTCCCTTTTCTTTCCTGCAGTACACTCTTTATTTAAGTCCGTTCTGGTTTCCGCAATAGGAAAGGTTGTATTCTGTTACTTGGTTGCCTGGTTTGTGCTATGTTATTGTTCATGTTTCCTGCACTGTTCATTTTACATAGAGCAAAAACCATTCGGAAAAGATATAATCCTAGACGTTATCATTCCAAGGAATGAGTGGAATTGTTCCATCTGAAAAAGGGAACAAAGAAGGCAGGCTATTTTCCTCAGGTGTTATCGTAATGATGAAAAGCATTTGAAAGGACACAAAGTACTGGAGTAACTCAGCAAGTCAGGCAGCATTGATAGGTGACGTTACGGGTTGGGACCCTTCTTCAGACTACGTCCCCACCCGAAACATCACCTATCCATCTTAGTTTGATGAAGGATTCCAACACAAAATGCCACCTATCCATGTTCTCCAGAGATGCTCAGGTAGATGCACTGTCTCTTGCCCAGAGTAGGTGAATCAAGGACGAGAGGACATAGGTTTAAGGAGAAGGGGAAATTATTCAATAGGAATCTGAGGGTTAACTTTTTCACACAAAGGGTGATGGATGTATGGAACAAGCTGCCAGCTGAGGTAGTTGAGGCAGGGACTATTCCAACATTTAAGAAGCAGTTAGACAGGTACATGGATAGGACAGGTTTGGAGGGATATTGACTAAATGCAGGCAGGTGAGACTAGCGTTGCTGGGACATATTGGCCGGTGTTGACAAGTTGGGCCGAAGGGCCTGTTTCCACACTGTGTCACTCGATGGCTCTATGAATCTCTGCTGCCTGACCTGATGAGTTATTCCAGCATTTTGTCTCCTTTCCTGTAGACCTGCATCTGTAGTTCTTTGTTTCTACATTGAAAGCATTCAGACTTGTTTAGTAATTAAATCCATGAGACATTTAGTTTAGTTTAGAGATACAGCATGGAAACAGACCTTTCAGCCAACCAAGTCCGCGCCAACCAGTGATCCCCGCACACTAACACCATTATACACACACTAGGGACAATTTACATTTATACCAAGCCAATTAACCTATAAACCTGTACGTCTTTGGAGTGTTTGAGGAAACCAGAGCATCTGGTGAAAACCCACGTGGTCACAGGGAGAACATACAGACAACACCCATAGTCAGGATCGACCCGGGTCTCCGGCGCTGTAAGGCAACAACTCTACCACAGCCGCCACCATGCTGCCCTTATATCTTCTTTATACATAGATAATAGATGTCCCTAGATGACCATCAATAAACTAATATTTGTCTGGTACATACAGGTAAAAGGGTCTTTCATTACCCTTTTAAAACAACATTTTTTTTAAACTCTAATTAATTTAAAGATTCTGCCTTTGATGCTTTTGTTCAATCGACGTGTTGGTGTATGACTTAGTGTGAAGAAGGCATAAGCCTGAAGGTTATCATAGAATTATTATATATCATATTAAAGTAATATGGTTCACAAACTCTACCATCAGATGTATTCTTCTGCAATGTCAGATTTGTTATCCATTTAACAGTTTTAAAATTATTATTTAAAAAAATGGCTAAACATCAAAACAAGCTCACGTTTTTGCCGTTAATCATAAACTGGTCTGATCTCAAAACTGCATTTAATATTGTGTGGGAAAGAACTGCAGGTGCTGGTTTAAATCGAAGGTAGACACAAAATTCAGGAATAACTCAGCGGGACAGGTAGCATCCCTGGAGAGAAGAAATGGGTGACATTTTGGGTTGGGACCCTTCTTCAGACTGATGTCAGGGTGATCTGACGCCCAAGTGTTTTTGTAAGCTACCAAGTGAGATCTGCAATTTTTCTCTGTAAAAGGGGGATTTTCTCTTGATTGTGAGTGTTCTTGGAAATATTTAAATGAGAACATGTAAATTATATTCTGGTGATGCAGTTTAATCAGGGAAGCACCACCTCATATTTTGCATGGATAGCTTACACCCCAGCAGTACGAACATTGACTTCTCTAACTTCAAATAGCCCTTGCTTTCCCTCTCTCGCCATCCCCACCCCCTTCCCAGTTCTCCCACCTGTCTTTCTGTCTCTGACTACATTCTGTCTCTGTCCCACCCACTATATGTAATAGATATTGATAACTAGACAATATTGCTTCCCTGATTAAACTGCATCACCAGAATATAATTTACATGTTATCATTTATATATTTCCAAGAACACTCACAATCAAGAGAAAATCTTTTACAGAGAAAGCAGATCTCAAACAAAAACACTTGGGTCAGATCACGTGCGAATCTGTCACTGCCCGGGCACAACATCTGCATTCCTCATCCACCCATACCCTAAATGGAAAGGGTCAAACAACCTGCCACCTCAGTAAGAGGTATCCCATAAGACAGAGCAGTCTCCAAGTAACAGTAGGTGCCATACTACTGAGGTCCCACTTTCAGAATACTCCGATCACCATTGGAAGCTTGCTGCTGTCAAATACTTTTATATAATTGTTTCTTAGATGTGTGGTGAGAATATACTGTAACAGTATTGGTCTCATTGTTTAAGGAAAGACATTAAGGAGGAAAGGTTCGGCAGGACAACCTTATAGCCTTTAGAGTTTGTAAGAGTGAGGGGTGACGATGGTAACACTTAAGATCATGAATCTTGGCAGGATGAATGTGGAGAAGATGTTTCTTCTTGTGGGAGAACAATAAGTTACTGATTAAAAATAAGATGTCACCATTTTCTGAACTAAGACTTTTTCGCTCAAGAGGCACTGAGTCTTTGGTACTCACTGTATCAAAGGCCAATGGACAGAGTCTTGGGCTGATGTTGTTCCTCACTCATTCTCCAGTGAGGCCACAGTATCTAGTTTATAGCATTTTGCGTTGTTCGCAGCTGACTAGACTGACCTGGGCTCGAAGCATCCTTCCACACAGCTGACAGATGTGTAGAGATGCTGTAGCATCAGTTGGTGTAGATTTTCAAGATTCTCTTTTCCTCTTTACCTCTTCCACTCTAGCTTCCTCATATGAATGAGCACTGCTCGTTATGTGATTACCTCAAACAGGATGACCCAGTAGTTGTTGTTGAACAACAAGAGTCTTTTCTATCTTTTAAGCAGACATAGATTCTTGATAACCAAGTGGTTCATTTTCCCCAGATGCTGCCTGACCTGTTGAATGTTTACAGCATTTTCTGTCATCGTTTAATTCTCACTGTATGTATATAACTTTAAAATAACAAGGATACTCCAGAGAATGCAGATGCTAGAATATTGAGGGGGAAAAAACTGTTGGAGGGACTCAATGGATCAAGCAGCATCTTTGTAGGTTTGGGTTTAGGTTTATTATTGTCACATCAAAAAGCTTTGTTCCATGCTGTACAATCAGATCATTCATTCAGTCATCATCGTTGAAAACGTTAGTGATGCAGTGGTGCTGGTTTCCAACGAGAACGGTGAGGAACGAACGACACATCTCTGTCCTCCAGTTCCTGCGGGCCTCCGCCGCTAGAAGTATAGGATTTTGGTGTGTGTGCTTTATCATCATTCCTTACAATGCTATGTACGACAGTGATCGCAACTTCTACTGAAATGGGGATGGCTACTGGCTCGCTAGAAGCTCATCCGCCCTTTGACAGGTCTTGTTTTTGGTCCTGCTGGGGGTCCACAGCCTCCTCCTCACCTGGCAAACCACGTGGGGAGACGGTTTGGTCGCCGACTATCCGACCATGGAGCAGGTAGCACAGGATTACTTGGTACCCGTGTGGGGGGAACTCCCGCCAACCTGACCTGTAATCAGAACAGATGATAGTATACTCAAAGACAACCAAACCAAACACAAGTACAATGCCCCTCTCCTCTTCCACCATTCTTTCCCCTCTCCTATAATCAGTCTGAAGGAGGATTCTGACCTGAAACGTCACCTATCAACGTTCTCCAGAGACGCTGCCTGATCTGCTGCGTTACTCCTGCACTTTGTGTCTTTTTTTTCTCCCAACTACAATAGATTGATTTACAGGTGGAAAAGAGATTTAAGTGGGCTGGGCGATTGTATTGGATGCCAGTAGTTCCTCCTCTGGGACCTGCAATGTGCCACCATGCTTCAGAAAGGAGAAGCATCAACATTTATTGCTCCCCATAGATGCTGCTCAACCTGTTGAGTTCATTGAGAGTTTGCTTGTTGCTTCCTGCAAAACAACATTGCTCCTTTTCAGAATGGGGTGTATTAACTGCAAGCCGCTTTGGGAAATGCTGAGCATCTGAAAGGGGTTCTTGAAATGCAAATTTCTCTTTAAAATCAGTTTCAGTTTCTCAAATGCAGTCTGCGTTTTTCCTGTGTTGGTTAGAAAATCCCCATCATTACTGTGGACTTAACACCTATTCATTTTGAACATGCATGGAAACCACTGCCACAGTTTCAATGATATACCGATTGAATGTCACTCAATGATACAGATTAAAATGAGCCTCACAATCATCCATGGACCATCAGTGAATCCTGGGCTGTGTTGGAACATTTAAATCTTGTGGCTGTTTTGGAAATTGCAAAATGTAACCAAATGAAATGCGAGCTTTAATGAGTAGCTTTAAAGTGGTTGTGGTGAATAAACTAGTAAGATTAAAATGAGAACTTACCAGTTTGAAGTTTGATCTTTATTTTATGAGGAGTTATGATGAGCGATTACGAGAAGAAGGCCGTCAGCCCGCATGCACGTCAATCTTCAAAGCAGCAGTGTGAAATCACAGATAATAATGGTTGAACTGAACATAGTAAGATTAAAGAAGAGTAGAACTACCAGATGATCTTTATGATACAAGGGTTGGGAGCGTTGGGCACGTAATCGCTCATCGTAGCTCCTCATAAAATAAAGATCAAACTTCAAACTGGTAAGTTCTCATTTAATCTTACTAGTTTACTTCGCAGTCACGTGAGTAACTACGTGAAGATTTCAAAGCTCTGTGATTTCTGCCGGAATCGAGTCCATGCGGACACACTGCATGAAGTGACCATGGATGAGTGAAAAAGATTAATGCATTCAGACATGACTAGTTTGTTAAAAATGCTGATGCTTTACTCATCAAAGGAAAATAATAGTGACCCTTCTCATCCAGGGGGAAACTATAAAACAGAATCTAAAATGGAGTTGTCAAATACCCTCGGTTTGGCAATGGGTTATTATAAAATGTTGGGAGAGTATGTTCGTTTGACCATCCTGCAGCTGCTAGGATGTGGTCCAGTGGAACGTACATACCCCGTGGAGCTGATGTAGTAGCAGCCCTGGTGGAGTGAGTGTTGAAAATGTAGTATCGACTCATGCATTAGCCAAAACCCCGTTTAACCACCTGGAGATGGTGGAACTAATACTTCTTATGAAGTTTTTTGAAACTAACAAACATTGCTAGTTTGGAGCCTTTAAGGCTCTAGGTGACCTAGACGTATTGTTGTAAATGTGTGACCTCACATTACTGAAGGTCCATGGGGTATGCCATGAAACTAGTTTGAGACCTAACGCCCTGGTTTGTTCTTGTTAATTAAATTAAAACATAAAGTATTATGTTATTAGCAGATGTAACCATCCTGTCCAGTCGCAATTTATGTAGTGACTGCAACCTTTGCACTGAGGCCAATGCCATGAGGATAACTACCTTATGAGAGCCGGCTAAAGATAAGGATGTAGCTGGAGCCCCCTGGTGAAGTAGTGTTAACATAACGTCAATGTCCCATACTTCCATGTAACTGGGCCTGAGAGAACTTGTGTTAAAGATATCCTATATATTTCTGGATATCAGAGGGTGAGACCCGACAGTGTGGGTCCCACTTGCTGCAGCAAATATGATGAGAAGGCACAATGGCACCGTTAATGGCACTGTAACTTAATTATTGTCAAAGACCCATTTGAAAATGAACTCTAAAGACATCAGTTATCCGTGCTGTATAGTATGTAACATGTGTATTCAAACAAAAACGCTTCCCATCTGCTGAAGTGGAAATGTACTGCCTTTTGGTGCTTTCCCTGCACTCTGCAGTGAGTACTACATGGATCGGTCTGACAACGCGAGCCGCAGGAATAGTCGTCTCAGAGTCTGCAAGTCAATGAATTGATGTATCATGCAGAGGCTGGTTTCCCGAGTCACAGGCTGAAGCAGCAAAGTTTTATGTTTTGAATAACCATATAAGGTTCTATATTATTCCCAACATTAGCGGGAACCATGGCTGCGTATGCCAGTCAGGCAGTTTGAAAAGCCTGAAGCAGTATCTTTTTTTTTTTAATAATATTTTTATTAGAAGTAATCCATCATAACAACGGTATAACAACTTTTCAAATACACAACCAACTTATTTCAATAAGTATACGGATGTTACAAATAATTCTTATAAACTTCTATTTTTTAGAAAGTAGAAAAATAAAAAAATAGATTTTAATCAATAAGAATAGTGATTAAATTATAATTTTGATTATATAGAGAGAGAAAGAGCATAGAAAAAAAAAAGAAAAAAAGATTATAGTATGCATCTTAATAGTGAATAACACAATTTCAAATAACGATATCAATAGAGACATGCATACAAATCCAAAAAAAAAAGAATTATTTTCATCTAATCCTGCCAGGTACCCATTGAGTTGTGATGCCAAGAACAGCTACCCCTTCAAATATTCTGTATATGGAGACCATATCTGTTCAAAGAGTTCGTATTTGTCCATTAGGACAAATCTGATTCTTTCCAAATGCAGCGTCTCCAACATTTCCACTGTCCACATTTTAATTGTGGGGGATAATGTTCCCTTCCAAAATTTCAATATTAATTTTTTCCCTATTATCAAACAGTAATCCAAGAAATTTCTTTGGTTTACTGTTAATATTAGATTTGAATCCAGAACAACTAATATTATTAATTTTGGATCTGGCTTCAGAGATAACTCTTAAAGATTTCTGTCCAATAATAGTTGAGTTTTATACATGTTACAAAACTATGCGTTAAGTTAGCTTCCAAGTTCTGACATTTATCACAAATAGAAGAAATGTTAGGATCAATTCTATTTAATTTCGTTTTTGAATAATGCAATCTGTGTAATACCTTAAATTGTATCAATATATGTCTAGCATTTCTCATCTTTGAGCACTAGCATTAGTTTGTAATTACTGAAGATTACTGACCAAAATTACTGGAGCAATGCCCCAGGACGGAGTCCCCGTTAAGTTGATAGTTAAATGTAAATCCTAATAATCAATAATTCTGATTGGTATCAACTTAAATTTAACTGGATGGATGAAGGACCACAATTTCTCAAATATAATTTGGGGCTGCAACAGTTAATTTTAGTAAAATACAGCATTTAAAACATCATCCAGATAGGTGATAACAAATATTCTTGAGCTCTGAGCAGCCCAAGCACCAGTTTTAGGAATTTGGTAAATAAACCTGGGAGCTGAAGTTAGCCCATTTTGCAACGCTTTAACTGTTATCATTGACCCATCCAGATAAATTACAAATATCTCTGGTGATTCCTGTGAATGGGAACTTAATAGCATGCATCTTTGAGATCGATGCTTGCCATATAGCTCCTATAGAAATCAATTGTTAGACAGTAATGAAGTTTCCTATTTTGAAAGTCTATACTGCACATACAAGTTAAATCTGGATGAAGTGACATCCTCCATCGTTCACCCTGTCCTGAAAGGCAATCCTGGCCATAATACTGGGCCTGCCTCGAAAGACAACTCCAGCCCCAATTCCAAGCCTGCGTGGAACCTATGTATGTTGTGCAGTATAAAGTAATCACGTTATCATTGTCACTTGTACAAAAACACAAGTGTAAATATTACCAACATGTAAAGGGTCCATAACCCCATGTTTCGGAGGAACCAGACCCACCTACCTCCATGGCTACCAGTGGTCTCATGGTAAGCCCAAATGCCGCTGATGCGGGTTCTTTATCCCCTTGATTAGAGAGTAGGACTGGTAGGGTGCGTGGATTCTATATGTTCCCTGAGACCGGCTTGGGCCTTGGTCTGAAAACCTCATCATACTGAGCCTGCCTCGTAAGACAACTCTGGCCATAATTACTGAGCCTGCCTCGAAATACACCCTGGCCATATTTCCGTGCCCAGCTTTCTAGCTGCCACCGACTTCAGTGAACGGCTTTCCCCCCGATGGAGGCTAGTCGTTGGTACCATTGCTTCCTCATCCTGGTCTTACCTGTGGGATAAGTCTTACCTGAAGAGAGGATTGGGCGGCTAGTTTAAATTCCTGGATTTCATACCCTCCGATGTCACCCTGATAGCGCTATTCACTGCCGGCACTTGTAGCGTGCGGGAACTCTGGTCCCTTCCGGGCATTCTGCAAATGGCTGGAGACCAACTCTTTCGGCAGCAACACCTCTAGGAGCCATATGCTTGTGCTCCAGTATGTTCCACGGACATACTTTCAATTTTAAAGTCAGTTACACACTGACCACTCGCACGCCCCGCCACAGCGAGGGAGATTCGTAGGCAGCCCTGAAAACAGGTGCTGCCGCAGGCCCCTGAGATACCTGTGCTGATACTGCCCCTCCTACGGACCAATATCGGGTTTTTTGCTCTGAGTCAGACAGGAACTGACCCTGAATGCTCCCCTCCTCAGAGAGGGAGACATTGTGCAGCCCTGAAACAGGTGCAGCTGCCGCGGGCCCCCAACGAGACCCGCGCTGATAACTCCCTCCTTCGGAGTATCATTGTGGAGCAACCTCTCCATCAGGTGCTCCATGTGGGTTTAGACGTCCGCATACACTACCCATTGAAGGAGGGGAACCCTCCTGGCCTGACTCACCTAGTCCACAGGCCTGACCGTCTTACCTTTGGTTTTACCCCCTTTCTGGGGACCCACAGCAGTCTAGAAGCGGCTGACCGCTATATTGTTGGAGGGGTCCCTCCTGGCCTGACTTCCACAGGCCTACCCGACTTGCTGTTGGCTTTACCCCCTTCCTGGGGAACCACAGCGGTCTGGAAACAGCTGACCCCTGTATGTCGGGGGGGGGGGGGGTGTGTGTGGAACCCTCCTGGCCTGACTTCACAGACCTTGCCGGCTTGTGGTTTGTTTTACCCCTTTTCTGAGAACCACAGCCGGTCTGGAAGCAGATGACACCTGTATGTCGGTGGGGGGGGGGGGGGGGGGGGGGGGGGGGGGGTGTGGAACCCTCCTGGCCTGACTTCACAGACCTTGCCGGCTTGTGGTTTGTTTTACCCCTTTTCTGGGAACCACACCCGGTCCGGAAGCCACTGACTGTGTTGTCAGTGACTTGGGTGGGGAGCCCGACGGCCGCCGGCTACCCGCACTTCCGCGGTCTCTGTAGCCGGTTCCCCTGGTCCCGGTATCCGTGGTCCGAGATCGGGATTCCCCGCAGTTCATGACCAGTTTCGCAGCCCGTCCGGACTTCGCCCCAATTTGTCCAGCAGGTATATCTCTGTACAGAGATTCCTCCAGAAAAAAAAACAGAAAACCTGGGAATAAGGTGAAACTTACCTTCAGGTTTAACTTACCGCTGGACAGAGCAACGCTACCGCCAGTCGGCTCGTTGCGCAAAGCGAGTCAACGTAATGACGCACATGCGGGCTGACGGCCTTCTTCATGTAGTCACTCACGTGACTCCGAAGTAAAATCACTTTAGAAACACATTAAAAGCCATGAACTTATAATGACTTCTCAATTTTGAAAAGGTTACAGAGTAATATGATTTTTTTCCATGCTCTTTCAATGAAAAATGAATGATAAAAGATATTGTCACAGTTGTCTTCCCAGCCACTGATTTGCTACCTGTGTTGAATTTAAACTGAAGATTTAAGATCGGAAGATGATGTATAAAATAAACATAAATTGTTTATGTGCTACATGTCTGTGGCTTCAGAAGAAGAATGTTTATCAAGCAGAACTCTGCTTATATGTATACTCCGCTTGTATATGTCCTATCACTCCTGCTTCTATAATGCTCTGGCTGCAAACAGAATTTTCCATCTTCCAGGCCAAGGTTGTTTGATGATTATTGTCATTTTCCATTTGCTCGCCAACAACCCAGGGATTTATTTTCCATTTCATATTCTTCAAATCACGTGTAAGATCATTGGTTTAGACAAAAATACTTTGAAATAAATTGATATTGACAAGCTCCTGCATGGTGGACTGAATCAGAATGTTAAGGCAAAAGGGATCGGAGGCATGTTGGCAAACCGTATCTAAAATTAGCTTGGATATAGGAAGCAGATGGTAATAGTGAATGGGTGTTTCTCTAACTCGAAATCTATAACAAGTGGTGAACGGCAGAGATCGATGCTGAGACCTTTGTGGTTTGTAATATACACACAGTAGATGACATATATTAGTTACATATATGTATTACACGTACATATATGCATATATGTTCTACTAAAATTTGATGTTCCAAAGTGCGTTACCTCGCTCTTGTCAGGATTAAATTCCAATTGCTACTGTTCCGCCTAACTTTCCAGCTGTTCTACGTCCCACTGAATTCTTAGATAACCTACTCTGCCCTTTATGATACATAGAAACATTGAAATTAGGTGCAGGAGTAGGCCATTCGGCCCTTCGAGCCTGCACCGCCATTCAATATGATCATGGCTGATCATCCAACTCAGTATCCCGTACCTGCCTTCTCTCCATACCCCCTGATCCCCTTAGCCACAAGGGCCACATCTAACTCCCTCTTAAATATAGCCAATGAACTGGCCTCAACTACCCTCTGTGGCAGAGAGTTCCAGAGACTCACCACTCTCTGTGTGAAAAAAGTCTTTCTCATCTCGGTCTTAAAGGATTTCCCCCTTATCCTTAAGCTGTGACCCCTTGTCCTGGACTTCCCCAACATCGGGAACAATCTTCCTGCATCTAGCCTGTCCAACCCCTTAAGAATTTTGTAAGTTTCTATAAGATCCCCTCCCAATCTCCTAAATTCTAGAGAGTATAAACTGAGTCTATCCAGTCTTTCTTCATAAGACAGTCCTGACATCCCAGGAATCAGTCTGGTGAAACTTCTCTGCACTCCCTCTATGGCAATAATGTCCTTCCTCAGATTTGGAGACCAAAACTTTACGCAATACTCCAGGTGTGGTCTCACCAAGACCCTGTACAACTGAATTAGAACTTCCCTGCTCCTATACTCAAATCCTTTTGCTATGAAAGCTAACATACCATTCGCTTTTTTCACTGCCTGCTGCACCTGCATGCCTACTTTCAATGACTGGTGTACCATGACACCCAGGTCTCGCTGCATCTCCCCTTTTCCTATTCGGCCACCATTTAAATAATAGTCTGCTTTCCTGTTTTTGCCACCAAAGTGGATAACCTGACATTTATCCACATTATACTGCATCTGCCAAACATTTGCCCACTCACCCAGCCTATCCAAGTCACCTTGCAGTCTCCTAGCATCCTCCTCACAGCTAACACTGCCCCCCAGCTGAGTGTCATCCGCAAACTTGGAGATATTGCCTTCAATTCCCTCATCCAGATCATTAATATATATTGTAAATAGCTGGGGTCCCAGCACTGAGCCCTGCGGTACTCCACTAGTATCTATCCACATCAATACTGAACCCCTAATGCCGTATGCTTTAAGTTTGTATACTAATCTCTTATGTGGGACCTTGTTGAAAGCCTTCTGGAAGTCCAGATATACCACATTCACTGGTTCTCCCTTATCCATGCTACTACTTACATTCTCGAAAAATTCCACAAGTTTCATCAGACATGATTTACCTTTTGTAAATCCATGCTGACTTTGTCCAATGATTTCACCACTTTCCAAATGTGCTGCTATCCCATCTTTAATAACTGACTCTAGCAGTTTCCCCACTACCGATGTTAGACTAACTGGTCTGTAATTCCCCGTTTTCTCTTTCCCTCCCTTCTTAAAAAGAGGGGTTACGCTTGCTACCCGCCAATCCTCAGGAACTACTCCAGAATCAAAAGAGTTTTGAAAGAGTATCACTAATGCATCCACTATTTCCTGAGCAAGGAAGTAGCTCTGTACATCCCAAGTACTCTGGGATGCAGCCTATCTGGCCCTGGGGATTTAGTACTCTGGGATGCAGCCTATCTGGCCCTGGGGATTTAGTACTCTGGGATGCAGCCTATCTGGCCCTGGGGATTTAGTACTCTGGGATGCAGCCTATCTGGCCCTGGGGATTTAGTACTCTGGGATGCAGCCTATCTGGCCCTGGGGATTTAGTACTCTGGGATGCAGCCTATCTGGCCCTGGGGATTTAGTACTCTGGGATGCAGCCTATCTGGCCCTGGGGATTTAGTACTCTGGGATGCAGCCTATCTGGCCCTGGGGATGATACCACCAATTTTTTTATCATCTACAAACTTAATAATCAGATTATCTATATATATATTACACACACACGCATATTATATACATACATTACACACACACATATACACACACACATGTGAATATATATAAATATATATGTATGTATGTAATATATATAGATGACATGTTAGTCATGTTAGTCACATATATATATTATGTTTATATAATGTAAGATATTGTTTTACAAAAACATTAGTTAGACAAATGTTGATGGTCAAAAAGGCTTTTGGCACATTGGCCTTCATCAGTCAAAGTATTCAGTATAAAAGTTGGGAGGCTATGTTGCTGTTGTATAAAGGGGCTGTCCCACTGCGGTGACCTAATTAGTGAGTTTAGAAGAGTTTAGGAGAGTTTGAAAAAATATCATGTTGAAGACCTCCTTCGACTGTGTAGAAGACCTCCTTTGACCTCCTTCGACTATGTTGAAGACTAGCTTCGGGAAAATTGGACAAGTGGAGAGTGAAGACGACCTCCTTCGATCTCGGTCAACCTCCCTCCGACCTCCTTTCGACTATGTTGAAGACGATCTACGACTACCTTCGATTACCTTCGACTGCCCTCAATTACCTACGAATAACATGCCGACCTACTACAACCTACTTCGACTAAACCTAAGAGTAAAAAATGTATCGATTTTTTCCATGGCGACCTTTTTTTACTCGCGGGCATTTTTCCACGTTGAAAAATACGCCGCGACCTAGCTGAGACCTCGAGTACGCGGGGACTACTCTCGAGCATGAAGGAGAGTTGCAAAGACCTCCTAGGACTTCGTGTCGACCATGCTGCGAGTATGAGTCGAGGGCAAACTTGCCAGAACTCGCGGATTAGGCCGCTGCAGTGGGACAGCCCCTTAAGACATTGGTGAGGCCGCATTTAGAGTAATGTGTTCAGTTCTGGGCACCATATTACAGGAAAGACTTTGTCAAGCTGAAAAGGGTAAAGAGAAGAGTTACGAGGATCTTGCCAGGACTGGAGGGTCTGAGCTATAGGAAGAGGTTGAGTAGGCTGGGTCTTTATTCCTTGGAGTGCAGGAGGATGAGGGGTGATCTTATAAAGGTGTATAAAATCATGAGAGGATTTGATCCACTAGATGCACAGTCTCTTGCCCGGTATAGGTGAATCGAGGACGAGAGGACATAGGTTTGAGTTGAAGTTGAAAAGATTTAATAGGAATCTGAGGGGTAACTTATTCACACAAAAGGTGGTGGAGGTGTGGAACAAGCTGCCAGATGAGATAGTTGAGGCTGGGATTTGTCCACCTCGACAAAAAACTGGACCCACTGCAGTTCGCTTACCGCCACAACAGATCAACGGTGGATGCGATCTCGCTGGCCCTCCACTCCGCTCTGGACCACTTGGACAACAAAAACTTATATGTCAGGCTGTTATTCATCGATTACAGCTCGGCATTTAACACAATCATCCATTCCAAGCTGGTTACCAAACTCACAGAACTGGGTCTCTGCGCATCCCTCTGCAATTGGATCCTTGACTTCCTCATTCACAGACCACAGTCTGTTCGTATTGGTGGAAATGTGTCAGACTCAATAACAATCAGCACGGGAGCTGCGTGCTCAGCCCCCTGCTGTACTCATTCTATCCTCATGACTGCGTAGCCAGTCATAGTGCGAACTCTATCATCAAGTTCGCTGACGACACACTGTTGTGGGATGTATCACTGATGGGGATGAGTCAGAGTATAGAAGAGAGATCGAGCGACTGTCCATATGGTGCCAGCACAATAACCTGGCCCTCAACGCCAGCAAAACCAAGGAACTGATTGTGGACTGGAAGGAATAGGATGGGGACCCACAGTCCTGTTTATATCAACGGGTCGATGGTTGAAAGGGTCAAGAGCTTCAAATTCCTGGGCGTGCACATCTGTGAAGATCTTTCCTGGTCCGAGAACACAGATGCAATTATTAAGAAAGCTCATCAGCGCCTCTACTTCCTGAGAAGATTACGGAGAGTCGGTCTGTCAAGGAGGACTCTCTCTAACTTCTACAGGTGCACAGTAGAGAGCTTGCTGACCAGTTGCATCGTGGCTTGGTTCGGCAACTTGAGCGCCCTGGAGAGGAAAAGAGTACAAAAAGTAGTAAACACTGCCCAGTCCATCATCGGCTCTGACCTTCCTTCCATCGAGGGGATCTATCACAGTCGCTGCCTCAAAAAGGCTGGCAGCATCATCAAGGACCCACACCACCCTGGCCACACACTCATCTCCCTGCTACCTTCGGGTAGAAGGTACAGGAGCCTGAGAACTGCAACGACCCGGTTCAGGAATAACTACTTCCCCACAGCCATCAGGCTATTAAACTTGGCTCGAACAAAACTCTGAACATTAATACCCCTCCATCTGTTATTTGCACTTTATCAATTTATTCAGTCGTATGTATTTACGTATATAATTGTAGTCAATGCCTACTATTGTCAATGCCTACTATTGTTCTGTTGTGCTATGCAAAGAAAGAATTTCATTGTCCTGTCAGGGACACATGACAATAAACTCTTTTGACTTTGACTTTTTTGATTATCCCAACGTTTAAGAAACATTTAGACAAGTACATGAACAGGATAGGTTTGGAAGGATATGGTCCAAACGCAAGCAGGTGGAACTAGTGTAGCTGGGATATGTTGGCCAGTGTGGGCAAGTTGGGCTAAAGGGCTTGTTTCCACACTGTATGTGGACGCTGTACTCTATGACGCTATGACTATGACAACATCTAAAGCATTTGATACATTTCTGGTCGCCAGACTAACAGAAGGATGTGGTTGCAAAAGAGAGTGTTTAAAAGAGATTCACCAGAATGTTTTAAAGAAGGAACTGCAGATGCTGGAGAATCGAGGGTACACAAAAAGCTGGAGAAACTCAGCGGGTGCAGCAGCATCTAAGGAGCGAAGGAGATAGGCGACGTTTCGGGTCGAGACCCTTCTTCAGACTGGTCAGGGATCAGGGAAACACCAGAATGTTGCCTGGAATTAAGAGCTGTTGTTAATGAGAAATTCAAAAGGCTGGGGTTATGCTCATTGAAACATAGCATGCTGAGGGCGATTTTATAGAGGTGTATAAAATTATAAAGGGTCGTAGATAGAGTAGATAGAATTTTTTTCCCCCAGGACTCTAAAACCAGAGGTACGAATTTAAGATGAGAGGGGAGAAATTTAAGGCAGAACTGAAGGTATGTTTTTCACACAAAGTAGTGAATATTTGGAATGAGCAGTCAGGGAAATTGGTGGAGGCAGATACAATAATGACAGTTAAAAGGCATTTGGACAGGAAATTGGATAGGAAAGGCATAGAGGGATAAGGGGCTAACATGGGGAAATGGGACAGAATGTGGCATAATGTAGATAGGGTCAGCAAAAAAGGTGAACCAAAGGTCCATTTCTCTGCTGTTTGTTTCTACAATTCTACGTCTGAGCCTTTAAGTGATACCCTGGCCTGCCAAATTACCGACAAAGCAGCAAATCAATTTTTTCCCCAAATTCTTGATCCATGATAGAAGACCTTATGGTTTGGGCAGGTTACAGTGTCAGTGCAGCACACAGTGGGAGGACTAAAGCAAAGTGATCCCAATGCCTCTTTACTTACTGCCGGGGAGCTGCAGGCCGCCATCATGGCCCCAGACACAAAGCATCAGTTCTCAGCTGAGTCTGCAGGACCCAGGCTGCAGGCCATAGCCTTCCATGCTTTGAGGGAGAGGGAAGACAAACAAGTGTTTAAAATAAGCAAAACCTAGCTGATAGTTAAAAGGGTTGAGACATCACTTTGCTTGTAGCTGCCTCCAGTGGCCCCATCAAGACGCACTGCTTGCTTGCTAACGGCCTGAAGAAATTGATTGTGGCATGTGTAGTACGTGGTGCCAATCTGCATAAACGGGTTCCCAATAGTTCAGAGATCCACTGCTATGGACGTCCCACTAGTTTCTCACACCTCCACTGCAATACCTCTCTTCATACTGCACGGTGAGGCTACATTTTAGGCCTGCAAAGCAGGCTCAGCCAAGCCCCTAAGTCTCAAGATTTTGCCTGACTGTGAGGAAATGTTTAAAAAAGTATTGCAAACTTATTTGTGAAAAGTCATGTGAATTTTCTAACAGCAAAGCGAAGGAATCAAGTTGGTTTAATGGGATATGCATCTATAATGGAATCTGTCAACGCCCATATTCCGTGCTGTAATCGCTGCGGTTTGTGCACACTGTCATTTTTTCCTGAATTGGTGCCAGAAATCATTTTGTGTTGCTTTTCACCAAAACCACATTTCACAGCTGTCATCTGCCACAGCTGCAGATCTGAGCTGCTTCCATCCCCGAGCCATGGCCTTGAGCCTTTCTTTCATCATTCTCTCTCTCAGGTGTTTGCAGCAACTGCCTCGCCCATGTCCAGCTCTCCGGGGCCTGTCCATCAAGCAGCTCCCGCCTCGGGCAAAAGGGCTGCAACCAGCTGAGAAAGCAGCGCAAGAGAAGCAGGCAAGCTGGCAGCACACTGAATGGGACACGACTCTGTGACAGCTCCTTTGTTGCCTCTGGCTTTCAGTGCTGTCTTTGCATCTTTTTTGATGCTTTTTGCAGGGTTTTTTTTAATGCTGATTTTGAGTGGCTCACAGAGACAGAGAAAGCTCTTTAGCCAGCTGGGCTTTGTGTTTTGTTTGCAGATTGTAAGATACAAACCTTATCAGCATGGGTCATCTCACACAGATGTCGAGCATACCAACATAGCAGGCATTTGATGCTAAGCCACAAAAAACAAGTGCAAAACACCTGAGGCCTGTGGCGAACAAGTACTTTCCAATTCGTGGGCACCATGGAAGCTCCTGCAGCCCCACACGGTTTTCCTTGCTTCTGCCCTCTTTCCTCTTTTACTATCGACAAATAAGACTCAACAGCAGAATTTCTGATGCTGATGGCACCATCTTTACAATAAGATCTGCCATTAATAGAAAAAAAGGATCATCAATTATTTTACCATTTGTAAATGATACATCATTTCTAAGTTCTTTACGAACCTATGAGAGACTTAACGGTACTTTTTTCTTTGTATGGATAGTCTCTTTAAATGTCAAATAAAGCTTTAGGCATTGCTATCCTTATGTTCTCTCTTCTTTTCCGTTCTGTACAGAAATGAGTAATCGTCACAAATATAATCTGTGCCTTTGGAGTCTCTTTATTTTGGTTAGGTTTTGCTTTATATTTATTTTGTTTCATCGAGACCACCCTGAGATAATTATGACCCCCAGGGATGTAAACACTCACACCTGTATGGCCTGAAGCTAACATCTCCAGTGAAGGTTGCTCAGATTGGCTACAACTCTGTCCAGCTTTTAAAAGCTCACCTTGTCTGTGTGCGTGGGCTTGAGTTCATACATGTGGATCCAGTGTCGCTTGCTGCATCCCATCCCCTCTATCATCCCAGAAGCGACCCTTGTAAATAATTCACCAGCCACAAATCAAAGCATGTCACTTTAAAACCCATGCATACCCCAGCAGGAAGATTCTTGGGCACTTCACTTAGCAAGAGATTGCAAATAAAATTTAAGTCAAAAATCTAGGATTGTTTTCTAACAGACTTAATTGCTATAATTAAAGAAGATAGAAATTTCCCCTTATGATTTCTACCATCTGTTTTATTATTTTGTTTTCTTTCCAACATCGTAAAATTTGATTAGTTCTTCCCGGCAGTATCAGCTCATTATTGTCTTCAATTTACACTCAAAGAAATATACACGTTGCTCTCAAAACCAGCAATTAGCGCATTCCCAAATTGTCCTTGGGAAATTAGGGTGCGAGATTGCTCTCCTTGTACTGAACATACTCGGCTGTGTTTCTGGATCTGGAATTGCAAGATTTTGAACCAGAATGTTAGAGTCATACTGTCATACAGCACAGAAACAAGCCCTTTGGCTCAATCATGCTGACCAAACTCTAAGTTCCATCTAAGCTAATTTCATTTGCCCATGTTTGGCCCAGATCCCTCTGAACCTTTCCACTACATGGATCTGTCATAATGTCTTTTAAATGTTCCTATTGTACCTGCCTGATATATCCAGGTCAGAGCAGAGTACACCAAGGTGCAGAATTTGCAGCTGTTGACATTCCCATCTGCCCTCGGCCACCTGGTGTTGCTGGTCATTGAGTGGGAGATGCTAATGAAGAAAATATCTTCTGACTTACCTCTGGGCATCTTGAGCCACATCATAATCACATTGTGCTGGATTTTGAGGGAATGAATGTTTCAAATGGTTGGTGATAGTTGTGGGGGTAACAAAGCAACCTGTTTGGTCCTGCGTTTTATGGAGCTTCTTGAAATGTGTTGGCTCTGCATTTATCCAGGTAAGTGGAGAGTGTTTCATCACATGCTTGAGTTTTGCCTTATATTAAATGGGATTATTTGAGGTATCAGCAGATTGCTGAGTGTTCAATGAATGGCACCTACATTTGACGTATTGATGTGCGGTGTTTTTTCAAGTGTTGCAACATTTTTTTTGTCGCTGCTGGATTTTGAAATGTTAAAAATACATTTTATATCAGTGATACACTGATATGACGCCGGCAGTCTCTGAACAAACTGCCAAGTGGGACAGGCCCTTTAGATATACAGAGCGGAAACAGGCCCTTCAACCCACCGAGTCCATGCCGATCAGCGATCCCTGCACACTAACACTATCCCACACACATTTGGGATAATTTACAATTATATCATGCCAATTAGCCTACAAACCTGTATGTCTTTGGAGTGTGGGAGGAAACTGGAGCTCCCGGGGAAAACCAACACAGGTTACGGGGAGAACGTAAAAAAAAACACTGTACAGACAGCACCCGTAGACGGGATCGAACCCGGGTCTATGGCTTTGTAAGGCAGCAACTCTGCCACTACGCCACCTGGGCTTGAACCAAGACACTCCTTATTTCTGTGAGTGCTGCCAAAGAGCCTCAAGGAAATAATCAATAATATACTGTAGGTCAAGTGGGGAACAGTGAGTGGGTGAGGTGCAATCGGCTTATTTCCATGGACATCTGCTAATTACTAACTTTCGCTGCTGCCACATAAATGGAGGGCAAGCCCCAACCACTCTACCAACTCTGCTGACAATTCATTGCACTCGCTGGGAGAACATCATGACTGTCTACTCGTAGCTGCTTTCACAGTGAGCAGAATCTTCACCATCCTCTTTGGACATCATGTATAGGAAAGAACAGCAGATGTTGGTTATTCCTTCTCTCCAGAGATGCTGCCTGGCCCGCCAAGTTACAGCAGCATTTTGTGCCTTCCTTCTCTTTGGACAACATGTCCACAGTGCACAAAAACTGAGGAAGAGGTAAGATGTCTCCATGAAAACATAAGTATTGTCAGCATATGCGATACTCTGACATGATTGGAAACTACAATTGTTGCCAATTGCAGGTGAACAATTGAAGCATCTGTATGATGCAGCTTTTCCCACTCATTTAAGAGAGTAGTCTGCCCTTTCAGCAACTGACTGCAAATGTGACACTTAACGCAGCAAGTCTTCAGTAGTGCACAAGAAGAATCATTCAACTATTAAAGGCAATTTTATTTGAAGTTTTGATGGTCTCTTTAACGTCACACTAAAAACACGAAGTGAAAAAAGCTAAACACCTCTCGGGTTTCCATCAGTGAGCTGAAGTTTCAATTCCGTTTATTTTCAATCACAACATTTGGAAACCTGCAACGTGCGATTTTGTGTAATTTTATATGGGCTGAGGTCAAGATGGGCAACAGCTATAGAAGTTTGAAGAAAAGAGGGTCTTTTAAATGAAGCTGCATGAAGCACAGAGGGTTTCTTTAAATGTGAGTGCAGCTCTGACCTATGTGGCATGTTCACACTGTACAGGGATTCCTGTGGTTGTTTCATTTCCCTCCAGGTATCCTTTAACTCTGTTGACTCTTTTTGCCTTTAAAGAGTTATAATAACAACATTCAAAGCTGTCACTGGGACCAGTTTCTTTCCCGAGTATGATCTATTAATGACAACAGGCATCAAATGTGTAGTTTCATCTTTACTGATTAAAAATAGCCGAGACAAGCTTAAAGGTCAGTTTACTGGATGAATTGCTGATTTGAAAACCAGGAGTTTGAAATCTGTTCAAAGGCATTTAAAGACTGAAAATGCCATCAGGTTCCTTGTAAAACAGCCACCTAGCTGATAATATTTAAGATAGAGTGGGCTGTGTCCATGTGTATATGTCTGAAGAGTTATTTACATAACTTGATCAGGATTCATAAGGAACTGACTTCCCTTGGAATGCACTGGTGTGGGGAAGGAGCAAAATCAGACTCAGCGGGGCTAAATCAAAGCATTAGGGCTTGCTGACTTGCGTTTTGTAAGGATCTGAAGAGGGGAAGTTTATGGTGAACTTTCCAAGAAGAGCAGCATTGTCTGAATTTCCAGATGAAGCTAACAGCCAACAAATGAAACGCTGGCAAGTAACCCCCCCCCCCACCCCCCACCATAATCTCAGACACAGATCATGAGAACTGACAAGGACTCTCAGGGCAAAATGTTTAACCAGTGAAGCAGACGGCAACCCTAATTGTACATAATGAACCCACAAGTGTTGATTTACCCATAAACCTCAGACTTCATAAAAATCTAATCCAAGAAACCCTGTCCCTTGGGCTTATACTCATCATTCACACACATTAACTTTTTTCTGTGTGACCATATTTTGAATTTTTGTGGTTGGACTCCAATTGAGAAACTATAAATTACTTTAAAATATGGCTGTCAGAAGTAGGATCGGTGCCAAACTTCAGCAAGCTGCCGCATGGGGCAACAGTTGTTCACCTCTCATCATCCCTGAACGCCATAGTCCATTTCTCCAGCTGAGTCTCCTCATTTGGCAGCTTTTATGTGAAAAGTGGTCAGTCGTGTTATTTTGGGGATCTGTAAATTGTTCAGGAATGTCAGCTGAAGGCTTCGAGAAATTACAAAGAGTTCTGTGCTCATAGCATCACAAGAACTGACTCCTTGAAAATTCTAAACATATTCTGTTGCACACCAACTTCTACTAACAATTGTGTAGGAAGGAACTGCAGATGTGAAATAAAGAACTGCAGATGCTGGTAAAATCGAAGGTAGACACAAAATGCTGGAGTAACTCATCGGGTGAGGCAGCATCTATGGAGAGAAGGAATGGGTGACGTTTCGGGTCCAGACCCTTCTTCAAAATGCTGGAGTAACTCAGAGGGCCAAGCAGCACAGCATCTCTAGAGAAAAGGAATAAGTGACGCTTCGGGTCGAGCCTTCTTCAGATCATTCACGCCTACTTGACTGATCCATAATGCCTCCTCATTTCGTTTCCTGCTGCCTTTAATCCTTAGTAAAGGATGCAAGTTTTTTTAATATGTGATGCGATTAGAAGTAATTCATTGGGGTTATTTGTGTTAGGGGTTTCACAATGTAGAGCTGTTAAGTTTTTTTTGAGGGAACGAAAAAATGAGCAGCAAATTTTATAGCCATTGACTGTGTATATGTGTCATACAGAACAGAAACAGGTCCTTCGGCCCAACTTGCCCATGCTGACCTGAGCTACTCCCATTTGCCTGCGATTGGCCCATAACTCTCTAAACCTTTTCAATCCGTGTACTTGCGCAGGTGTCAGTTAAATATCATAATTGTACCCGCCTCTACAACTTCCTCTGGCACTTGTTCCATATATGCAGCAGACTCTGTGGAAGAGATACCTCTCGGATCTCCTTTAATCCTTCCCCTCGCAAAATAATTCGATGCCCTCTAGTTTTAGACTACTCTATCCTGGGAAAAAAACTGACCATTCGCCTATCTATGTTGTGATTGTAAATTATGAGTTAATTGGAAATTTAACTTTTAAATGGTTATTTGAGAGAATAGTTTGACATATGAAGGTTTGCTTACATATATGTGTATGTACCTACCTTCAAAAACCATATGTACCAAGTAGCACATTTAATACTTGCTGTACCAGCCATTGCTATTCATTGAGGAAGGCTCAGCTTTGATAAGGGTTGTTTGATTAGAAGTCCTATTTCTGTTACCCACCTTACTAATCAGTAATATAGAATAATCTCAGATTGATTATCTAAGAATATAGAATAATCTGTCTGAAAAAAGGTCCCAACCCGAAATGTAATCGATCCATGTTCTCCAGGGATGCTGCCTGGCCTGCTGGGTTACACCGGCATTTTGTGTCTTTCGTAGAACAATCAAATACACTGTGTGTGATCCGAATCCTCCCATTACCCATGACCTCTCTGCCTTTTGACACTCCAGGCTCAGCTCCAGCTGGAAGGTGCTTGCCACAAAGGGAAAGTCCTTCCCTTCATTATCAGGTCATTTCAGTAACGTGCCTGAAGTTTTAAGAGGGAGGCTCATAACAAATATCATCTTTGCATGGCATGAAATGACAGATGAATATGCTTCTGTGGGTTCAAATAGATTTCTTGGCCACTGTTCCCAGGAGCTTTATCGGAAACTTGTGCTGGAGATTGAAAGAAACTCCTGATAACAGGAGAGATTTCCTGCATTTACTGTGGAACAATTGATCCAGAAACAACCTAAACAAAGGCACTTTGCTATTTGTATCTCCCACAGCAGCTTGATATGATCAGTGAGTGCAAGGGCCACTGGTAAACTATGAACCCTATGTCCCGGGTAAAAATCTCCACTGGTAAAAATGAAAAAAGGCTGTAGTTTCTGATTCATAAACTATGAGCATTTTGTTATTGGAGTGAATAAAGTGCTCTAAACCTACATTGCAAAAGCAGACATTTTCTCATGGATGAATTTCTATTATCTTCACCAATCTTCCAGGAGTTACAATAGGATTGATTTGACTAAGATAAGCACATACTAAATTGTACAATTTCTGCAAATTTGTTCTTACCTTTACTAGTTTATGCAAATGACACATTGACCAAATGTATGGGAAATCTGTGCATGGTTTATTGATCATAAAGTGACAATCTAACAAATATTGGTGTCTCAACGCATCAGATACCAGACTCACTTGTAATGTCCTAGTGTTGAAAAACCTAAAGCTACACAAGTTAATTTGTTCCCAATTTGTTCCCTTTTCATACTCTGGTGCTGTATTTTTCCAGAATATAATTTGTTCTTGGTTTCCTCACTACATTATTACATTGCCACAAATCCTCTGTTCCTTTTTTTTCTGAACGGTGACAGCCTGTTTGATTGTGGCAATCAGAAACTGTTCAACTGTAGTTTTTAGATGACAATCAGGGTGTAATCCTGATGCCTTAAAATGAAAAAAAAAATATGAGGAAGCTAAAAGCATTTGAGAAGGATAAACTATTCCTTTCTCTAGAATTGCAAATATAGGCTCTTTAGAAAAAAAGCAGTGATTGCCAGAAAGTGCCTGTAAGGCAAGAGTGATATTCTGTGAGGCCATATCTCATTCAGGCACTGCCACTAATTAGCATGGGGCAATGATCAATAGAGGCCTGTTGTTAGCATTGCAGGTTCACTATTGACTCAGGAAGCCAGTAGTTCCATGGTTTAAGTTAAGGCCAAAGAGGACTTGGAGCACTGCCCTGCCCTCCTTGCAAGCCACCAGGCTGCACTGATCTCATTAATTATCCCCGGCTAACTGGCAGCAGCCATTATGATGTGCAAATTTAAAACGTCAAGGAAAAAGGGAGGTCACAAGCAGGCCTGCTTGAAAGATTAAGAGAAGAAACGAAAGTGCTGTTTAAGCTTTCTAATTCTGTGTTTAACATAATTATCCCACCAACTGCAAGGCAGCAACAGGAAGAAAACAGCCTTTTCTGTTAATGTTAACAAGTACATTTAGTAGCGTCGAGCAAACAAATGGAGAATCAGCAATCACAGCTTTAAAAACTGATTATTTTCAATGGTTAATTGTTCGATGCTATGTAAATAATGATTGTGACTTTATGACTGTAGTAAATGGATGTACTTTTCCAACTCTTCTTTTGCTACAGATGGAGAATTTGAGTGACAGAGTAGAATGAACCATTGCATAGAGATGGCACAGATCTTTCCAATTCCTGCTTTGTTTGTCACATTACTCCGATGCCTGATGTTGTAAAGCTGATACAAATGTGCGTGCATATATATTTTTTTCTGCACTCAGACTCACTCCTTCCAATTCCCTAACATACTATACATTGTGAATGCACAGTTCAAAGTTTTAAAATAGTTCCTTGCATTCTTTAGGTTCCTGATGGAAGAGTTTTACACTTATTGGACACAAAAATTAAAAGCACAATCCAAAAGTTATTTTCTTGCCTGTAATTAGGGGCAGATTTTAAAGCTGCTATACTGATGTTCACTCAGGCAGGTTTCTGCGAACCAGAAATTTCTGCCTGTCACTTGAAGTTCATATCTTATTGTATGAATCAGCCATCGAGGCAAACAAGATCCCTCTCAGAAAATATAAAGTATTGAAAGATTTGCCTAATAATATTACATGCATTGCTGGATATTAGAGAGAATAGAATGAAGCTGCAAATGCATACATTTGCTGCTGTGTTAGAGTTTAAAACATGCTCAAACCTTGAAACTCAAGAAATGTATAACCTAATTAAAGCCTTCCATTTTATGAGAATATATAACATGGTCTCAACATTTTCATTTTGTTGACTACAGAATTCTTTCATCTTTGAAACCTGGGGTCAAAAGAAAACATTACTCCTGTGGTGAATGTGTTCTTATGTACACAGAGGGATTGTTTAAATTCAAATCTGGTTCTTAATGATTATGAAATCTTGCATCCCTGACTCAGAGCTCGAGTGACCGTCTCTCTCCCAGTGTTAACTTCCAGGCTGGAACTGAGGCACAGCCCTTGGCCATCGTGGGTGCAAACTGCAACTTACAACTTGTTATGTTGCATCTTGCTCGGCAATTCTTTCATACAACCTTTGGAGTTAAAACTATCGGCGCAGTTTTAATTTCAGGTTCTCTGACCTGTCTAATGGCCAACAGAGAAAATATTCTGGAAGGTACTTGAAAATGTCAGGGCAAAGAGTAATAATGCACCTTTGGATTGACTGGTCTATCCACACTAACAGCCAGGACTAGTTATAAAATGGAGTTGTGCATATAGATGGTCACATCAGCCACAGCCAGCCTTTGTTCTTTTTTTCCAAATGTTCCAAGACTGCTGAAGCCTGATAGTTGAATTGCTGCATCAGACACCAGGCATTTGTTTTTTCCCCAACCTTTCCTTCAGAATATTTGGTGCTGGGTGTGAGGGTTGCTGTCTGCAGGTCCAAACATGGTTTCCCTCATTGAAATCTACTTCGAGGTGACACTGGGAGTACTGTGCAGTAACTTATTTGCAGCACGTAATATCCTTTTGTTTGACACAAAGTGGTGTTGTTTACATCTGAGGAGATTTTATTGCTGTTTTCCAGTATTTTCACTATAACGTCAATAGTAATATCTTAGACCTGGAATCTGGAGCACACCAAAAATTGGGCATAATTCTGACATAAAAGGGCACAAAATGCTGGAGTAACTCAGCAGGTCAGGCAACTTCTCTGAAGAACATCGATGTTGCATTTCAGGTCAGGACCCTTCTTTAGATCCGATACAACGCCGGAGTCCAAACCCTGAAACGTTACCTATCCATGTTCCCCAGAGATGCTGTGTAACCTGCCGAGTTACTCCAGCACTTTGTGATTTTTGTGTATTAACCAGCATCTACAGTTCCTTGTTTCTAATAATTCAGAAATAATGCTTTCTCCACACACCCGCTATGACCTCAGCTTACCTGCATCCCAGTGCCCCGAGCCCTACAACTCAAATCATAACAACTTGAAAATGTGTGCATACATGCACACTCAGAGAAACACATATTAGCACACATATACATACAGACCTGCACGCTTCCTTAAAATATTATTTCTCAGTGCAGCCAGCTGAATGATGATTGACTAGTCAAAGAATAATCCATCATAACTTCTCAATTTCTGCAGTCACTATGAGAACAATGTTAATGGTAGCTACCTTTTTTTAATTAAATGACTATAAAAATAATTACTGCGTGATTTTCAGTTAGTATCATTGCTTTTAAAGAGCAAACAAACACAATACAGCTCATTACTTGAGATATCTATTGGCTAATTACAATGACCTTACTTCACTTTGCAAATTCTACTCTTTCATCAGCCAGTGCTCAGTCAATAGCATATTCATACTGCATCGTCAACTGAAAGAGGTTTGCTGTCAATAGTAGACACATTAACAAGTGTTGGAGACTCACTGGCTGTCACTACTACACTACCCAAAGACACTATGAATAGTGATAGTACTTAATCAGCTGCTAGCCTGCATGAACCTGTATTGATTAGGAAACAACATGCCACTTGGATCTTTGCATGTGTACCTGCTGCTTTGTAACCTGCACAACAGTGTTCAAGATCGAGTGCATGTATTTGTCATATTGTACTGGATATGAACCAGAACAATGACATTCTTATTTGCAGCAGCTTTACAGGCATTACAGGTTTACAGCAGATACAATCTATACCACATTAATCTTCTCACAAAGTAGTGGTAATATGTCGGGATCAAAACATTTTAATCAGCTCTCAGGAGATTTATTGAGTTTGCAAAGCCATCAAGTGCCAGTGAGAAGCCAAAGCAGTGCCATTATCTGGGGCACTTCTCCTCAGTCAGGGTCTCAGGGGAAGTGCTTCTCAATGACAAAATGATGACCTTACAGGTAGCTGCATCAAACTGCTGATGTTATTTCCACTGGAAAGTTACTTCTTTTTTTTTTGTCATTTTAGCCAAAAAGAGCATGGTCTACATGCAACAAAAATCAAATATTCACAACTTACTCATCAATAGATCGACTTTCACTATCAATTAATAGGACCTTGCTCTGCAATTGGTGTTAACTGCTTTGTGACAAGAGATGGCCACGGTCATATAACTGGTAATTTGACCAAATAATTACTGGCCCATGTCTGAATGCCACCATCAGGAACAAAGATGTGTGTAGAGCCTGAGTATGCACGTATCACCATGTGCTGACGTTCTACCTGTTCCCCTTGTTGTAGAGAATGAGCCTGGCCTCATTGGTACACAATACTTCATTCAGTTGAACGTTGCCACACCACCTGTCTCTCACAGAAAGGGTTTCTGCATTAAAACACCTTTGACCATGAGTCTGTCTGGCAGTGGTTGGCTGGGAATGGCCTCCTGGAGGTGGATCCTGTGGGATGGTCGCCCAAGCACATTCTCAAAGTTATTTTGCAGAATGCCTCATCACCAGGACTTTCAAACAAGTGACAAGGCATAAAGTCAATGGAATTACATGATTTATACTGGTACAGCAATGCATGAATGTTCTTTGTTATATACATTTTCAAATACATTTAAGAACAGTGTGATATTTTTAGAATAAAATATTGTGTTGGAGAAATGAACCACCATTATAAATGAGCGTGCTTTGCTTCAAATCTATCCGCAATAGAACAAATGATCTACATTCAACCTCCTACAACACACCTAGAATCAACATGGGTACAAAAGCATCTAAATTGCTTTAAAGCAAGTGGCATCAGACTCTCAAGAAGCAAACTTCATGCTACATTGGCTTTGTTCAAGCTGAGACCTTTTAGCAACTGGAGATCACAAAATAACTTTGGATCTATCAGGTTTTCATTGTTCCAGCAAATAACGGTCTCAAAGTAGTACCTGAGGTGCAACATTAACTAAGATGTGTTACCCTGCCAACTAAGCTCTGCAGTTTATAGTTATCAGCATCTAGCACTATAGTTGTACAGTTAGATCCATATTGCTTTCTAGCCAAGGAAAAGAGCAACTTGAATAAATAGGTCAATTTTGTCAGCATCTGAATGCTGGCTTCAAAGTGTGTTAACACATGACTGTCTATTTCTGTGTGCACCAATATATGTATTGCTGACTGTTGATTTCAGCTCAAAATAGTAATATAATCACCTACACCATTCAATATTAAACCTTTAAAGATTTTAGCCCCTGTAAATTGGCTTCTGCTCTTCTGGTTGATGGTATTCCAACTGGTTGAAAGAGTGATCAGTCTCAAATGTAAGTATTTAAAAGGCATCCAAGTATTTGGATTAGTGGCACTCCAGATGGAGAGGCAGTCAGCAGCACAGCCTGTCATAGACCTTGACCACGCTGACCCTTTGGCCATGCGGGAATGTTCACAGCCTGCTGAGCTGACACCAGCGCGCGGATTCCCCTTTCTTTGGCTGCCAAATGAGCTTTGTCAGCTTATCACCAGGGGCTCTCCCTATCAAGCCAACAGCTGAACTCTTGAAAAATAACTCATCACACAGATGACTGAAGTGAAAGGATCATGTCACAATGTGCAAGTGTACACAGAAACACTGTAATCCAAGTCCTGTACTAACACTTCCAGCAAGAGGGCTTAACTGTTGTAAAGTGCTGAATGTCTGTGTGTGTAGAATGAAGAAAGAAAAGTAAGGAAGGGGCAAGAAAAAGTTAACAAAGTTTATGAAGCATTGCATCACAGCTGGGTATAAATATAAAAGAATACAGGGTGTTTGGAGAATGTCATTTGTTAACATCTGGCAAACCTCAAGCCTTATCCTTGGAGAAAGGCCAGCTGGTTTTGGGTGCTGCTATATCGTGATATCCTTAAGTGATAAAATTCAGTATCATTGGGAAATGCTACTGGTTGAGAAAATTTGACACCAAAAGAAAGAAGCAGTTATCACTAGAAGGTCAACCAACCAACGCTTGGTCAAAGTCCTAAAGGAGAAGAGGGACTATCTGAATCGACTGCCCAAACCCCTTTCCGGGCTTAGGTCCATGCCTGCGTGTCCCTGAAGAGGGAACACACAGTATCTACGGGGATTTTACAGGCCATCCATGAACACAGATCATTGCGGGGGCTCAGGCGTGTTGTGGATATGGCTGACAACGTTGTCATCCGATGGTCGATGTTTGCAATCTGCATGAATAGGAGTGTTGATTATTGCAATGCTTTGTAAACTGTGAATATGCAATAAAAGCTCCTTCTTAAGGAAAAAAAAGGAGAAAAGGGAAAGAAAGGGAAGCTGAAATGCGTGGGGTGAGAATTCTAATCCAAGAAGGCAAGGCTGTTGGAGACACAGTTATCAATAGGGCAAGGATTTGTGGAACGAGTGAAGCAAAATGTTGCCATAGATGATTCAACAGATGTGGCAAAGCCCATAAAAAAATGCAAACTTTAAATTAAGAAGCACAGGGCGCCAATATAAATCAGCAAGGGAGGAAGTGTTGGCAATTAGCACTAGGCTTGCAATATGATATGATGTGATATGATTCAACATAATATAAGATGATATGATGAGACAGGATATGGTATGCCATGATATAATGTAACATGATACATGTCTTTACATGATAGTAAGCAAATCTTTGAAATGTGATAAATATAAAATAATTTAAATATAGTTTTCCCCATGAAATTGCAAAGCTTGGTCAGTACTGATTTGAACTTTATGGACTCTTTATTTCATTTTTATGACAGTGAAATTACAGTCAAACAAACCTCAAATAAACTTCTGACCCATAGTCATTAACCAGTCAAGTAATCCAGTTAGACTCACAGCTGCAGCAAGCCATCAGCCAGGAAAAGAGAATCAAAACAAATGTAAAATGCAACGCTCTCTGAGTGATCTTGAGGACTTGTGTCAAAATTTATAATCCATGACAAATACTAACTTTATGAAAGGTCCAAAATAAACAGAGGCAGAGTCCAAATAAAGTGCCAACACTGGAACGTAAAGGGCCTGTCCCAGCAGTATGCAACTCCATTGCGATGAGCGCGACATAACATGGTCGTTTGAGCCGTCCGGCGTCGCGGGGCCGGTCCCACTTCGATCGCCGGAGCCGCGTGGAGTTGTGCGGAGCTGGTCCCGCCATCGCGCGGAGCTCCGAAAAACCGACACTGTTCAAAAATCCCACGTGGCAAAATCCTGTGGGCCGCAGCCGCATCGAGGACGCAAGTAACGTCTCGATGTCGTGCGTCTTCCGCATGGCATTGCGCGATGACGTCACTGCCCGACGCTATGCGACACGCATTGTTAGTCAGCCCGCCTTTACCCTGACACATAAAATGCGCGCGCGTTTTGAAAAAAACCATCACTTGCAATTTCTTGCAACGGAGTCCTTCCCAGCTGCATCGAACTCCAGAGAACATGAGGAGAACAAGGAACCCCAGGATCATGTTTGTTTGCAGTAAATAAAGGAATTGATTCTTATAAAGTCATGGGTCTTTGTCTTTATCGGAGATAACCTCACACACAACTTGATTATTAAACTTCAGTGTAACCTTTTCGTGTAGTGGGAAAAGCAGTTGTTAATCATGGAGTAGATCTCTCATATGGAAACCATGCCTAATACTGGAATGCATCTCACATATAAAGTCCACGCTTTATTAGATAAATGAAACACACACAGGCATTGAACTGCATTGAATTGCAAAGAGTGTCATGAGACATCATGTAAAGCAGACAAATGCATTTATCCGCTTTTAAAATGATGACATTTCAAAGAAAGTACAATGTGCGATGTGTGAGATATTATTATTATCACAGTATTACTCATTACTCATTTCACATACAAAAACCTTCCATTAACGTACATAGATCCTCCTTTTATTAGATCAGTTCCTGCAGTGGTGGTCCTCTGTGGTGTGGGATGTTTGCTTTTGATCCTCGCCACATATTGTTCTGCCAGGGTACACTACCTCGCTCGGAGTTGTAGTAAGCACAGAGATGGTCCCTCTGCTCTTTTGTTGCTGGTGTTTCCTTGCAATGCACCTAGTGCCACCATCGGTGCAGCCTGTCTTGCATCTCTCCAAGATCCTGGTGTGACTTCTCCTGTCTGTTTGTCCATCGTGTCACCCTCCACCATGGCTGCTGCTGCACCTCTGGTGCGGGTCAGGTTGTGGAGGACGCATGCCGCGTAGACAATGGTCTGCACATTCTCGGGCTCCTGCTCCATTGTAGTCAGCAGGAATCTGAATCTGCTAGCAAGGATACCAAAAGCGTTTTCCACGACCCTCCTAGCCCTGGACAGCCTGTAATTAAAGATCCTTTGCTCCCTAGACATCTGCCTGTGAGGGTATGGCTTCATCATCCATGGCCTGAGTGCGAAGGCATCATCACCAACCGATGCGTAGGGGATGTCAGGATTGTCTTCTCCCGGTAGAGGTACTGGGTCAGGAAGGCCTGCTTTCCCTTCTTCCAGTGCTTGCCCAAGGGAGGTCTCTCTCCAGATCCCTCCATCTGCGGCACTGCCAGGTGTGCCCACATTCACAAACAGGAAGTTGTAGTTTGCATCGACCACAGCTACAGCACGATGGAATGGAACTTCTTGTAGTTAAAGTACATAGAACGTCCCCTGGGTGGACACCGGATGGCCACATGCTTCCCGTCAACTGCCCCACATGTGTGCAGGAAGTTCCATCTGGTTTGAAAGCCGTGCGCCACTATCCTCCACTCGTCAGGCGTACTAGGGCAGTCAATCATTTCATCATATGCATTGTTGATGGCATCACAGGTCTCTCGGACGACCTTAGCCTGATGGTGTTGTGAGCCACACGGAAGTTGCACGAGAGGCTCTTGTAGGAATCCCCTGACGCAAGGTAGCGGAGGGTGATGGCTAGGCGCAGGCCTGGTTCCAGTGCCTTCCGCATGACGGTGTCTCTTTTCTGCAGAAGAGGTCCGACTCGTGTCTTTAGCTCCTGAAACAGGTCAGGGGGTAACCTGGTGACATTTCTAAAGGCAGCCTCATCTTTCTGCTGCAGATCGGTCACCATGTTCTCATACTGGCCCAAAGTGGGTCTCATCCGGAACAAAGACCTCTTCCTGGGTTTCTTCATAGCCTTCCTTGTTGAACTCCTTGTTGAACCCCTGCCCAGCTGACCTGCCAGCATGAGGGCTGCTGCTAACAGAAGCCTCTCTTGCTGTTGCAGCAATGCAATCTGTATCTGTTTCTGTGTCTCTTCCATGATGATCGTGGAATAGCAAGCAGCCTGCAGTCCCGTTTATATGAGGAAAAATGACGTCACGCGCAACCTTCCCTCGGACTTCGCACGAACTTCGCGCCAACTCGCTCGGGGACGCCCGACCTCCACGCGACCCCCGCTTCCGATTTTGTCGGGCTAGTCGCATGCAGTTGCATGCTGGTGAGACAGAGCCTTAAGTTAAAACTCTGACATGGACAACACACACTGCTGCACTGGCGAGAAAGACAAGGCAACACTTTTACCACCTCAGGCAGCTGAGGAAATTCAGAGTCTCTCTGAGGATCCTTCAGTCCTTCTACTCTGGAGCTGTAGAAATCATCCTGTCTGGTAACATCATGATCAGGTTTGGGAACAGCTCAGCCCAGGACAGGAAGGCTCTGCAGAGAGTAGTGTGTTTGGCCGAACGCACTATGGGAACTACACTCACCCCCCTGCAGGACCTATACACCAGCAGGTGCTGATCCAGAGCCAGCAAGATAATGAAGGACCCCTACCACCCCAGCAACGGACTGTTCCAGCTGCTACGGTCAGGCAAGAGCCTCTACTGTCACGCTGCAAAAACAGAGAGTATAAGACGGAGTTTCTTCCCACAGGCCATTAGGACTGTAAATTCTGATCTCACCAGGGACTAATTTGATGTTGTGTCTTTTTTTTCTAAAATGTAAATACTGGTTCTGTTCTGTTCCGTTGTTCTGTTGTTGTTGCACAATCTGCAGGCATTGCCACTTTCATTTCACTACACTTGTAGTGAAATGTGACAAATAAACTTGACTTGACTTGAGAAAATTACAGGCTGTGTGGCAATATCTTAACATGAGGCAACATTGTCACCTGGATCCCTGGAGGTACAAAGACTTGTGACATTTACCCCTTCAACTTTGCAGCACCATATCATTCAAACAATGTGAAAACCTAGGTCAAGTACCAAGTGTAACTGGAAAAACATACTGGAAAATGAAGGAGTAAATATTGGAAGGAATTGCTCTTTCTCACATCTGCCTTCGAGATGCTAATTAACTTCATATTGCTGGCTGACCATTTTAGATAGACATTAATCCCTTTGCTTCAAACAAGTTTTGGTAATTTTTCTCTAGAGTCACAAGGTGCAGAAATGAATGGCTCTGTCTGACCACAGCACGCCATGGGCCAGAGACCACATGTAAACACAAAGCCCAGTCTATTGTCCGCACCCCTGTACCATGGCACCATGCGATCTTTCCCGAAGTGGCCTAGTTGGAATTTGTCAACTAGCAGGCATAAAGAGGATTTAGAGTCAGCTCATTGATATTTGCATCTTGCTGCGCACATAAAATTATTTCAAATTTTATCCCCCATACATTAAAAATGTGCAAGGTAAATAATTCAATGTGAAGCACATATGCCTTTTAATATATATACCAAGACTGAATTAGTTATTTTTGATGCACGTTTTTAGAGAGAAAATGTAAGTCAGCACCCTTAGAGAAAAGTTAGAAAATTAGCCATTTCAAACAGTGTTTCCAGACCTCTTTTTTTTAAACAAACTTTATTCAAGAAATAGTATCCAGAAAATACAATTTATTCAGATGGGACCTCACTCTGCTTTGTGCATCTCTGGTCATTTTGTAACGCAGTGAACACTTGCTTGCAAGACATTTTCTGGCTGCAACGGAGGTATAAGAGACTACAGAGATCGGGGAGATAGACTGCACAATAATTCAAAAGAACGTGCAAGTCCTGGTCAACGGATTATATGCCAAAAGGAAGCTATCGTGCATGGCCAGGGTGGGAGTGGGGAGATTTGCAAGTGGTGGATGGGGCCAGGAACATTGCCAAGTCCACCAGGAGGCAAGGAAGAAGTGGCTACAACCACCTCCTCCAGCAGCGGCAATCCCCACAAATCACACCCTGTTTCAACAAATGCAATCAACCTGCCGTGCACAAACAGAAGATCAAACAGAACAAGTTGTCTTACAACTTTAGGCTGTGCACGCCATAGGCAAGAGGAAGAAGATAGCAATGCTGAAAGAAACCTCACGTTATGGTGATCAGCACACGACTGTTTACACCTGCAGTGTAGACATCCTCACAGAATATGTTTTTATTCGAGGTGTCACTTGTCAGCTAACATGGTAATGCGGCCAGACATTTAAGTAACTGAAGAAAGAATTATTTCATTTGTCTTGTCAACGTGCAAATCGGGATTTACAGTTTTGACACATCAGCTGGGCTCCCTGGCCTAATTATCTACCTTTTTCCTTTTACCACCTGCTTAACCTGTGTCCTTTCATACAAGAATGTTTGATAGGCTTCTCATCTGAGTGAAAAATCACTCTATCAAGCAGAATATTTGAGTTTTTATTACTTAGTGCCCCTATGTTCCCAGAAATTACTCATCACTCTCCTTAAAATTCTCAACAATTTTGCCAACCACTGTGATAGTGAATCAGACAACTCCACATAGTAATCATCAAACCAGCCAGGCAGATAACGGCCCCTTAGCAATGTTCAACCTAGTCTGCTAAATTGAAAGCTGTACCAAAGAGCACATAAGTAACAGCTTTCAAACTGAAATGCTCATAAACAATAAGACCTGTGTCTATGACCTTAGTTTAGTCAGTATGCCAGATCCATTAAATGCCTTGTAAACTCTATAGCTCAGACATACATCTCGTCACTGTAAAAGAATAACGTGGAGGAAATGTTAAACTACATGGCATTTTTTAAAAGAAAATGAACAAATGATGAAATCTTGTGCATCCGGTCTTCAAAATTGTACAGTTCTCTTTACAGTAACTGTAATATGTCGTATGTTTCTCATATTTTATATTTGAATTTAGAATTAGCATCCTTTCCATGTACCTGGGAGATGGTTCCTTCTGACGGTTCCGGGAGTGTTTCGAGTGAATCAGTGGGATTGCCATTTGAAGCTGGAAACACAGAGAAGAAACACAATTGCAATTTGCATACTGCATTGGATGGGAAGTTTTCTTTTTTTCGTCATAAAGGTTAGCTTTTACGACTGTAAATTTCTCTGGAGTTTTCATGAGCTGCCCATCATGCCCTTCTCTCCGTCAAATCAAGACAAACCAAGCTGATTGTCACATGCACAAGATTGGCGAGTTAAAAACAGAGTTAGAAACAACCAGTCCACAGTAATGCAAGAGATGTCCATTGTGTTGTAGAGATTGGATTAGGGTTGTGCGGGTTGCTTCAAAAACCTTATAGGTATAGGAAAGCAACTGTTCCTGGAACAGGTTTGATCCATAGTGAAGGTTGAGCCTCAATAGCAGTTGGCCTACAGAAACTGAACCCAAGGACAAGTCACTGGCTACAACAATACCACGCACCTTTACAACAAAGTCAGGACAATGGAAAGGAGGCGTAAACGTAGGAGGATGGATCTGAAGCAACAGAAAGCTAGACTACACTGTGGCAAAAGTCAGATGTTTCAGTAAAGAGCATACATAGTCCACATTCAGTGCTGAGTGCCATAAGCTGTAAAATGCCTTTTGCACACCATAGAACCTCAGTCCAGGTAGCAAAAGATCTTCTCTTTAACTCAGGCAGAAAACGTAGAATAGGATATCTTGGTCATTTTGTACTGTTTTCAGGACACTAGCGTCTCAGTGTAACTAAGGCAGCACGGTGGCGCAGCGGTAGTGTTGCTGCCTTACAGCGCCAGGGACCCGGGTTCAATCCTGTCTACGGACGCTGTCTGTGTGGAGTTTGTACGTTCTCACTGTGACCTCATGAGTTTTCTCTGGGGCTCCGGTTTAGTCACACATTCCAAAGACGTACAGGTCTGTAGGTTAATTGGTTTCAGTGAAAAACATTTGTAAATTGTCCCCAATGTATCAAGTACGAGCTGATCGTTGGTCAGTGCGGACTCAGTGGACCAAAGGGCCTGTTTCCGCGCAGTATCTCTAAAGTCTAAAGTAAAGTGAAGTCTCATTCCCAATAATATGGAAGCCTTAAATTTCTCCAGATTTGTCATGCAGAATGACTGATGCCAATGTAATCCACAGCTTCCAGGATCTTTCAACCAAATACTTTATATGACAAAACATAATGTAGTCTCAGCCTACCTACTTCAAAATATAATGGCCATTCATTGAGGACCTTGATCTTGTGTCCCAGTGTATTCCAATCTCCCTGGATGTGATGGGAAGCATTTAACAAACAAATTCTTTCTCATTAATGATACAAAATAATACTGATCATTTTCACCACTTGGTTGTATAAGGCATAAACAGAATATCTCCGTGCTGGGACAGTTATTAACAATATATATTAATGATTTAGAAGAGGGAATTAAATGTGACATCTCCAAGTTTGCGGATGACACAGAGCTGGGTGGCAGTGTAAGCTTATCCACTTTGGTGGCAAGAACATGAAGGCAGATTATTATTAGAATGGTGTCAGATTAGGGAAAGGGAGGGTGCAACGAGACCTGGGTGTGCCTGTACATCAGTCACTGAAAGTAAGCATGCAGGTACAGCAGGCAGTGAAGAAAGCTAATGGCATGTTGGCCTTCATTGTGAGAGGATTTGAGTTTAGGAGCAAGGAGGTCCTACTGCAGTTGTACAGGGCCCTGGTGAGACTGCACATGGAGTATTGTGTGCAATTTTGGTCTCCTAGTTCGAGGAAGGACATTATTGCTATTGAGGGAGTGCAGCGTAGGTTCACCAGGTTAATTCCCGGGACGGCGGGACTGATATATGATGAAAGAATGGGTTGACTGGGCTTGTATTCACTAGAATTTAGAAGGATGTGAGATTATAAGATATAATAAGAAACATATAAAATTCTTGAAGGATTGGACAGGCTAGATGCAGGAAAAATGTTCCCAATCTTGGGGGAGTCCAGAACCGGTGGTCACAGTTTAAGAATAATGGGTAGGCCATTTACGACTGAGATGAGGAAAACTGTTTTCACCCAGAGAGTTGTGAATCTGTGGAATTCTCTGCCATAGAAGGCAGTGGAGGCCAATTCACTGGATGTTTTCAAGAGGGAGTTAGATTTAGCTCTTAGGGCTAAAGGAATCAAGGGATATGGGGGAAAAGCCAGAACGGGGTACTGATTTTGGATGATCAGCCATGATCATATTGAATGGTAGTGCTGGCTTGAGCGGCCGCATGGCCTACTGCACCTATTTTCTGTTTCTATGTTTCTATGATATGGGGGAATGCAGTAATGGGGTACTGATTTGAGATGATCAGGATGGCAGTGCTGTCTATATGTCTATGTTTCTATTTTTCTAATAACGAAATAGGTGACTCAACAAATCATTAAAAGGCATGTGGTTTGAAACTCTCTTGATGGCTCATAAATCAAATTAATTGTTTTTGACTTCTTTTGAAGCTCTCACCCTTAAAAAATTATCTTCAGTAGAAGAAAGGGGTAGATGCTGATGCATTTAAATTATGAATAAGACATTGATAATGATATTCCTACAAAGCACATGGGGCACATCTATCTTCAGAGATATTTTAAACCTTATGAAGGATCTGAATCTACAATAGTGCAACTAATTGGGAAAAAAAGATTTGAATTCATCTATTGTTGAATGCTATTTAGTGACAAAAAAAGTATAGTATAGTGTGAATTCACTTGCTGAAACTCTAGTCACAAGATCCAATCTGCAGTCTCTCTGTCATTTGCATATCCATAAGACATGTAAGCTTCATCTGTGAAGGCATAGTTACTGTACTTAATTTGCAGTTAATGGCATAGAATTTCCTTGAAGTACTTGTCGCCACCATTATAACTTCATTGGAGGTGCAACAAGATATGCATTTAGGTGGGGAAGCAAACTTACTATCCCATTTTCAAAATTGAAGGTTTTTGTCTACCTTCGATTTTCCAGCATCTGCAGCTCCTTCTTAAACATTTTGTCTACTCCACTGCAAAATCTCTTCAAGGTATGCCTACTTTGAAGAAGTTCTCCTCCTCCCTCCCAAGACAATTTAACAACCTCCTCTCTCACTGCCCCCCCCCCCGTGATTCTCCCTTACTATCTCCTCCCCTTTTCAGCTCTCCCTCAGCCCACTGTAACTTTGCTTCCCCACCTAAAGTTCAAGTACATGTTCCTTTCCATTGAAATTGAATAACAAAACACACAAGAATATGATGCCCTGTGAACCACTTTCTAACACAGTTGTTTAACCTGCTAAGCTAGTTAAATACTTTTTTATATAAGATAATTCACTTTGGGCATTTGTCAATATTGGCTGGTGCAGTGGTGAGTTACAGAGAGGAGGATCTAATACTGATCACTGAGTAGGTGAGTTGGGGGCCAAGGCTCAAAGGTGGCAGTGAAGATGAGTGACCCTTGGTGCTAGCTCAATGTCTGAATGTCTACACAGATATCATGTCTACAGGCCAGCAACAAGAAAAGGACAGTAAAGAAATGGCCAAAGGGGCAAAACTGGAGGGCCTCAAATAGATTGGGTCCTCATAGTTCTAAAAGGTTTGCAAGTGAGGAGGACAGTCCTTGGCTGATTGTCACAAAGGGAGTGGCCAAAAGATAAATAGTTGAGGAGAAGCAGAGTATAAAATAATATCTAACCCAGGACTGAGATGGGAACAGGGTGTATGAAGATCTTCTTCAATCTGTCTCAAAACTTAATTGTCAATGATCAATAAAGGAGTTTACAGTAGTCTGCCCTAAAAATTGAATGAAATGAAATGAATGCAATCACTGGAGATTCGGGTAGAAAGTACACTGGAAATAGAGTGACAGCCCAGCTTGATAGGAAAACTGTGCCAGAAGAAACATCGCACTTGCAAGTTCATTATGGTCAAAGCTCCTGAATAAATCATCCCCAGCTCAGTCGTACTTCATGGGTCAGATCAAGGACATTTAATTTGATGGAATGAGGTTCAGCAGCAAAGTAGAGCACACAGACACACATACATTGCTTGTTTAGGGCTATCATCCAGGAGACCTCTGGGCAACAAAGACAAGTGACGTGATTTTGTCGATAGAGGCATACCTTCAATTATCAGTGTTTTTCAAATATCACTCAAAAAAATCAGATAAGCTTCAACTGAAGAGTATTCAAGGTGCTGACCCGTCACCTCCATCATGTCGCACACACTCCTCATTGAGTATTACCAAGTCAGAGAGAATGTAGCTATATTTCCTTTCAGCCTCATTTTAAATCACATTTTCTGAAAATGTCAAAAAGTATAAACTTTTGTAAAGTATTTGAACAAGCCAAAATAATAGTAAATATCTGAGGTTGAGTGATCATATGCTCTTAATTGACTCATCTCACTTGCAAAAGATGATAAAAGACAAGGACAGAACCTTTAGCCTGAATACCAATGTGATATATGCACTTGGATTGTCACACAATTTAAAAACAATTGATTGCAATTAATTGAGAGGGAAAAAAGGTTAATCATGACTTAATCACAGTTTCAATTATACTGTCAAACAATAATAGAAAATCAATATTTGTTAATAGTCTAATGAAAAGTGCTTTTCTGATAAAAAAGATCCAGGGTCATAATGTTGAACTCTGACCTTTTGCTAGAATTTCTTCACTAACTTCCCCTTGTCTCTCTAACCTCCTCCATTGCTCAGATCACAATTTCTCACTAATTTCAGCCTCAAGTGCATTCCTGATTATTCCCACCCTAGTATTAGTTAAGGTGTGACTCTGAATCTGTTAATGGTGAAGATAGCACAGGTGTGGTGTCTGTGCCATGGGATTTGCCCCAGTACTAGTGCTGTGTGAGGATGGACACCAGGAGGTGAATGAATGCAACCCAGCCTTCAGTAAAGGGAGCTGAATCCAACCATCAGGTAAGAAACCAAGTCCGGAGAGGGCAGGTCTGCCCATATCCAACCCATCCCCACTCCAATCTTAATTTTCCCTCTTACCCCTAATTCCAACAGTCCTAATAGCCTGGAACTCAATTCTCACCTTTGACTATTGAGAAGTAGCCCAATATCAAAGTTTAGCACCTTAAATCAGGGAAAGGTATTAAGTTGAGGCTTAGGAAGTTAGACCTTTTCTTTGAGTCATTATTCTGCTGATTTTAATGGTATTGGTTCATCCAGACACAGTGAAAGGTTATTGTTTATGTTCTATCCGGTCAAATGATACTATACATGAGTACAACCATTACAAGCACGACAGATGGTGCAAGGAGAAAAATGTCAGAGAATATAGTGTCTCAGTATTATATTGTTACATTTATGGGGAAAAAAAGTTCAAGGTCTGCAGTGAGTGAGGTTGGAAGATGGAGACTACAGCCTACTTGTGGGAGAACAGTTCAGTAGTCTGATAACAGCAGGGAAGAAGCTGTTCCTGAATCTGGTATTACGTGCTTGAAAGTATTTGCTATGTCGGCAGCTTTCACAAAGCAGTTTAACTGGAGTCGATGGTGGGAAGGCTGGTCTGTGTGATGGACTGGGCTATATCTATAACTCTACAATATCTTGCAATCTTGGGCAGGATTGCTACCAAACTGGTTGTAATGCATCCTAACAAAATTATTTCTACTGTGCATCTGCAGACGTTGGTAAGAGTTGTTGAAGATATGGCGAAAGTCCTTAGCCTTCTATGGAAGTAGAGGCAACGGTATGTTTTCTTGGCCGTAAGTTCAAACTGTTTGACGCTGGACAAATTGCTGATGTCGAAAATTGTTGAAAGAACAAGTACTTTCCCCTACACTATTCCCTTCTAGTTGTAGATTTCAAGATTGGATCAAAACAGCAATTACATCAGGAGCTGATGGGCTCACTCAATATCCACTTAAAAGCTATTGCAGGCATTGCTTTCAAAGAGATGTAACTTTATCATGATCACAGCATATTCTTGTTTGAAATGTCCATTCCACTATAGCATTTACCGCCAATAATGTCACCGCGATACGGCTGGTTCTCTGGGTGTATCCGCTTAAGGCAAGACCTGTCCAATAACCCTGCTCACCAATCATCGGGACAGATGCCGTGGCGGGGAACCTTCACCCCACAGCGCTGCTCTCTATTATTACCCCAAACAAAGTTTTGACCCAGGCTTGACTGTGCAAAGATGCTGAAACATGCGGAGGAGCGGATAGCAGTTTGGGGAGTCCTGGCCCGTGAACATGCTGTAGAAACCCCCTTATTTTGCTCTCACGTGTTCAGCCTTCCTTCCAAGTCCAGTGCCGCCACAAGCAGGGTAAATCAGTTGGTTTGATGCTATAAAATACCCCGACAATGTAAAGATTTGTTTTGCATGAGGTACAAATTGTAATGGAGCAATAGACCACAGTTAACGCCTGAGATATGAGCCTCTAAAATATACATGCGGATCATGATTATTCCACGTGCAGCTTGGATAACACATATAATGGGGATTTTAATGATAAACCCAGTTACAACGCCCGTTTATATAATGTTGGGCGCTACTTTAATTGAATGCGCATGTTGCGCAGATTATTTAGTGCTCTGTGAAGTATTTTATTGATTAAACATTCTGGCTTGCCATGTCATTTCATGCTTTCATGTGATTCCATGCTCAGAGACAGTTTGATGTCAAGTCTGCTGCTAAGTACCAGAGCTCCGAGACGTCCAGCGCCACCGGTTTCCCTCCACGCCACAAACTCTGCTCAGCCTCGGTATGCACTTCTCCTCGAGGTCAGAAGCAAGCGCTGTCGTTTCTTTGCTGTGTACGTTATCCAGTCCCTGATAGTCAGCCACCTCACTGCGCTTCGTGGGATCTCACTGAGCATAAATTGGCTGTTGAGATTCCTACAGCCTTTATTATCGGATGGGATTATGTTAAAATGTGTGTGTGTGTGTGGGGGGCTGCAGATGCTGACTTAAACCGAAGACAGACACATAAAGCTGGTGTAACTCAGCGGGTCAGGCAGTATCTTTGGAGAAAATGAATAGGTGGCGTTTCGGCTCGAGACCCTTCTTCAGACCCGAAAAGTCACGTATTCCTTTTCTCCAAAGATGCTGCCTGACCCGTGAGTTCCTCCAGCCTTTTGTGTCTGTCTTCTGTTTAAATGTGTTGCATGGTATAATATTTACGTGCAACAAAATTACACTCTGTTTTACCGGGGAGATGCTGCCACCGAACAGTCCTTTGGATACTCAGCAAAAATACAAGAACTCAGTGGGTCGGGCAGCATATGTGGAGGGAATGGACATACGACCTTTCGGGTCGGGCCCTCTTCAGTTGATTGTAGTAGGGGAGGGGAGGGGCGGAGCTGGAAAAGACGTGGGTGAAATCTGCCGACTTTCAGCAGCATTTTTAGGTTTGCTCAAGATTCCTGCATCTGTACTTCCTTGCGTCTCCATAGTCGTCTAGATATTCTCAGCTCGATTTGTATTTTTGAATTTGCTTTTCCGATGTAGTCGGGCCAAGTATTTAAACTATCAATGGAATTGCAAACTTCTTGCTTCCGAGTAGCAACGGGTTGTCTGGAGTGGATGTGTTTTTATAATGTGTTAATTGGAGGCTGTAAATATAGAGGTTAACAGGGGCCCGTGGAACACTGCTGATCAAAATAGCAGCAGCCAAATAGAGGGAAGATGTTGCAAAAAGCGATGGAGCACTTGAAATGGTTTTCTGTGGGAACTAAGCAAGCGATCAACCGCAAGCAGCCTGCCTGAGGCCACTTGAGGAACGAAGGCAGAGACTGGAGAACAGCCCCGCCTTTGAGTCCCTTGTAATCCCATGCTCTCCACAGCGCTTCCCCTGTTGACATAACTGGTGTTTTTGTTTTGTGTTATTTTCCATCAAGAACCTTGCCAGTTTCTAAGACCGGTCGAGTTTACCGAGATTTGTAGTTTTTAAAAGCTAAGATTAGATCCACGGTTTGCTTTGACCTAAAGAGTCCTCACTCGGCGCCCTGTTTAAAGGCAGGTTCTTGCGGCGGCGGCCCCCCCCCCCCCCCCCCCCCGTTATACATGGGGAGAGGCACGGGTCCCGTATCAGGGTCTCCGAGTTCAGGCAAGGTCGAAAACTGACCTCACCCCCCCCCCCCCCCCCCTTCCGTGTTACAATGGTTACAGTGTCCATCTCAAGTCGGAATAGCAAATCAAATATCCTCAACAACAAAACACTTTTTTTTTTAATGAAACATCGTTTAATTTGTGCCCTGCTCTGATGTGTTTGCTCTGTAACTGAGAGCACTTCAGTAGTGCTGCAGTGTGTCTCGTCGTGAGAACAATGAGGCGCTAAAGCCGCCAGAACATTGATGAATCGTCGGTTTCACAAATCTGAAGGGGTTTCTCAAACACCGCGCGGTCACTAACAAAATGTCCACGTTGCACTGTAAATAGTGAGAAGGGGGCATGGAGCGGACTTGAATCAAAAATGGAATAAAAAGCACGGAAATGTGTGCAGCTTCGATGATATACTGATCAGCTGAACGCGGGCTGCAGACTGTTGGAGCGAGTGCGGAGACAGCAGCAATGAGCTATGCTGTGTACACTGCACTCAGTCCCGGAGTCTGTCATTACTCGGTGATCGGCAATTAATCACAGGCAGCGGCGCTCACTTTCTGTTTTTATGGAATACATTTCAGTCATTGTCTCTTGATATCCAGCAATGCTGTAGGCCACTTCATGTGTGCCGCTGCACTCCACCCTTCCCCACAGCCTCGTTGCAGCTTATTTATATATCTTCCCAGGTGTTTATTTATTCAGTCTTTTCTCTTGGTTTTAAATATAACCATCGCTCTGGTAAAGCAGCGGGACATGTGCTGTAGCTTGGCACGAAAATCAAACTCGTGCTGGCTTAAACGTTAATGTGAACCTGTCAATGCCACTTCGAGGACATCTTGATCAATTTTAACAGTTCTCACAGGCGCTCCGACATCTCAGCCATGAAGTGTGGCCAATTGCTATTTTGTTTTGGAATATCACACTGCCATCATTTGGGGTTGGAATAAAAATCACGGTTGCGTGACGGATCCCACCAAACTGCGGTCCCTTCATGGTCTATGCACTGCCACGGTGCTGAGAGATCGCATCGTTCCCACAATGTGCAGCGTTAATTATGGGTCGAGGTTTCAGAGTTAACCGCTTCATATTTCACACGGTGAGAGATGAAGCCGGGCCATTGGTAAACAACGACATGCATTCATGATGTGGTGCCTTGGTGCCAAATGATGATACCTTTTTTTCATAATGAATGGGTACAATCAGGTAGAACAGAAATTACAGAAGCTACATCCTTCGTATTGTTAATATTGGACGGTGGTATGAAACTTTAATTTTCACGAGGTGTGGCATACTCAGCTATTATTTTCCATTATTTAAGAGGTGTGAAAGCCATTTCAGGCAGAATCAAGACATAAACAGCGCTAAAAGTGACAACACTTCCACCGTTACTATAAGCTGAACACTACAGGACAATCTATTTTCTATTCTTGCTGATAATTTCACACAGGACATTTTATTTCAACTGTCAACATAAAGTTTTTGACCCAAAGCTACTGCAACTGTGGGCAGAGTTTAGAAATCTGTCATTTTAAACAAGACGTGGTCTCTTTTCACAGGTTGGAGCTGCCTCTGGTGTCTACCGCCCTCTGGTGGAGATGACTGCACCATCGCTGATCGCTGATTCTTGGTTTTAACTTTTATCTTGCACGGTAAACTTTTACTAATTCGAGCATTAAATTAAAGCATTTTGATTCTGGAAAACATTTTTTCTAAAATATATGGGTGCAGGTTGAATGAAAAATATATAACATTTCCAGTCCTAAAAGTATTAACATGAAATGTATTCAACAGAAAGCGCGAATGTTTTTGGAAACCATGTCATTGCTAAAACAAAAACCTACACAACGAGGAGTTCGGCATCCGACCCACGAATCATAAGTTGTTCAGCTTTGGAGATATGTAATTGAGCATTCTAATAGAGAACTTTCACGTGTAATTCGCAAAGAAATAAAGTTGGGCACGTTATTAACTTTTTCGACTAACAGTGAGCTTAATGTTTTAAAATACGAAAAGTACTTCATTACAACTTTGAAAGATATATCAGTGAACGCTGAACCTGTTCGTGTGATGGTTAGTTTATTTGATTTTGTTTCATCAGAATTTCATTCAAATTTCTCAACTGGCACCGAACTGCTTTCGGGTTTCGTCCCAGTATATAAAGTCAATTCAAGTTGTTAATAGGCGTTCAAACCCGCATTTTGTGCGTTTTCCGCACGCTGTTATGAGCTGTTTCTTTCTATATATAATTACTATTGGAAGTTTTTTTTTTATACTTGGTGCTGTAGGTATGAAGGGCACCTCCCGCATTGGACGTGTCAATCAGCAGTCACTGAGAGACCTGGTCTCCATCTCTCGCCAGCTACTGAACAAAACCCACTCAACCTAATGCTACTGTAACACCAAATGCACTCTGACAAAACTTCAAAGATACCCTTAAGTGTATTTGCACTAAGTTACATGTGGGGTCTCTGTCTGTTCTCTGCACCTAATGACTGCAATGTCGAAAACTAGAGCAGGCAAGGAATTTTCTGTCTGCATCTTGTCATCCAGACACTCAAATGGGAAGCAAATAAATGCAACAAACACTTGAAATCAATTTAAATAGATGCTTAATCCGAATGTCACAGTTGTAATTGGGTTGTCATATACAAACCCGTCTCAAATTGTAGAGATATGTCAGAGGTGCGCATATTGTAATTACATTATTCAATACAGTAACATTTCAAAAAAGGTTTATCTGTTTGTTCTTTATTTAAAGTATTTTTCGAGGCGTAACTAGATTTAGCAAGTTCCTACCAATTGAATATCTATCTCACAAATTACGATTATCCGCATTAATAAAATAATGCAAGTAGTGTTTAGCAAAACATCTTTAAATCACTACCATATGTGTTGAACACGAGAAAACCATTGCACTGGGCAGCTTCAATATGGAAATCAATGATAGCAACTTGAGCCGCACACCCTACCAAACTGAACAAGTTTTATAAGAAACTAAGTAAGAAACAGTTGCTTGTGCTGCAAGATGGATTATCACGTGGTCCTACCCTCGGCACATTTAACATAATATAACCTGGATGATTGAAAGGAAATCAAACAATATTCATTAAAGGAAAAACAAAGCTTTCAATGCTTGATTTATGAAATAAACACAATTCTTCGCAGCAAACACGGTAGTAATCTGGTTGTTAGAGTCCTCTGTTTAAAATGAACGGTTGACTGAAAGATACTTATTTGTGGGGGGCGGGAGATGGGGCAGATGAGCGAACTATCTCGGGTCTGAAACCAGCGCGTAATTGGAGGACGATGTAATATTAAGGGAATACAAGAGATGGACGAGTCCTTTTGTGTAAAAAGCTACAAATGTAAAGAGCCGAAGAATCAATTAATTCCTGCTTCAGAAATTAAAATGATGAGGAATATTTTAACAGAGAATGCTGAAACACACAGGCCGGACTAATGCTTCAGTGGGTATTTAGTGAGTTCTGTACTTCTTTACATATTAAGCATTTTTTTTAAATAATTCAAAGGAATTGGATTTTCAGCATTTCAAATCATACTTTTGAAAACGACCAGGACTAATTTAAGTATAATATTATTTCCAAAATAATTTTATTTCCGAAAAAACGTTTTTAAAAATTATTATTTTGAAAACTCAACAATATACTCTTTATTAAGAGTTCCAAAAACATTGGGGCAATTTTATTTTTTGTCAATTTTCACTTGTTTTAAGATTTCGGAGGCCCTCTATGTTATACCTTTTTTAAAAAAATTGGGAACGCAGTATTTTGTACTGCAGTCTACCATGAATCATGCGAACTTCAAATGGCTGTTTGAACCATTGAAACGCAAATCTTTCATTTTCCGATTTTCGGTGTTTAGATGATCAGCTGACTTTGGAAAGAACGTGCAGTATCTTTCAAGCTCGTTAACTTTTATTTTCGGTAAATGTGCAAATTTGAACAATTATTATCCCTTAAATAAAGCAATCCAAATTAATTGTATTACAGTGTAAGCAATGACAGTAAGTTGGTGAGATGGACTCTGCCGCTTGCTGGTCTCAATCGCTGCTCGAAGCGGGGCAAAGAAAAGAATTGACTCGCTGTGCTACCTGCTGTGGACACGGTGGGGCGCTCGCCCTCATTCGGCCGACGGCAGTGAGACTGCGCCAGCGAAGCCACGCCCTCCAGTGCGTGACGACACCAAGGCTTCAGCCAATCCAACTGGTCGGCTGACGTTGCGACTGGTGATTGGTCATCTGTCACAGGGAATGATTGACACGTCCCCAAAAGGCCATGATTAATGCGCAGGCGTCGAGGGAAGCCCACGTGACTCGGGGAGCCGGCTCACTTCCGCCCGGAGAAGTCGCAGTGACGTGTGCGCAGGGGCAGCGACGAGGCGGCGCGATCAGACGCTGCCGCCGCACCTCATTGCCTCCAGCACCGGGGAGCCCAAAGCGAAACACATCAACTAATGCATGATGAATGTTGCAATGGAGACTTGGCTGGATGTTGTTGCATTAATCCACAGTAGTTAACTCATGGCATACATATGAAGAGGGGCAGCATCGCCGACAGCTAAAATAATACCTTTCAAAATGCACAAAGTACTCATCAATCGGCACTAATTTTACATCGTGCAATGTGATTTATTGAAAACAAAAGTCTAATCGGCATGCGTAAAAATAAAATGTAAATATAGTGAGGTTACGTAAATCATATACAACGTTGGATAGAATTCATAAAGCAAAACACACCAAATGATATTAATGCAGGATTAATGGTGTAGATTTACGGTAGGAGAAGTTGGAGTATTGTTGAGTGGTGATGGATGCGTGTGAGAGAGTAGATTGCGGGGAATAATGAGGACTTGAAATTGATAAGATTGGTCTGGAAAGCTGGGAGACACTCTGTGGGCAGAAGGGCCTCTCTATGACACAAGGATATTTGAAATATGGGAAACAATAACAAACGCTAGACGTGTCCCCGGGAGTGGACCCGAGGGTTCACGATACATGTCGTTGACTGAATGCTCATTTATGTAAATAATGCGAGTGCGCAATCGTAAAATAAATCTTCACCCTCTCATCCCGGACATGTCATTTAGATCGCCGTAAACGCTCTATTATAAATGGTGATTTTGATGTTTTCTCTTTTGAAACATCTTTAGCAACTGAAAAGAGCTGTCCGCAAACTCGCTGAACTGAAGCGCTGCTTCTTCCACTTATTATGTCCCAAATCAGTGCATCGTGAACCGTCTGCGGTAAGAGCTCTTCCAGAGCCAGCCGTCGCGTCACCCAACTAAAGAAGACAGAAAACGCGATGCTGCTGCCAGCTGCACCCGTCAAAACAAGCGGATGACCTGGCAGTTCTTGGATGGATTGCAGCCAACGATCCTCTGTGAAAGTAAATAGATGATACAAATACTGTATGTCAAATCAGAGACCGAGCGCTGCGCAGATGTTGAAATAATTGCAGGACATCGAATCCGATGAAGGATTGGAGGGATGGGTACTTCTCTTGAGATTAGAATTCAGCATCAAATCCCTGCAACGTTTCCTAAAGCCCCCGTCATAGCTGAGATCACCGAAAACTCACCAATCATTCTCATGTCTTCTTTAAACATGCGCGACCCATGTACAGTATTTCAATGATGTATAGCTTGAAACGATCGCAGTTACTATTTCTTTATCTATATATTACAATCTCATTCTCAATATTTTAGCACGATTTATTTGCCCCTTGTTCTCCTGGGTTATAGGTATTTTGCTGAGTATTTTTTATTTGACGTGTTGAGCCCTATCTCCTCATGTCACGCAGAGTGATTGTGGCCTTTTGAATCATCACCATACTGTGCACGGCCTGGCATCATTCTGGATTGAATTTGGTTTTCCCCTTTCCGAAAAACAAAATCAAGATGATAATCCACGTTTCCACAATGACAGTTTCAATAGGATAGACACAAAATGCTAGAGTAACTCAGCGGGACAGGCAGCAACTCTAGAGAGAAGGCATGGGTGGCGTTTCGGATCGAGACCCTTCTTCAGACTGATTTCCTGTCTATCTTCAGTTTAAACCAGCAACTGCAGTTCCTTCCTACACAGTTTCAATAAGAGGATCTTTCGATGAACAAAACCATCCTCTTTTACTAATACATAGTCTGAAGGGTTCCGACCCGAAACGTCGTCTTCCATGCGTTCCTTTAGCAGTTTGTACCTGTCTAGTGCACTCATATTCCATTGGTGAGTGAGCTGCATATGGTCTTATTAAAAATACCCTTGCTGATACATTGTTTTTGCTGTCACATATCGGTTAACCACGTAAAAGGAACGGATGCCTTTTTATATTTATCCGTTTAAGAGCTGAGAATATGTGCCGATATTCAAATTGGCCTTTGTGGCAGTAATACAATTGACACCGTGTACTTTGTTCAATTGTTTTTACTCGATTTAGGAAATTAAACACTTGTAATCAGTTGGTGCCTAAGTGTGGACCATACAACGGGTGACCATTCAAACAGAGAACATATGCCGTTTTAATGCAGTGACTGAGTGTCGTAGAGATGGATCGTGAAAATATTTCACAATCTGCGGGCATTCGACTGGATGCACTCAAAAATATTGTTCGACTACAATCAATATAACACTCAAATATAAAATGGTATCTGGCTCGTCATGGCAGTGCGGGCACTGTTTGTTGTTATTTGCAAACTGTCGCTCCTTACTTCTATCCGCACCTTGACATTTCCTTTGCGTGTGTTGGAGAGGCAATAACACATATCTCTCACTAACACCAGTAGGATGCCTACGCATGGAGATAAAGAGATCATCTCTGGCAAAGGGGAGTCAACTCCATGGGTCTGCCTAGATATTTGGTAAGGATTGTGCATTTGATCTGAGTAGATTGAATTGCTGACAGGAGATTGCAGATGTTGGAATCTTGACCCCAAAATGTCTTTAGACTGAAGGGACCCGTCCCGAAACATCATCTGTCCATTGCATGCCGTGTGACCGGCTGAGTTCCTCTGGCACTCTGTAGATTGTACTGCTTGCACCCATAGTTCCGGGTGGTCGCTTCTTACTGCAAATCAAGTGTGGCGCGATCATTGAAAGCATGATGGAGAACACTCGCACTCGAGCATGACACACAGTCCTCTCCAAACCCATACAGATGCCCGCGTCTGTGACATGTGCAAGCAGGGAACCATGCTGCTGTCGTTGTTTAAAATCTATCCAATACGGAAATCCAACCTCAAAGTTATAAATCATGGGTAAACAAGATTGATCTTGAATGGGCACGTTAAATTACTGTCAGTTTTATGAACGTACACAATTTTGCCGCTAAATTTCATTGCGCCGCATAAATACATTATTTGAAAAAGACTGCAAGTCAGGCAGCATCTGTAGAGAGAAAGGGAACAGATCAAGATCAATTACTTTTTACCAATTGGCTCATTTATTGTCAAGTTTTGAACACAGATATGCCTTTATGCGATGGTTGAGTCATGCATCGAATTTACAGCATCCCACAAGGTTGCAGAAAATTCAACGTAGAATGTTGTGTTGAATAATCACACAAGTTTAATTTATCCGTTGATCTAGCCTGCCATACATCTCTATACCCCAGATATGGTGAATTTTCCATTTGTTATTTTCTTCAAACTGGTGAGTTGTTCGTTTTCGGGTTTAAAGGTGGATTGACTGAAGTCAGACAGCACCCGGTGTTGTTGCGCGCCAACCCTTTATTTGGCTTATGTCGTCGAGAGAGGTAGACTCCTATTTGTTGCAAGTGATCCCCCGGAAGGAAATGTTCTTTCACTCTTTCTTTAATAAAAACAATTACTAGAAACCGATAGGGATCGAACCTGCTCCCTTCGATTACACGTGAAGTCTGAAAACACTCATGAAAGTTAAGGCCGCACCACTTCTCGGCGTCATCCTCAGAGGTTAATGATGTGGTAGTCAGCCAGCCGTAGAATGATATATTAATTTCACACTGGGGTACATCAATAGAAAAAGAAAAAAAAACATACTTTTTTAACCGTTTTAGTTTCTGGAGCAGTGCCAAAACTGATAAATCAACGCGAGACCCCATCGCCGAACCTGCTGGGTAAAAGGCATAACATTTACCTTGCGCGGCGGCATGAGTCAAGTCGCTCCAATCAAAGTAACTATACTTTACAGCTATCAACTAAGCCTAAAACACACGACGCCCCTTCCACATAAATCAACAAGTTCCTTGCGATGTTTACCCAATTAATCTGGGAACAGGACGGCAACATGAGGTGATATTTCACCCGCATCGTTTCTTCTGAGGACCGTGGCTAATCACTTCCTAACAGTATCATTTATTTATTTTTAAACACGACACCAAAACTTGCAAGATGAGATTTCCAAAACTGCGAATGGCGTTATCAGATATTTGATGTAAAGCCGGGAGGGCGAGAAACGCGACAAGCTGCCGCTTCACTCCTGTTTGCAAGCTTTGAATTGCATTAGCTGTAACACGGTGTGGAGTGGTTCGATCGATCTCATGTAATACCACACACCTTCAAATCAATAGCGAATTTTAAGCTTTCATGTTCGAATGTCAATCCCATTAATAAGGGTTATTCAAGACTCCTGGCTGTGCCCCCAAGCTGCCTTTAATGATCTGAACATTTTATAGACATTGTAAACTATGAATGACACCACGCCCGAAAAACCGGCAACTCTGCACCAGCCGCGTGTTATTTATTTGATTATTTCGACTTTTTTTTGGCAAGATAACTTGCAAAACCAACAAGGACCATTAAACTTAAGCTCTTGCGCCGTGATCTTGATTCGCCCTGTGTCCGTGACCTCGTTCTCCATCCCAAAATTGATTTGTCTACCTTCTAACATGTTTAGTTCCAATCAGTATCAACGCCGAATGCACACCTAAACGTGTACAAAAACATTTATGAGCAATGCAATTAGTTAATATTATAGTTCGCTACTCAGTAACATATGATTTTTTTCTAATTCAATGAAGCCGTGTATTTCCCTTCGACTGCGGAGAAAATGCAGTCATTTCAGGCTGCAGATTGCAAATGAGCAAACTAACATTTTAGCGTTACAATGACCACAAACGATCTCACATCCCATTTAGCTAGCATTTTCCAACAAAATCCAATGTTTTAAATTAACCAGGATTTGAAATGTAAACAGATTATATTTCTAATAGTATAATAATTAATTTGTTAGAAAAATGTGCATAAAACAAAAACGAATTCTGGAAGTAAGAAAGTTAGTAGTAATTTCTGGATATGTTATAATAATTAGATGAACTTCGTTAATGCTATTTTTATACTTAGCATGTCAGCGGCGAATACCAACATGCTAATCAATGCTTATTTCGTTCTTGTATGAGATATATTTGTGGGGAAAAATCAGGAAAATATCTTTCTGCTAAAATCCAAGTACTCGTAGAACCAATGAAGTTATTAAATTCCCTTTCGTTCGATATGTTTGTTGACTTTATAAAGTACTTGTGAAATACATTTATAATTTCATGAATCTTTGTCGTATACTCTTTTTGTACGAAAAATTCATGCCAATTATTTCGATACTATTATCGGATATTGCAGTGCAACGAATAAATTAATTCGTTGTAATTTTAACAAATATATTTCTTATACAATGTTAGCTGACAGGGATTCAGATTCAATACGTGTAAACATAAAGAAAATTCCACCTTGCGCTACACGTTTTGGAAACATTTCGAAATATTCAGTGTTTTAACCCCATGTTCAATTAACACTGACCTAAAGGATAAATCGTTTATTAAATCCTATCAGTCCCACTACAGTGGCATGTCGCGGTGACTTTGATGAACCGTAGTGTCAAAAGTTAATAACATTTCATATGCAGAAAATTAAATCTGTGAATGATTAAAAAAAACATTGATGTTTGATAACGATGTCGAAATTTTTAAAAACAAACTATTCCCTCTAACATTTTTGAAACTATTTTTCTGTGCAATTTATTTCATTAAACCCATTGCTTTTTCGTGAAAAACGATTAAATAGTGACTGAAGACATTACTGGAAATGAAATCGAAACTTCGTTTTACTGCTAATCCAAGATGTTACAGAATAGTCAAGAGAGGAAATATTTCCCCGAATAAAATGTTTAAATGTGATAATGGATAATGTGGATAATATCTGCTCTGCCTGCACCAGCAGGATGCGCTGCGGGGGATCTGGGAGGTGCGTCAAACATCCTTCTCATTGGCTCTAAACTCTGGAGGCCGCTCATGAATATGCAACTTCCGGGGGACGTCCGCGCTGTGATTGGGTAGCTAGCAACGTTTAACGTTGCCTCGCCTTGCTATTGGTTGTTGGCCGGTAGAGGGCGGCCTATAGGAGGCGGAGTCCGCTCTGTGACGTATATTATAATCAGGCCCTCGCTTCTCATTATGACGTAAACCAACATTAACCAACCCGGGAGCAGGGCGTGCGCAGGGGAGCGAGGGGCGGGATTCATACGTCAGCAAGGGCGTCACGGCCTCCGCCCTTCCCCGCATCCACCAATCAAACGAGGCAAGGATGCGACAGCGATGGCCAATCAGAGTTAAGTATGTAAATCCATAGCTGCGCATGCGTACCACACTAGAACACGGGCTCCGCCTACGTCCGCCTCCGCGCTGTCCTTTCTCCCTCCCGCGTCGGCGTTGTCCCCACTTCCCTTCGCGTCCGCGCTGCTTTCTCCCTCCCACCGCCGCGCTGCCACCTCTCCCTCCCGCCTCGCTGCTTCCCACTAGCTATTGACTTACGCTCATTCCTGTTAATGTTTGCTCATTACCCCTAGAATAAATTCCAGACTTTGCACCGCCACATTGAATACAGTCGCGGCATAGCACATAGTTTAATCTCATTCATTGATTAATATGAATGCAATTGAACGAATTGCATGCACAATTACTTAACACAAGTCGTTCTGCAATAAATCGGAGAAAATACATAAATCATTCTAAGCAACAGCACGCCCTCTTCATCCTACATATATTCCGATTGCAATTTTCCATCCACGTTCGGATTATAATGTTAGAACAACCTTGACATACATTCTTATCGTTATTTCAACAAGACAATTACAAGTAAATTAAGCGTGTTTATTACGTAAACAATTCGTGGAATTAATACTTATGAACTCCAAACATAATCTCAAATCTGCGAGTTGGTAAGAGTTTTGAAGAAATGTTTTTGATTACATTCATTTCAAAAAAGCACTTGGAAAATTCTGCAAAACAGGTCGGATTTTCTTCACCAACGAAGGATATATTTGTAATTAAAGTAGAACAACAGAAGTCCTCTAGGATCATTCCTGGGATGGAGAAATTGTCCCACCAGGACAGATTACGCAAACTGGACCAGCGATCTCAATAGTTTAGCAGAATGAGAAAAAAAGGCAACGAAACTTCAAAACAAATTGGAGGTTTCACATGCAATGACCAACAGCTCAAATTAGGTGCTCAGCCATTCAGGAGTGAGATGAGAAGAAATTTCTTCCCCTGGAAAAAGCACACAAGGTCGTGGAAGTTCAGCTATATATTTGAGACATATTTGAGAGTTATATACGATATGTACAAGACATAAATCAATAGATTTTCGGATTTAATGAAATCAAAGGAAATGTAGTGTGCGCAGGAAATTGATGCCGAATTAAAAGATCAGCATGTTGATAATGAATGATGCCAGTGAATGATGGAACTGGCCTGAGGGGCAGAATGGAAATGCTTCCATGACCAATGCTCTAACAGTATTACATTGATTTCCCTTTGCATCTATTCCCATTCCTTATCTATTTTTAATCTGACCAAAGTTCATAGGCATGTCGGGAAAATTCAAGGGAGTGGGGTTGTCCAGACACCAACAGACCCACAGGAATGATTCCAGACATTTGAAGTCAACAAATGAGCAACGTTTGTGAGAAAGACTTGTAGGGAAGGGGACTTTATAAGTAGTTATAGGGGGTCATTCCCATTCCAAATTGCTTACACGAAATGTAAAACAGTTAAAAAAAATGTATATAAACTTAACTTAGTTGAATATAAACTTAACTTGCCATGGAGAAAAGTATTAATTTTGTAGGCATATTTAGTTGATCTATATTTAATTTATATGAATGAAATTATTTGTGTCTGCTGTGTCTCAGTGGAAATATACTGCAGAAACACAAATTAACTTAATTTTGCATAGTTCATGTCTGAGATTAATGCTGCCATTAAAAAAAGTCAGTAGAAAGGAAATTTTGAAAAGATCTCTACAAATTATACAGTAAATCACCAAATTTGAAATTCAGAAGGGAAGACAAAACTGAGAAAGAAGTGGAATACAATTCAGAATTTTAGAAATGATTGGATTTCTTCAGCTGGTTTTGGAATCATACTTCGATCAACTTGGGCTATAAATTCATTTTGGGAAGTATTCAAACCAAGTCTTAGCATACCTGCAGGGAATTGAGGTTCAAATCTTGGTCCAAGAGACTTATGTGTAAAAACTCAGGGCTATCTCTCCAGTGCAATACTGAGAAAACACTGCACTGTTAGGATGTCAGGATGATACCCGATAGGAGGTACAGTCTTTCAAACAAGACCATAAACCAAGGACAGACACAAAAAGCTGGAGAAACTCATCGGGTCAGACAGCATCTCTGGAGAAAAGGAATATGTAACGTTTCAGGTTGAGAAAGGTCTTGAGCCAAAACATCACCTATTCCTTTTCTCCAGAGATGCTGTCTGACCCACTCCAGCATTTTGTGACTACCTTTGGTTTAAACCAGCATCTGCCGCTCCTTCCAACATATATAAACCAAGGACTTATTGACTCCCTCGGGTAGCTGAAAAGGATAGACACAAAATGCTGGGGTAACTCAGTGGGACAGGCAGCGTCTTTGAATAAAAGGAATGTGTGGCGTTTTGGGTTGAGACTCTTCTTCAGACTGAAAAGGATTGCACAGCACCATCACAAAGAGCAGAGGAGTTACCCCCAATGAACTAGCCAATGTACATCCCACAAGCACCATCACAGATTATCAAGTCATCATTGTAATGCCTTTTGTGGGAGCGGGATACAAGGCAGCATTTGACCTGAAACTGAAAGTAAATCTGAAGTTAATGAACAAACTGCAATGGCTGAAGTCACACCTGCAAAAAGCTGTGGTTGTTAGAGGGCAATCACCTCAGCCAGGACATCACTGCAGCACATGCTCAGATCAGTGGCCTAGCCCAATTATTGTCAGCTATAATAAATTAACTTTCTCCCACAAGGTCAGAGGTCAGAGGTCAGAGGTGGGGATATTCACTGATGATTGTACAATGATCAATTCCTTAAAACCGCTCAGAAAATGAAGCAGTCCTCATCTCTGTGCAGCAACCTAAACAACTTTTGAGCACCAGCAGATAAGAGGCAAGTAACATTCACATAACTTGAATGCGTTGTTAGATTCTATAGAATCTAATTTCAAACATGTGATTTTCAACAGTATTCCCATCACTGAGGCCCCGACTATCAGCATCCGGGGGAGGGTGGGGGGGGGGGGGGGGGGGGGGGGGGAAGACTCTAACCATACATTCACCTGGACCAGTAGTCTAAAAATGGTGGCGGTCAACAAAGGACAATGTTAACTGTTTTTCTTTGGCAATGTTGAGACTCTTTTTCAACCAGTACAGAGACAATGAGCCAAATGGATTCCTTCTGCTTCATACCTCTCAGTAAAGCTACAGTATGTACCCAAAAGCAGGTCCGAACCTGGTACCCTGTCGTGAATGACTTGACTGCAGACATGCCAAAGTCGTTCTATCATTGACAAGGCACAGGTCAGGTGTGTATCAGAATAGTCTCCAATTGCCTGCATGAGTGCAGCTTCATCGACACATGAGGTTCAATGTCATTGGACACCCCTGAGGGAGCATCTTCAGCAAAAAAAAGAATGTGATCCTGCATACAGGAGCTCCACTGATTTGAGGATGTCTTGTGGCCGGTTTTAGCCAGGTGATGATGGGGGGGGGTTGGGTGGCTGGGAGTTTGTAGGAATGTATTTTCTAACCCTCACTTGACAAATCTGCCAGGTGGGAACATCACCATACCCTTCGTAGGGTCAAACTGCAACAATGCTTTCCCAGCCATCACCCACCTCAGCATGACATCCCCAAAACTACAGCAGACAATTGGGAGACATTCTTTTCTTTTGTTCTTTGTATCTCATACCTCCAGTTTCCCTCTCCCCTGACTCTCAGTCTGAAGAAAGGTCTCTACCCGTAACATCACCTTTTCCGGAGAAATACTCCAGCATTTTATGTCTATCTTCAGTGTAAACCAGCATCTGCAGTTCCTTCCTAGATAATTTGGAGAACTACTTCCCTTGAATCTATTTTCCCCTTTGACATTTGTGGCTATTAGATAAATATACACTTCAAATTGAAATATTTAAATATTGAACATATTAACCGTGTGAAAGAATGTCCATTTACAGTAAAAAGTATTCTAAAAAAATGTGTGTAACCGTGGCAAGTCAGTTTTGCATTCAGCTAAGTAGTGGGGTTGTTGCATCCAACCTTTAACTTCAACGAAGGACTAATCTGAAAGTATTGCTTTCATACTTCATGACAGCACCGCCTGGAAGCTGCTGCAATTTATTCCAGACATTAATTATTTTCGGATCCATCTTCTACCCATGATATTTTACACTAGAGAAATAAGATATCATATTAGGGAACTTTGGGAGTTAAACAATTTAATTAAGGCTGTCATATTTTAATTGAAGTGTTCACAGGTAATAAACCACAAAGATGATATCTGAAACCTTAGATTCAATTACAGCAATTGCTTATTCTCCACTGCCATACACAGTCAGTTCCTTTTCTCTTTCTCCCCCACACTGTAGGTACCACCCGTTCTCTTCTGACATTACTTCCTCACAATGTACATGATGTGCAGGCCAGGATTATGAGCGTCACCAGGCTGTTCAATTATTGAGTGGATTATCTGGTTCATGTATGGATTTTCTGGTAACTGTCACTGAAAATCAATCAGGGGCAGGAAGCTCAACTGATTCTCCATTCAAAGCTTGGGAAGTGCTTGTAAATCTGTAATACCATTCCAACCAGAATATAAATAACCCAGAAAGCCTCTAATCATCCTACTCATTAATGCTTTCGTGAATAAACTATCCACTAAATATTTTGCGAACATCAAAAATGTTGCAGTCAAATGTAAACCTATCATTGCAAATTGTTACATAGGATTTTAATAAGTAGCTTTGAAATAGAATGGTTTGTAACTTTTAATGTACTAATACATGGTTATTTGGTTCAAAGAAAATCTAATTGACTACATTTGTGCTGCAGATGATGGTTTGGTTTATTCAGTTTTAAACACTACTCAACAAATTATCAATAAATGTTCATTCACTAAGTGTTAGCAAAGCTTTCCTATTTGAAGAAAATTGACATAACAAAATAATTTAGGATTTTCCATTTTTAAATAATATTTATTCAACATATTTTATTGATTATGATTTTAATCTTCTTCTTGCATATTTCGTGCACAGCCTAAAGTTGTAGGTCAACTTGTTCTATTTGATTTTTTTGTGCAGGTCGGGATGATTGCATTAGACGAAACAGGGCGGACCACGTGAAGATTGCAATCTCCCGCCCCATGATTTCAATAATATTAACATATATTTGTAAGATTAAAACCAAATAAAATTATGGAACTGAAAAGCTACCTAACCATCAGAAGCTGGGATGTAATCCACTTCTACATGTGTATAATGGAGACACATTGTTGGTTGCATCACAGCTTGGTTCCGCAATGCAAATGCTCAGGAATGAAGAAGGCTGCGGAAAGTGGTGTGCACTGTCCAGTCCAACACAGGTATAAACCTCCCCACTATTGAACGGATCTGTAGGAAGCACTGCCTCAAGAAGGCAGCTAAAATCATCAAAGACCTAAATCACCCTGGCCACACTGTCATCTTGCTGCTACCATCGTTGAGAAGGCACAGGAGCCAAAGAACTATTACCACCAGGATCAAGATCATCACGGCTCCATCAACCATCAGTCTCTTGAACCGCACTGCAAAACCCTGACCACCAGGGTGAACCTCCTTCTCTTCCACAGCAAAGAATAGAAGGGGGGGCCTGTGGAGGCCCAAATTGCGCCGTCCTTCCTTTGTAGGATGCAATAGTGGCTCAGACCTTCCCTACAGGTCACTTCCATCGACTTTTCCTTGTTTACAATTCCCATGGGAAAGTTTCGGCAGGCAATTTGGCTATCTGCTTCGACTCAATGGGTGGCCTGGAATCCGTGCGCAGTTCTGCGACTTCCCAGCTGGGATTGAATGGACACAGGCCAGGCAATTTAAATTAAATAACCAGGATCTTCTTTCAGGAAGGGGGGTGCATTCCCTACTTCACATTGCAGACAGTTGGTGCAAACTGGCCAGCAGTTCAAAATCATAAACTATGAAAAATTGTCTGGATGCAGCATGGCAGCAGAAATTACAAACACCATTCCTTTCCCAAATAAAAAGCGCACACAATTTTTAATAGAAACACCAATTTGATCTCTTCTCTCTTGTGTGACAAAGCTGGGTGACAGTGTGAACTGTGAAGAGGATGTTAGGAGGTTGTAGGGTGACCTGGACAGGTTGAGTGAGTGGGCAGATGCGTAGCAGATGCAGTATAATATAGATAAATGTGAAGTTATCCACTTTGGCAGCAAAAACAAGGGGGCAGATTATTATCTCAATGGGGTTAGGTTAGGTAAGCGAGACCTGGGTGTCCTTGTACACCAGTCACTGAAAGTTGGCGTGCAGGTACAGCAGGCAGTGAAGAAAGCTAATGGAATGTTGGCCTTCATATCAAGAGGATTTCAATATAGGAGTAAAGAGGTTCTTCTGCAGTTGTATAGGGCTCTGGTAAGACCACATCTGGAGTATTGTGTACAGTTTTGGTCTCCTAATTTGAGGAAGGACATCCTTGTGATTGAGGCAGTGCAGCGTAGGTTCACAAGATTGATCCCTGGGATGGCGGGACTGTCATACGAGGAAATATCGAAAAGACTAGGCTTATATTCACTAGAGTTTAGAAGGCTGAGGGGGTATCTTATAGAAACATTTATTTTTTTTAAGGACTGAACAAGCTAGATGCAGGAAAAATGTTCCCAATGTTGGGCGAGTCAAGAACCAGGGGCCACAATCTTAGAATAAAGGGGAGGCCATTTAAAATTGTTGTGAGAAAAAAACCTTTTCACCCAGAGAGTTGTGAATTTGTGGAATTCCCTGCCACGGAGGGTAGTGGAGGCCAAATCACTGGGTGGATTTAAGAGAGAGTTAGATAGAGCTCTAGGGGCTAGTGGAATGAAGGTATATGGGGAGAAGGCAGGTACGGGTTATTGATTGGGGACGATCAGCCATGATCATAATGAATGGCGGTGCTGGCTCGAAGGGCCAAATGGCCTCCTCCTGCACCTATTTTCTATGTTTCTATGTTTCTATGGTGGTGGCTGCCGCGGATACTGGTAGCTTTCCACCATCTCTTCATGTGCCATGTGTGAGCCCAGCAAGTCATAAGCAACCAGCCAGTGCTCAGCTATCTTCTTAAACTTCATCTCTAAAACAAAACAAGCACCCAGCCACCTACACTCCAATTGCGTTTACTGGAAGGTACTGATACCATTGTATCACTGTGCTGGCTTTCTATCGCTGCGTCCCTGTGCCACCACTGTATGTAGCTGATCTGAAACAATTCATCAGTGCCCTGTTTAACAAAGATTGGTGCAGTACTCAAAGCCTTTTATTGTAGCTCAATGCCTGTCCTTGGATGCCTACGAGAAATACATATTGAGCCACTCTGTAGGTGCTCCGACTCTACTGTTAGGTTCCTGGATTGTTATCCAGGAATAAAGGAACATCAGGATGATATTGAAAGTCAAGAGGGCATGTGAATTGGAGGGAGAGTTGGTCTGCTGTTCTTCTTTAATCAGCTAGGAAGGAGAGGCATTTTGGGAGGTGTTGTTAAGGGTGTTGCCAACAAGATTACACATTGCAACAGAACATTTTGGAGATGATGCACCCCAGTGCCTATATCAAGGATTCCTCTTTCCCGAGTAGTATGAAGTTACCTATATGTTGCCGGAGCTGCACACATCCAGTTAAGCACAGAGTATCCCTTCACACCCACAGTATGCTGAACAGAAGAAGAAAAAAAGGTTTGAGGAACAAAGAGAGGAGTTACCCATTCTCTCTACACTTCTAAGTTAAAGAAGGAACTGCAGATGCTGGAAAATCGAGGGTTTCGGCCCGAAACGTTGCCTATCTCCTTCGCTCCATAGATGCTGCTGCACCCGCCGAGTTTCTCCAGCATTTTGTGTACCCTCTCTACACTTCTGTTGACTTCACGTGGAATTGGGTGTTACTGGTCACCATTTATTACCATAACCACCCTTGAGAAGATGGTAATTGCAAACCAGCTAAACATCATATTCTATTTGAGCAGCTTACAACCCCGCAGTATGAACATTGCGTTCTCCAAATTCAAGTAATACCCCCCCTACCTCCTCTTTCTTTCCCATACCTTCCATCTCCACCCCAATGCATTCTCATTTCTCCTACTATCTCCCACCCACCAATGCCCCCCCCCCCCCCCCCACCCCCAGGTCCCCCAGTCACCCTGCTCCTTTTCCACCCTTTGTATGCACAGCGGGCAGTGGGCAGGTGCTATAGACCTGCACGGGAAGGTAGACGCTCCCGCCCCCATGAGTCTCGGGCAGATGGGGCTCGTCAGCCTGGGAAGGCAGTCCATCTAGGAGAAGGAAAACTCTGATTTAAAACCTCTACTGCCTTGTGGCCATATCCAGTCATGGAAAAGGTTCCTGGAGTAACTCAAGAAAATCCGGAGTCGGAGCCCCTAAGGCAGTTCGTCGTTGTCTACAACCTCGCTCTGGCAGCTCCTGCAACGGCACTGGTGCCAAACTGTAATGGCCCTGTTGTTACTTTGGATCCATCAGCGACATGGAGAGGGGGGAACGTGCTGCATGGGCAACAGCCTGTCGTCCATATGACATCGCCCAGGCTTGCATCCAACCACACATCACCTGCAAACTAGGATGCATCACCCATGGTCAGTCATGACCGAGGGGAGCCTACTATGTACAGGTCCACTCCCCAAGTCCCTAATTCCCTTCTATCCAAACTTTCCCATTCTCCTTGCCCTCTTCTACTCATATCACTCTCTCCGGACTTACATTTCGCTCCTTCTCTACTTATCTGACACCTTTTTGTCTTCTTTTCACCTCTAGCCTTTTTTCCTTCCTCCACCCACCTGCTCGTCAAACTGCCCTCACCTGTATTTAACTATAATTGTCTAGGCTTTGTCCTACTCCCACCTCTTTTTCAGCCTTCTCCCCCTACTCTAATCAATCTGAAGAAGAGTCCCAAATCAAAACATCATCTGTCCATTCCCTTCCTCATGCTACCTGGCCTACTGAGTTCCAGCATCTGCAATTTCTTGTGTCTCTCATTAGAATAAGTTGTTGAGCTGCCTCTTTGAACAGCTGCAACTCTGCTGGTGAAGGTACTGCCCAATGAATTTGAATGGGCAGCAACAATAAAGAAGTGCCAATATATTTCCAAGTCAGTTGCTCATTTGATCCCTTTGAGGGTTGAGATTTTGGATGTGCTATCATGTAGCACAGTATATGAACAGCTGATTAAGATAAGCTTGTGAAGAATGACGCCCAAATAGTTTGCATCAACATATTTGCATCAACATATCTGCTTCTCTGTACAATGATACAGAGCTACCAACATAACTCTGCAAAGACAGCTGATACCAGATCGGGGTGCTCCCTAGTAACATGAACAATGCACTGAATGGGCATGACTCTACAGAGAGCTGTGTGTTTGCGTATTCAGAGCATAGCATGAGAGTTTTGGTATACATCTGAAAGTTGGCACTCAATTCCAACAAATGGACACCACACAGGTTAAGTAATTCGGTAACATACAACAACTAACCGAGCCGGCTACAAAATGTTGCCCTTCAATCTGTTTCACCACTTGCCCACAATAAAATTCCACATCAACACAATCAGCAGTCTTGTCCTTCCAAGGAAGTATGGAATTGGAGAATTCTACTAATTGAACGTCATGGCTCCATTTTAAAGAAAGCAGAATAGTACATCCCTGCAGCAATACCAGAGGGCAGCTCAATTCTTCATTATCATAATTCATTTGAAGAAGCTTGTAGATTGTAAATTAAATGCCTGCCATGTTTCCTACCTGTCACCAATGACTTCATGAGTTCCATTATTAGCATTGAGATGTCCTGAAAGTAATTCTGTAACTGCAAAGGCGAAACAAGCAACACCAGATTCTAAAGCCAGTTCCACTGAAAGATCATCAATCTGAAATGTTGCTCCTGTCTCTCTGCAGATGCTACCTACCACCTGAGTATTTCCAGCAATTTTGTTTTAATTGTGTATGAATTTACATGGACATTTCTATCTAAATGCAAGGCTACCTTTCTTGTCACACAATTGATCAACGTAATCACACAGATTAGTATGCGGGTTTATGCACTTACAGATCCACCACAGTAAATAAAACATTATTTCAACTTAATGATTGAGATCACATTTCTACTGGCATCAGGAGACACAAGGTAGAGAAGTCCCATTGGATAAAGATGTCCAGTTCATTGGCATTTGTTTCTCCTTTCACGGACAAAACCATGCATGCATTTCCCAGTCAAATAAGGATTCTGCCATTGCTGTATCTGTGCTCAGATTATTGGGAACTGTTCATTTTTCTCAGTAACTCTTTGAGAAAGCCCAGTGGCATTAACAGTCATTGCTATGCTCCTAGAGGCAAAAAATGAGATTTAAGATAAAACACAAAGTGCCACGAGTCCAGAACCGGGGACCACAGTCTTAGAATAAAGGAGAGGTCATTTAAGACTGAGGTGAGAAAAAAATGTTTTCACCCAGAGAGTTGTGAATTTATGGAATTCCCTGCCACATAGGGCAGTGGAGGCCAAATCACTGAATGTATTTAAAAGAGAGTTAGATAGAGCTCTAGGGGCTAGTGGAGTCAAGGGATGTGGGGAGAAGGCAGGCACGGATTATTGATAGGGGACGATCAGCCATGATCACAATGAATGGAGGTGCTGGCTCGAAGGGCCAAATGGCCTCCTCCTGCACCTATTTTCTATGTTTCTATGTTTCTAGGTCAGGCAGCATTTCTGGGGAATATGGACAGGTGTGTCTCCAATGATGAGTTGAGAGGCATGGTGACCGGTAATTTGCTTAGGCACTGAAAGCTTTCTTCCACTACTTCTCATTCATTGTGACTAATAGCAGATATATAAACGGCATTTTCGTAGAAGCTATAATCTATTCTGCAGGATAAAGATCTTTCTCTCACTTGGTTTAGAAACATTGCTGTTCTTTCCAAAGGAATTCCCACATTAAACTATTTGGCTGCTGTAGATATTAGCAAAGTAGATATCTTCAGGATAGATTGGAGCAAACTCTTGTGTATTTACCAGGAATTACTGCAATGATACGTTCAAAGGGAAGCAAGCAAATTAGTAATAAACTATTCGTGGAAGTCCTCCTCTCCTGTAAAAAAAATCACTCTCTAATATGAGAAGCTTGTACCTGTTCCAATAGCATGAAATGTTGCCTTGGAGCAATTGCCATGGTTTTGTATGGAGTTAAAGGATGCAATGTGTGCCATGGATAAGATCTGGAACTTATCTGTCCAGAAATGAAGTGCTGCAAAAGTTGCGATGGTTGCTTATGTTAAATGGCCTGACAAAAATTACTCACTTGGCTCATAGATGAAGCCAGATGGGGCTAAGTGTTAAGTGAAATATTGCAGAGAAATTTAAATATCCAGATCCCTTGATTTTTTTTTGTTTGTTTTTTTCTAAAACAGATTTTGCAAATTGATTTTTCACTGGCAAGAACAGCATTTATTGCCCATCCCAAATTACAATTGAATGGGTAATGGTGAGCCACCTTCCCAAGGTCCATCTGTTGAAGGCATTTCCTATGTTGCTGGTTTGGAAGTTCTAGGGCCTAGACCCAGCAATGCTGGATGCCCTTGTCTATTCAGAGTTCTAACCAAATACTTTATTTTGGTTCCCTCCCATTTTTTCCCCAATTTCCTCTCAAATTAGTGTTGATTTCAGCTGGATTATAGTTCCACGGGTGTCAATGAAAGAAGCAACAAAGAGCAATGAACTATTCAACAATAGGAAACAACCCTTCTATTTTAATCCTCATACTTAATCTTATTGCCTACATTTCAGTATCTACATTACAGATGCACAAGAATAAGTATTCTGAGAGATGGATCTCAGCCTGGTATGGCTACTGTTCTGCTCTTGACCACCTGAATCTGCAGAGAGTGGTGAACACTGCTCCATCCATCACATGCTCATCACTGCCTTCCGTCTAGTCCAACTTCACTGTGCATTGCATCAGGAAGGTTAGAAGTATCGTCAAGGGTGCCTGCCACCCTGGCCAATCCCTTTTCTCTCCTTTACCTTCTTGGAGAAGATACAGGAACTTGAAAGTCTTGACATCCAAACATAATAACAGCTTCTTCCCCACTGCTACCAAACTGCTGAACTATTCAACTCTTTCACTGAAATCCTACTCTTAACTAAGAGTTGCATCTTTAATGCACTTTAGTTATTTTTGCAGTTTCAAATTTCACTGCAATCTTTGAACCATTCTGCTGTTTTGCACCGGTTGTTGTATTTATTGTTGTATTAATCATTACCATGTACACTATTTAGTCTGTGAACTTCATGCGGACAAAGAATTTCATTGCATCCTTGTGGAAGTGACAACAAATTCATCTGAATCAGAATCCAAATATTTCTGTCTCCTTACCCATCATCTGCACCCTTGGTCCTTTACATTGGCTCCCTGTCCTCCAACAGCTCCATTTTGAAAATCCTACTCTTAAATACAAGTATCTGATGAATTTCCCCCTACCTAGTGAGATTACTTCTTACAGAGGTGTGAATTTCTGGGATTATCAGTGCAGGGAGTTGTGGAGGTACTGGAGATGGATACATTTTTGCAAGATCGCACTAGGAAAGTGGGACAAGGAGTCCGGGTCAAATCAACCATGATCACAGTGAATGGTGGGGCAGGCTTGAGGGGCCAGGTGGCCTACACCTGCTCCATTTTTTCTTGTGTTCTTCGATGTAATACTCACGACTCCAGATTGTCACTCTAATTGTGGCATCTTGAAAATCCATTGTCCTGACACCTGGCCAGTGTCTTCAAATAAAGGGGTTCACCTCATCCTGGGACTTCATATTCTTACTACTCTGCCCTCCAACTCCCCGTCCTCCTTCATACTCTCCTTACAATTAGTTAGCATCACCCTCATTAATATCTTCTTCTTTAGTACGAATATTTTGCCTGCTTCTATCCCCTGCCTTCTATGTGCAAATACATGCAGACAGTCCCTCCCCCACCCAGATACCAACTGTAAATTAACTCTAAAACAGCTCGATTTCCAAACGGAACGACCATTTGACATGGGCCTGTTCCCAGAATTACACTTTCAATTAAGTGGTTGTTTTCGGGATAAAATAAAGAAAGAAAATTAAACTAGGTGAAAGTTAAAAAATGCAAAATGTATAAACTTTGATGGTCGAGGGTGTGGCGGTGGAGACAGTAAAATGCATGCTTGGTCTTTAAAATCCAGATCCACACCTGCAGTCGCTACTCTATAATTGAAAGGGATGTGTTTAAAATTCAACTTTACCTGTCTCCAATATGCCCCGAGCCGGATTCCGGGTTTTATTGCATTGCCTTCTCTAATTACCATGAGAAAAATACAGGGTCGTTAATTCCAACTACAAAATGCCGACAAGCTCAAATAACTGCCTGCCTGCCTGCCCCAGGTCTCGGGCGCAAGACCACCTGTTTGGAGAGCAATCACTTTATCTACCGGACAGCAGATCATGCCTTGTATGGAGCGAGTTCTTGTCAAAGAGCAACTATTAAAGTAACATCTGACATCTAATAACTCGGGTTATATATACAGACCTTAACGAAATCCTAATTTCTTGTAATTGTGATGATTAATTCGCACCTTGACAAAGATGCCAGCAATTTAATAAACGTTTGCTTACAATTGCCCCATTTTTCTTCCATCACAGAGAATTGCATTTCTGAAATAAAATAATCAATAAGTGTTCAAGCAACTGTAATTGAATTGAAGAAAATGGAAAGCTGGGCGGGCCCTTGCTGGGGACGGGATCCCGCAGCCCCCTGTGTTTTGCCGGGGACGTGGGTGGTTGCTGGTTCGCAGAAGGAGCGCTAGGGGTCTCTCTAACACCGCGTATGACTTGCTCCGAGGCGGAGCAGCGCAGTAACCCTTGCGCTGCCGGGGCTTGTGACAATCCAGTGATGCTCGCTGCAGCCAAAATGTGCAGGAAGGAACTGCAGATGCTGGTTTACACCGAAGATGGACACAGAATGCTGGACTAACTCAGCCGGCCAGGCAGCATCTCTGGAGAGAAGGAATGGGTGACGTTTCGCGTTGAGACCCTTCTTCAAACTGAGACCCCTGAGGGTCTGGACCCGAAACGTCACCTATTCCTTCTCCAGAGATGCTGGCTGACCAGTGGTGTTACTCCAGTATTTGTCCTGTCCCCCTGTCCTCATTCTTCAGGGAACAGGGGTTCCCCTCCCCTACTATAGATGAGGCGCGAACCAGGGTCTCTTCCATACCCCGTAACACTGCTCTCTCTCCCCATCCCCCACTCGCAACAAGGGCAGAGTCCTCCTAGTCCTCACCTTTCACCTCACTAGCCTTCACATACAACAAATAGTCCTCCGTCAGTTTCGCCACCTCCAACGTGACCCCACCACTCGCCACATCTTCCCATCTCCCCCCCCCCCCCCCCCCCCCCCCCGTCTGCTTTCCGCAAAGACCGCTCCCTCTGTAACTTCCTTGTCAATTCTTCCCTTCCCCCCGCACCACCCCCTCCCCGGACACTTTCCCTTGCAACCGCAAGAGATGCTACACTTGTCACTTTACCTCCCCCCTCGACTCCATTCAAGGACCCAAGCAGTCGTTCCAGGTGCGACAGAGGTTCACCTGCATCTCCTCCAACCTCATCTATTGCATCCGCTGCTCTAGATGTCAGCTGATCTATATCGGTGTTGGCGATCGTTTCGCCGAACACCTCCGCTCGGTCCGCATTAACCAACCTGACCTCCCGGTGGCTGAGCACTTCTCATCCACAGCCAGGATCGATCCCGGGTCTCCGGCGCTGTCCCGTCCCCACCCGAGTGCCCACCCCACCCCCACGGGGGGCCAGAGAGGTCGGGAGTCAGACGTGAGCTGCACTCCCAGGCCCACAGCCAGCGCAGAGAAACAGCGCTAAACCCAGCTCAACTGTGCCTGGTTAACCTGCCTGGGCTTGCGGGAAATATGGCCAGCGTGAAGCAGCAGTGCTGGTGTCCCGTCAGTCCAGTCAGGGCTGTAGGTTAACCCGGTGAGACAGGCAGAGTTGAGCTGCATTTAGTGCTGCATTGAGCCTCCAAAGCCTCGCGCATGTGTGTGTGAGTGTGCGCGGCTGCCAAAATATTCTGTCCCCCGGTCCCCTCCATGTTTTGATAGTGAGTTTCGCTCTTGACTTCAACTCCCCCTCCCATTCCTCTCTGTCCTGGGCCTCTTCCATGGCCAGAGTGAGCAACACCGGAAATTGGAGGACCAGCACCTCATATTCCGCTTGGGCAGTCTGCATCCCGGTGGCCTGAATATTGAATTCTCCCAATTTCGTTAGCCCTTGCTGTCTCCTCCACTTCCTAGCACTCCCTCAGCCCTCGGGCTCCTCCTCCTCCTTTTTCCTTTCTTCTCCCCGCCCCCACTCTCCATCAGTCTGAAGAAGGGTTTCAGCCCGAAACGTTGCCTATTTCCTTCGCTCCATAGATGCTGCTGCACCCGCTGAGTTTCTCCAGCATTTTTGTCTACCTTACCCCAGCATTTTGTGTATATTCCCATTGCAGACGCTTGTTTTTACATTTATCGCTGCCAAAAAAGGTTCGTAAATGCACTGATCTGTAAAAAGCTACAATTCGTTTTATCCCCCGTTAAAAAAGATAAGATATGCGCATCTTTAAACAGCAAGCTCAGTTCTGAAGACCTCAGTGTACGGAGAATGCGAGAAAAAAAACATCTGTAAAATGAAAACCAAGAGATAAAAATCTCTGATACACTAAATGTATCTCCGTGTAACAACCACTTCCCCCACACACTCTTACACACGCTCACACACAACTCACGCTTACACACTCACTCTCACATACAAGCACACACCCACGCTCACATACACACACACTCACAAACACACACTCATATTATCTCATACACACTTATATACACACTCATATTTTCATACACACACTCACGCGCGCTCACACACAACATTGTCACTGTATCAGTTTGCCCACATGTCATTGAGTGTGTGCTACATGGTATATTGATGAAGTTAGTCATCATCGGTCACTTGGGACGAACCAAGACGCCACCAGATAAATAAATCCAACGACCAGATTTTTGTCTGTGCTTCTCTGCAGTAGATTGAGAAATTGTTGGTGTTTTCATGTAAAACCAAAGTTAGTTCATCATAGTGGGCCATCTACCCTGTTATGCCTGGTTTCTACCTCACAGCAGCTCGCTGTTCTTGACAGGAAAGCAAAGTGCTGCAGATATTGACATATAATCGACAATGGCTGTAGGTGCTCATCGGGTGAGGCAGCATCTGAGAAGGACGAGACAGAAACTCAGCACCATGCTCTTTCCTCGGAAGTGTGGAACATTAGAGATAAACAAGTTTTAGGATCTAGAGAAAAGAGGCCAAGAGGAAAGAACAGCAGAGGTGCATCATAAAATGGAGGGAGGAGAGATTAAATGATAACGGAGTGATACCGCCGGACGAAGAGAGATAATAGAACAAGGTTCAGAGGAGGTACGAATATCATTAGCAGAATCAATAAAAATGCATTATGTGGAACTAAAGCGCTGCAAGTGCTGGTTTACACAAAAATACACAAAGTGCCGGAGTAACTCAGCACATCAGGCAGCATCTCTGGAGAACATGGATCGGTGATGTTTCGGGTCAGACTGATTGGTAAATCAGTATGAAGAAGGGTCCCCACCCGAAACACCACCTATCCATGTTCACTCGAGATGCAGCCTGACCTTACTCCAGCACTTCGTGTCCATTTTAGAACGCATTGTGCTTGACTACTTCTCAAGTTAAAGTTGAGTCTCATTGGACCAGCGCAGGAGACAAAGGATACGGAGATAAGAGTGGGAAAAATGGCTTGGTAAGTGAGCTGAAGCTTTGATTTGGGTTTGCAGCCTGACAGAAGCACATAGCAGTCATTAATCTCACCGTGGTCCACAACCCCATTATCAGAAGCCAGTTAGATTTATCTGTCATTGTTTGAAAGAATGTCGTGGTCTGCACAATGTGAAGGTAGATCTTCTGCAAGGCAGCACATCTCCTACCTTTGGACAGGGTGGTGGCACAGGAAGCGGGTAATGGGAAGCAGGGAATGGTGTGAACCAGGAATGGATTGGTGACACTCTCGGAAAGTGTGTTCCCAGAGTGGTCTCTTCAGAAGACTGATGGGGCAAGGATATGAAAGAGACACTGAATTATGTCATCACCCTGGAGCTGAGGGAAATGGCAAAGCATGATCCATATAATGTGGAGCAGAAAATACTGAATCTTAAAAGCGCACACCTCCAGACCTCTGGAACACTTATTTGCCACTGCTATCAGGCTTCGGAACAGCCCTTCCATAAGCAAGGTAACAGTCCAATTATCTACCTCCTTGTGGACATTGAACGTTGTCTCTGGAACTGTTATACTTCAACACTAACTACTATATTCTGCTCTCTGGTCTCGATGCAAAATGATGAGGATTTTGAAGGCTTGCTGTATCCCTCCTCGTCTCCTGAGAGCCGTTGAGGATATGCACTTGGGCACCATGGCCAAGGTTGTCACGCCGGATGGCAAGGGCAAAGTGCTCGAGATCCTCGCGGAGATCCTACAGGGAGACATGATGGCACCCTTTCTCTTCGTCATTGTCCTTGATTATGCCATGAGGCAGGCACTCAAGGAACATGAGGACCTCGGCTTCGCAGTCACCCCAAGGCGTTCGAGAAGAATCGGGCTAGTCAACTTGTCAGACCTTGACTTCACTGATGACATCGTCCTGCTGTCAGACCAGATTAGGTAGACACACGAGTTGCTCGGCAGGGTCGAGACGGAGTGCAGGAAAGTGGGCCTCCACCTCAATGCCAAGAAGACAGAGTACATGATGTTCAACGTTGGTGACCATGAGCCTCTCAAGACCAGTAGCAGTTCATCTCTCAAGAAAGTGGAGGACTTTAAGTACATGGGAGCAAGGCTGCAGAGCTCGGAGAATGACATCAAGGTCCGGAAAGCGCTTGCATGGAAAGCCCTCAATAACAGGGGGAAACTCTGGACATCTTGGATGTCCAAGGGTCTCAAACTGAGATTCTTCCATGCAACTGTAAAGACCATATTATTGTGCAGGTGTGAGGCATGGACTCTCACTCAAGCACTGTCCAAGTCTCTCGATGGTAATTACACCCAAATGCTCAGAAAAGTTCAAAATGTCCGTTGGAGGGACCACAGCACCAACGCCCTACGGGGAGATTCCACCTCTGACCTAGAAGATCAGGTTGAGAAGGATGAGATTCGCTAGTCACTGCCACCGCCACCAAGAAATGCCAGCAAACATGGTTGTGCTGCGGGAACCCACCCATGGAAGACGTGACCCGGGACGGCCAATCAAGACGGTGCTGAAGATGTTGATGGAAGACTCATTTGTAGAGACAAAAGAGGAGCTTGCCAGCTGCATGGAGGACAGAGATGTGTGGTGCATCCGTCATCGTGCCCATCGGAAGCACGCACCACTGTGTCGCTAATGTTTTCACGATTTAATAATAAAAAATAATGTACCTTCCCCTTTGTTTTACCTGTTGCACTTGACTTTGACTCAATTGGATTTATGTACAGTATTATCCGATTTGATTGGATAGCATGCAAAATAACGCTTTTCACTGGACCTCGGTACAAGCGACAATAATAAACCTGAACATAAACCAAAAAAACTGGTTGACTGGGCTGTGAGATGGGATCAAGAAGTACCATGTTGCAGCTCTGGGATAAAAGAATAGGCGTGAAAGGAGAGGTGCAGGAGATTAACAGACACAGCGGGAGCCTCAACCACAGTGAGATGGAGTCTTCCATTGGGAAAGGGAAGTGCATATAAGAAGTGGAAGGTACTCTTGTACAATGCAGGTGGAACAGGGAGACTGGGAGAATGAGCAAGATAGCAGTGGATGTCAATGTCTTTGTATTGATAATAAGTCTTTGTTAAAGACTAAGAGACTTTTATCACTACCTAGAGTGGTCCCTGGATTCAATTTTCATTAGAAAAAGCAGTCTGGTCCAATTAAGTATATAGTTTTTTAAGAACTGTTTTCAACCCCATTAATTTATATGGAAACCCATTCTATTAAAGCCTATGATAGTGAAAACATATAGTTTTGCAGTCTATAAACAGAAAGCACACTTAAGCAGCAGGTTACTTGATTGCCTCCTCTCAGCTTTTTAAATGTGTTTGTGTTAGATAATCAAATAAATAACTCAATTACTGACCCAGTATTTGCCACCTGTTAAATATCTCACCAGTTAAAATGCCTTCTACAAAATGAAAGGGTTTTACTAAATAACTTGGTTTGCATGTCTTTACATGATTCTTTTAATAATAATAATTAATAATACATCTGGAATTTATGTATGTAAATAGTGGAAAATTACTTCAACACTTGAAATAACAATTAAATAATCTTGACTTGAAATATTCCTCCATTAATTTATGGTGCAAGTAAAGGATCGTGTTTTGTAAGTTTAATGGCTTGGGAAGACACCTCAATGTTTCTTCAAAATGTACTTGTTATTTTAGATTAAACATAAACATTGCAGCAAAATCCTAAATTAATTAGGTCAGACAAATCAAACCCTTTGGATTTTATTCAGTCCCACATTAATAACCATGCATGCTTACATTCTTGTGGATACGTGGCGGATAATAATTTTCCATCGGCAGCATTAGATTAACTAATTTTACCTGAAAATGTAAGCACCAGTTATATTTAAACTTGGTATTGTGAAGAGTTGGTATCTTAACGGTTCTGGCTGATGCAACCCAGTCCCTTTGGTGGGGTTGAACTATTATTGCTTACTCAAAATACTTGTATTATTTAGAAATTACAGCAATGAAGCTGCCACAAAAGGTAGTGTGTTGAAATTGAACGCCAAGTGTTGGAAGCAGCTCAGCAAGGCTAGCAGCCGTCCCAGATTGCACTGGCCTGTGTAGCTGTGCTCTGCGCTGCGGTCGGTACTTCGAGCGGACAGAGGATGGCGCCCGCTCTGCTCGGAGCGCTCGCCGGCTGGGGACGAGGGGAGGCGGGGAGGCGGGTGTCGGCTCGCCCGCTGCACACTACTGGCCTTGGTGGCGCTCCCGACTTCACGGAAACGTGGCAAAGACGGGAAGATTGTCACCACTGTGTTAAAGAAGGAACTGCAGATGCTGCAAAATCGAGGGTGCACAAAAGGCTGGAGAAACGTCTGAAGAAACGTCGCCCATCTCCTTCGCTCCTTAGATGCTGCTGCACCCGCCGAGTTTCTCCAGCCTTTTGTACCCAAGATTGTCAGCAAGGCTTGTTTTGTCCTGGGATAAACGACATTCCCCACTTATTGTGCCGGCTGCGGAACGGAGCAGCTTGCTCGTTATCACTAACGTCCTCACGCTCAGCACGTAATGAGTTTAAATGACTGGATAGATTGTCAAGGAGCCACGCAATGCCTCTCACATGTCTCCCGAGCCCCGGCGAGTCTCTGGGCGGATACAGTCTGCTCGGGTGACGGGTCAAGTTTATTGTCAGATTATACACAAGGAAGGTGAGATACAGGTGCACGCGTGAAAATCCCGCTTGCAGCAGCATCATAGGCGCTCACAGACAAAAACATCAATTATGCAAGATTGTGAAACGAAAACTAAAACGACGGCGCAAAGGCAAGAGATTTGTGTAAAAATACAATTGGAAAATGAATCCATAATAGGGCAAATAGTTTTCCATAGATTTGGAGTGTGCCCAGGAAGTACAGGCCTGAAATCCCACACCACCGGGTTCTGGAACCCACCTGGGTGTTAATATCTCGGATGGCCTGTCATGGCCCCTGCACATGGTTGGTACCAACTGCACTCACAAACTTCTACAGATGTATTATTGTAGATAGTATTCTGAGTCTACCTCCTTCCCAGTGTTAGCAGCAAGAAGAGGGCAGAGCCGGGATGGTGCCGGATTTTGATGATACATGCAACCTTCTAGTGGCACAGTCACGGAGTTGTTTTTGATGGAGGGGAGGGCTGTGATGGATTAGGCTGGTCCACCATTCTCTGCAGCCTTTTTCATTCTGGTGTGTTGGAATTGCTGAACCTTGCAATTGCATGGATCTGCAGATGGAAGTCAGTGGATGAAAAGGAATTAGTATACATTCCAGGTCTAAACTGCCATAGGTTTAGCAAGTAGATTAACCTGTCTGATCTGCAAAGGCATGTTCTCTTTTTTATCCCAGTTTTTAATCCCAAATTGATGTAAATTGGTCCATGATCACAGTGCCGGTGTCGTGAGTCAGACCCCACTCAGTGGAAAACTGCCCATGCTCAGGAATTGCCCAGTCCCAGGAATATCAGTCATTAGATCCAGGCAATTTCAGCGGAGGATGTGCCCTGTCGTAACTTATCATACACTTTGATGCCAATTTTGCAATATGCTTTAGATATATCAGCAAACAAAAACTGGAAATCTAAAGCAAAATCAAAATTTCAGATGTTCTCAGCAAGTCAAGTGGCATCCGTGGAGAAAGAGTCAATGTTTTATATGAAGGTTTGTTCATAACTGGAGTGTAAGAAAGCAAGTGCGTTTTTCCTTCCTGTATTCATGTATGTTATCTGATTTAATTGGGAGCACACAAACAAATGCTTTTCACTATATCTCAGTGCATGTAACAATAATAACCCAATACCAATCTTAAATTGTAACATGTGATTCAAGGGTTCCAAGAATCTTGCCATACAGAAGCATGGGGGTAATGCATTGGAAAGTGGTTGCGCACTGAATCAGTCTCAGAGCACAACACACTCAATACCCACTGCTGCTTTGTTATCAACCAAGTTTCACTATACTTTCTGCACTCCAGATGGTTATTCTACATTTTGGGGCTTGATCTATCTGATTATATTGCGTCCACATTAGAGAGAAAGATTTTCAGCCACTGAAGAAATTGCAACTCCCAGAGCAGTGATAGCTGAGCATGAGAAAGCAGAAAGGAAGGTAACAGTAAGGAAATAGGCAGAGAATAGCAGGAGAAATGGAGGAGGCAGCAGTGAGGGGAGGAGTTCAGCGATAAGCAGTGAAAAGGACAAGAAAAGGGGAGGCAGAAACAGAGGGGGGGCAAAACAGAGGGGAGTCAAAAGAGGGAAAATGGGAAATCCTATCTGTGCATCGTGCACTACCTGCTGTATCTCAGTCATTATTGGGAGGACTGGGCCTCTCTGCACACAGGGGAAGAAGGTGCGTCACCCAGCCCCGTAAACCCGTTTGCCATTCTTTTAAATAATGATTGATCTCTAACTTAATAACAGGTATTTTTGCCTGAATTGCTTTACAGTATTATCTTTACAAAATGTAATCAAGTTTAACATCAAAATAAGCCCACGGGTTCCCAGAAACCTGCCAGTGCAAGCAAGATGTTCATGCAGTGGGAATTGAAGCTTTGCAGGTTGCTGGGCATCCTTGGGATGATCAGACAGAGTCTGTGGCCAGCATCAGTCCAGAAATTATACAAGATTATGGTTTGTATTTTTTCTTCCTTCTCACTTCCTGCCCACTCAGTCTTCTTATTTACAGGATGCAGCTAGAATACCATTCACCTTTTCCTTGCAGTGCACCAAGCACTCTGAATGACCTAGCCCCAACCATGGAGCAGGGAGGTCGAACCAGAAGGCCTGACAACCAAATCAAGGTTTGATTTTGACCATCAATAGTGCAGGAACAATCCAAAGATCACACAGACCTTTCCAAGGACAAAGCCTTGGCTGTTTAATTCCCACAAGCTGAGAAAAGATATGAAGTTCACATGTGATTTCAGCTCAAGTACAGCTTAATTTACCAGTAATTTATTAACTATGAATGACCTTTCTTAGCATAGGGGTTTAGAACATTTGCAAGAATTATTATAAACTACAATATGGACAGAAACCATGCACTACTTTCCTGAAATGTAAAGGAGAATTGCAGTGCATATACAAACTGCCCCCAATGAATTCACATGTCTCAATATAATTTAGTCCATTTAAGGACAAATGCAAAACAGTTTATGCAAAGGTAACTCAAATATTTGTTTCTACTATTTTCAGAAACGTATCAAATCTCATTGATGACCAGCATGATTGTTTAAAAGTATATAGATGATGGAGTCTTCTCAGTAACCGTTTCACTGTTAAGTGAGATCAAATATGAAGATGGACATGATTTAACTCCATACAACTAGCATTGATATATGAATTTAATAACTTTGACTAAGAAAAGTCAATTAACTTCAAATGTAAATCTGACCTCACATCAATTACCCCACCTGGAAGAGTTCCAAATTTCGCAACCACATTTACATGTGGAGAGTTTCCAAACCAGTTCTGACAGACTTGCCTTTAATTTGTTAGATCACACCCGTAGACTTAAAGGGCCTGACCCACTTGCCGATTTTTTTCAGCAACTGTCGGCGTCATATCAGTGTCGGCAAAAGATTTTGAACTTTTCAAAATCCAACAGCGGAAAAAAAAGTTGCGACACTTCAAAAAACACAGCGCGTCACGCGTCATCAGGCCGCGTCACGCCGCAAGTTTTCCGGTGACCTGATACGTCAGTCAATGTTGCCGGCAGCCGCCGAAAAAAACGGCAAGTGGGCAGGCCCTTTAGACTCCTCAAGCCAGCAAGAAGTTTTTCTATTCCATGTAGTTTCTCAAGGGTTCTTATTTTTATAAGCATTAGTTCAAGCAACATATGAAACGTATAAAATTATTAAGGGTTTGGACACACTAGAGGCAGGAAACATGTTCCCGATGTTGGGGGAGTCCAGGACCAGGGGCTAAAGTTTTAGAATAAGGGATAAGCCATTAAGAACGGAGACAAGGAAACACTTTTTCACACAGTTGTGATTCTGTGGAATTCTCTGGCTCAGAGGGTGGTGGAGGCCGGTTCTCTGGATATTTTCAAGAGAGAGCTAGATAGGGCTCTTAACGATAGCGGAGTCAGGGGATATGGGGAGAAGGCAGGAATGGGGTACTGATTGGGGATGATCAGCCATGATCACATTGAATGGTGGTGCTGGCTTGAAGGGCTGAATGGCCTTCTCCTGCACTTATTGTCTATTGTCTATGTTTGGAGGTAATGAATTGGCAATGTTTCGGTAACCAAGATGTTGCCAGCTCATATTCTCCAGGGATGCTGTCTGACCCGCTGAGTTACTCCAGCACTTTGTGCATAACTTTGTGCTTCAGTTATGCATAACTGACATTTGGCAAATGGTGATCTTCATCCCTCAGGGCATAAACTGATTCTGTAACATATTAAGATGTTTATTGAATACTTTCTGTTGAATAGATATAATTTTACCTATTACCAGATGTGCTGAGTTCCCATGCACAATCTCCACCTTATTACAAGGAAATTAATATAATCTAAATCCAGATCATTAGCAGCTATATCACATTTCTTTCTTTCAAATTGCAACGTTGAACGTTCATATCCATTTAATATGTGATCACTCGTGTTAAGCTATTAATCAATTATGCTTTATTTCTTCATCTATTAAAAGCAGTCCCCTTATTGATTCCAAGGCAAATAGAAACAGAAAACAGTTCTGAGCAGAATCAAGAAATTTGCTTTTAGACATGAACTGGTATACATAACCTAAACTGTGTAAGAGTTAAAGGCATTAAAGTTTGCCATTAAAAACGGCTCAGCTTTTTGTTGCCAAATACAAGAATGTCTGCACTCTGATTTCTCACAGCAGCTATCACTGTCTATTGTCTAACTAAATCTTCTTTGAAGTGAACTACTTATGAACCATTAAACTGTTCCTCTCCCAACTACTTTCTTCCGTTTACTTGCAAACTAGAGGCCACCAAACATTATTGCTCAAAGTGATTGAGTAACTCAGCGGTTCGGGTAGCATCTTTGGGGGTAATGAATAGGCAATGTTTTTGGGATACGAGACATTGCCTATTCATGCTCTCCAGGGATCTATAATGGCCAGCTGAGTTGCTCCAACATTTGGAGTCCTTTTTGGTAAACCTGCAGTTCCTTGTGCAAACATTATTGCTCCACCAGTACTTAGGGGGCATTTGTCATTTTTGTCCCACCACCTTCCATACTCCTCTTGATTATGGAAATTATATTAAACTATTCTGTTGTATAGTTTTTGCTCTCTTCTAACTTTACCATGTCCTCTCAAGAAGGTGAGGAAGGGGCACATTCCCAGTTTGAAATCTTTGAAAATCCTGGCCTCCAGTTACATTGTTTTTATGTCAGGTACCAGGTTTTTGGTACATTTAATTACCAGTTCGTATTGATCAGTTACCATGTTTTGGCATTGCTTCCTTTTCACCTGAAATTTACTCAATTTGTTCATTACGCTCTGGGTATCTGTATGCAGTGTGTTAAGATGAATCCTAGGCAATAGGCTGCCCCTCTCCTATCATAATTTACTTACACATTTCTTACTTCTGATCTGTTTAGTTTATTTTAATTGTCTTTTTTTAGCACATGAAGTATAGGTGCTATTACTCTTTTTCATTAGTTAATACCTTGAGCACCCACCCTGTTGCCTAAATACTCGACCTTCCCTGATCCCACATCCCCCCATTGCATATTATAGGTCTCTTTATCTCAGCTCTCAGCCTCATGCAGTTGGAGCCCATCACAATGTTTCAGGTCCTACCCATTCATGGTAGGGTAGTGAAAAGTTGACGGTTCAGTTATAATCCAGACATTGTACCACTTCAGGCACTGTTCTTTAATTTAATTCTAAAAAGATTGTACACTTGCACTGCAAAACAGTATTGCGTGTTTACAATCTTTGCAAACTAGTTCATTGCTAATGCAGAGCTGAACCCGAAGGCAATTAAAATTCTTCAAAATCACAGCTGCTGAAACAATAAAAAAGTTCAAAGTGAGATTACAAGGTGAAACTTGGTAGCATACAAGGAAACCAAAGTTTAATACTAAAAAAATATTTTAAGCAATGAAGTATGAAGATGAAAAATATGAACTAAAGATAACAAATACTTCCTAAATGGACACAGTGCTGGAGCAACTTAGCGGGTCAGGCAGCATCTCTGGAGAACATGGATAAGTAACATTTCTGGTCGGGACCCACGTTCTCCATGAATAATGCCTGACCCACAGTGTACTCCAGCATTTTGTGTCCTTGTGTAAACCAGCATCTGCAGTTCCTTGTTTCTACAGAGATACTTCCTGGATTGTGATTTTTTTTAAACAGGAGACATTATGCTTAAGAATGAGGGAATCATCTGAATAGTGAACTCATTAGGACACAAATTTGCAGAAGTCTTCGGCAACATGAAATCCCCAAGGACTACATGGAAGAAGTTGTGTTTCTGCATTAAGAGCTGCTCTTAAAAAGATGAGGTACACTAAATCATAGGTGATGATATTAATTCCAAATAAATTAGAAACATAGAAAATAGGTGCAGGAGGAGGCCATTCGGCCCTTCGAGTCAGCAACGCCATTCATTGTGATCATGGCTGACCATCCGCTATCAATAACCCGTGCCTGCCTTCTCCCCATATCCCTTGACTCCACTAGCCCTTAGAGCTCTATCCAACTCTCTATTAAATCCATCCAGTGATTTGGCCTCCACTGCGCTCTGTGGCAGGGAATTCCATAAATTCACAACTCTCTGGGTAAAAACCTTTTTTTCTCAGCTCAGTCTTAAATGACCTCCCCTTTATTCTGTCTGGGCTGCCACGTGACCATCTAGAATCTAGCAATAAGACACACACCCAGGTCTGATCAACCTGCGGTGGGCCTGCCTCGACTGAAGGTGTCTTGTGATAAAAGGCCGAAACACCCAGTGACGTTGAGGTACACAACTGAAGATGTGTCTGATTGTTAGCAAAATTCACCTGGTGGTCATACCCAAGAATGTCAATTGTAGTGAAATCTTAGGGATTGTAACATCCAGTCCTAATAATCAATCTGAACATCTGGATCAAACCAGTGACCACTGCGAAAGGGCAGCTGACAACCAGGGAAAGACCTAGTGACGGCCTGGAGAGACTGCTGACCGGAGGGAATAGACCCCACCGGGGCTGGCATGGGCTAGCTCCTCATGCCAGCAGGATCCATCGCTAATCAGCGTTTTGGATCCACCCACATATTGCTACAAAAAAGACAAAACGAAGAATACCCCTTGAGTCTGCGAGAGAGGGGGCGGAAGGTGACTCATCGACAGACCACACGGCAACAGACCTAGGAACGGAATCGACTGAGTAATACTAGCACAGCAATTGACAGAGCAGCAGCACCGGTAGGACATAAGTTACGAAGTTGTGTCTGTGGCTGGGAAAAGTTAACATCAGAGAAGGGTCTCAAGATCCACCAGGGCAGGAAAAAGTGCCTGAGAGAGCTTGGTGTGGGGCCTCGCATTGACCACTACTTTCTAAGAGGTAGGCCAAAGCAGTCGAGTGAAGCCCAGTGGCAGGATAACCGCCACAGTCCACAGGGTATCAGCGCCCCACGCGGAAGCTCAACCAGGTACAGTATCACCAACGGACATGAGTCCAGAGCCCAACCAGCCACCGTCAGCTGTAGAAAGAAAAATGGAAGGGAAAAAGCCTCAAATCTTGTGGCCTAAATCCTGCCAGAGGAAAGAGTGGGAGACCGTTAACACTGACCTCGTCCATCTTCTGGAAGGATTGAAGGGATGTGTGGAAAGAAAACTGGAGAAGATGGGAGACACCATATACAACTATGGGGCGGAGAGATTTGGGGTGAAGGTCGTGAAACAGAGGACACAGAAGGAACCAGCACTCCAGTACAAGTCCAGGAGGCAGCAGGAGATCAAAAGACTGGTGAAAGAAAGGAGGCAGCTGAGAAAACAGTGGAGGAAGGCCACAGAGGCAGAAAGGAAAGGACTCGAGGCACTGCAGGCAGAAATAAAGCAGCGCCTGGCAATCCTGCGAAGAGCAGAATGCCTGAGAAAGCAACGCAAGAAGAAAGAACGGGCGAGGACAAGTTTCTACAGAGATCCGTATAAGTTTGTCAAAAGCCTCTTTGTCAAGGAGAAGAGCAGAATCCTGAGAGTACCTGTAAGGGAACTGGAGGAGCACCTGAGGAAGATGTACTCTGACAACCTGAGGCATGAGCCAGTCACCATTCCAGATGACATGCCACCTATCCACCCACCTGAGCACCAGATGGACATAAGGCCTCCAGCATGGAAGGAAGTGGAGAACACAGTCAAACGGGCAAGAACAGCATCTGCCCCAGGGCCCAATGGCATTCCATACAGGCTCTATAACACCCTGGTGCCCTGAAATACCTTTTGAAGTTAGTGAAAGTGGCATGGGGGAAAGGAATCATACCTAAGGCATGGCGAAGGGCAGAAGGGATCTTAATTCCCAAAGAAAAGAACTCTTCAACCATTAGCCAATTCTGCCAGATCAGCCTTCTGAACGTGGAAGGGAAGATCTTCTTTGGTGTTGTGGCACAAAGACTCTCAGCATTTTTGCAGAGCAACAGCTTCATTGACACGTCAGTGCATAAAGCAGGAGTGCGTGGTTTCTCAGGATGTCTGGAACATGCAAACGTCATCTGGCACCAGATACAAACTGCCAAGAAGGAAAAGAGAGATCTGCATGTGGTTTTCTTAGATCTTGCCAATGCCTTTGGTTCGGTGCCCCATGAGACTCTTTGGGCAGCTTTTAATTTCTTCCAGGTCCCAGAGGTCATCACAAAGCTGGTAAAAGCTTACTTCCAGGACCTCCAGTTCTGCGTCACAACACAGGACAACACCACCGCCTGGCAGCACCTTGAGGTAGGCATAATGGCAGGCCGTACCATTTCTCCTCTGGTTTTCACCACGGCAATGGAGCTCATCATTCGAGCATCACGATGGGTGCTCGGAGGGGAACGCTTGAAGAGTGGGCTGCGTCTTCCTCCAATCAGGGCGCACATGGATGACATGACCACAATAACAACAACAAAAGCACGCACCAAACGCCTGCTGGATAAACTCCAGGAAAACATCACATGGGCACGAATGGAGATTAAACCCAGCAAATCCTGCAGTATTTCCATCGTCAAAGGCCGGCTCACTGACAAAAGGTTCCGCATCAATAACGAGACAATACCAACTGTCCTGGAGAAGCCGGTCAAAAGCCTCGGGCGATGGTACACCACATACACCACATACCTCAAGGATGCAGAGCAGGTGGAACAACTCAGGCGGGATACAATCAGTGGCCTCAAGCAAATCAACAACACTGCTCTCCCAGGGAAGCTGAAGCTTTGGTGCCTGCAATTTGGTCTACTGCCCCAACTCATGTGGCCAATTACCATCTACGAGGTCACTTTATCCCATGCCAACCAGCTGGAGAGACTGGTGAACTCACAAGTGAGGAAGTGGCTTGGGCTACCGAGATGCCTCAGCAGCATAGGGCTCTATGGGAATGGAGCCCTCTCACTGCCAGTCTCAAGCCTGGTGGAGGAGTACAGATGTGCCAAAGTGAGGCTGGACATGACACTAACAGAATCCCGGGACACAATAATAAGAGGTGTCGCTCCAACCCTAGCAACAGGGAAGAAATGGACTTCAGCAGCAGTGGTACTGGACGCAAAATCCGCCCTCCAACACCGGGACACAGTGGGCCATGTCCAACAAGGCCGAGGGGGCTTTGGCCTGGGAGCAATGAAACCTACCTGGCAAAAGGCGACTCCAGCTGAACGTCGGCACCTGGTGGTGGAGGAGGTGCGTCACCAGGAAGAAGCAGCCAGGTGTGCCAAAGCCATATCCCAAGCCAAACAAGGCCGCTGGATGAGGTGGGATGGCATTGAGAGGAGGAAGATCACATGGAGAGAGCTGTGGACCATGGAGTCAAATAAGTTGAGCTTCATTATCAGAGCCACATTTGGCGTCCTTCCCTCTCCCACAAACCTAAATCTTTGGCTGGAAGATGATCCAGCCTGTCCCCTGTGTGCAGTTCCAGCAAACCTCAAGCACACCCTGGTCGGTTGTAAGACCAGCCTAACACAAGGCAGATACACCTGGCGACACAACCAGGTGCTGAGGTGTTTGGCAGCTGAACTCAAGTGCAAGAGAGTTACCACCAACGCCATGCCTATCAATGCCCAGATAACATTCCCGCAAATACCATCCTTCATCCGGGAAGGAGAGAAATGGAGGACTAACCCCTCGCCTCTCAACTCATGCCCACTGAACGCAGTCAGGGACTGGGAAATGCATGTTGACCTAGGCCAGAGGCTTTCGTTCCCAGTTGAAATCTCAGTTACCAACCTGCGACCAGACCTTGTTCTCTGGTCCAACTCTTTTCATCATTGAGCTGACTGTCCCATGGGAGGAGGCTGCGGACGAGGCTTATGAAAGGAAAAAGCTTTGATATTCAAACCTTGCAGCAGAGGCAGAGGAGAGAGGTTGGGGGGTAAGGGTGTGTCCGGTGGATGTGGGGTGCAGGGGCTTTGTAGCTAGTTCCACTGCAAGGCACCTGAGGGAAGTAGGAGTCAAAGGGCAGTCACAAAGGAGGGCAATAAAAGAACTTGCCAATGCCGCCAAAGGGAGCAGTCACTGGCTGTGGCTGAAGAGGAAAGATGCTGTCTAGGCTGCCACTTGACCATCTAGAAGCTAGCAATAAGACACACACGCAGGTCTGATCAACCTGTGGTGGGCCTGCCTCGACTGAGGGTGTCTTGTGATAAAAGGCCAAAACACCCAGTGACGTTGAGGTACGCAACTGAAGATGTGTCTGATTGTTAGCAAAATTCACCTAGTGGTCATACCCAAGAATGTCAATTGTAGTGAAATCTTAGGGATTATAAAATAGGTACTCGGGTTTGAGTACGATTGGAGGGGACAGCCTAGCTGGGGGCATCAACAGCAGCCGGGCCTCCGGCACAGAGACCAGCCCTGATGCTCAGAAGGGTAGCAAAAAGAGGAGGGCAATTGTAATAGGGGAGTCTATAGTTAGGGGGTCGGCTAGGCGATTCTGTAGACGCAGTCGGGAGACCCGGATGGTAGTTTGCCTCCCTGGTGCCAGGGTCTCGCATGTGTCAGAACGTGTACAAAAGATTCTGATAAGGGAGGGAGAGGAGCCTGATGTTGTGGTACACATAGGTACCAATGATGTTGTGGTACACATAGGCAGAAAAAGTGATGAGGTCCTGAAGGGAGAATTTAGGGAGTTGGGGGAAAGTTAAGGAGAAGGACCAAAAGGGTAACGATTTCAGGATTACTGCCTGTGCCGCGTGACAGTGAGAGTAGGAAGGAAATGAGGTGGAGGATAAATGCGTGGCTGAGGGACTGGTGCAGTGGGCAGGGATTCAAGTTTCTTGATCACTGGGACCTCTTTTGGGGAAGGCATGATCTGTACACAAAGGACAGGTTGCACTTGAGCCCGAGGGGGACCAATATCCTGGCAGGGAGATTTGCAAAGGCTACTGGGGAGACTTTAAACTAGAAAGGCTGGGGGGAGGGACTCAGGTAGAGGGGGCTAGGGGTCAGGGTGTGGCGCAAGAGGCAGAGAAGGGAAGCACTCGGATCCAAAATGTAGGCGAGAAAGATGAAAAAGATAATAGACAGAGAATAAGGGATGGTGGGTTTCTAAAATGTGTATATTTTAATGCTAGGAGCATTGTAAGTAAGGTGGACGAACTTAGAGCCTGGATTGATACCTGGAAATATGATGTTGTGGCAATCAGTGAAACATGGTTGCAGGAGGGCTGTGATTGGAAACTAAATATTCCAGGATTTCGTTGCTTCAGGTGTGATAGAATTGGAGGGACCAGAGGGGGAGGTGTTGCACTGCTTGTCAGAGAAGATATTACAGCAGTGCTTTGGCAGGATAGATTAGAGGGCTCGTCTAGGGAGGCTATTTGGGTGGAACTGAGAAGTGGGAACGGTGTAGCAACACTTTTAGGGGTGTATTATAGACCGCCAAATGGGGAGCGTGAATTGGAAGAGCAAATATGTAAGGAGATAGCAGATATTAGTAGTAAGCACAAGGTAGTGATTGTGGGAGATTTCAATTTTCCAAAAATAGACTGGGAAAAACATTCTGTAAATGGGCTGGATGATTTGGAGTTTGTAAAATGTGTGCAGGATAGTTTTTTGCAGCAGTACATAGAGGTATCGACCAGAGAAGGGGCAGTGCTGGACCTCCTGTTAGGAAATGAGGCAGGTCAGGTGACGGAGGTATGCGTTGGTGAGCACTTCGGGACCAGTGATCACAATACCATTAGTTTCAATATAATTATGGAGAGAGTCAGAACTGGACCTAGGGTGGAGATTTTTGATTGGAGAAAGGCTAACTTTGAGGGAATGCGTAAGGATTTTAAAGGAGTGAATTGGGACACTTTGTTTCATGGGAAGGATGTAGAAGAGAAATGGAGGACATTTAAAGGGTAAATTGTAAGAGTACAGAATCTTTATGTCCCTGTTAGGTTGAAAGGAAATAGTAAAAATTGGAAAGAGCCATGGTTTTCAAGGGAAATTGGACTTGTTTCGAAAAAAGAGAGATATCTACAATAATTATAGGAGGCATGGAGTAAATGAGGTGCTAGAGGAGTATAAAGAATGTAAAAAAGAATCTTAAGAAAGAAATTAGGAAGGCTAAAAGAAGATATGAGGTTGCTTTGGCAAGAAAGGTGAAAGTAAACCCAAAGGGTTTCTACAGCTATATTAATAGCAAAAGGATTACGAGGGATAAAATTGGACCATTAGAGAACCAGAATGGACAGCTATCTGCAGAGCCAAAAGAGATGGGGGAGATATTGAACAATTTCTTTTCTTCGGTATTCACTAAGGAGAAGGATATTGAACTCTGTGAGTTAAGGGGAAAAAAGTAGAGTAGCTATGGAAACTATGAGATTCAAAGAGGAGGAAGTACTGACACTTTTGAAAAATATAAAAGTGGATAAGTCTCCAGGTCCTGACAGGATATTCCCTAGGACATTGAGGGAAGTTAGTGTAGAAATAGCAGGAGCTATGACAGAAATATTTCAAATGTCATTAGAAACGGGAATAGTGCCAGAGGATTGGCGTACTGCGCATGTTGTTCCATTGTTTAAAAAAGGGTTCAAAGAATAAACCTAGCAATTATAGACCTATTCGTTTGACGTCAGTGGTGGGCAAATTAATGGAAAGGATACTTAGAGATAATATATATAAGCATCTGGATAAACAGGGTCTGATCAGGAACAGTCAACATGGATTTGTGCCTGGAAGGTCATGTTTGACAAACCTTCTTGAATTTTTTGCAGCGGTAACTAGGGAAATTGATGAGGGTAAAGCAGTGGATGTTGTCTATATGGATTTCAGTAAGGCCTTTGACAAGGTTCCCCATGGAAGGTTGGTTAAGAAGGTTCAATCTTTGGGTGTTAATGGCGGAGTAGCAAGATGGATTCAACAGTGGCTGAATGGGAGATGTCAGAGAGTAATGGTGGATGGCTGTTTGTCAGGTTGGAAGCCGGTGACCAGTGGGGTGCCTCAGGGATCTGTGTTGGGTCCACTGTTGTTTGTTATTTACATCAATGATCTGGATGATGGGGTGGAAAATTGGATAAGTAAGTATGCAGATGATACTAAGATAGGTGGTGTTGTGGATAATGAAGTAGATTTTCAAAGTCTACAGAGAGATTTGGGCCATTTGGAAAAGTGGGCTGAAAGATGGCAGATGGAGTTTAATGCTGTTAAGTGTGAAGTGCTACATCTTGGCAGGACAAATCAAAATAGGACATACATGGTAAATGGTAGGGAATTGAGGAATGCTGTGGAACAGAGGGATCTAGGAATAACTGTGCATAGTTCCCTGAAGGTGGAATCGCATGCAGATAGGGTGGTAAAGAAAGCCTTTGGTGTGCTGGCCTTTATAAATCAGAGCATTGAATATAGGAGTAGGGAAGTAATGCTAAAATTGTACAAGGCATTGGTAAGACCAATTCTGGAGTATGGTGTACAATTTTGGTCGCCTAGTTATAGGAAGGATGTCAACAAAATAGAGAGAGTACAGAGGAGATTTACTAGAATGTTGCCAGGGTTCCAGCAACTGTTACAGAGAAAGGTTGAACAAGTTAGGTCTTTATTCTTTGGAGCGCAGAAGGTTAAGGGGGGACTTGATTGAGGTCTTTAAAATGATGAAAGGGATAGACAGAGTTAACGTGGATACGTTTTTCCCATTGAGGGTAGGGAAGATTCAAACAAGAGGGCATGACATGAGAATTAAGGGACAGAAGTTTCGGGGTAACGTGAGGGGGAACTTCTTTACTCAGAGGGTGGTGGCTGTGTGGAATGAGCTTCCAGCAGAAGTGGTGGAGGCAGGATCGATTTTAACATTTAAGAGTAAAGTGGATAGGTATATGGACATGAAGGGAATGGAGGGGTATGGTCTGAGTGCAGGTAGATGGGACTAGGGGAAAACAAATGGTCGGCACGGACTGGAAGGGCCGAGAGGGCCTGTTTCCGTGCTGTAATTGTTATATGGTTATATGGTAACATCCAGTCCTAATAATCAATCTAAGACTGTGGCCCCTGGTTCTGGACTCACCCAACATTGGGAAAATTTTTCCTGCATCTAGCTGGTCCAGTCCTTTTATAATTGTATATGTTTCTATAAGATCCCCACTCATCCTTCTAAACTCCAGTGAATACAAGCCTAGTCTTTTCAATCTTTCCTCATATGACAGTCCCACCATCCCACCAAATTGGTGAAAAGGAGGCAAACAAATTATCTAAGTTTGGAGAAGGAACACACCAGCAAACAAGAGACATGAGAGTACAGATTGGTGAGCCAGTCACGGAATTTACAGCAGTTATTTGCAGAAAGACAATTTGTGGAAGTACTGTTCAAGGGAAAAAAACCCAAGAATAATTATTGTTCAGTCCTATCATGATGCACTAAATATTCCTGTAAAACTAACAGTAAACCATTCAACAGCATCAACTCTATCACTAACTCCATCCAGGTGATTCTTTGGTTTCAAACCTCAAGCTTACTTTTATAGCCAGAAATTACTCCAAATAGTCCTTGCATAATTCACAGACGCAGTAGCTTTTTCATGCAAGGACTTTACTCAAATGTCTACTTCATTTGGAATAAAAGGAGGGAATTGATAGGCAAGTCATATGCATCACTGAATATGCAGCAGTCAGTGTCTGCTTTCAAATCCGATGAAAAATTGGCCGGGCAAGTTGGATGATCAGCCATGATCACATTGAATGGCGGTGCTGGCTCGAAGGGCCAAATGGCCTACTCTTGCACCTATTATCTATTGATAATGATTGGCGATCATGATAGAGTTTTGGTGGGCTGGTATGTTGATTTACCACTGTAAATTGGCCCTAGTGAGTAGGTGAATTATAAAATTGTGGAGAGAATTTTTTTTTAAATGTGAGTTAAATGGGTGATTGAATGGATGGGTTAGCAGAAACTAGGTCGGCTGATGGGTCTCTGTCTATGCTGTATCTCTCAATATCAGTAAGCAATGAAGCTATGCATCCCTTTGAGAAATAGAAGAGTCAAAGAGAAGATTTTTTTTCCTCTACTTTCGCAGAAGGTAGAAAAAAATGTCAGGCTGGCAGAGGGGATTATTTCAATATAAATAGGTTTACATTTACTCCAGCTATTTTTAAAACAGTACAAACAGTGCTAAAACCATACCCTTATGTTTTCAATTAGTATCATCTGGTGCTAATTATCCTGCCTCTCCTGGTAATTACCAAATAAATTGTTATCATGGTTACCCTTGAGGAAATAAAAAATTCATCCAACTCTGATACCTTATTTTTGTGTAAGATACTATGGTTTATTCTAAATTCATCCTCTCCCAATTAAAAGCTTGGTTTTAAAGATGGGGCCCTTTAGTGAATGTAAACAAGATTTCTCTTACCCAACATACATTTAAGATACTGTAGAAAGTATTTTGAAATCTTAGTGAGAGGTGAAATTTCTCAACTGGCTACAAACATCAGGAATTTAAAAATTATATTGTGAAGAATTTCATGTTTTATCATTAGACTAACAAAATTACATTTCTTTGACCATTTTTAGAAATTCCTGATGATGAATCCACTGTACACACAAAACTGCATCACAAGTATGTTTCAAGTTTTATGTCGAAGCCTACATGATAAACTTGAGGTCACCCCGAAATTCTGTAGGCTCTAATCTGTCCTGTTCACACATAACTCTACTCATTGGTGACCCATATTAACTTCTAAATTCCCAATGTCTTCAATTTACCACTTTCTTTCTGCTCAAACCCAATCCACCGTTTCTACAGTCGTTTGCAGATACTGATTCTAGCTCGTCAACTCTGACCTTTATAAATTCCCAAACCTTCACTTCATCTAAACTGCATACTCTGGAATTCTCCTCATTTCCCTTTCAGACTCTAATAGCCATCTGTTTGACCACTAATTATCCCCATGAGATATCTTTTTGCATTATTATGCCATTATTAAGTCCAAGGTGACATTGTTTTGCTATTGTTAATATGTAAAGGCATTTATTCAAATAATAAAAACTATGAAATGGTTTCATACTACCCCAAAAAGTGTTAGTAGAAAACGATAAATATTGCATTGCAGGAAATAGGATTTTTCTTGTAATTCTGATTTAATGTGAAACTACCGGATGTTCATTGGGACCAGACCAGAATCACAAGACCTTATTAATGTAGACAATGATTGATAAGCTTGTTCTACTGTTGGTTGATTAGGGTTCAGATAGGCAACGGTTAACTGTTGCATATTTTGATTAAAGTCCAGGGGCAATGAGTTTTCTTTTAAGAGGAAAGCTTCAGCAGATGTTTGCTGCTCTCGTTGTAATTAGTCTTACCCACTGATAAAGGATAAAGACGTGAGATGCAGCTGAGCAACTGTCTACAGTAGATACTATTCATTTTCTACAGCTTATATTGAAGTGGGAGCGCCAGCTCCTGGTTGATATCCAATAAGAAAATACAATTCCACATCAGGAAAGGATATTTTCCTTATGATGGAGTGCTTGCTACTAACATTCAGGGTGAACAGAATGAGTAATGCAGATGTGGTTTCATGGGATAACTGATATCCATAAAGCTACTCCAGCATGAAGTCAGTTCAATGCAAAGGGAACACATTGTGAAGGGAATACCTAGTATTACAGTTACAGCTCAACTTGAAATCAAGGCATGATTTAAAATCTAGATTAATTATCTACAAAGGAAAATTATGCACAATTGTTCAAATATTATTTGTGTCGATAACCACTGAAAAAAAACATTAACTTTGGGGTGGTTCAGATCATTATGAATGTCGTACGAGTGAGAAATCCAACAACTTGGTTCATGTTATTTCTTTCAAACATTCTTTTCAATCCTCCATTTTTTTTTGTAATTCTAAGGCATGTATTTTAAACCATGGAGTACTAACAAATGTCATAATTGTTGAATGCACAAGTGTGGTCATTTGGGCTCATTTAAAGCAAATAGCACATACATCCTGACACATCTTGATATGTGATTTCCTGCACAACAACAACAAAAATTGTCAAGAGAACATAATAACACACTTTTTCATAATTGCATAGGAAAATATACGCTACTACAAGATGGCAGTACACAAGACAATTTAAATTTCTATAATCACAACTCCACTAATGACTATACATTTACATTTGCACTACCATCCTCCCACTGGGATTGATACAGCTGTTGAACAGATTTAACCCATTTTATGTGAATTATCATGATAATCAACAACAAAAGTGGAAATGGTAGGACGAGGAAGTGGTAAACATTATGTTGGCAAAGTTATTCATTTACAAAGAAACATAGAAAATAGGTGCAGGAGTAAGTCCTTTGAGCCAGTATCACTATTCAATATGACCATGGCTGATCATCTAAAATCAGTACCCCGTTCCTGCTTTCTCTCCATACCCCTTCATTCCGTTAGCCCTAAGAGCTAAATCTAACTCTTGAAAAATTGAGAAATCTATTTGTGCTCTCTCTTGAAAAATTGAGAAATTTATGCTGGGAATGGAGCAGCTGGGCTTATATACTCTGGAGTTTAGAAGAATGAGAGGATATCTTATTGAAACATATAAGATTGTTAAGGGTTTGGACATGCTAGAGGAAGGAAACATGTTCCCGATGTTGGGGGAGTCCAGAACCAGGGGCTACAGTTTAAGAATAAGGGGTAAGCCATTTAGAACGGAGATGCAGAAACATTTTTTCACACAGAGAGTTGTGAGTCCGTGGAATTCTCTGCCTCAGAGGACGGTGGAGGCCAGTTCTCTGGATACTTTCAATAGAGAGCTAGATGGGGCTCTTAAAGATAGCGGAGTTAGGGGATATGGGGAGAAGGCAGGAACGGGGTACCGATTGGGGATGATCAGCCATGATCACATTGAATGGTGGTGCTGGCTCGAAGGGCCGAATGGCCTACTCCTGCAACTATTGTCTATTTCAGAAGGGGCATAAGGATGCAGACACCAGAAGCCAACTATAGATGCAGGTATCTGGAGGAAAACACATAGTGCTGGAGTAACTCAGCAACATTAGACTTTAAACTTTAGAAATACAGTGCGTAAACAGGCCCTTTGGCCCACCGAGTCCGTGCTGACCAGCAATCACGCCATACACTATCACTATCCTACACACTAGGAACAATTTACAATTTTCTGAAGCTATTTAACCTACAAACCTGTACGTTATTTGGAGTGTGGGAGGAAACCAGAGTGCCCAGAGAAAATCCATGCAGGCACAGGGAGAATGTTCAAAATCCATACTGACAGCACCTGGAGTCTGGTTCGAACCCAGGTCTCTGGTGCTGCAAGTTAGCAACTCCACCGCTGTGCCACTGTGCTGCCCAGCACGGGCGTTATTTGTGGGAGGCTTTCGACAAGGTCCCACATAAGAGATCAGTATGCAAACTTAAAGCACAAAAGGGGAGATGCAACAAGACCTGGGTGTCATGGTACACCAGTCATTGAAAGTAGGCATGCAGGTGCAGCAAGCAGTGAAGAAAGCGAATAGTATGTTAGCATTCATTAGCAAAAGGATGTGAGTATAGGAGTAGGGAGGTTCTACTGCAGTTGTACAGGGTCTTGGTGAGGCCACACCTGGAGTATTGCGTACAGTTTTGGTCTCCTAATCTGAGGAAAGACATTCTTGCCGTAGAAGGGAGTACAGAGAAGGTTCACCAGACTGATTCCTGGGATGTCAGGACTTTCATATGAAGAAAGGCTTGTACTCGCTAGAATTTAGAAGATTGAGGGGAGATCTCATAGAAACTTACAAAATTCTTAAGGGGTTGGACAGGCTAGATGCAGGAAGATTGTTCCCGATTTTGGGGAAGTCCAGAACAAGGGGTCACAGTTTAAGGATAAGGGGGAAGTCTTTTAGGACCGAGATGAGAAAAACATTTTTCACAGAGAGAGTGGTGAATCTCTGGAATTCTCTGCCACAGAAGGTAGTTGAGGCCAGTTCATTGGCTATATTTAAGAGGGAGTTAGATGTGGCCCGTGTGGCTAAGGGGATCAGGGGGTATGGAGAGAAGGCAGGTACGGGATACTGAGTTGGATGATCAGCTATAATCATATTGAATGGCAGTGCAGACTCCTGCACCAATTTTCTATGTTTCTATGAATAGATAGGTGAAGTTTCCAGGTCTGGACTTCTTTAGACTGCCTACAGTGGGGGAGGGGGGGGGGGTGGAATACGCTGGAAAAGAGGTGGCAGGACTAAGCATGGCAAATGATAGGTGGATACAGGAGATGGGGTGTTGAATGGCAGATATGTCTAGTCTACACTGTCTCAGCAATGTAAAATAGGCCACATCGTGAGCCCCGAATGTAGTACATGAGGTTTGATGAGGTGCATCTAACTTTGTCTCAACTGGAAGGACTACTGTGGACCCTGGAAGGGGGTGAAGGGGGAGGTATAGGGACTGGTGTTACATCTCCTGTGGTTTTTGGAAAAATACCTGTGGAGGTTGGGTGGGAAGGGACGAGTGAACCAAGAAGTTGCATAGGGAGCCATCTCTGTGGAAAAAGGAAAGGGGTTGGGATGGGAAGATGTGACAAGTAATGGGAACACATTGAAGGTGGAAGAAATGTCAGAGAATGGCATGTTGGATGCAGAGGCTGTTGGGATGAAAGGTAAGGATCAGGGGAACTGAGGGTTCCGAGGGAACTGAAGCGGGAGAATCCGGTACAGAAATGTTGTGCAGAACTGGCTGAGGAAACAGATGAGATCTTTCGTGACTGTGTTGAAGTGCTTCAAGAGACTGGTGATGGCACACATTAACTTCAACTTCACAGCCAGCCTTGATCCACTGCAGCTTGCTTACCATCAACAGATGCAAACTTCCTGGTCCTAAGTTCATCTCTGGAACACCAAGACAACAAGGACTCTTACATTAGACTCCTATTTATCGACTATAGCTCTGCCTTCAACACCATAATCCCATCCAAACTACTCTCCAAACTGCTGGACCTAGCAATCAGCTGCTCCCTCTGCCACGATCTTTGACTCGCATATCATAATCAGTGAAGATAGGTGACAATGCCTCCTCCACAATAATTCTCAACACTGGTGCACCGCAAGAATGTGTTCTCAGTCTCCGACTGCACTCACAGTACATTCACGACTGTACAATCAAACTGCATATATAAGTTTTCAGATGACACCATTGTGGTGTACCGGATCACAAACAATTATAAATTCCAGGAAGGAGAGAACTTAGTAACATGGTGTCAGGACAATAACCTCTCCCTTAATGTCAGCAAGATGAATTAATTATTTATTAACTTAAGGAAGCATGGTGTACATGCCAAATGAGTAGCAATAGTGCGAATGTGGAAATGCTACAGAGCTTCATGTTTCTTGGCATAAATATTATCGATGACCTATCATGAAGCAACCATATAATGCAACAGCCAAGACAGCACACCAACACCTCTACTTCCTTTGGAGACTGAGAAATTTGGCATAACGCTTACAAACTTCGATAGATGGACCATAGAAAGCATATTGTCCGGTTGCATTGCAGCTTGATTTGGGAATTACTCTGCCCAAGATCACAAGAGAATACAGAGAGATGTAAATGTAGCATCACACAGACCAGACTTCCCACCACTTTTTCACACAGAGAGTTGTGAGTCTGTGGAATTCTCTGCCTCAGAGGGTGGTGGAGACAGGTTCTCTGGATCGGGGAACTGATTGGGGATGATCAGCCATGATCATATTGAATGGCGGTGCTGGCACGAAGGGCCAAATGGCCGACACCAGCACCTATTGTCTATTGTCTATATCTGATCTGTTTGAATAACCTGCAAAACAAAGCTTTTCACTGTCCATCGGTACACATGAAAATAATAAACAAACCGGAACTCTTGTTCTGTCCTTGTTCTGTCTGGGGATAAGAAGAGTGAGAGCAGAACAGTGGGACATAGAGATGTGGGTGAGGGAACCATCTACAACAGGGGAAGGGTAGTTGGAAACCAGGTTTACTGAAGGAAGAGAGCATCTTGGATGTCCTAGAGTGGGAAGCCTCATCTTGGGTGAATATGTGGCATAGTTGGAGAAATTGGGTATAAGGGATGACATCCTTGTAAGAGACAGGATGGGAGGAGGTACAGTCAAGATTACTGTGGGAGTCAGTGGGTTTGTTGTAGACATTGTTGATAGTCTGGCCCTTGTGATTGAGACAATGAGATCAAGATAAGAGAGGTGTCAGAGATTTAGTTCAGATCGGTTTCTGAGATTGCTATGAATTGATGAGAATAATTTAGAGTTGGACTCATTTGGATGCTAACTGATTAACAGCATTAAAAACTCAAATGACAGAATAAGTTATTTATCATTTTTAGCCATATTTAGAGAATTTATATTTTCCATGTCTTTATAGGCAAGATTAGATGAATTATTCCTATCTCGCTTCTGGTAGGATAAGGATACTACTCAAAATCTGGAATGCATCTTCTTTCATGTTCAGCGATGCAGGATATTTTCATCTTCCTTGCCGGAAACGGTACTATTTTAAACCTCATGTGTAGGAAAGAACAGCAGATACTGGTTTAAATCGAATGTAGACACAAAATGCTGGAGTAACTGACCGGGACAGGCACCATCTCTGGCGAGAAGGAATGAGTGACATTTCGGGTCAAGAAAAAGTGTCTCAACCTGAAACGTCACCCATTCTTTCTCTCCAGAGATGCTGCTGTCCTGCTTAGTTACTCCAGCATTTTGTGCCTGCCTATCTTAAACCTCACCTCTCTTCAGTCCAAGTAAATACATCCAGGTGACCCATGTTATCAAATCATCTTGTCTCTTTTGGATATATTTAATTTAGAGATACAGCATGGAAACACCTATGCAGATCATTGATCAAACATCTACACTAGTTCACCAGTGATCTACACTAATTTTCCATTGTAAAATTGCTCCTAATGTGTAGGCAGAGTCTAATTAACCTACATACCTGCATGTTTTTAGTATGTGGGAGGAAACTGGAGCACCCAGAGGATACCCACGCAGTCACAGGCAGAATGTGGAAATTCCCCACAGATAGCACCCATTGTCAAGATCAAACCCGGGTCTTTGCATGAGGCAACAGCTATACCAGCTGTGCCACTCTGCTGCCAGTTGCTAATTTATATGATTTTACATGAAGTAGACAAGAAAGTTTAAAGGAAGGAGCAACTACAATAAAGTGTGGAACTTTTGTCATTAACTGGCATCTTACATATTGTTGATCTACCACACAAAATCCCTAATTTCCTTTCGTAAATCTGTATAATGTGTTTCAAAAGCTCTCCCCTTTGGTATTAATCACTTCACACTGCTGGTATTCGTGTGTGGAAGATATTTAAACATAGATCAGCAGGACCGGCCTTGGACCAATTGGGCCCCATGCCTAAGGGAGCCCTGTGCTAGGCTGGTGGGCAACACCCTCTATCCCCTCAGCAGCAACCCCAGTGGGTGAAATTCCTCACCGACAATTACACAGTCCGACGGTTAATTCTCAATACTGTCACCGGTGATGGAAATGGGGGAGGGGGTTCACAGGGGGACGGCGTTCCCCTACTTTTCAGTTTCCAGCTCGGGTTTAATGAGTACAGCAGAAAGATTCAACTGAGACGAAAATGATTTGTTAACTGTAACTGTTAGCACTTGTTAACAGCCAGTAGTTAACACGTAGTTATACAATGTGTCACCATTACATCGATCTGCATTCCTCAGTCAATATAATTGTGTTTTGACCAAGTATTAATGACGCCGCGTTCCTTTAAATAAAATTCACGGCAGAATTTCTTAAAACTTACTGTCATTAAAGGCACCGGACCGCGAGCACGGGCTTCTTCTGTGCAGGCAATCATTCACCCACGTTATTTAAAGAAGGAACTGCAAATGCTGGAACAATCGAAGGTAGACAAAAATGCTGGAGAAACTCAGCAGGTGAGGCAGCATCTCACCCACTGAGTTTCTCCAGCATTTTTGTCCACCCACGTTTTTTAGCAATTTGTACCCGTCATTTAGGGATGTTATATGAATTTTTTTTTAATAAGTTTATGCGTGTTGTTTTCTCTCTCTTCTTCAAGGTTAGTTCTTCTGTTTGCATTTATTTGCTTCAGTTTTATTTAGTGTTATTTATCACGTTGTGGTTGTAGCTTTTGAACAATTTAAACGTATCGGATTTTAAAAATTCATATAAATTCATACTCTTGTCCGAGCGCCAAATCCCTTCAGCTGTACCGGCAACTGAAGCTACGGGTGGATCAGTAGACCTTGAAGAAGCATTGACATTTTGTTTTTATGTAGAGGTGTAATAGAGAAGGGTTCCTGACCGTGAGCTCACTGACTGAATGATACAGACATCCTGACTGAAAATCATACCCTTCCGATCAATTATTTTAGGATAAGCCTTTCTAGAGAACATGCTACTTTTTGCTTTGCCCATTTTCAAAATATAGAATTTTGAATTTAGCGTTTGATTGGTACAAGGCTCGTAATATCTTATTTTTACACATTTCTACTTTTGGGTATGTATGTGGCAATTATGGCTCATGGAATTTTCTCCCACACTACTAGTTATATTCGTAACAACATATTTAAATACGTGAAATTTTCGATCTTTCCCAACCCCTTAAAAAATGCCTGAAGAAGGGGCCCGACCCTAAACGTCGCCCAGCCATTCCCTCCATAGATAGACACAAAATGCTGGAAAAACTCAGCGGGTCAGGAGCATCGCCGGAGAGAATGAATAGGTGACGTTTTGGGTCGAGACTCTTCTTCGGTCCCTCCCTAGATCCAGCCTGACCTGCTGAGTTCTCCAGCACTTTATGTTTTGCTCTTAAAATAAATCCATGGTCTGTTGAAGAAACAACACGATAGACCCCTCTGGAAGTGCAAGTTTTGCTGTACACTTCATACTGTAGAACACATCATAATACACCTTGAGTGAATTAATGGGGTTAGATTATTTTTTTAATCTGTTGTCTAGAATTAATCGATACCTACCCTATGTACCTTATATCAGATTTAAATCAGAATTCCGATTTTTTTTGTTTTCCTATTTGTCAATTTTTTGTGCCCGATTATTTGACGGCCAATCAACCGCTGTCTCTGAGGGGGTTGCTTCCAATCACTGACCAGCTTCCCTTAAAATTCCCGTCCAATCAACAAATTGGTTTCCTTCCGTCCAATCAGCCGCTGTCTCCAAGGGCATTGTGTCAAATCACATAATGCACTGGTCACTCGGCGGCCAATCAGACACAGTCTCTGAGGGGCATTGTGCCCAATCACTGACCAGCTTCACTTAAAATTCCAGTCCAATCAACAAATCGGTCTCCTCCCGTCCAATCAGCCGCTGTCTCCAAGGGCATTGTGTCCAATCACATAATGCAATTTAATGGTAATTAGCAGCTACGGTTGTCCACTGGGACAACCGGGGTCATTGATGTAATGGTGTAGCCTAGATGGTTACGCTGACTTCCACTGGTCTGTCCATCTCGTCTTGACCCAGGCGGCCTTAGAAGCGCCAGTCGGTGTTGTGCAGAGCAGCTCTTGCGTGGCAAAGGGGTGCCGTGACATGAGGCGCACTCGTCGTGGTGTCTCTGTGACGATCTGATGGAGGAGGTGGGATTCACTGGTCTGCGCCTTTTGAGAGAGGGCCAGCGTTGCTGCTTCTCGTCTGATGTTGGCTGGGGCGATGCCAGCGAGGACGGGCAGTTGGTTTACTGGGGTGGCTCGTAGGCATCCGGAGACAGTCCGCAGGGCGCTGTTGAGGGCAGCATCCAGCTTCTTGGCGTGAGGGCTACGGCGCCAGACCGGGGCGCAGTACTCGGCGGCTGAGACACCAGGGCCACTGTGGACATGCGCAGTGTCGCCGCCGTGGCTCCCCATGTGGGGCCGGCTAGGCAGCGTATCAGTGCGGCACGGGTGCGTGTCTTTGCCTTGGCACCTTCCTGGTGTTTGAATGACAACGTTCTGTCGAGCTTCACACCGAGGTACGTGGGGACTGGCTGGGACCGTAACCGGGCGTTATCCACCATGACGTTCATCTCACGGGTCGCCTCCCTGTTGTTGAGGTGGAACGTTGAAAATGCTGCCTTACCCATGCTGGGGACCCATGCTGGTGAACGAGGTCTGATTGACCTGGACGATGACACGTTGTCCTGGCTCGCCTCAGAGCTGCAGGTCTAAAAGACATATGACAGAAGAAGAAGCAGTTACGGTAAAGGTTGGAAGCCAGCGGAGGTACTGACAGTCAGACGAGAGCAGGAGAGATTAAGACAGTGTATAATCCATAGCACCTCGGTGTACAATTTCATAATATATAGTAAATAACAGGGTTGACACACCTTGGCTGGGAACCTGGAGCTCACTAAAATTGTTCCCAATTTGGCACCGCACCTCCAAAGGCAGGCCCTGTAGATCAGCACGTGGTTTGGTTTGCCATTTATGAGTTGTGGACATGCTGATTGTTCACTCCAATAATCTTTTAATATTAACTTTATCCTTACTCACATTGATATAATTCACAAAGCACACACTCTTCCCTTTTCTAGCTTTTGAAAGCACTTTAAACATTTGTACATTAATTTTTGTTATTCCCCAACTACAGACTTTGTACAATTGATTTTAGCTTTCAAGATACCTCAAGAATATGTTTTTTCTAATTTTGCATTAGTTTGTATTGAATCTCTAAATCCAATCATTAATACAAATTCCAGTGGCATCCACATTGTTCTTCATCTGGGTAGGATTCACTCAACCAGTACCAACTTTTTTTCTCAACTTCAATTTATTTTCCCCATTTTTAAAATTGATTCCAAATCAAGCAATTATGTTGTAGAAATTAGCGTAAGGCTTGAAAACCGAAATCTATGGGAAATTAGAAGCTGTCATGATGTACCACCCATCTTCCCACCAAAATCAAAACATCTAGATCTGTGCATTCTGTTGCAGATTCATTTATTTTTAAAAATCAGTTTAATATTCAAATAAATCTCACATTTTCCCATTAGTTTGTACACAATTAAAATGAAAATAATGATAGTGGTTCTGCATTTTGTAAAAATTGACACTATATTGATGAAATTATCTTAAATAACTCCTTTGCAATTCCTAATTTACCTCAAAGTACTCCTGTTTCTATTAATAGTTCAGGATAAATATGACCTGCTGTTTTAATCATTCTCATTCATTTCCATCCAGATTATTAATCCCAACTAGTTTTTTAAGCCTTTGGCTATATCTAACCAAGTAATTATTTTGAGACCGATGCTGACTACTCACAGGATAATTTCTGGATATAATCAAAAATATATTAATATAAAATTTGAATTCAAATTTTTTTTCTCAAATTAATTACCCTCAAATGCAAATCAGTGTCAAATTAAGTTGTTTTTTTAAGTTAATATGATAAAATTGAATTATCTCTTCAATGACTTGTATGATGATCATTCTCTGGCAGTGAAGGGCTCTCAACCAATGAACTAGTAAAATGTGTACTATCTGGACTCAGAGTATTCAAAACCCATTCCAGTAAAGATTTCCGTTCCCCATCAAGATAAGGTTCTGCTTGGAAGTATGCATATATTTAAAAAATAATTCACTAATACATATTGTTGGGCTTTGGCAGTCAAGAATTTCTGGACTTGAATACTCAGAAAATTGTACAGCACATTGTGGATTTTTTTCTTTATGGTTTCTTCCTGTCAGTCATAAAAAAAAAATAATTCTGGTTCTAATTACAGTTGTACATTAACATTCACTGTTTGTTGTTCAGAAAAATATAACGATACATAACAATATATTCACCAAAACAAACCATCAAATGTCACAGCTCCCAACAATTAGTAGTTAAGAGACCTTCATCTGCAGCCTATTATCTGAATTACAAAATAGTATTCACCACGACCAAAACCTAAAATAATTCAGTGAAAGATATTTCACCCCCCTCCCCCTTTTTCTATTCCCTTTCATGGAAGTCGTTCCAGTAATGGAGAAAATATTTAAAACTGAAAAAATCTAGAACAAGAACGGAGAACACTGGAAGAATAAATGGAGGGTTCGCCAAATGTTCTTCACTCCGAGTTCTTCCACAATTCTATCTTTGTTTAAAACTGAAAGGCGGTGGATTCCTATTCTATTTGCCTTTTTGGTCTGATTAAAATCGCAATATATTCTGTATCATGAACCCATACTGATATGTCAGAGCTGTTTAAGATGTGATGTTGCATTTCTTATATTAGATTAGATACAGCATGAAAGCATGCCCTTTGGCCCACCAAATCCACGCTGACCAGCAATTGCCTGTACCCTAGTTCTATCCTCAACACTAGGAACAAATTACAGAAGCAAATTAACCTACAACCTGCATGTCTTTGGAATGTGTGAGGAAACCGGAGCACCCGGAGAAAACCCATGAGGGCACAGAGAGAACATACAAACTCCATACAGTCAGCACCTGTAGTCATGATCAAATCCAGGTCTCAGGCGCTGTAAGGCAGCACCTCTACCTTTGCGCTTCTGGTGGTCTCTTGAAGAGCATTAAAGTGGATAAATCCGCAGGACCTAATAGGTTATATCCCAGGTTAATGAGTGAGGCAAGAGAGATTGACAATAGGCAATAGACAATAGACAATAGGTGCAGGAGTAGGCCACTCAGCCCTTCGAGCCAGCACTGCCATTCAATGTGATCATGGCTGATCATCCCCAATGAGTACCCCGTTCCTGCCTTCTCCCCATATCCCCTGACTCTGCTATTTTTAAGAGACCTATCTAGCTCTCTCTTGAAAGCATCCAGAGAACTTTATTGCCTTCATCACAGTGAGGAATGTGGAATCCACTGTGATGGGTGTTTGTGTTAACTTTTATGTGGTTGTGTGTCTTGTTGCTTTTCACTAAGTATGGCTGTATGGTAACTCAAATTTCACCGTATCTTAATTGGTATATGTGACAATAAACTAACATTGAATTGATGATGTCAGGGTACCTTTGCTCATGTCTGAAGAAGGGTCTCGACCCGAAACGTCGCCTATCTCCTTCGCTCCTTAGATGCTGCTGCACCCGCTGAGTTTCTCCAGCATTTTGTGTAACCCTCGATTCTCCAGCATCTGCAGTTTCTTCGTTTACCTTTGCTCATTTTAGTTTTTCCCTCCTCCAAGGGATAAAATAATGAATACAAAATAATGAACAATCTCTAATTATTAGCTATTTGTTATCAGTGTTATATTGACAGACAAGCGAATTTAGATTTAGAGAAGCAGAAATTGTAATAAAGGAATCAGAAAATAAATTGAAAGCTTGAGATTCTGCAACATATGTTCTGAACAGGCCACATTTTTCTACACATTAGTGAAAAAAGGAGAAAACTGGTTAAAATATAAAATGACTGGAACAAAGTACGAAAGTCATCCTTTTCTCATAGGCAATCTTAAGGATGACTTACTGTACTTCATGCGGTACTTTGAGCTCTGAGGAAGATAATAAAGCCAACATGAAAAGTGCAGGCTCTTCTACAGATATGACAGGCAGTGACCAGCTGGGTCGGTAGGCGAGTGGGCAGTTAGTGAGCTGATCCGTCCCTTCCACCTTTGGCTTTGTGTTCACCAAATGCATATCTCAATACTATTCTGATTGTTTCTATGCATTGAAAGGTCATGCCCAGACTCTCGCAATCTGTTGCCATGTTACATTTCAATAGACAATAGGTGCAGGAGTAGGCCATTCGACCCTTCGAGCCAGCACTGCCATTCAATGTGATCATGGCTGATCATCCCCAATCAGTACCCCGTCCCTGCCTTCTCCCCATATCTCCCGACTCCACTATTTTTAAGAGCCCTATCTAGTTCTCTCTTGAAAGCATCCAGATAACCTGCCTCCACTGCCCTCTGAGGCAGAGAATTCCACAGACTCACCACTCTGTGAGAAAAAGTGTTTCCTCGTCTCCGTTCTAAATGGCTTACTCCTTATTCTTAAACTGTGGCCCCTGGTTCTGGACTCCCCCAACACTGGGAACATGTTTCCTGCCTCTAGCATGTCCAAAGATTGCTGGGTCCTTGACAAAGAGCTTTGTTTCTTCTCTATCCAGAAGCAAGGTCCTGTGTGGTTAGAGAGAAGCTATAGAGTATGGTGTTGTCTTGTTTAACAGAATCGGAATAATACTGGAAACTATACGCTGTTCCCTCCCTCCCTTAGGAAAATCTGACGACGCTGCCATTTTCCTGCTGCCGAGTATAAACAAAGGATAATTCGGGAAGCGACAGTGACGAGGGATGTAAAGCGGTGGTCCGACCAGTCAGAGGCCATGCTGCAAGATGCACTGACAGATGTTCGACTGGAATATGTTCCAAGCAAGTTCCAGTGACGTCAGTGAGTTCGCGGAAGCGGTCATGGACTTCATCGCAAAAATAGCCAATAACATCGTCCCCACGGTATGGGTTAGCACCTTTCCAAATCAAATACCCTGGGTGGACAGATCCATTCATGTTGCCCTGAATGCCCGCACCGCTGCCTGCAACTCGGGCCTGGCATCCGGAAATATGGACGTCTACAAGGTAGAGTACTACTGACTGCGAAGGGGCGAGTACTTCAGTCTTGTGCTACGCAGCTAGCTTCAGTGCTCTCTACAATATTCAACCTCTCCCTGGCCAAGTCCATGGTCCCTGCCTGCTTCAAAAGATCCATCATTGTACCTGTACCAAAAGATGCCTCCCCAGCTTGTCTGAATGACTACCGTCCGGTGGCCCTCACCTTGATAGACATGAAATGCTTTGAGAGGCTGGTCAAGAAACACATCTGCGCCTTCCTCCCTCGCAACATAGACCCTCTACAATATGCATACCATCCGAACAGATCCACGGACGATGCAGTCTCCCAGGTTCTGCACACCGCTCTCTCTCACCTTGACAGCCAGAAGGGGGGGCTATGTGAGGATGCTGTTCATAGACTTCAGTTCAGCCTTCAACACGATAGTCCCCACCAGACTTGCTGAGAAGATGCTGGAATTGGGGCTGAACACCCCCCTGTGTGCCTGGGTCCTGGACTTTCTAACCCCCAGGCTCCAGGTAGTCAAGATGGGATGAAATACATCGAAGTCCCTCACCCTGAGCACAGGATCCCCCCAGGGTTGCGTCCTCAGCCCCCTACTGTACTCCCATGACTGTGTGGCTAGGTTCAGCTCCAACTCTATAATCAAGTTTGCTGATGACACTGTAGTGATGGGCCTGATCACCGATAACGATGAGAAGGCCTACCGCGAGGAGGTGGCTGATCTGGCACTCTGGTGTCAGGACAACAGCCTCCTCTTGAATGTCAAAAAAACTAAGGAGCTGATCGTGGACTTTAGGAGGGCACATCATCCGAGGACGTACACACCATTGAGGATAAATGGGGATACTGTGGATAGGGTGAGCTGCTTTAAATACCTGGGAGTCCACATGTCTGAGGATCTGACATGGACATCACACGCTGCCACACTGGTGAGTAAGGCAAGGCAGCGCCTTTACCACCTCAGGCAATTGAGGAAATTCAGAGTGTCTCTGAGGATCCTCCAGTACTACTCAGTAGCTGTGGAAAACATCTTGTCTGGAAACATCACAATTTGGTTTGGGAACTGCTCTGCCCAGGACAAGAAGGCTCTGCAGAGAGTAGTGCGTTCGGCCCCCTGCAGGAACTCTATATCAGAAAGTGCAGATCCAGAGCCAACAAGATCATGGGGACCCCTACCATCCCAGCAACAGACTGTTCCACCTGCTACGGTCAGGCAAAGGCCTCCATTGCCATGCTGTGAAAACAGAGATGATGAGGAGTTTCTTCCCAGAGGCCATTAGGACTGTAAACTCCCATCTCACCAGGGACTAACTTACTGTACTAATTTACTGTTGTGTGGTGTCTTTTTAAATTGCTGTTTCTTTTTTTTTTCTCCCACAATCATGTAATTCTGATTCCGTTCCATTCTGTTTTGTAGTTTTTTGCACAATCCGCAGGCATTGCCACTTTTCATTTCACTGCACATCTCTTACGCGTATGTGAGGAATAAACTCCCCCTCCCATTCCGTATCCGACCTCTCGGTCCTGGGCCTCCTCCATGGCCTGAGTGAGCAACACCGCAAGTTGGAGGAACAGCACCTCATATTCCGCTTGGGGAGTCTGCATCCTTTGGGCTTGAACATTGAATTTTCTCAATTCTGTTAACCCCTGCTGTCTCCTCCCCCTCCCACCTCTCCCTCAGCCCTCGGGCCCTGGCATTCCCTTTATCTCTATCTCCCTCCCCCACCCTAGTCGCACTAGCTTCTCATTTTCACACCACAAACAGCTTACAATGGCTTGTTCCCTTTATCATCGATACTTTTTTGCATATCTTTCATTCATTGTTCTTTATCTCTCCACATCACCGTCTATATCTCTCGTTTCCCTGATCCCTGACCAGTCTGAAGAAGGGTCTCGACCCGAAACGTCGCCTATCTCCTTCGCTCCTTAGATGCTGCTGCACCCGCTGAGTTTCTCCAGCTTTTTGTATAACCCCCAATAAACTTGACTTGACTGTTCGACCTCGTATTAGTGGTAGGAAGATACTGGAGCATTTTCTAGGGATAGGATGTACATGCATTTGAAAGAGAACCTCTATGAGGGGATAATCAGCATGGATTTGTAGGGGTTAGGTCACGTCTTACAAACTCAATTTAGTTTTCTGAGGAGGCATTGAAAAAGGTCGAAGGTTGGGTAGTGGATGTTGTTTACGTGGACTTCAATAAGGCATTGCACAAAATCTCCCATAGTAGGCTGATTCACAAGTTTAAGATACATTGAATCTCCATCACTTTTTAGTTTGTATTCATAACTGACTTACCCATAGAAGACAGGCAATAGTAGTGGAAAGGTGTTATTTTGGCCAGAGGTCAACAAATGGTGTTCCTCATGGATCAGTGCTGGGACCTCTGTCTTTTGCGATTTATATAAATGACTTGGATGAAAATTGTAGATGGGTTGGTTAGTAAATGAATGAATTAATAAGTTTATTGGCCAAGTATATTCACATACAAGGAATTAGCCTTGGTGCTCCGCCCAAAAGTGACATTACCTACAGTGACAGGAATGCCACATAAAACATTATCAATTAAACATCTGAAATAAAATACCAAGCAAAAGGAGGCTACGGATTGTTGGTTATTGAGTAGAGCTACTACTTGTGGAAAAAAGCTGTTTTTATGTCTGGCTGTGGCAGCTTTGACAGTCTGGAGTTGCCTTCCAAAGGGAAGTGATTTAAAGAGTTTGTGGCCAGGTTGAGAGGTGTCAGAGATGATCTTACCCGCTCGTTTCCTAGCCCTTGCAGTGTACAGTTCGTCAATGGAGGGAAGGTTGCAGCCAATAACCTTCTCAGCTGATCGGACGATCAGCCATGATCTCAATCAATCAGCCACACAGAGAGTGGTGAGTCTCTGGAACTCTCTGCCACAGAGGGTAGTTGAGGCCAGTTCATTGGCTATATTTAAGAGTGAGTTGGATGTGGCCCTTGTGGCTAAGGGGATCAGAGGGTATGGAGACAAGGCAGGTACGGGATACTGAGTTGGATGATCAGCCGTGATCATATTGAATGGCGGTGCAGGCTCGAAGGGCTGAATGGCCTACTCCTGCACCTAATTTCTATGTTTCTATGATCACAATGAATGGCGGTGCTGGCTCGAAGGGCCAAATGGCCTCCTCGTGCACCTATTTTCTATGTTTCTATGATTCGCTACAGCCTCCGGATGTAATGCTTGGTGGCTGAGCCAAACCAGACGATGATGGAGAATTTTTGTCATCTTTTGAAGATGACAAAAATTGGTGGTTGCTGACAGTGATGACAGTTGTCAAAGCTTGTGGCAGGATATGGATCAGTTGCAGAAATGGCAGATGGAGTTTAATCCAAATGTGAGGGCTTGTATTTTGTTAGTCAACATAATAGTGGTGTTTAAGAGGATTTTAGATAAGCACGAACTTGCAGGAAAATGAGGGGCATGAATCATGTGTAAACAGAAGGGATCGGTTTAATTTGGCATCATGATCAGCACATACATTGCAGACTCAAAGCTTTTACCGTGCAGTGTTGTTCTATGTTCAGAACATATTTTGCATACCATGTGGCATTTCCACATAAACCAAATTTGTTATTTCTAAGAATTTAAATACTTTCCAGTTGTTCTAGCGGCCTTTAATCATTCATTGGTTTCAATTCATCACATCTAAAAGTTGAGGAATACTTAAACCAATTTCATGGAGGACAAGCACAATATTGAATATGAAGATATGTTAATCACTTTCACATGATTTAACACTTACTGAATGACTTGTGCATGAATCATCAAATACAAAATATGAATGGATGCTTTCATCCACCATTTCATGAAAACAGGTGTGTAATCCTTGCTCCAAAATGGGTGCTGAAAAAAGATACAAATCAACACACCATTACCCAATGACCAGCACCCTTGTAATACATGAGCCTCCAGGGCCCTCCACAATCACCTCCAAGTTAGCTGCCAAAAAGTGCCCCAAAATCAGTGAAGATCCAATTATGTGAAGGCAAGTATACATTATCTTAACTACGTGCCAACTGCAGGAGAAATACAGCACCAAGTGGTATACATGGCTTTTGTTGACCACAATAAAGGGTTTAATTCTGCCTACAGTGGAGCATTCAGTTTCCCACAGACATTTGTCACCATCTTAGATTTGCTTCATCATGGCACACAACCACAATCATAAACAGATCCACAACAAAGTCATTCCCTAATGCTGGGTATCAAACTATGCTCGATTACTTTCCTAACACAACTTCACCCTCCTTAGGTGCGAGGAATCAGAGAACCCCAATTTAACTGATGGAAGGTGCATATCACCTCACTGCCCACTCCATCAGGCACCTTCTGCTCCATGTAGATTGTACAGATATGTCTGTTGTTCCCACTTTGGCATCAGAAGATACAGGCCCATAAAGTTAGAGTCATAAAGCATGGAAATAGGCCTTTTGGCCCAACTCATGCATGCCACCAAGATGCCCCAGTTAAATGAGTCTAATCTGTGATTGGCCCATCACTTTCTAAATCTTTCCTATCCATGGAAGGAAGCCATCCCTGACCAACAAGCACTGCCCAAGAAAGAGAAAAAAAATGCTTCTCTATTTGTCATAGATACAGCATGGAAACAAGCCCTCCAACCCAACTTGCCCACACCAACCCAAGATACCCATCAACAGTCGTTCCACCTGGCTGCATTTGTCCCATATTCCACTAACCTTCCCTATCCATGTAACTGTCCAAATGAATTTTAAAATGTTGTTATAACACCTGCTTCAATGCCCTCCTTTGCAGCTCATTCCATATACGCACCAGCCTCTGTGAAAAAGGTGCCCCTCGGATTCCTATTGTATCTTCCACTCCTCAGCTTAAACCTATATCCTCTGATTCTTGATTCCCCTACTCTGGTTAAAAGACTAGGATTCACCCTATACCCTCATGGCCACTCATCAGCCTCCTACTATACAAGGAATAGTCTTAGCCTGCCCAATCTCTTATAGCTCAGGCGCTCAAATCCTGGCATCACCTTTGTGAAACTTCACTTCACTCTTTCCAGCTTCACTGCACCTTTCAATAACAGGGTGACCAAAAATGAACACAATACACCAAATGTGATCTCAACAAAGTCTTGGATAACTGTAACATCTATCTATCTATACTATTACTAGGTATGTTACAAAAATTACCTTCAGCGGCGCTGCAGTTCTGTCACTGACCGTGTGAGCGACTTTCGCGCCTTTGAGGGGGGGGGGGGGGGGGGGGGGGGGGGGGGGGGGGGAGCAGGGTTAAAACGCGGTATTCCAATGCCATCCGGAATAATATTTTCTCGGAGTGCAAGCTTTTTCTGGAGATTCGTTCCAACTGCTGGTAAGTGAAATTTGTTTTTGTTTTTTTTAAATCGCCCGACTATTTCAGCGCTGCAGTAAAATAAAAATTAGCTCCTAATGCCGTGAACGCTGGCAACGGGGACGGATTTTACATCGGGGACAGGTAAAGGAAAGCTGTTTATTTTCATATAAACTTGCTTGTTTAGATGACCTTAATCAACATTTCATGTTGCGAAACGGTGATTTATTCCCCATATGAACCGGCAGTATTTTTCTTGCCGATATTGGGTTTAAATTCACCGCAACTGCAACGTTCCAATCCATCGCGTTCCATAAAATCCCACTCGCAAGGTGATTTAAATGGCCATTAATTTACGGGCATTAAACACTAAATTCCTTCAATTTGGCCTATAAATTAATGACAATTAGATTTAAAAATCATGTTATATTGTGAATTCTTGTGTGAATGTTATTTGGACACTTAGGCTTTTTTAATTTTTTTTAATATTTTCTTAAAAATGGATAGATGTTTAGATCTAGTAATTGAATTTTGTAATTAGCTACAATTGGGTAACTAACTAATTGTATGCTTTAATTTCAGGTCATCCAAGTAAGAATGTTTCAAACGTCGCCTATCTCCTTCGCTCCTTAGATGCTGCTGCACCCGCTGAGTTTCTCCAGCTTTTTGTGTACCCTAAGAATGTTTCATATTTGTTTCAGAATGCTTCAATCTATAATAACTGAAAATTTATTTCAGTTCTCTTAATTTTTAAGAAAGTTATGGACTTTTGACTGTCCTCGATCACAACTTTTGTGTTAAGTCAATGGAAAAGCAATAGGGAACAGGATGCTAATTTCCGAGTATGAAAATGGCCATAACTTTTTTAATACTGAAGATATGAAAGTGAATTGGGTGTCAAATTAAACTTCTTTTTATGCTTTATCTGATGGGATAAATTGCAGACTTGATTTTTAAAATCTCAAAATTTTGTAACATTGCTACTATTACTAAAACTATCATCTAGACCACTTCAGGTCTGCGTTGTAATTAATTTTGCACAAAAACGATCCCCCATAGCGCTACGATGCTTCGCCACCTTACCATTCTCCTCTGTTGCGTCATATAAGCTTTGTTCTGATCGGTGAAATATTAGAAAAGTTATTGGTCTGTTACTCGTCAGGACGGCGACACCCCTTCCGGCACCCGCTATCAATCACCGGCCGCGGGAATAAAGCTGAAGGAGCGTACCGAGCAAAGTGCGAGTGGGGGCTGTGCTCTGTGTTCTGCGAGCTGGGGCTGTACTCTGCAAGTGGGGGCTGTACTCTGCGAGCGGTGGCTGTACTCTGCGAGTGGTGGCTGTACAGTTCTGCGAGCGGGGACTGGGGTCTGTGTTCTGCGAGCGGGGGCTGTGCTCTGTGTTCTGAGAGCGGGGTCTGTGTTCTCACCACCCTCTCCCCTACAACCCCCCACACCCTCCCCCCCCCCAACCCCCTACACACCCTCCCCCCCAGACCCCCCTCTTTTACACTCCCCACACCCTGCCCTCCCTTACACACCCCTCCCCCCTACACCCCCCTCCCCCTATCACACACACCCCTCCCACACACCACCTCCCTTCCCCCACCATCACCTCCCTACCCCCACCATCACCCCCTACACCCACCATCTCCTCCTTACACCCACCATCTCCCCCCACCATCCCCCCCCCACCCCCTACCCCCACCATCACCCCCACCCCCTACCCACTACCCCCACCCACACCCCCCCTCTTAATTGTGAACTGGACTAGATGAGAATTATGTATATACACAGCTAAAAATAACATTTTTAAATGTTGACCTAAAGATTTACACCAGATTTTGTCTTTTAAGAAGAACAAAGCAGCTGCTTAGGAAGTATAATTTTTTGTTTTTGTCATCCCCAAATGAAAATCCTCAACTTTCCACCTCACAGCACAAATATGAACCTTTACCACACCTGTTGCAGTGGATCAAGGCTGCATTTCCAAGGGCGATAGTTACACAGGGGAACACACATCTCATAAATGATCTAAAGGAAAGGCATAAAAGAGTTTATTTTCCAGGCAGATACACAGGGAAATCATTTCTCTGTCGGAGATTGCATCTTAATGCAAGATACCAGAAGCTGTACAATGCAAATTCTTCTTTTCATATCCACCATGGAAACACAGGTATATTAATACCAAAATTCTTAAATTCTTTCAATGCCTCTGTATTACACTTAGCGTTGAATTGTTTGATAATATCCCTGTTATTATAAACTACAAATAATCTTTCCACTCTGTCTTCTTGTGTATCAAAGGCAATTTTCATCCTGAACAGAAGAGTGTCCAAGTGAATAAACGTTAAGAAACATAGATTCAAATATATTCTCATATTGGTTCAGCAAAAAAATAACCTGACAAACACTACAGATTTCTTTGACAATTCTTTAATATTGTGAACTATTTTAAGCACTTTAAATATGGAAAAAGTTGACGGAAGACCCCATTTACAGGTCAAACGGTACAATTGAGTCTTAAAATTCCAATTGCTCTTCAGTAGCAAAACGTCATCCTATGTGATCCCAACCTTCATCTGTCTGGGAACGATTCCCAAATCTTGTGATCTATAACTTTGATCCAAAGTGAAGCGACTCTCAAAACAAAGTTCTGTAGTGCACTGACTACTATTTACTCAGAGTCAAAGTGTTACAGAACTTTGCCTTAAAAGACTAAGTTCCCCCAGAATTGTCATCAAAACCTTCAGCGAAAATGAGCTGTTTTATATAATTGAAGTTGTATGTTTACTAATAAATCAGTTCAAACCTACACACATTTTAAAAGGTTACTGTAAGTCTACTGTCAGCTTTTACGAAAGCATTTTACATTCAGTGAATCAACATTATGGTCTAGGCCTAGGACTCAAATTATATACTATACATCAGTGAATGGAAAATAAAAACATATATCACATTTGCTGCTTAAGATCAGCATTTGAAATGTACATCATTTCTACTTTAAAATATTTACATTCCATAACTTAAATTTGTTATTAAAATGTAGAACTCTTTATTCTAGCAGCACCAGTTTTAAAGACATTGCAGATTAATTTTGTCCAATGCATTAAAAATATCATGTTTGCTGCTTACGGTCAGCATGTCACCTTGTCCTTCACGGGGAAAGGACACGTATTAATACAATCCAGTCCCCAAACAGTTTCGTCCATTCCAGCAGAATGGAATCATCAGAAGATTCAAAAACATCAACATCAGAAATCAAGTCATCCTGATTGAAGGAGGATAGCTCATGTGAAAACAGCTATTACCCTGAACTTGAGCAAAGATTATCGATTTAACCTTACCAAACTGGAGCCAACTCCATCCAATGCACAGCTAAATCCCTCGCTATAAGCTACCTACTCCACCTCTCAAGAAGGAGCACACTGCATCCACCCACAGACCTCACCAAAATTAGAATTACACCACAGCATGCCAAAGACAGAACAGAGATCTCCCCAACCATCAGATGGTCCGGAGCCAAAGGTGCACAGTTAAACTTGCCCAAGCCAGAGGGAGATCAAAGTTCGCAAGTGCCAGACAAATTTATTCCAAGCCACTGGAGCATGTGTCCTGAAACTGTAAATAGAGCAGAACTCTACTGAGCCAGGAGCAGATCAGAGCACTCCTGGACTAGAGCACAGAGAACAAGCCCATTGCTCTGAAGTCAAAAGTACTAAATCACAACATGATTTTACCCCAAATATAGGGCAGAGTAACTCTAGAGCAAGGATAGGCCAGCTGCTGTGAGCCAGTTCACGTACATTGACCCAAGCTGGAAAACCAAGAGGATGTACAACTCTACTGAACTAGATGACAATCTTATCACAACTCTTTCAAGCTGGAAGACAGAAGGTCCCAACTCCCTGAGTCGGGGGACAGAGGGAGAGCAGAATTCTTCTGTGCCAAAGGAAAGCTGCTTTTAGCCAGAGAGCCGGGGCGGATCCGGATTCCCCTGTGCCAGAGCACTTCTTTTTCAGGCCGGGGTGGAGGGCTGGGGTGGAGCAGCGCTCTCGATAACCAGGTTACAGAGACCATTCGCATCTCTGCTGAGCCAGAGAGCGACCAGCAAGTTCTAACGAGCCAAAGGTCAGCGCTCTCCGTCCGGCGGCCGGGGCAGTAGTCAAGTCGAGACTGTCATGAGCCAGTGGAGAGAGAGACTGACAGAGCAGAGGCAGAGGCAGAGGAGCGCGCTGGGTGCAGCTCCCGCCGGAGGGAGGACTGGCTGGCTGGCTGCAGGGAGGGGGTGCAGGGAGGGAGGGAGGGAGCCCGGATCCCGACCCGGATCCCGGAGCCCGCGCCCGCCCGCGCGCGCTCCCTGCACCGGGCTCTGCCGACGTGGACATTCGACGTTCCCAGGCGAGACGTTCGCAGATTGGCTGCTGCGCGCCGGAGTCGAAGGTCATGATTTGCAAGATTCCGCGCCAAAAGCTGCAGCGATTCGGCGGGGGTTCCGGCGCCGCGCGGAGGGCGGACGGCTCGCTGCTCCCTGCACAGGTGCACGAATACAGACACTGCTCACCTGTCGGGCAGTGCGCGAATACAGACACTGCTCACCTGTCGGGCAGTGCACGAATACAGACACTGCTCACCTGTCGGGCAGTGCACGAATACAGACGGTGTTCACCTGTCGGGCAGTGCCCGAATCTGGACAATGCATGAATTCAGGCAGTGCCCGAATCCAAGCCGTACCCACTGTTGGACAGTGCGCAAATTTGGGAAGTGCCCACCAGTTGTGCCGTGCCCACAGCTGGGCTGTGCATACAGCCGGGCATTCACCTTCTGAATGTCGTGCATGGGAGCATTGAGTAGACACAAGGAACTGTGCGGATGCTGATATACATAAAAAACACAAAGTGCACGAGTAACAACGGGTCAAGCAGCACTGCTGGAGAACAGGCGTTTTGAGTTTCGTGCCTTCAGACTAAGTGGGGGAGAGGTGAGATGGGGCAGTGAGATGGGGAGCAACAAAGCCAATGGAGGTGGATGCAGATGGTTGTACAAAGGCCAGAAATGTAACGACAAAAAGTATGAGATACGATAGAAGATGCATGAAATATGAAGCCAGAGGAAGAAGAAAGGAATAAAGGGACAGGGTGAACTGGTTGCGCATCCAAGTGGGGCACAGGGAAGAGAGGGAAAATTTATTGGGGTGGCGGAGGGGATGTTTGTAGATTAGTTACCTCAAATTTGAGAATTCTCTGTTCTAACCTTTGGGTTGTAAGCTACTCAAGCGGAATATGAGGTGCTATTCGTCCAGTTTGCCCAGCTTTGGGCACAGTATATAATGAGGTGCTACTCACAGTTTGCATATGGCTTCATTCATGGGAGTATTGAATTCAGTTGAATGTTCATGGTGATTTGCTGGTCCCAGTGTCTCTGAGAACTGAATAACAATATGCACGATCGTTGGCAATTAGTGCGTTCGGTTTTAAATACCTATTTGACATGTCTTAATGTGGAAAACGAGTTTCAATGCATTCTTTAATTATATCTCTAATACATTCTAGGTAACATATAATGCAATATCAACAACAACTCTTTTATTTGGAAAGCTAGAATCACTCCACATTTTGTATAAATCCCAGTATTGTTTGATATATCACATGAAAATGGGCAGGTGTGTTTAGGATGCTGTTATATGGATATTTACAGTAGATTATGAATAACTTAATGTTGCAGCTTGGCAGTCGTTGACTACATTGTAAATGTAGGCATGACATGATATCTGCATTTGCGAATGAGTCACTAAATATCAATTACTCAGCCACTTTCAAAATTAGCTAGCCTAAGTACTTTTCCACTCAGACCCCAGGTATCCTATTTCATTGTTACTCCTTCAGCCAAAGACAGAGAAACAGAAGGGAGGATCTGCAGTAGAGTGGAATCAAGGCACGATGGAATGATGCACATGGTAGTACTAACAGCTGAAAGCAGATAGTAATGTTGTCTGGAGGAGTTAGAAAGAGCGGGGGAATTAATGAAAGCTAAAATACCAGAAAGGAAAAACAACAAGTTGCTTTTATTTAAATATTATTTTTGCATTTACTGAACCATGGCCAGGCACCAGTGTCCCTGTCTATTTCCCTCCACGGATGATGCCTGGGCTGCTGAGTTCCTTCTCCAGCTATTTGGTTTTTGCTCAGGGACCAGTGTGGTTAGGTGTGTGTCCAGATCTGAGGTCTGGGAATGTGATTATGTTAATGTCCAGATCGGGGAGATGGGGAGGGACTCCTTACCTCTAACACTGAACCAGATCTGCTTTGATGAGAATGCCAGGAGATTGAAGACCTAACTAACCACAAATGTAAGGCCTTTGTGGGTTGGAAAATAAACAACTTTACAGGTCTTGATAGTATTGGTTGAGCAGAAAACACAGGAGATAAAGAATGGCAGCAGATGAAAAGGGCACAGGAGACTAATCTACTGGCTGGGAGTGATGGCTCACAGCGGCTTTTATTGCTGTAAAACCATTCCCAACACTCATTGCTCCATCTCAGTGAAAGCCAGGATTGGGTGTCAACTCATCAGGGGTTTAGAAGCATTCGTAGACCACTAGAAGAAACACTTTGAAGACTTCCTCAAATGTGACTGCCCTTGATACTTGAATAATCCTACAGCACTTAGTTAAATATTATTTTTACTTGATTGTCACTCATGGCTGATAAGAGTCGACCTTATTCAAACTCAAAACTCACAAGGTCTTATGAGCAGATAGTTTTTCCCTTGAAATCCTAACATTTAGTGGTGAACGATATCAGCCACAATTCCACAACCTTGTTGCTCAAGTCTGCCAAGAGGAGGGTATTACACAGAATCTCAGAGATGTTCTTATTGTCAGTCTTCACAAAAGGACACATCCAACTGTGTTAACTACAAAAGTGTTTCCTTGCTGTCCACCACATTAGCAGGGTCCTCCTCAAACTTCCTCACAGTAGCTGAATGCCTGCTCTTCATATCACAGTGGGAACCCAATCCATGCAGAAACACAGTAAAGATGATCTTCACCACCCAAATCAAAAATAAATTACAAGGTGCAATACTAACTTTACATGTCCTTTTCTGAAATCATCAATAACCACACTCAGCCAAGGTGGATTTTCGAACCCCTTGTTCAAACTTTGATGCCCAAAATAATTAGTTTCCATCATAAACATGCCCCACAATAGCATCAGAACCATTCTCAATGAAGCCTGTTGTCAGGAAGGGCTGCAATATTGCCCCAAAAAGTCTTGCTGTTCTGTTGCATCTAACCTCCAACAAATGACCTCGGTGAGTAGGCCACATCTGGAAAACCAATGGGAAGCTGTTCAACATATGGCAACCACACTCTAGAACCAAGAGTATAAAGAGATCAGTAGTAAAGCTGCAACATGCAATCAAAGCAATGTATCAGCCCTTTCTCTATAGACTACTTCCCATATCTCTGGAACCCTTCACCAAAGGCAGACAATACAGCACCAGAGCTAGTTTAAAAAACTGCTCAAGTAACTCAGGTCAGGCAGCACTTCCGGATAGGTGGATATGGACACATGGATAGGTGATTCAGTCTGAAGAAAGGTCCCAACCCACATGTCACCCATCCATGTCCTCAGAAAATGCTGCCTGGACCCTGCTGAGTTACATTGTGATTTTTTTTGGAAACCAGTCTCTATATTTCCTCGTGGCACTAGTACAGCCTTTAGATGTTTGAAGAATAGAATATTTAAGATCAAGTTAAAACTCATGGTCCACCAGGCAGCAGGGATCCTTATCCTTTTACACATTTCTGAGATAGATACAAAGTGCTGGAGTAACTCAGTGGGTCAGGAGCAAAAAGGATGACTGTTTCCACAAAGTTATTGCTGCACTTTGTGTCTATTTTCGGTATAAACCAGCATCTTCAGTTCTTTTGTATACATGTTTCCGAGATCTCGACAACCAAGGCAATTCAAACCACTGAGAAAATACCATAAATTACAGTCTTCACAAATATTTTCAAGATTACTTGAAGTATAAGAAAACAAATGTCAGTGCTCTCTCTCAGGCCAATATTCACCTTATTGGTGTTGGTTTACTGGGCAGATTAAATGAATGATTCACACATGTGTTGAAGAAAGTGATGAGGGAGAGAAAGTGGTGTTGAAGAGAGTGGTGAGTCTATGGAATTCTCAGCCTCAGAGGGCGGTGGAGGCAGCTTCTCTGGATGCATTCAAGAGAGAGCTAGATAGGGCTCTTAAAATAGCAGAGTCAGGGGATATGGGGAGAAGGCAGGAACGGGGTACTGATTGGGGATGATCAGCCATGATCACATTGAATGGCGGTGCTGGCTCGAAGGGTCGAATGGCCTACTCCTGCACCTATTGTCTATTGAAATATTACATGGCAACAGATTGCGATGAGTCTGGCCATGACCTTTCAATGCATAGAAACAATCAGAATAGTATTGAGACATGCATTTGGTGAACACAAAGCCAAAGGTGGAAGGGACGGATCAGCTCACAAACTGCCCATTCGCCTACCGACCCAGCTGGTCACTGCCTGTCATATCTGTAGAAGAGCCTGCACTTTTCATGTTGGCCTTATTATCTTCCTCAGAACTCAAAGTACCGCATGAAGTACAGTAAGTCATCCTTAAGATTGCCTATGAGAAAAGGATGACTTTCGTACTTTGTTCCAGTCATTTTTTTAAAACCAGTTTTTTGTTTTTTTCACTAATGTGTAGAAAGATGTGGCCTGTTCAGAACATATGTGGCAGAATCTCAAGCTTTCAATTTATTTTCTGATTCCTTTATTACGATTTCTGCTTCTCTAAATCTAAATTCGCTTGTCTGTCAATATAACACTGATAACAGATAGCTAATAATTAGAGATTGTTCATTATTTTGTATTCATTATTTTATCCCTTGGAGGAGGGAAAAACTAAAATGAGCAAAAGTACCCTGACATCATCAGTTCAAGGATAGTTTATGTACCAATTAAGGTACGGTGAAATTTGAGTTACCATACAGCCATGCTTAGTGAAAAGCAACAAGACACACAACCACATAAAAGTTAACACAAACACCCATCACAGTGGATTCCACATTCCCCACTGTGATGAAGGCAATAAAGTTCAATCTCTTCCTCTTGTTCTCCCGCAGTCGGGCAGTCAAACCATCCGCAGTCGGGGCAATCAATGCCCCCGCAGCTGACGTTTGAAGCCCCCGTCGGGGTGATCGAAACTCCTGCGTTGGGTCGGTTGAAACTCTGACATGGAGCTTACATTTCTGGTGCTGATTGAGTATGAGATACCACTGGTAAATAATCAATGTACTTTTTTCATGAATATACTCGATTATTGTTACACACCTAAAAAAAAGCTCACTGCAAAGATTTTTTTAATTTACTCTTGTTTTGCGAGAGAATAATTACGTGATTTTCTACATAAAGTAAGTTTATGTAGTCGTGCCTGCATTTCAGCTGAATCCTGGTACACCAGTTATAACTACATAGGATATGATGGCGCCTATCACTTCTGAGTGAATTTAAAAACAAAATCAAATAAATAAATTACAATATTGCATTCATTTAAACTTGTCACTTTTCTTAGATATTAACAACTTGCAGCGAAAAGTTGGTGAATGTTCTTCAGGTGATTTGCTTTTTTTTACATTTTCTGTGACGCAGATTGGAAATGATTGTTCATGTTGTTACTGCATTTAAATGGAAGCTAGTTATATACTTGAAGAAGAAAATAACTATTTGCTGATACGTGGAAATAAAATAAGGTATCAATGCAAATATGGGTATACATTGCAACAATTACATCCAATTTTCCAAGGAAAGGGAGAAAATAAAAGACTACCAACTTGCTAGCCTGAACTCAGCAGATGGGAAATACTGGGATGCATTGAGATTAAAATCTTACGTTAGATGTAATAACAGAACCATATAGAAAGAAAAACAGCTGACCTTACATGGATTTATGAAAGAATGTTATATTGGACTAATCTACTGGATTATTTGTGGGAGTAACTAATAGACAAGAGAACATCAGTGAATATGGTGTTTAGAGATACAGCATTGAAATAGGCCCACTGAGTCCACACTGACCATCGACCACCCATTCAAGTTACTTCGATGTTATTTCACTTTTGTATCCTACACATTAGGGGGGATTTACATAATCCAATTAACCTACAAACCTGCACGCTTTCGGGATGTGGGAGGAAACCAGAGCACCCTAGGTAAACCGAAGCGGTTACAGGGAGGTAATGTGTCAACTACAAGAAAAATGTTGTGAACAACTTCAACCTTTGTACATGGTATTCATTGACCTCACTAAGGCCTTCGACTCGGTATCAAGGGAACTCTTATGGCACATCCTATCTACCTTTGGATGTCCTGAAAAGTATATTTGAATCCTGAGACTCCTCCACAATGACATGCTTGCCACAGTCATGGCAAGCAACAGCAACTGTGAGCCGTTTCAAGTCAGATCAGGAGTGAAACATGGATGCGTGATTGCCCCAACACTGTTCACCATCTTCATTGCGACAACCATTCACATCACCCAGGACGACCTATCCCCAGGAATCAAAATCGTCTACAGAACAGATGGCAGACTTTTCAAACTTACCAGTCTCAAGTTCAAAACTAAGACATCTATGAGCTCCCTCATCGAGTTCCAATACGCAGACGACAACTGTGTTGCAGCTCTCTCAGAATATCATCTGCAACAGATACTGACTGCCTTCAACAGTGCATACACAAAACTTGGACTTACCATCAACTCCAAGAAGACTCAGGTTATCTACCAATCGTCACCAACAGACAAATTGGAATGAACCATCAATTCAACTTGGTGAAACAACCCTGGAAAATGTGGATCACTTTCCGTACCTTGGAAGTCACCTCTCCTCCAATGTTGGCCTTGATGACGAGATCCAACATCATCTTAAGTGTGCTGGAACAGCTTTTGGAAATCTTCGAACAAGAGTTTCAAAATCATGACATCAGAACAGACACCAAAATGTTAATGTGCAAGGCAGTGGCGATTCCAACATTCCTGTATGCATCAGAAACCTGGACACCATACCGACACCATCTGAAAACACTTGAAATGTTCCATCAGTGATGTCTTCAAAGCAGCTTAAATATCAGTTGAGAAGACAGAGGAACCAACGTCAGCGTGCTGAATGAAGCAAAAACATCTAGCATCGAAGCCTTCGTCATCAAGAACCAACTAAGATGGGCCGGTCATATTAGCAATGTTACAAAATTTTGAGATTTCAAAAATCAAGTGCAATTTATCCCATCAGATAAAGCATAAAAAGAAGTTTAATTTGACAACTAATTCACTTTCATATCTTCAGTGTTAAAAAAGTTATGGCCATTTTCATACTTGGAAATTAGCATCTTGTTCCCTATTGCTTTTCCATTGACTTAACACAAAAGTTGTGATCGAGGACAGTCAAAATCCCATAACTTTCTTAAAAATTAAGAGAACTGAAAGACATTTTCAGTTATTATAGATTGAAGTATACTGAAACAAATATGAAACAATCTTACTTGGATGACCTGAAATTAAAGCATATAATTAGTTAGTTACCCAATAGTAGCTAATTACAAAATTCAATTACTAGATCTAAACATCTATCAATTTCTTAAGAAAAGATGAACATTTTTAAATAGCCTAAGTGTCCAAATAACATTCACACAGGAATTCACAATATAACATGATTTTTAAATCTCATTGCCATTAATTTATAGGCCAAATGGAAGGAATTTAGTGTTTAATTCCCGTAAATTAATGGCCATTTTAATCATCTTGCGAGTGGGATTTTGTGGAACGCGATCGATTGGAACGTTGCGGTTGCGGTGAATTTAAACCCCATATCGGCAGGAAAAATACTGCCGGTTCATCTGGGAAATAAATCACCTTCTCGCAACATGAAATTTTGATTAAAGGTATCCTAAGAAGCACTTTTTAATTAAAAAATAAACCTTGCCTTGTCCCCTTCGTGAAGTCCATCCCGTTGTCGGCGTTCACGGCTTTAGAAGATGATTTTTAAATTACTACAGCAATTAAATTACCAAGCACAGTTTAAAAATCATTTCAGAGAATGGCAGTCGAAGCGATTTTTCTTCATCAACTAAATAGCATGTTCACCATCGATTTGAATAGGCTTCCAAACTACCGCATTTTAAACCCGCCCCCCTCTCAAAGGCGCCAAAGTCGCGCACACGGGCAGTGACAGAACTGCAGCGCCGCTCAAGGTAAGTTTTGTAACATACCTAGTCATATTGTTCGGATGGAAGACGAGCGTCTACCAAAGCAACCTACTCCCAGCTTAAAGAAGGCAAACAGAAAAGAGGCGGACAAAAGAAGAGATTCAAAGACGCCTTAAAAGCCAGCATGAAGAAATGTGCAATCGGCATCGACAATTGGGAAACCAATGCCAAGGACAGGAAACTCTGGTGAACCATCATCCAAGAAGGAACAGCGACCTTCGAAGCCAAGAGATGCACAGAATTAGAAGAGAAGAAAACGGAAAGTGAGGTAGCAACCAACAAAGCCGGATCTACCATCTGGAATTACCTGTCCTGAATGTCAAAGCCAGGATTGGACTCATAAGCCACCTGAGGGTCCATAAAAACAGAACATAGACCATCTTCCTCAACCTCGAGGGATAGCCACGACGACAAACTCCACAAAGACAGCACTTAAGGTCAAGATCAAACCTGGTTCTCTGGCGCTGTGAAGCAACAACTCTACCGGCATGCTGCATTTGGTTTGGGGATAATATGATACCATGGATTGACAATTGATTCGCAGTCTGAAAGCAAAGAATGGGGATACACTTGGACCATGGGGATCAGGGCTAAACACCAGTTTTTCACAATGTTACTTCAGAGATACAGACCATTCGAGCATCGAGTCTGCACCAACCAGATTAACACTACCCTAAACACACTCGGGACAATTTATACATTTACACCAAGGCAATTAACCTACAAATATGTACATCTTTGGAGTGTGGAAGGAAACTGAAGATCTCAGAGAAAACCCACGCAGGTCACGGGGAGAACATACAAACTCCATACAGACAAGCATGTGTAGTCAGGATCAAACCCGGATCTCTGGCGCTGTCAGGCGGTAGCCCTACCACTGCGCCACAGTTCTATGCTGCCGCCCTATTCTATATCAATAATTTGGCAGAAGGGACCAAATTTTGTGCAAGATATAGTCTTTGGGATTGTGAGTAAAGAGAGAGATATAAAAAAGCTTCAAGGGGATACGGACTAGAACATGCCAGATACCATGTTGTTCCCACATTATGTTCTATTTTGGTGCACAGAACAGGAAAGCCGAGTATTATGTTAAATGATGTGAGACTAGTCAGTGGGAATGTTCAAAAGGTTAGGGTGTGCTCAGATGCACGTTTTTAACGACCAACATGCAGCTTCAGATAGTCATTGAGAGAATATTAGGTTTATGTCAAAATTAATTCATTACTGTAGGAATTCTTACTACAATTATTAAGAGCCTCTATGAGACTGCACCTGGTGTGTTTTTTTGTTTTTTGTTTATTTTTGTTAGAAGTAAGTACAATAGTGTGGTACTTGAGTACCTAATACATAAATACATATTTCCATTCTTGTACAACTTTGTATTATTAATTTAATAATAAAAGAACAGTGAGAGAAAAAAGAAATAAAGAGTGTCGGAATAGATAGACAAGCGAGTAGAAACAGATAGCAAAATAAATAAAGGACAGAGATGAGAAGCTAAAAAGGTTGGAAAAAAAAGAGAAAGTAGAGAAAAGAGAGATTAGAAGAGATCTACCTATTTCGTATTTTTGCCCATCCGTCACCCGGTTCTAAACCATTTAATTTCTAAGGTTATGTTATATTGCACCATCTACTTGTAAAACGTTGATAATAGGAGACCAAGTCTTTAGGAATTGGTCTACTTTGCCTAGTAGGAGGAATCTCATTTCTTCAAGATGTAGCGTTTCCGACATATTTGAAATCCACATTTTGAATGTTGGCGTAGTTGCGTATTTCCAAAATTTTGAGTATGTTTTTTTGCTGTTATTAAACCATAATTAAGAAAAGCTTCTTGTGATATAGTTAGTTTACTTACCTCTTCCATTGATCCAAAGATAATCAGTTCTGTATTGGGGTTCAATTTTGTGTTAAATAGTTTTGTAAAAATTCCAAAAATTTAATTCCAAAATTTATGCAGTTTTGTACAAGAGACAAAGGAATGTGCTATAGTGGCATTTTGAGTTTGACATTCATCACAGATGGGGAAACATTTGAAAATATTTTATTCAGTCTAGTTTTCGAATAGTATAATCTATGTAAAATTTTTAATTGATCTAGGTTATGTCTTACATTAATTGAACATTTATTTACATATAATAGATTTTTTTTCCCATCTATCGTTCGGAATTTTTATCAATAACTCTTGTTCCCAGTCCCTTCTAATTGCCTTTGTCGTTGGTGTTTCTATATTTAGAATTATATTATATAAGTAAGATATGAAATTGCTTGATTCTGCCTTTCTATTCATTCCTTCCTCTAATAAATCTGGGGTTAAGGTTTGATATCCTTGTATATATTTTTTCAAATAATCTTGAATTTGAAGATATTTGAAATATTGATTACTGTTCAAATTATATTTTAGTTGTAATTGTTGGAATGATAAAAGTTTTCCCATTTCATACATATTTCCCATCGTTTTAATTCCTATTCTTTCCCATTGATTAAACGTTTTATCAATAATAGATGGTTTGAATGAGGGATTATTAGTTATTGGAGAAAGAAGCAATAGTTTTCTTGATCTTAATAGCTATTAATAATTATGATATAGTTGGGATCACAGAGACATGGCTCCAGGGTGACCAAGGCTGGGAGCTGAACATCCAGGGATATTCAATATTCAGGAAGGATAGACAGAGAGGAAAAGGAGGTGGGGTAGCATTGCTGGTTAGAGAGGAGATTAACGCAATAGAAATGAATGACATTAGCTTGGAGGATGTGGAATCGATATGGGTGGAGCTGCGAAACACTAAGGGGCAGAAAACGCTAGTGGGTGTTGTGTACAGGCCACCTAACAGTAGTAGTGGAGTTGGGGATGACATCAAACAGGAAATTAGAAATGCGTGCAACGAAGATAAAACCGTTTTAATGGGTGACTTCAATCTACATATAGATTGGGTGAATCAAATTGGCAGGGGTGCTGAGGATGAGGATTTCTTGGAATGTATGCGGGATAGTTTTCTAAACCAACATGTGGAGGAACCAATGAGAGAGCAGGCTATTCTAGACTGGATATTGAGTAATGAGGAAGGGTTAGTTAGCAGCCTTGTTGTACGTGGCCCCTTGGGCAAGAGTGACCATAATATGGTTGAGTTCTTCATTAGGATGGAGAGTGACATTGTTAATTCAGAAACACGGGTCCTGAACTTAAAGAAAGGTAACATTGAGGATATGAGACGTGAATTGGCCAAGATGGACTGGCAATTGATACTTGAAGGGTTGACGGTGGATATGCAATGGAAGGCATTTAAAGACTGCATGGATGAACTACAACAATTGTTCATCCCAGTATGGCAAAAGAATAAATCAGGGAAGGTGGCGCATCCGTGGATAACGAGGGAAATCAGGGATAGTATCAAAGAAAAAGATGAAAAACGTACAAATTAGCCAGAAAAAGCAGCCTACCAGGGGACTGGGAGAAATTCAGAGACCAACAGAGGAGGACAAAGGGCTTAATTAGGAAAGGGAAAATGGAGTATGAAAGAAAACTGGCAGGAAACATAAAAACTGACTGCAAAAGTTTTTATCAATATGTGAAGTGCAAAAGATTAGTTAAAACAAATGTAGGTCTCTTGCAGTCAGAAACGGGTGAATTGATCATGGGGAACAAGGACATGGCAGACCAATTGAATAACTACTTTGGTTCTGTCTTCACTAAGGAAGACATAAATAATTTGCCGGAAATAGCAGGGGATCGCGGGTCAAATGAGATGGAGGAAATGAGTAAAATCCAGGTTAGCCGGAAAGTGGTGTTGAGTAAATTGAATGGATTAAAGGCTGATAAATCCCCAGGGACAGATAGGCTGCATCCCAGGGTACTTAAGGAAGTAGCCCCAGAAATAGCAGATGCCTTAGTGATAATTTTTTCAAAACTCTTTAGATTCTGGAGTAGTTCCTGAGGATTGGAGGGTAGCTAATGTAACCCCACTTTTTAAAAAGGGAGGGAGAGAGAAAACAGGGAATTACAGACCAGTTAGTCTAACATCGGTAGTGGGGAAACTGCTAGAGTCAATTATTAAAGATGGGATAGCAGCGCATTTGGAAAGTGGTGAAATCATTGGACAAAGTCAGCATGGATTTACGAAGGGTAAATCATGTCTGACGAATCTTACTGAATTTTTTGAGGATGTAACTAGTAGAGTGGATAAGGGAGAAGCAGTGGATGTGTTGTATCTGGACTTTCAGAAGGCTTTCGACAAGGTCCCACACAAGAGATTGGTATACAAACTTAAAGCACACGGTATTGGTGGTTCAGTATTGATGTGGATAGAGAACTGGCTGGCAGACAGGAGGCAAAGAGTAGGAGTGAACGGGTCCTTTTCAGGATGGCAGAGAGTGACTAGTGGGGTGCCGCAAGGCTCAGTGCTGGGACCCCAGATATTTACAATATACATTAATGATTTGGACGAGGGAATTAAATGCAACATCTCGAAGTTTGCGGATGATACGAAGCTGGGGGGCAGTGTTAGCTGTGAGGAGGATGCTAGGAGGCTGCAGGATGACTTGGATAGACTGGGTGAGTGGGCAAATGCATGGCAGATGCAGTACAATGTGGATAAATGTGAGGTTATCCATTTTGGTGGCAAAAACAGGAAGGTAGACTATTATTTGAATGGTGACCGATTAGGAAAAGAGGAGATGCAGCGAGACCTGGGTGTCATGGTACACCAGTCTTTGAAAGTAGGCATGCAGGTGCAGCAGGCTGTGAAGAACGCGAATGGTATGTTGGCATTCATAGCAAAAGGATTTGAGTACAAGAGCAAGGAGGTTCTACTGCAGTTGTACAGGGTCTTGGTGAGGCCACACCTGGAGTATTGCGTACAGTTTTGGTCTCCTAATCTGAGGAAAGACATTCTTGCCATAGAGGGAGTACAGAGAAGGTTCACCAGACTGATTCCTGGGATGGCAGGACTTCCATATGAAGAAAGACTGGATAGACTTGGCTTGTACTTGGCTGTAATTTAGAAGATTGAGGGGTGATCTCATAGAGACTTACAAAATTCTTAAGGGGTTGGACAGGCTAGATGCAGGAAGATTGTTCCCGATGTTGGGGAAGTCCAGGACAAGGGGTCACAGTTTAAGGATAAGGGGGAAGTTTTTTAGGACCGAGATGAGAAAATCGTTTTTCACACAGAGAGTGGTGAATCTGTGGAATTCTCTGCCACAGAAGGTAGTTGAGGCCAGTTCATTGGCCATATTTAAGAGGGAGTTGGATGTGGCCCTTGTGGCTGAAGGGATCAGGGGGTATGGAGAGCAGGCAGGTACAGCATACTGAGTTGGATGATCAGCCATGATCATATTGAATGGCGGTGCAGGCTCGAAGGGCCGAATGGCCTGCTCCTGCACCTAATTTCTATGTTTCTCTGTTTCTATGTTTAAAGTTAATTTTATTTGTTTCCAAATTCGTATTATACTGTGAATAATTGGATTTTTCTTATACATTATATTGTTCAGTTTCATCGGGGAAAGAAGGATTGCTCCTATGTTATAAGGGGAACAATCCTCTTTCTCCATTCTTATCCAATCTACCTGTTGGTCAGACCTGTCCAACCAGTAGATTACATTTTTAATATTCACTGCCCAATAGTAATACAATAAGTTAGGGAGTGTCAGTCCCCCTGATTCTTTAGATTTACACAAGTGTTTTCTTTGAATTCTGTGTGATTTATAATCCCATATGAAGTTTATAATATCAGAATCTAGTTTTTTAAAGAATTTTTTTGGTAAATATATTGGTATTGATTGAAATAGGTACAGTATCTGTGGTAAGAAGATCATTTTTATCGCATTTATTCTGCCTATTAAGGACATCGGCAGTATTTTCCAAAATTTAATCAACCCCTTTAATTTAGTTAATAAAGGCATATAGTTTGCGTTAAGTAGTGATTTATATTTCCTAGTAATTTGGATGCCCAAATACTTAAATTTTTCTGTTGCAATTCTAAAAGGGAATTTCAACAGATGTGTCGGCTCTTGAGGTTTTATCGTCATAATTTCGCTTTTGTTCCAGTTTATTCTATATCCTGAAAAAGATCCAAATTCCTCTATTAAATTTAGTATATTTGGTATGCTAATTTGTGAATTTGTAATATATAATAATATGTCGTCTGCATATAATGAAATTTTTTCTTTGAGTGTTTGGCATTATATCCATGAATATTCGGATGACCTTATACTTTCTGCTAAAGGCTCTATCACTAGTGCAAATAGCAGGGGCGATAATGCGCACCCCTGCCTATTGCCCCTTGCTAATTGGAATTTCGGGGATAATATATTATTAGTCAATATTCCGTCGGCTTATCATATAAAAATTTTACCCATGAGATAAAGTTATCTCCCATGTTAAATTTTTAGCAATATTTTGAATAAATATTGCCAATCTACTTGATCAAAAGCTTTTTCTGCAACCAATGAAATAATTGCTAGGTCTTCTTCAGTATTATGTGAGTACATTATATTAAACAGCCGTCTCAAATTGTTAAATGAGTATCTCTTTGGTATAAACCCTGTTTGGTCCCGGTTTATTAGTTTGCTAACATATTTACTCAATCTTCTCGCTAGGGTCTTTGCTAATATTTTTTGATCTGTATTTAAGAGTGCTATGGCTCTATATGAGCCTGGGTCTTCTAAATCTTTATCCTTTTTAGGTATAAGTGTAATTGTTGACTCAGTTAGTGTTTCAGGTCATTTATTTTCTTTAAAAGCGTGTATATATAAATCTTGCAGGCGTGGATAAATTATCTCGTAGAATCTTTTATAGAATTCATTACTAAAGCCATCTGGTCCTGGCGTTTTGCCATTCTTCAACAAATTTATTGTTTCTTCTATTTCCTGAAGTGTAATCTGAGCTCCTAATCCCTCTTGTTCCACCATATTTAATTTTGGAAGATTACAATTGTCTAAGAAATTTGTAATTTGAATATTATTTGCAGAGGATTTTGATGTATATAACCATATAACCATATAACAATTACAGCACGGAAACAGGCCCTCTCGGCCCTTCCAGTCCGTGCCGACCATTTGTTTTCCCCTGCCGACCATTTGTTTTCCCAATAATTTTATTATTGTTTTCCCAAAATTTATTTTATCAAATAAATTTTGATAAAATTGAGCAAATCTTTTATTAATATCTTTAGGTAGTGTTAGTAATTCCCCCTTGTCTGATTTAATTTTAGTAATTGTATTTTCTGTTTCCCGTTTTTTCAGTTGGCGTGCTAGGAGTTTATGTGGTTTATCACCAAATTTGAAATTTTCTTGTTTTGTAATTTGAAATAATCTTATTATTCTGGCAGATAAAATTTTATTTTATTTATATTTTAGTATTGGTATCTTATTATGTTTATCTACAGTTGGTTCTTTGGCATTTTCTAAATATAATTGTCTAATTTCTTGTTCTAACTGGAATTGTTCAGTGCTATTCTTTTTATTTTGAAAAGCTTGATATGAAATTATAGTTTCTCTAATAAATGCCTTAAAAGTTTCCCATAATAAGGAAGGTGAAATGTCTGGTGTATCATTTGTCTCAAAGAAGAATATCATCTGCTCTTTTAAATATGTGCAACCTTGAGAGTTGTTTAAGATTTGGGGGTTAAACCTCCAGAACGTTTTTTTTTATCAGGCATTCCTTCTAATTTTAAAGAAAAAGTTAACGGGGAATGATCAGAAATAATACTATTATGATATTTAGAATTATATGTATATGGAATTAATTTCGTGTCCACTAAGAAATAATCAATACGTGAGTATGTTTTATGTACCATTGAATAAAATGAATATTCCCTACCTACTGGGTTAGCGATCCTCCATACATCTGTTATGTTGGTATTTTTCATGTATGTATTTAGGAGTTCACAAGTTTTAGATTTTTTGTTAATCCTTTTTTGTTTTGCTGATTTATCCAGATATGGATCTAAAACACAATTCAAATCTCCCCCTATTATCACATTTTGATAGTTCTGAAATTGTAACAAAATTGGGGGTTGTCAAAATTAGGAGCATAAATATTTATCAAAGTAAGTGGAGTAGAATTAATTTCTCCCATGACTATGACGTACCTCCCCACTTTATCTGCTATGGTATTCTTTAATTTAAATGGTATACCTTTACGAATGATAATAGCCGTGCCTCTAGATTTAGAAGTAAATGAATAGTATGTTTGCCCAATCCAATTTGCCTTCAGTCTTATCTGTGTTTGATGTTTTAGATGAGTTTCTTGTAAGAAAATGATATCACTGTTGAGAGCTTTTAATTGGGCAAAGATCTTACCCCTTTTAATTGGTTCAATTATATTCCAGCTACAGAACGGGATTCCTCCAGTTTTCTTTTGTTTATCATCTTGCATTATGAATCATGTTAATACCTTTACTTCATACGGTGCAACCAAAAACCTCATAACTCTAGGTGAAGGATGGTCATCCCCAGCTGTTAAGTTTTGTTGGCATCTCCCCTTCAGAATAGGCCTTGAAAAAGACCAGAAAGTGTAAAGTCGTGAAAAGATAATTAACAAACAAAAAGTGATATTATAATATCCTGGTGTTTTGTGTACAGTTTTAATTTTCCTATATAAAACACACTTTCCTTGGAGTGCTCTAGAATGATTTCATGAATGTAGAATTGCCATGTAACTTGGGACTGTATCATTTTGATTTTGGAAGTACGAGAAAATCTCACTGAAATATACAAAATCTTCAAAGGGCACAGTGGGCAGGGTGGTTATCTTGGCTGCCAAGTTTAAAATCAGGGAGCACCGTTCTAAGAAAAGGTAATTTAGGATTGAAGTAAGAAAGACTTTTGTCACACATAGGTAATTTCTACCTCGGATGGCTGAGGAAGATTAATTGCTGTATAGATTTCAAAACATTAAGGGAACCAAGGTCAACAGGATAGACCTGAGTAGCTATCAGCCTCAATAAATGGTGGGGCAGGTTCTAATAGCATGTTCTTATTTTCTATATATATTTAAAAAAATTACGATCAGATTCACTTAAGTCCCATCTGTGCAACGTGCCGTCTATGGCAGCAATTCGCGGACATGTTCAACATCAATCCAGGTATGACAGCTAATTTATTCCTGTTAGCTCCTTTCAAATTAACACCAATTGCGAGCAAGGTAAATAAGTAGAGACTGACTGCCTGAATTTTCCAGATTCTGTTATTGTTTATTTCCTGTGCAGATTAGCACACAGCATGACATGGGCTATCCGTGCAGAGTTAGACATTCACAAATTTAAAACCCTACAAAACCAGAGGAAGTTGAGAACAGTATCTTTTCAGGATCCAGGTCAGAGGATATTTCTACAGATGATCCTCTTTAAAATGGCCTGCCTTATAGATATGTGGGCAGCAATGGAAATATATAATGTTGATTATTGCTGGGAATAACTAGTTTGATAATGGCAACTATGCTATTGTCAAACTAGTTACTCCATATCTACAAGTAAACCTTTCTTCATAAGTCCTGCCCTGAGGTCCTAAACATTTCTCTTTCCATAGGATTCCACCAGAAATTCAGAACTGTTATCTTGTTTCTCAAGCATGCTGAAACTCAATGTTTTCATCTAAGTACGTTAATCCACACCAAAGTGAATCCTATTATGCCTTTGTAAGCAGTATAAACTTCTGTTCTCTCGACCGAGATCTGACCACACCTGTAACAATTGGATTCTTCATTTCCCATTATTAAAAGTTGTTGAATGAAAGCAAGTTATTCTGAAGAATATGGTCTGAAGAAGGGTCTCAACATGAAACATCACCCATTTCTCTCCAGAGATGCTGCCAGTCCGACCAAGTTACTCCAGCTTTTTGTGTCTATCTTCAAGTTATTCTCTTAATTATTATTAAATGTGAACTGTGGTGGCCAGATTTGCAAATGGATAAGCAAATAGGTTTTTGTTGAAATGTGTCCCAGGTACTAACAATGGACATTAAAGAGTAGTAGAACAGCATTGAATTATCTCTCGATTTTGTGTTGAGCACATTTAATAAACATTCACAACTTCAGTATTTGCAGGCACTAATATAAACACATTTTTAAAAAAAAAAACAAATCTTATTTCCACAAATTGAATAATAAGAATAGATGGTCAGTTTGTTACATAACCTAGCCAATTTATATCAATTTCAGATGAAATTTGAAATCTACTTTTACACTATGCCTTAGATAAAATGGGGGTGTACTTAACTGTAGGCACAGTTGTAAACATTAAATTAAATCAGTCATGGGAAGATAAGGCTGCAATAACATTCACCCAAAATAACATTTGAAGAAACCAATCCTAAATATTTCAGACAGAAGCCCAGATTGTAAGAGGCATTTAATTTCGTGAAGGCCTTTGATGAAATACTCTATATATTCTAATACACATTAATGACAGTCTTTTTGTGTTTATCTTCAAGTTAGGATCACATTCATGGATTAGCAACTAAGAAAGATCGATGCAAAGTTATACGGAGACTCAAGACTGCACATGCCGGAATCTTGAGCAAAAGAAAAATTACTGGAGGAACAGCAGATCAGGGAGCATTTGTAGAGGAAGATGGACAGAATTTGATTAAGGAAGATGGGGAATAAAATATAGAATCAGAGGGAGGGATGGTGGATTAAGTGAACAGGAGGGGACAATGTGGGACCCAGAGAAAGGAAAGGTGGGTGGTGAGCAGATGGTGAGGGCAGGAGTGTGTGTGTATTTGGAAGGCAAGGTGAGGGGAGGATGGGAGAGAGGGAGGATTAAACCTGAAATTGAGCTATTGTTTTATGCCATTGAGGTAGGCTACCCAAGCAAAGTAAGAGATTCTTCCAGTTTGTGTGTGGCCACACGCGGGCGGTGGAGAAGGCAGAGGAAGGACAATTGATTATGGCAATCTTGAGTGAAGTGGCTAGCAACTGGGAGCTCAAGATAGTCCTGGTGAAGAGCACAAGTATTCGGCAAAGATTGAACTCACCAACACAGACGAAGCCAGGTTGAGCACCCAATGCAATATATGATGTTGGAGGTGGTGCACTGTAACAGCTGCTGCCTCACCTGGAAGAGCTGTTTGGATAATTCAATGGAGATGAGGAGCTATAGGGACAGGTATCGCACCTCCTACAGATACAAGGAAAAGTGCCTGGGATAAATGAACCACAGTCAGAGAGCGGTCTTTGGAAAGTATTAAGAGTGGGATCACATTGAGGCCGCTGGAAATGTCAGAACCAACCCTCTCCTCGTTGACCCAGCACCCAGTTTTCTTTCCACTTCTCTCTTGTACAAATTTTGCATCCCTTCTACATATCATCCCTCCCTCTGATTTTACATTTCACTCCTATTATCAGACTTCTCCATTTATCACCTCGACCTTGGTTATTATCTCAATCCTCTTCCCCACCTGACTAAGCTGCTAATCAATCACCTTTCCTGGATTTACACATCACATGCCCAACCCTTATCAGCTCTACCAGCCATCTCCCCTCTACTCCATCAGTCAGAAGGAACCCGTCGTCTGTCCAAGTCCCTCCACCAGTAATTTTTAAATACAACATTACAAGTACAGATAGAGAAAACTAACTTCTACAGACTGGTTCTGGGGAAAGGTGGAATTGGTAATGTTGAGAGGTAGGTCAATGACAAGTGATAGGTAGTCACAGGTGGTGGGGATTGATAAGCAGGTGGTTGGAACTAAGGCCAGAGATTGAAAATGAAAGAGTGAGACAAAATGATTGAAGAGTAGCAAATTGTGAAGCCAGAGAAAGGATTGTGCATGAAGGGGGGGGGGGGGGGGGGGGGAGGTGTCCAGGTGGGGCACACGGGGAGGGAGGGGAAGGAGGGTCCTGATCCAAAACGTTACCTATCCATGTTCTCTCGAGATGCTGCCTGACCCAGAGTTACCCCAGCACTTTGTGACCTCTTTTTGAAAACCAGCATCTGCAGTTCCTTATATCTGCTGAAGACTGATAAAACTGATATGATGCAGTTTATTCTAGACTGCCTCATTTGAGGTGCAAATAACGTGCACAGGCGACCTTCTTATCACATGAGTGCTGCGTTCCCAGAAAAAAGTCTGAATTCTGTTTTTCTGTAACACGGACCCCTTTTTCCAATTGAATGCCAAATTAGTGAGCAGAGATGCATGGGATGTGTGTGATATTTTTCTCTTTTATGCATGCGACAAAGTGACTCACTGATATTTAATAGCCAAGGCTGACATTAGACTTAGCGGATGGCAAGGATCATGCAAAACACATTGTCAATGTTTATTTTAGTCACAATTAGAAACATAGAAAATAGGTGCAAGAGGCCATTCGGTCCTTCGAGCCAGCACGCCTTTCATTGTGATGATGGCTGATCGTCCCCAATCAATAACCCATGCCTGCCTTCTCCCCATATTTCTTGATTCCACTAGCCCCTAGAGCTTTATCTAACTCTCTTAAATCCATTCAGTGATTTGGCCTCCACTGCCCTCTGTGGCAGGGAATTCCACAATTTCATAACTCTCTGGGTGAAAAAGTTCTTTCTCACCTCAGTCTTAAATGGCCTCCCTTTTATTCTAAGACAGTGGCCCCTGGTTCTGGAATCACCCAACATTGGCAACATTTTTCCTGCATCTAGCTTGTCCAGTCCTTTTATAATTTTACATGTTTCAAAAAGAATCCCCTTCATCCTTCTAAACAGTGAATACAAGCCTAGTCTTTTCAATCTTTCCTCATATGACAGTCCCGCCATCCCAGGGATTAATCTCATGAACCCAGGCTGCACTGCCCCAATCACAAGGATGTCCTTCCTCAAATTGGGAGACTAAAACTGTACACAATACTCCAAATGTGGTCTTACCAGAGCCCTATACAACTGCAAAACCTCCTCAGTCCTATACTGAAATCCTCTTGTTATGAAGGCCAACATTCCATTAGCTTTCTTCACTGCCTGCTGTACCTGCACGCCAACTTTCAGTGACTGGTGTACAAGAACACCCAGGTCCTTGTACACCATTGGGCCGCCCCTAGCGGCCACTGAGAGGGCTCGGCGAAGCCCCGACCACGGTTGAACATTAGGGAACATTAGAGGAAGAACACTGACTTTGGTGCCTTTCCTCTCAGTGGGAAACTTTGATTCTGCTGTGTGGGGATGTTTTATGTTGAATTCTATCAACTCTATGTTGTGTTATTTACTTTTATTGTATGGTGATTACATTTCACTGTGCCAACTGGCACATGTGACAAATAAATGTATCTTGTAGGTCTTGCTGCACCTCCCCCTTACCTAACCTCATTGAGATAATAATCTGCCCCCTTGTTTTTGCCGCCAAAGTGGATAACCTCACATTTATCTATATTATACTTCATCTGCCACGCAACTGCCCACTCACTCAACCTGTCCAGGTCACCCTTGTGTGGTGCAATCAAGATGTTGATATCACATCACGTCATTGACAATGGTGAGTCCTTCTCTACAAGATTCATAGATTAGTTAAGTAATTCGTGGATTTGGATTTTTGGGAAAAAAGTGCCAAAATAGTTCGGAGGGGATTGGCGGCAGGGAAGGGATGGGTAAAAGCGCAGTTATCTTAAGGAGCGACCCAAGGTTACCACAGTTCCCGACACTGCAGCACGTCAGAGGGATTGGTTTGCATTCTAAAGGGCTTGTCCCATTTGGGCAACATCCTGAAAAGAGGATGTTGCTTCGTGGTCGAGTCGTGATGCGTGGCGACGCATGTAGTGACATGCAGTGTCTCCCTGCTACCCCAGGATTTTGGAATGGGAAAATCCTCACGCAACATCTGCGTGTCTTATTTTTTCGTACGCCCTTTCGCACTATGATATACGGGTGACCGTGATGACGCACGGTCATTGCCCATGCTAATTTATTGTTCGTCGTCATGCGACAACGACACGTCGCGATGTTGCCCCAGATGACGCAACCTGTCGTGTCTTGCCGTATCGTGTCGCCGGTGGACGTACATTGACGCAGCTTTACGGCTGACGTCACAGGTGCTGTAGTATGCTGTCGTATGCAGTCCTATGACGATGAGTGCCTGTTCTATGGTGACGCGTGGAGATTGGTGATGCGGCTGTGTCATACTAGACGGTTCTTAGGCGACATCGGGTGTCAGTCACTGACGCCCTTCGTCGCCCATAGAATCGCTAAGGGGGACAGGCCCTTAATGCGTTCATTGCGCGGATTTTGGGTGGAGTGCACTGCATCGAGTAGTCCTGTGCAACCCGTTTCTCTCCTCGTTCACAGACTAGCCAGACGCCTGCCACTTTTGCAGGCTGGAAGAGTCTGTGTTCCATGTCTACAAGGAGTGTGCGAGGTCGCAGCCCTTGTTCAAATAACTAAAGGGGCTGCTCCTTGCCTTCTGACTGCACTTCACACCCACCATCCTCATCTTTGGACACCATGTGCGTAAAGAGGACTGAAGATGTCCTGGTTCTGTTGCGCCTAGGCCTGGCCAAGCTGGTCATCCACGAGTCGCGGCAATGGGCGGAAGAGGGTTCTGCCCGCCCCTTTTACGGGATTACGTTCACGCGTAGGTGTAACTAGAGATTCCGCAATCAATGTCCACAGGCATCTTGGTCCGGGGGATTACTGGGACCACTGGGCACTGCAGAGGGTGGAATGCGTCCTTAATAAGGATTGTGAAATAATTATTTAAAGAAATCCATTTTACCTGTATTGTGGTGGCGTGTTTGTTGTAAATAGTTGAATACATTTTTTTTGGTTATATATATTTTTAAACACGTTCATTGCTATGTCCCCAGACTGGAGTGGAATCGCTATAATTGGCACCCTAGTTGAATGTTACTCCCATATTAAATTAGTAAAAATACATTGGGACATTTTCTTTCGGCCTTTGTATTTGTCAAAACTGGTTAGTGATTTGCAAACTTTGCAATGGCGAACTTGCATAATCAAACAGCTGTAACACGGAGGTCTCTTAGTTCCAATGCTCGAGTTCCAGACTCTGGACAATTACATTTATAAAAACTCCGTGGTAGGGAATATAACTTTAAAGAAAGTGGCCATGATATTAAGAAAGGAACTTGCAACTGAATAAACAAAATACCACCGCTAGAAATTCGAAAACCTGAATGTTCAAAATATTCTTCTATGGCAACCATAGAATTTAAATTCAATTATATAAACTGGAATTTTTTTTTAAAGTCATAAATAAATGTCCACAAGACGTTGCCAGACGTTATAACACCCAGCTATTCAGTAAATATGTCCACAAGACCTATTAAACGTTAAAACACCCAGCTATTCACGAACATCCTGTTGAGTAGATTTGGTCAAGGGAAACATGCTCTCTGGTTTAGATGACTCTGTGGGTAAATGTCTATTGAAATGGTCACGTGATTCTAGAGTAATAAAGACTTGCAATAAATCCTCACCTTGCTTGGATGGATCATAAACAATTAATGAAACATATTCCGGTGACAATTTTCCTGGGAAGTTCCACATCTTTTACAGGGATGGGATATTACTCGCTGGTTTAAAATGACTTAGTTTTGGGTGTTTATGTAAACATGCCCCAAAATATCTTGATCAATGCAATAATTGATTCCAAATATTTTACATTTATGTTTTTTTTTTTGAAGATGGGAAACAGTGGAGTAATGTAATGTAGACCCAATCTCATTTATGAATGGGATTTAGCTTGACTGCCATATTTTTAACAAGTTACATTGATTATGTAAAATAGTCAATAGGGTATTACTGGTGTGTTGCATCTATCTATATTATTTTAATAATAATTATTATAATATTATATTACTAAAACTCTCATCTTGTTTGTTTGTTGATCTGTCTGTGTCTGTGATTATTCATGACCGGAACTACGCCAAAATGGTACACGAATGTGCTACAATTTTTGGACCACCTTACTCACAATTGTCTTGCGGTGTTCTTATCAAGTTTCGTTCAGATTGATGGTATACTTTACAAGTTAACATTTGTAACTTTTCAAAATCCCACTTCTTGAGAAAGATTTATTCCATCTCCCTGGCAGTTAGCGGCTATGATTTCACAATGGGATTGTAGCCCTGCCCACTACAATGTTGCAATCCCAGTACACCGAGTCCTGGCAGCCCTAGCAAGTGTAATTGCATTTTTTTTTTAAAGTTTAAAATGAGGGAAGGTGAATGAGGGGAAATGAGCCGCGCTTGCAGTTGGAGGCTATGGCTGAGTGGAATATTGCGTTGGGAGAAAACGGGTGAATGGTGGTATATTGCATTGGGAGACTAGGCCCCCCGTGGGAGCTATGGCCGAGTGGTGGAATATTGGGTTGAGGTAATGCGTTGCGTTGGGGGAATCAGGCCTCCCATGTGATAGGGACCGAACGGGATCCCACTTGGTCTAGCATCTATCTATACAAACTATCTATAAAACTATGATCTTATTATCGTCCGGTTTGGCTGTCATTCTATTTGCGCAAAAATGGTACAGGATTACGCTATGATTTTTTGCCAGCTTATTCACTGTTCTCCTGTACTGCGATTGCACCAAGTTCTGGTAAGCGTTATGAAGGTTTAAAAATCTTTAAAATTGCACACGCACAGATCGATTGCATCTCCTGCCATTCAGCGCAGAGCGGATTGGTCCCTTCCACTGTCACTCCGCAGGATGGTCCACCATTTCCTGCGCCATCGCATCTTTACTGCAGCTGCAGGAAACTCTGGATGGCCGGTGGAGGTCTCCAACCAGACACAATTTTCCGAGGGAGGGGCCGGAAACTGCCTGACCCAGCCCTGCGTGGAGTCGGAGATGGCATTGATGTTGCCAAATGGAAAGCGGAGACTCTGATCCCAGCGGGGAACAACCAGCGACCGCTGAGTCTCCATCGCATTCCCCGATGGTCCCCTCACTGGCTCCTGTCCCCCTCCCCCGTGATACCGCACTCTCCCCATGGCTCTTTCATCTTTTCTCTGAGCTCTCCCCCCTGCCCTCACACCCCTCCCCCTTACAACCTTCCCCCTGCCCACAGCCCCCCCCTCCCCCGCACAATGCCACACCTCTACACCCACCCACAAACCCCTCCTCAACACTCCCTGCCCACAAGCCCCACCCCCCTCCCCAAACCAGCCCCTCCCATCCCATCCCTCCTCCCCCCCCCCCCCCCCCCACATGGTGATTGGAACCTAACAAGTCCAACATAGTATATTATTGAAACTCTCATCTTGGGGGGGGGTGGGGGGGGGGGGTGGGGTGTGTGTGTGTGTGTGTGTGTGTGTGTGTGTGTGTGTGTGTGTGTGTGTGTGTGTGTGTGTGTGTGTGTGTGTGTGTGTGTGTGTGTGTGTGTGTGTGTGTGTGTGTGTGTGTGTGTGTGTGTGTGTGTGATCCCAGAATTTTTGGAACACCTTACTCATAATGGTCTTGTGTCTTTTTTTTTTTTAAATCAAGTTTCGTTCACATTGATGTTATCTTTTACAAGTTATTCACATTTTTAACTGTACAAACGGGTTGTGTTGGGGGAACGGGTGAGTGGTGGAATATTGCGTTGGGGACCAGGCCTCCCATGGAGCACATGGGTGAGTGGTGGAATATTGCATTGGTGGAACAGGTTGCGTTGGGGGACAAGGCCTCCCACTTGACAGGGACCCAACTGGTCTAGCACTTTATAATGTTGTTCCAACATGTATTATTTTTAAAGACTGAGGAATATTAACACAAAGCTGTGCGTCAAAAATCTGATATACGTAAATAAAATCGTTAACATCGTCAATTTTTACGTTATTCAGTAATTACCATTTCCCACTATCCGAGAGCCATACAAGCAATTTCTTGACCAGACATTTTAATGAAATTCATCTACACTAGCTGAAAGGATGGATAGAGGGAAGGCCTCACTCAGTTTTTAAAATTAACCAAACCGGCTGATACTTACTGGATGCGACAACGCCCCAGCGGCATCCATATTGGACCGATCAACATGTGCCAGTTCAGAAACTCAATTTGAATATTTTGACTGCAACACACAAAACTACAAATGATATTTTTCAGTGGGCAAACTACAATTTTGAAAAGTCAAAATTGAACTATTTGTTTTAATATAAAAGGGGGTCCTTGGTCCAGAAGACTGAAAATTCACTGGTATTTACTGCCAGACTGATAATATCATAGTTAATAATGGAATCTTTTATGTATTTTATTAAGTAAAGATTAATTTGGGTTCTGAGTAAATGAAAGCTTTGAAATTTGGGTTCTGCAGAAGGGCTGGGTAATCAGGAAATAGGAGGCCAGCATTCAAACTGCATCCAAGCTGCTTCCTGTTGTGCCCAAGCAGAAGATATTGACAATGGTGAGAGGGAATGTATTTCTTGAGAAGGTTCAGGCTTCTGTAAACACAAACCTTGGGAGAGGATGAGCTTCTTGAGAAATTGGTATTCTCTACTGACAGAAACTTCTGTGGGCAACTGATAAGGATCCTTACATTGTTTAAGAATGTACTGCAGATGATAGACCTTTGACTAACTTCCTGTTATTTGGGGGTTTCGTAACTAAAGTTTGTGATCGATATAACCATAGCATGAGAAGTATTGTATTAGTGACAAGCATGCTTTGAATGGGTAGAGCTGCGATTGATATGTTAGACGACATTGCTGCAACACTGTATGAACATGTGACTATGTTTCTGAAATACTATAAAAATATGTATGTCTTCATTCATTAGAGTGGTAGCCTGGGAGGAGTTAAGTATCTGCTGTATGCTTGACTTTGTATCTCCTAGCACTCTCTAGCTAAATGATCATTAAAGCTTGTATTGGTTTTACCTAACTTATTGTAAGTTGTCTGTTTTAAGAAAATGAACCTTAACATTGGCGTAGTCGCTGGAATTTCACTGGGACCATCAACAGACGACTGAGTAAGAGGCCATAGTTTGTCCGGGATCTGATGTGGAGGATAAAAAGTGCACTATTCGGACCCTTTGAGACCGACCTCCAAAGATGTTCCCGGGAAAACGTGTTGTTTTTGTTGTTTGTTTTTTAAAGAGTTAAGAAGTCTGCCAAGTTGAGAAACTGGGGTCTTGATTAGCGGGTCTGCCTGGTTGAGATACTTGGGGCGTGTTTTTTTTTTTTAAAGAGTTGAGAAGTCTGCTTTCTCTTTCTCTCTTTCTCTTTATCTCTATCTATCTATGGTGAATAATCTGGATAAAAGTGATGGGGGAACGCCCGTCCAACATATGTTATTTGAATCCTAAAAGTAACAAAGACTATAGAATATTGTTATAAGCTAACCAAATGTTTGGGAGATGAATCTTAGCCGGTCGAAGGAACATGGAATGTATAAACTATTAAAAAAAGGAGAAAAGGGGAAAAAGAAAAAGGCGCTGAATTCATATAACCCCGGGGACCCCTTGTCTGACATAAGCAACCCTGTTTATAGAAGAGGAACAAATTCGATGGGGAAATGAGGAACAAAGTCGGGAATAGTGTAAGACCCTGTAGGGGTGGGGGGGAAGCGCACCCCCAGAAGAAACGGATAGCGACTTGGAGACTGAAAAGGCAGATGAGAAAGAAGGGAAAGTGCTGAGGCAGAAGAGGAAGAAGCAGTAATTGAATTCAGCAGTGAGAGAATTAAACAACGCAGATGACCAGAGAGAGAAAACAGCAGATAAATTAAAGACGATTGGAAGAGAAAAAAGCATGACAATTGAGGCTGCTTAAAAACTTTAACTCACAAGTCAACAGCCTACAGCCTATACCATTTAAAACAAACTTGCCTTAGAACTTTGAATCACTTTTGGCAAAGAGCTCGTCTCTGCTGGAGAGAAAGACGGAGTTTGTGAGCGACCCAGTGGTTGTGGGTGTGGCAAGCTCCTGATTGATAAAGATTGTGATTAGTCAGACTTCCTATCAATGTCCAGGATCCTGATTGACAGGGAATTGGACCAACCCATTGTGAATCACACCAGCCTGCCCATTCCTAGCAGATGAAGGTTTTTGTGGGCTTGGTTAATTCTTATTCATTTTAACTCTCTTTCCAACAAGATTTTCACAACTTAAAGACAACGCTGACAACTACACTAGCCTCAGCCTTCCCAGTCCGCCTAGCCATTATTAAGTGCAATACCCATATGAGTGGCCATGACAAAATGGGAATGCCTGAGCTAATAGTACTGCCCACATGGCAGCTTGTAAATTCTGGTCCAAAAAGAATTAAAGATTCTAATCCAGTTGTGTGGAGGTTGAGCCACAGAGTTATTTTTAATTCCTTTGTTCTTTGCAAATGTGTTAGCAATCTATGAAAATTAAATTCATTCTTTATTTTCTCTTAACGTTCAAGAGAAGAGATGAAAAATATAGGTTAGTTGTTTTGTCTTATTGGTGTTTTAAGTGTTTTTTTCCTATTTTCTTATCTTTTGAATTAAGTTCAAAAGAAGACTTGGATGCCACACTCCATGTGTTAGATGAGATTGGATAAGACAATATCTCAGTTCTAAATGGCCTATCCCTTAGTCTTAAAGGGACTGGTTTCACGTTTCTAGAATGCCACATGTACCAAAAGAGCGAGTGCTAGCATATCAGTTATTGATCATCCATGTAATTAATTTGGATTTAAAAAAAGGAGCAATACTTTTTTTTAAGTCAAATTGGTTAGTAAGTGGTGATGACATAAAATTGCAGAGTGTAGGTTGACTGAGACAGAATTTGGCAGTTGGAGCATAATGTAGGGACATATATTTTCATTTAGGGAGGAAGAATAGAAAATAAGCGTATTTAAATTTTGGAATGTAACTCTGCAAGGGGATCTGGGTGTCCTTGTAGTTGAATAATGAAGCTAACGTGCTGGTTTAAAAAAAGTGAATTATTTGGCTGAAGAAAGCCAGGGGCAAAGTGCCTGTAAAGAATGAAAAGTACAAGAGTACATAAATGTACAAAGTACATTCAGAATATCTTAAAAAGGTTCTTTCTAATGTGGTGAAAATAAAGTTTTTATTGTCTCTTAGAATGCAAATGAGGAGCCAGGTTTCCTGTTTCCCCGTCTTAAATGTGTGGAAGGAAGCCTGTATTTTGTGCTAGTTGATTACATCAGACCATAGTTTGAGAGAAATCATTATGGGGAGTAAATGTTGAGAGATAGAGTAGATTGGGGAAGGAGAAATATATTTGGACAATTTTAGAAACAAATATTTAAGCTATCCCTGACTCCCTTCCCAGCACTGGGATTCTCATATTTGACTAAACTCTACCATGTGTGCTGTGGTAATGAAAGAAGGGTACTTCAGTGGTAGTAACAAACTATGAAGACAGAATGAGAACAGTTGCTTGCTGTTCCACGAGGCAAAATCCAGTTTTAGCTTGGTGGCACTGGTGTGCTTAAGTGCACGAATATGTAACATGGGCAGTGGAAATCTTAGAGCCCAACTCACTGAGGGGGATTTTAACTTACACTCTCTCCATAGTATAGTGTGACTTAGCAGGGAAGTTATGAGCAGTTTGAGACAATTGCAGTGCCAAATGGAAAATGAGTGTAGCCTGCAGATCAACATAGATAAATTTCACAAGACCCTTCCTATAGCCATAAAATAAAGGGTACTATTTAGCACTGATGATTGCTTTACCTACTGGGTAACGGTATTTCCATGCTAAGATAGAACAGCTAGAATTGTGATAAGGAATCAAAGAGATAATATTTTGGTAAGGGGTCCCTCTTTAGATTGATATGGGTAAATGTTTCACAGGAAAGGTGATGAAAGGGACTCTGCCTTGTCAGTAGTTAAGGAGTGATTTCATACATTCCACTAATTGCAGAGTTTTGGATTAGTGGAGGGAATGAATAGGACACTAAAAAGTTTTAGTGAAGTCTTGACTGAGACTGGGCAGGAATGGGTTAAGCTATTCGGCTATTTTGATGATTCAGAACCACAGCTAGACAGGGTTAAAACCTTTTGAATTGATACAGGATGAGCTGTGAAATTATGAACTCACCTACAGGTCCTCAGATGAATTAATTACGTATGCACAGTAATTAACCCATGCCTTGCCAGGTCTGCATTCCCAGGTATAAGAGTCACAGAAGCCACTATCCGTTGAACACAGGGACGACTCCATACTATCAGACTACGTACTGATATCAGAAGAAATTGGGACTGTCTTGAAAGGGATTGTAGCAGATGCTACCAACATCAACTGCAGTGAAGAGAATACATCTGATTGACTTTAAACAGTTCGGAGAACCCAAGAAAGGATAATGGGGCTATTGATCCTCTTTTATATTCTGGGGTTGGCCCATATGGACTGGACTTGGGGAAATAATCTGTTTTTGTTTATGAGTTTTGAATTTGCCCTTCGTAATAATACGTGTATGCTGGATGTGTACGCACATCCCATATAATGGTGGGAAGGAATACCTCTCATAACAATATTCCTTAACCTTACTGAGATTCTGGCCTTGCACTGTTTTCGCAATAAAAAAACAACTAATGGTGCATTAAGAATGGCAAAGTCAAGGACCCATATTTAAAGAATGGTATGTGGCCTCTTTTAAGACAGGAGGGAAGGTAAATGAGACCAGGGTTTGGGAAATACCATGGCTTAAATTAGCGAATTGCCCCAGAGCCCAGTTAATTCTACCTGTTATTGTGACAGAAGAAACAACGGAGTATTTTTGAGGAACACCACCTGCACCAAGGGTAGTGCTAATGGCCGCTGAGTCCAATAAATGGGACGTATTTTGTATGTGGATTCCGGGCATACCCATCAGTTACCTGATATGTACCTGGGGGATGAGAAGAACTAGGAAAGGTTGATTAGGTCAACCTACAACTGAAGTGGATGTTGTTATTTGGCCTTTGTTGTCCCTCACGTGAGAATTGTGTAACATCCAACTGAATTGTATATCCCCGATGAGGGCTAAGTGACGTATATCAGAGTCAGAGCCATTCTGGATGATTGCTTTCCCACTGTATGGGACAGCCTGTCTAACACTGGAATTGATTAATATGTCCCCTGGATTGGAGAAATTGTTTAATCACATGGTGGACATCTTTACCTACAAGTAAAAGGCCCTTTCATCCCAGTTGAAATGGTTGCACTTTGTCGTATATTCCTATAGGACAATAGGAGGGACTTTTGTGCTATTACAGGGTGTGAATGCTGCACTTACATTCTTGATGAATCTTCTAAGATTGCAGATTTAGCAGCACATATCACCAGAGAAATAAAGATTACAGCGATTGGAGAAGAAATGCATAATGTTAATAATGGTGGAGAATGGTGGCCATTTAGTATGTTTGGAGGAATATGGGAAATGATAATTCACTATGGATTTATTGTACTATTGACTGTTGTGTTAATCTAAGTATTGAAATGTCTGAAGCCATTACTATGTACTAACCAAGGACTGTAGTGTTATCATTCATATGATAATAGGAGGGAATGATAATATCCTAGTTAATAATGGAATCTTTTATGTATTTTATTAAGTAAAGATTAATTTGGGTTCTGAGTAAATGGAAGCTTTGAAATTTGGGATCTGTAGAAGGGCTGGGTAATCAGGAAATTGGAGGACAGCATTCAAACTGCTTCAAGTTGTACCCAAGCAAAAGATATTGACAATGGATGTATTTCTTGAGAAGGTTCAGGCTTCTTTAAACACAAGCCTTGGGAGAGGACAAGCTTCTTGAGAAATTGGTATTCTCTACTGGCAGAAACTTTGTGGGCAACTGATAAGGATCCTTACATTGTTTAAGAAGGTACTGCAGATGATAGACCTTTGACTAACTTCCTGTCATTTGGGGGTTTCGTAACTAAAGTTTGTGATCGATATAACCATAGCATGAGAAGTATTGTATTAGTGACAAGCATGCTTTGAATGGGTAGAGCTGTGATTGATATGTTAGATGTCATTGCTGCAACTCTGTATGAACATGTGACTATGTTTCTGAAATACTATAAAAATATGCTGTATGTCTTCATTCATTAGAGTGGTGACCTGGGAGGAGTTAAGTATCTGCTGTATGCTTGACTTTGTATCTCCTAGCACTCTCTAGCTAAATGATCATTAAAGCTTGTATTGGTTTTACCTAACTTATTGTAAGTTGTCTGAGAGTCATTATGGAGAGAGTCAGAACTGGACCTAGGGTTGAGATTTTTGATTGGAGAAGGGCTAACTTTGAGGGAATGCGTAAGGATTTAAAAAGAGTGAATTGGGACATTTTGTTTTATGGGAAGATGTAGAAGAGAAATGGAGGACATTTAAAGGGGAAATTGTAAGAGTACATAATCTTTATGTCCCTGTTCGGTTGAAAGGAAATAGTAAAAATTGGAAAGAGCCATAGTTTAAGGGAAATTGGATACTTGTTTCGAAAAAAAGAGATATCTACAATAATTATAGGAGATGTGGAGTAAATGAGGTGCTAGATGAGTATAAAGAGTGTAAAACGAATCTTAAGAAAGAAATTAGAAAAGCTAAAAAAAGGGGAAAACAAATGGTCGGCACGGACTGGAAGGGCCGAGAGGGCCTGTTTCCGTGCTGTAATTGTTATATGGTTATATGGTCTGTTTTAAGAAAATGAACCTTAACAAGACCTCACCAAAACAGCATTTAAAAGCCCTCTTATCGTCATGATCATTCACTCAGCTGCATGTACACAGAGCAAATATTTCAAGGCCCAGTCCATTTGCTTCTCATTCTGACATTGAAGCTCACATTTCAATACTGTTCTACCCATGTTCATCATGTCTTCAAATTCATTGACAGCCCCAACCCAGCAAAATTTATAACCAGTTTTCCTCCACTCTCTTAAGACTGTAAGACTTGCCACCTGCAGCCAGGGCTCTGGAATTCCGGTCTGGTCATAGCCAGCAGATCCATTCCCATAGTTGACTTCCACGGCAGATCTAATCTGCCGCCATCCAAGGCAGACTTTGAAAGCCCCCCCCCCCCCACCCCCAACGACTTGCTGGTCTGGAAAAACAGGCCACACTCTGGAATAAGGAGTGTCTGAAAATCAGTGGTGGACCTGTACCATCTTGAGAGAAATTGAAAGTTTAATACAAGATGCAAACAGTTGCATTAATGACAAATCCAGAGAACATTTTAATTGTGGAATTTTTTATCTTCTACCTTGATTTAACATGAGCAGCTTTACGGTTGTTCGAGTTGTCTGCCAATATTTGCAAGCTAACCAATTTGTGAATTACGTACTTTATCTTCTGTATTAGATGCATGCTTTAAGTTGCTACTGATTTTCAAGCCAGTCGGTTATTGGGTCGAATGGTGCTGACTGCGGCTCGTGATTCCCAAGGAAACTGCTGGCATTCAGCCCTCAGAAAGAAGTTCCATAATGATGCTGCATATGCAGCAATTCCAAGATTTACTGAGTGACATGCATCAGATCTGTTTCTATACTGTTGCTGGAATTCACATACAATTCAATGACAGGGCCCCATTTTGTTTACATTCCTCAGCATATACTGGGATCTACTTGAATGTATGTCATGCCAGACCTAGGTTAAAAAAAAAAATCAAGATTATAACAGTTATAATCAAGTGGGTCAAATATTTAGAATATAAAAGGAAATGTTAGAAAGGAAAATGAGTTACGTTGTTTAAAGATCATGGAAATGTTTTATATTACATGCAACTCCCGTTAAAAAATAGTCAATAGTTCCAACCCAGATTTTTTTTAAATTTCTGGTTAAGATCACTAGTTGCTGTGGTGCAGTCTTAGATTTATTGAATTAAGACTGGAAAATTACTAGTTAATTGGATGCACAAGTACACTATATCTTATAGCATAGGTAAAGCTTTCAGCATAATAGCAACAATATTGACATTGTAGATGCCATCTAATGTAAAATGCAATCCTGTTAGCAGCATAATAAATGGAATTGTTCAGGAGTCTTCAAAATCCCACAGGCATAAAATATTTTCTGTTCAATCCTCTCCTGTTCTCTCTTGAATTCCCATTGGAATACCTTTGCTCACAATCAGTCACCTCTAACTTCAAACATCATGTGGCCTTAAACCCGTCTCACGGTGCGAGTTGACCCACGAGTGACCCCGAGTTGTCACTCGCGCTAATCACGTACACTAAACGTAGCGGGAACGTCGGAACACTTGCGAGCAACTGAGCAACTTGTGGTGCTAACAGCAGGTACCCGTGAAACTTGGTAACAATTTGCAGTTCAAGTTAAAAATTTTAAACTCGTTTATGACGTGGTGGCCCGTGCGTTTACCTTAGTGATTTGTGAGTCTACCGTGGGAACTCTTTTAACTCAGCAGGCAGGATCTCTGGAGAGAAGGAATGGGTGACGGGACGACATTTCCAAATTTCTCCTGCCCCATGTGTTCACTTTTTTCAGCTAGCATCTGCCATTTCTTGTGTATGACATTATTTGTATCTACAGTGCCTTGTGTCTTGGCAATTCATGATTCACACACACACACACAATGCTGGGGTAACTCACACACACACACAATGCTGGAGTAACACACACACACACACACAACGCTGGGGTAACTCACACACACAATGCTGGAGTAACTCGCACACACACACACACACACAATGCTGGGGTAACTCGCACACACAATGCTGGAGTAAGTCGCACACACAATGCTGGAGTAAGTCGCACACACACACAATGCTGGGGTAACTCGCACACGCACACACACAATGCTGTAGTAACTTGCACACACACACAATGCTGGGGTAACTCATATACACACACAATGCTGGAGTAACTCACACACATACACACGAACAATGCTGGAGTAACTCGCACACACACGAACAATGCTGGAGTAACTCACACACACACACAATTCTGGAGTAACTCAGCGGGACAGGCAGCATCTCCGGAGAGAAGGAATGATGATATATCGGGTCGAGACCCTTCCTTAGACCACTACCCAGAGATGCTACCTGTCCCGCTGAGTTACTCCAGCATTTTGTCTATCTTTAAACCAGCATCTGGACTTCCTTCCCACATAATTACCAATGAGATTCCCCACTAAACTTCCGTGTCCTCATTGTTCCCCTCTGTCTTCCCCAGACCCCGGCTGCAATGTCACCGCTGGCAAATCCGTTCATTCTCGTTCTACTGCACCTGCTCCTCGGTGAAGCAGCTAACTTCATTCAAAAAATTGGATTGTCACGTTGGAGGCCCAGCAGTAGAGTTGCTGCCTCACAGCGCCAGAGACCCGAGTCACACATGAAAGGGATAAGACGGTATAGTGTCTGAACTACACACATGAAAGGGATAAGACGGTATAGTGTCTGAAGAACCAACCCGAAAACTCACCTATTTCGTTTCTCCAGAGATGCTGCCTGAGCCGCTGTGTTACTCCAGCTTTTTGTGTCTATCTTCGGTGTAAACCAGCATCTGCAGTTCCCTTCCCGCACAATATAGCATGAACGTCGGGTTTCTAATCTGATACACAATAGATAGGGCACCATCCTCGGGCCAACCTGGTGTCAGGCTGTAGGAAGCAGCTGCAGATGCTGCTTCAAACCGAAGATAGACGCAAAATGCTGGAGTCACTCAGCGGGACAGGCTGCCGTCGTCCATATTCTAGTGACACTCAACACTTTGGCGTTCAGCTCTACACCAGAACAAAACACTGAAGAAGGGTCTCGACCCGAAATGTCACCCATTCCTTCTCTCCAGAGATGCTGCCTGTCCCGCTGAGTTACTCCAGTTGGTTTATTCTGATGTAAAGCTGCACGGGAACACCAATGTGTTGAGTGTCACTAGAGCATGGTCGGCGGCTGCTGGATCACAAAGCTTTTCCACGTGGATCCCACTGAACATATGCAGATCTTATCATTGCACGCTTATTGCAATCCCACGTAAAACTCATTCTCACGAAGTTCAATGCGAGGTGCCGCTGGCAATTCAAGTCTAGCCTGCCTTCCGAACATTGCACGCTATAGATACCAGAATGATTTAGTCACTTTACCATTGCACCACAAGTCTCTGTTCATTTAGGTTTCTGTTATGTTTCATGTTGGCCGTATCGTGTTTTTTCAAATATCACTACCGTGAACTTTCCCGGAGCTTTGTATATTTAAAACGCTTGCATTGTCAATAATTCGTACTTTTATTAACATAAAAAAGCTGATGCATATCTTGTAAGTCGAGTTAACTTAAAGGCCGCATTCCTACTCAGCAGCAATTTAGATGAATTGTCCAGAATAGTTTCGCGAGGCTGGCTATCAGCGGTAATGGGGAAACATGCTTCAGCGCATTTCAACTTATTGGCCGAGCCACAAAAAAAAAGGAGTTTCTGTTGTCAAAACGAACATCTGTCATAGTACTATAAATCTCATTTCAGATAGATGTTTGATCTTTCATGTTGCAACAGTCGCGCCAATCGCCGATCCTCTGCAAATGTCAATCAGCGGTTAGTTGGCATTTCACTTGTTGCTCGTCTATTTTCTGACCGGCTTCAAAACAGGGCCAATTTATGTCCGCGGGGAATAATCAGCCCATTGAACAAAAAGCCTTCATTCACGGTTGGCTCAAGAGTAACGGGAGAGGAACTTGGTAACTCGGGAGAGGAACTTGCAACATCGCAGAAATGACATACCCGTGGGAACTCGGTTAAACACTTAAACATAAACTTGTAATCTCGTACATAACCTCGAGTCTTTTTTTCTTTCACTTGGGGTCACTCGTGGGTGGACTCGCACCGTGAGACAGGGCCATTACTCTTGACATCCAGATCTCCTTGGCAATTATTGTTATTCTATACTAGCTCAAATATTGCCCTCAGCCCAGGAAGATTAAAAGCATTCTTCCAAACTACTAAAGGAAATCAGAACACAAGGTTGTAACTAATCGATATAACGCAAGCCTATTGCACTGCCAGTTTCAAACATACTGATGACATACAGTATCAGAGCAGTGGCCATTTGGCCCATTTCCATACTAAACAAAGGTTTACTAATTCTCAGCTGTTAAGTCATAACATCCAATGTTGTGCAGCAAGTACATATACCTGACATTTTTAAGTATTAATGTTTCTTCCTCCACCACCTTTAAGTTACAAGGTCTTGACCTCAACTCGATTGAAGCAGTCTTTGATTCTCCTCTAATTGTTCTATTAATGCTCCATCCATCATTACCCAACTTTTACTCATTTTTTGCATCAATTCTATACATGCTAATTAGATTCGCTTTCAGTTTTCTTTGCTCCAAAAGAAACACTTCAAATATACCCAGCTTCTCCTCAAAACTATGCTTGTGGTTCTCCAGCCCTGGCAATCTCCTTGTAGATCTACTTTGCAACTAGCACCACAAAATCTTTGTGATAAAAACCGAATACAAAACACCCTTGCAAAGTACACATAACTTTGTTTCTTGTGGCACCACTGCATTGGTATTCTATACTTTGACCAATGAAGCCATGCATAATTTAAACATTGCAGTCTATTACTTAAAAAAAACTATATTGTTGATTTGAATTTTACGTTTTACACGAGTGCAGAGTTGTAAGCTAATTTGACCCATTGCCATATATTCTAATCATATACCAACCAAGTAGACATTTCTGGCTCTCACAGATCCATTCCTTTGTTCTTCTAATTGGCAGAGTACGATGGCCTTAAAACACAGATTTTGTTAATGCACGAATGCCCTGTTAACATCAACTCCTAATGGTTCATCCAGAACTTATGCAACAATCTCACCAGTCCTGGAAGCACAATCATCCATCCATGGCTTTTATTCACCATTAACCTTTCCACATTTGCTCCTAATACCACTATGCCATTTACCAGCTGTAGAGGACATAACTAAACATGGATATGAACACAAAGGTTTCAGTTTTCCCCATTTCAAAAAAAAATCAAACATGTTCAGTCACAACATTTGCATCTACATCTTAAGTTTTTTGGCTACATCTGACGTATTTTGGAAAATGGTCAGAGTATCTTTCAGACAATTAAGTGCTAATGAATTTCATCAGACAGAAATGAGAAAAGTAACAAACAGCTCTCAGATTGACTGGCAGTGAAGTGGGGGGTGGGTGATCTACACTGGTGCTGAAGTACCAGTTATTTATAATCTACCAACAATTTAGCAATGTTTAATCCTATTTCCAAGTTTATGGCTGAATACAAAATTGGATGGAACTGAGAATTGGGAGGATGCATTCAAGGGGAATATAGACAGTCTGGTTTGGCAAAAACTACCATTACCAAAATAAGTAGGACAGCTCCTTTTGAGCACATAATAGAAAAGTAGGTAATATAAAATATAAATAGACTGGATAATACTGATGTTCAAAGGGTCCAATGTATTCCTGTAAACTCACTTAAAGCCAACATGCAGATGCTTAAGCAATCTGAAAAGCTGATGGCTTTTATCACAGCAGCATTTCAAAACATGGAGTAAAGATGTTTTACTGCAATCATACACGACCTTTGTGAGATTGTACTTGACATATTGTGCACAATTTTGGACTCAGGTTTAAAAACTCAGACTAGTTCCAAGGATGGCAGGCCTGCCGTATGAGAAACTAAGCAAATTAGACAGGTCAAAACCATCTTTAAAGCCTGTCACTGAATGCAAAGCAATTAATTCACACAACTCAGCTTCCTTGCCAAAAATGTTCATGATCCACTGTTCCGTATCAGATCCTGCAAAGGTAGAAAGAAAAGAAACAATCCAAATGTAAGTTCCATATCCACAGAAATATTGCTGAAAATAAACAAATCAAAAACTAATGAATTCAAATAACTCCTCTTCAAATGATTCACATACAAGATTCAACTAGCATCACTCATGGGATTTCTGATTAAAAATTATCCTGAGACTAGATTTGTTCCCAAATGAACACCCCAATTGGCACATGCTGTTTGAGTAACCAGAACGGCTCAGTAAAACTAATGCACCACTACTGAACAACAAAAGCAAATAAAGAAGGGGTCTATTCAGCCATTGCAACCCAACACATTTTTGTCAAATTTTCAAATCCAATCCTATTTCTTTTCAAAGTATCACATTTTAACCATATAACAGTTACAGCACGGAAACAGGCCCTCTCGGCCCTTCCAGTCCGTGCCGACCATTTGTTTCCCCTAGTCCCATCTACCTGCACTCAGACCATACCCCTCCATTCCCTTCACGTCCATATACCTATCCACTTTACTCTTAAATGTTAAAATCGATCCTGCCTCCACCACTTCTGCTGGAAGCTCATTCCACACAGCCACCACCCTCTGAGTAAAGAAAGAAGAACCTCAAAAAACTAAATTCCTGAAACTTTCTTAGGCAGTATTAAATTTAATCGCAGTTTTAAGAGTTATTTTTCTGTGGTTTAAAAATATATAATTAGACAGCATGGAAAGTCCCTTTGACTCTATACTAATCCCATTTTCCAGTATTCAGCTTGAAGCATTCTCTATGCCAATGGCACTGTACGTGTCCATCTAAATACTAAACAGTTGAAAGTCCACCAACTAGCCTCATGTGTTCCAGATTTCAACCACCGTAGAGGTGAATGATCAAGCTTCCTCTTTTCCCAGGGTTACACAAAAAGCTGGAGAAACTCAGCGGGTGCAGCAGCATCTAAGGAGCGAAGGAGACAGGCGACGTTTCGGGTCGAGACCCTTCTTCAGTCTGAAGAAGGGTCTCGACCCGAAACGTCGCCTATCTCCTTCGCTCCTTAGATGCTGCTGCACCCGCTGAGTTTCTCCCGCTTTTTGTGTAACCCTCGATTCTCCAGCATCTGCAGTTCCTTCTTCAACACTTCCTCTTTTCCCATATTTTTCTGAAAATATCAAAACTAGGCCATCAACTAACAAAGATACTGAGACAACTCTCTTCAAATTTCAGCCTACTAGGGTGTGCTTGATGATCATTCACAGGAAAATAAAACAAGCAACTTGAAACACTGATAAATTTATCCAGTCCCACTAACCTTAACACATTTTACAGCTGGATACCATCAAATAAATCCAAGTTGCTATTCCTGAAAATATTAAATGTTGCAAATGAACCAAATATCTAAAGATGTTTATCTACTTGGGTTCTGTGTCGGTCACTAGCACACAATAAGCAGAACCTGTGTACAGAACATTTCCTTTCAAGTAAATAAACTTCCGATACCACTCATTAAATATATTCTGTTGCAAGATTAAGGACTTCTCGCAAGGGGAAGTAATTTGTCTGCTCAGATTGTCTATCATTTTAAAAAAATCATGCATGCCATATAATTTATTTCTGGCAAAATAAAATATCCAGTTAACCATGAATTCTGGCAAAATTTGATATAATGCTGCACAAAAAATGTTCCAGTATAACCATTTGATGCACACACGGAACACAAAAACCCAAGAATAGTGATGGCAAGCTACAAAATGTCCCATCCTCAAACATTACCCATGAATTTTATATTAATAAACAACAAAAGATTAAAAGTTAATCCTAACGTTATTAAACGTACTTCACCAAATACCAACACATTCAGATAGATCCTGGGACAAAATGTATCTGAAAATTCACCAGATGTAAAGCTCAGGTATTTTAAAATCAATGTTAACATACCATTCAGTTCCATATACTTACCTACTTCAGCAGAGAACAAAACTCATCATGTGGCTTATAGCCAAGATCACTGCCCTCACCACTGTGATTTCAGTTTCAGTGCAGCTCAGACCAGTTGACATAAGTCAGATGCTGGCTGAGGATGTTTCTGATCACATGTGGAATCAAGTCTGGCAGCTCTAAGGTCCAGTGGACAATCAACACCCATTTTGAGATACTAAAACCTTAAATGGCACAGAAAAGGTTATTAGTCGGGCACAAAGCAACCATTCGTTTTGTGCATGATCTTGCAGAGAATATGGTGTAAAGAAATTCCCACACATTGTACTATATTTCCTAGCAAATTCAAAACAGTTATCTGCTAGTTTGCTATGAGCTAAGAATTGACCTCATCACTTCTGTAAAATAAGACAATTAAATAATATCTTACCTACATGGTGAAGTTTAACTGATGCTTAGCTCTATTCTGCTCTATAAGACATCTGTTTTCGTTGGCCTCGTCTTTAAATTTACTGTAGTTATAGCTTTTGATCCGTGAATATCGCTCACTGTTATTAGAGTGCTGGCTGAAATTAGGCTTCTTTGTCCAGACTTCTTGTGCTAGACCTGTATTCTTGGAAGTGTAAACCACTTGCTGTTTAACGTCGGATCTTGCCTTTGCTGGCCGATGAAGTAGCTGCTGTATCTATACGATCTAAGGGATCTCTCCATTTCGCAGAAACCATTCTCAGTTCTAGCAGTTTAAAAAGAATTCTGAGGAATTGACGATTCATCTCTGCACCTTTTGCCTGCTTAGCAGTCCTTGTATTTCTCTGGCTGTGTCAAAAGCTTAACATTTACCCACCCAGAATATATCTACCTAAGAAAACAATTACACACCCCTTTTCTTTTTTTGGGGATTTTATTAAAGTTATTGTGGACATACAACATTTTCCAAACTCTACACACTGCAGATATTTAACATAGAAAGGCTGAATATTACAACTCCATGATCCTGGTTCATAGCTCTCAAAATTCTCAGTGCATCTAAGAATATTTAAATGTCAAAAATCCCCTCAAACTCATAACAATCCCACATTAGAACTTGTGTAGAACACTACAAAGACACTACAGCAAAGAAATTTTTAAAAAGCTAGAAATCTGTCTCCAAGGCATCTTTACAGTCCTTTCTCCACATCAAGAGTCCGCTCAATTAAACAATCCCAAGCATTGACAAAATGGTTTTCTCTGCCTGTGCTCTGGAGTCTTCCGTCATCTCACTGCCTTTTTATGTTCCGCTGAGATAAATTTTTCCTTAAAATTTTGCTGAGAGAATAACCTGCAGCTGTCCTGTAAACTCTGGGCTCTCATCCTCCCCTATTTATATAGTGATGCCTGTTACAATAAAATAGAGGTAAACAGTAAGCAGCAGTTAATCATAAAAATCCAAGGTTACTCTATATATATTGAAACGGTACAAAACCCTTCAAGTGTTATGCCAAATGTTATGTTTGCATAAAAGTTAATTAAAACAATTTGTTGCTACATTATTTCTCCCCATGCAACCAGCTACAATTATCAATAGTTGGACATATCTAACTGGAACAAATACATGGTGTATATTTTTAAATTACTTGAAGCATTCTATATTTAACAAATCTAACAGTGTTAAAAATAACTTTGAAATGGTTGCCACTGGTGCTATTTACAGTAAAATGTTCAGTAATAAGGATAGATCGCATACTTACCATGGGAATGGGTTATTGAATTAGTATCTGTTACGGCCACCATATCCTCCTCCTCCATAGTTTCCTAGAATTAAATGTTTTTTAAATGATCACGAAATTCAATCAGTTTGCATGGGAAACAATGAACTATAGTACGACAAATCCTGGTTATTTTGATCACTATTCCATCTTAAATGCCATGCAATCTTCTGCTCTTGCAGGAAAGTACAACATTATCCAATTCCTCTCATCTTAAAGACTGACAGTTTCCTTTGAATACACCACAGTAATTTAAATTAGTACAATTTAGGTTTCATTTCCTTAAGTAAAATGGCACCAATCTGATGGAAGAGGTTTCAATATGAAAAATGAACCATGTCTTTCCTAGATGCAGCCAAACCTCCCGTTTCCAGTACTTCATATCTATAGTGGAGCTTCGCCCAAATATACAGATTCAGAAAATAAGCAATATTACCCATTTGCAAAACCAAGATGTTAAAGTCCATCTTTTGAATACAACCCAATCCACAAGATTTAATAAAGGACTGGACACATCTCACTCTGTCAAATAATGTTTAAAAAGGAATTCCAATTATTGAGTCATTGTTTTCTTTAAGTGGAGTCCTGCAGGGATCTGTGCTGGGACCTCTGTTGTCTGTCATAAATGACTTGGACATAAACATAGATGGACTGGGCACCAGGATTTGTGAGGAAGCTTGCCAAAGTATAAAGATATAGATCAGCGACAGAAATGGCAGGATAAATGGCAGATGGAGTTTAAGCCAAGCAAGTCTGACATGTTGCATTTTGTGAACATTGAATCCAAGAGTAAAGTATTAGTTGATGTACATCAATTAACATCATTGATGTACAGAGGGATCTTGGGGTCTGAGCTCATAGCTCCCAACACAAGTAGACACAGTGGTAAAGGAGGCAAATGGTATGCTCGTCTTCAATGACAGTGCACCGAGTAAAAGATTCAGAAAACCATAATGCAGGTCCGTCATTCATTGATGAGGCCACACCTGGAGTACTGTGCGCAGTTGTCACTCCATTACAGGAAGGATGGGGAGAGAGTGCCAAGGATGGTTATCCGAAGGCTGGCTGGATTAGAGGGTACTAGCTACAAGGAGAATTTGGACAAACTTGGTTCATTTTCTCTGGAACGCCGGCGACTGAGAGACACGATAGAAACAAAATAAAACAGAGAAGGTAGACAGTCAGAACCACCAATCACCCCCTTCCCGATATGTCAAAAACTAAGAGACATAGCATTAACACAAGTGGAGCAAAGTTTACAGAAGATGTGTGGGCCAAGTTTTTTTTTAAAAAACAGAGCGGCGGGTGCTTAGAATGCGCTACCGGTGTTGGCAGCAGATATGATAGTGGTATTTAAGAAACCTTTGGATAGGCACACAGAGAATGGAGGGATACGGATTACACACAGGCAGAGGAGAAAAGTTTAACTGTGCAACTGAGCCGGTTTCTGTACTGTTTTATGTTCTGGCTTGGGTACAAACTAAAACAACTAAATTAATTGGTTATTCGTTTCTCAAGAGTATAGTTCTAAACCACAAGAATGAAAAAATCCCTGATATTTTAAGTCATGCTCTGAGTGACAACCTTTAGGTTTAAACAACAAAGGCCATTCTGCACTTCATTTACAAAAAAACTGCAGTATGAAAATGAAATGTTTGTAGACAAAAATTCAGACTAATACTCAATATGAAAATGGTACAAAGTAGAACTACCAAGAAACAATATGGATGAAATAATCATTCCATTATTCGAATGAAGAACTGCTCACAACATCAAGGAGTTTAAATAGCTGTCAATTACAAGAACTAATTCTAGAGTAATGCTTCCCTCCATTAAATGACACCAAAACAACTTGTCAAATGGGATAGCGAGGATCAAAACGAAGACAAAACCTTTAACTGCGTGCTTTTTGACTTCTGAGAAATCGTTTTTTTTAAATCGAAGTACAGGAATTGCAAGAATCTGCTACTTGTTCTTGATACACAAGTCTTATTCATGCAAATAAAAAATGAAGAGGAGTGGGCACTAAGCCATACACTCACATTTAATGGACGTGATTTTTAATGCAATGCCATATTTCCAATAGTAAATTACATTGGGTATAGAAATAAGAGTGATTCTCACTTCAAATCCAATTCATAATTAAATAAATCCGAGAAACAATGTTAATTATCATAAACAAGAGGTTTAATTCATTTTCAATTATGCCGCATTTGAAAATGGACCCACTGTAATTAACACTCACATTTTTCTGGTGATTTCGGAATTTATTCATTGGTTTGAATTCTCAAAGAATGCTTTTTTGCAGGTCAAACAGTTTCATTTAAAGTTGGATTGTGGTTCTAATTAATTTCAAGAAATTAATACTTAAAAGGCACAAAGACAAATAAAATATCCAATTGAAACTTCAAGTTTACACTTAAACTTCAGCAAAATATCTAAGTATGATGCATATTGCAGATATTCAGCCTTGACATTCCAATTGTTGCTTTATTGTTACAGGAACAAAGACAAATTGTTATGGTTTTACTGCAGTTTTTACTCAGTATGTTCTGAAAAGATAATATCATGGAATGATTAGTGCAGCTGAATTTTCAATAACTGATCAATGTAACATGATTTTTAGCAATTAACATTTAACACTTGATTTGGCCAACTCGGATGCAAAAAAATGTAAAAGTCCTAATTAACCTCACCAGAGGTGGTCTTGCACAGGTTATTTCCCCCATATTGATAAAAAATTATCTAACAGGTAAAAATACACAATGTTACTCTTGTAAAATTAAGTTTTCACCAAATCAGATCACTAACAGGATGCCACTGGGCTAGCCGGAGGGCAGAATGGCAGAAAACATTTCAACACATGGAACATCCAACAGACTTAAATGTACAAAGAATCTCTGAAAAGTAGTCAGTGAAAAAATAACTTGTGCACAGCAAAGTCTCAAATAATCACATATGACCAGATAGCTTTATGGGATCCTGTGCATACCCAATGCAACAGATAGTGTCTCATCTGAAAGATAGTACTTTTGACAACCTGCAACAACAACCTCACTGGAGTCAGCCTACACCAAAGAAAATTGAATGGGTCTGGAACTTGACACAGGAGCAGATTCCACGAGGGGATAATAACTGGAATTCCATGCTGACAAGGGTTAGTGATTCCATTTGGACAATGGGTGAAGGATGAGGACAGGATTGTCTCACCTGCCTGGCTCGTTTTGAATGTCTACAGCATTCATCACTAATTAACAATACAATTTTGTCAGCAACATGAAATACGTGAGAGAGGGAAATACAATACAGATTAATCAACAATTCATTTTAAATTATAGCGTAAGACTGCAGTAAAGATGAATGGAAGCAACCTCACTAACATAAAATTTAATACTCCACAAAATAAATTTGGGCAAAACCTTCAAACCATGTTCATGGTATGCTGAATTCAAGTGATTCCTGGGCATGGGCACCACATTATACTGGCAGAGAAAAAAAAATCAAACTAATCCACCCAGGCATTTAAAGCAAACAAAATCATGAAGGTTCTAATTTTCAAGAATACTTTTCATCCCAGTCAAGAGGGAACAAAACTTAATTTACTTCTATGAACTGCCCAACTTTCTACCATATAGTTTAAAAAAAAAAAAAAAAAAAAAAAAAAAATTACCTCCATATGGTCCACCCATATTTCTACCTCCAAGGTTTCCACCTTTCATTGGTCCAAAATTAGAATTCTGCTGATTGTAATTTCCAAAATCATTGTAGTTACCACCACCACCACCAAAATTTCCTAAGGTTTAAAAAAAAGGCAGATTACTACGAGTATTTTGTTCAAGCCTTTTCATTTCCTCTATTGTCCTTTGCTATTATTGTGAAAGGATTTCAATGTACTTCATAAAATCACAACCACAAACTTTTCTGTTTACTCAGCAAATTCTCCCAAAATATGTTCACCAACACTGCAAATACTTATCAGCAAAATCAATCCAAGTTTGACATTTCTCATATTTTCTAATCACCAAGAGTGACAATGATTAATTCTAGATATTAAAAATGTATAAATTTGTCCTTAAAGAAACAAAATTATCTATTCCACAATATGTTGCAGATTCAACTGTTCTATCTATCCTTACACCCACTAGTTGCAAAAATGAAAAGTACCATTTAATTAAGGGTGGAAATACAGTACAAAACTGCCCCAAAACAATGATTGTTAACAAAGTTGCTATTTTTGTTGTGCGAATGCAAACCTATAAGGGGGAGAATATAGATATGAAATGGACAATTAACATTAAAAAATCAACAAAAGCTTCTATGGATATACAAAACAGAGTACCCAAGTAAAGTTTGGGTGCCCTGGCGAATGAGAGTGCGGAATTATTAATGGGAATCAAAAAATGACAGAACATTTGAAGCAACATTTTGCACCAGTTTTCATGCTGCTGCAAATATGCCAAAAGATATTGCTTCAAGAAGAATGAGAAAACTTGTAATAATCTCCATCATGTTAAAAAAACGAGGCCAAAGGCAAGGTGTCAGGGCCCCGATGGCCTACATCATTGATTGAAGTTTTTATAAATTCACGAAGAAAGTATGTGGATTAGAAAACCAAATCAGTTTTACTTGTTCAAGCAAAGGGAGGCAAAAAGGAAATTTGTAGGCCAGTTATTTTTACTCTAGTTGGCAAAATGTCAGATTCCATAAATTTAATAAATAACTAGTCATTTAGAGAAGCACAATGCAATCAAACCAAGTCAAGGTGGTTTTATGAAAGGAAATTTGTAGGAGCTCTTTTGAGGATGCAACAAGCGCAGTCAATAGAAGTGAACCTGTAGATGTAGATTTGGATTTCATGAAGGCATTTGATAAGCTGATGCACAAAATAAGAGCTCACGCTATTGAAGCCTGGCAATCACATACAAGACAGTCAGAACAAGTATGCAAAGTCAAGTCCAGTTCACCGTCAGAGGCACAACTACTGAAAGTTGCTGGTACAGTGAAAAAACTCGTTTTCAACAGTATCACCAGAACAGATTACACAAACACTAGTTATACAATGGACAATAGGTGCAGTAGGCCATTCAGCCCTTCGAGCCAGCACCGCCATTCAATGTGATCATGGCTGATCATCCCACAATCAGTACCCCGTTCCTGCCTTCTCCTCATATCCTCTGACTCCGCTATTTTTAAGAGCCCTATCTAGCTCTCTCTTGAAAGCATCCAGAGAACCTGCCTCCACCTGAGGCAGAGAATTCCAGACTCACCACTCTTGTCCCCGTTCTAAATGGCTTACTCCTTATTCTTAAAACTGTGGCCCCTGGCTCTGGACTCCCCCAACATCGGGAACATGTTTCCTGCCTCTAGCGTGTCCAAGCCCTTAACAATCTTATATGTTTCAATGAGATCCCCTCTCATCCTTCTAAACTCCAGAGTGTACAAGCCCTGCTGCTCCATTCTCTCAGCATATGACAGTCCCGCCACCCCGGGAATTAACCTTCTAAACCTACGCTGCACCCCCTCAATAGCAAGAATGTCCTTCCTCAAATTAGGGGACCAAAGCCACGCACACTACTCCAGGCATGGTCTCACTAGGGCTCTGTACAACTGCAGGAGGACATCTTTGCTTCTATTTTCGATTCCTCTCGATTTCCTATACAGAAATAATAAATTCTGCAAGGCAGCAAAAATACACGACATTTGTGCAGCACAATTAGAAAAATACTGATACAAGGAATTGCAGATGCTGGTTTACGAAATGAAATGCTGGAGTAAAACACAGGTGGTCAGACCTGAGAACATGGGATATGTGATTTTTTTGGGTCGGGACCCTTCTTCAGACTGCTTGTAGGGGGATTGGGATAGGAGAGAAAGCTGGCAGAGGGGCAGGACAAAGCCTGGCAAGTAATAAGTTGATAAAGGTGAGGGAGATTTTTGATAGGCAAATGATGAACAATGGCTGGAGATGAAAAGACGACGACCTTTTCGTTGAACACTTCCCATCAAAAATCACAACACCTCACTCCCCCCTTCTTTTACTTACATTCCTTCCCCATGCCTTACAATTCTTAAATTCTTGCCTTACACCTTCCGTCTTTCCACCTCTGGCCTTTGTTCACCACCTGCCTATCAAACATCCCACTCACCTCTTTCAACCTATTATCTGCCAGGCTTTGTGGTGCCCCTCCTATCTTCCAGCTGTCACTCTGCACCATGCAATTACTTTAAAGGTGGACCCCCGAAATGTAACTTATCCATGTTCTCCAGAGATGCTGCCTAACTTGTTGTATTGCTTCATGCTTTGTTTTTGGAAAAAAGGGTGATAAGATATAACTTATGGAATGCCAGAAGGACCAATTCTCGGCTCAGTTATTTTCTATCTTTGAATGACTGAGGAACTAGCATAAGTCATCCAAACTTGGCTGATGACACAAAAATAAGCAGAAGTGTGTTTTTAATGAAAACATACAGACTCGTGATATAGATGGATAGAATGAATGGGTGTAAATATTGCAAATTGAATTTAATGTAGGAAATGTGACATCATGCATTTTAGCAGGAGAATTAAAGTATTATTTATATAGAGTCACTGCATACGTTAAGACGGACCTAGGTGTTTTGCATACAAAACAAAATTACTACACAACAAAGAAAGACAAATGGCATACTACCTTCATTGCAAGAGGTTTAAATTTAGAATAAATTAAAATTAAGTAGTTTTGTAACAATTGCACAACACTGCAACAACTGGAGTACTATGTACTGATTTAGTTCTATTATTTAAGTAAATACTAGCATTTGAGGCAGTCCAGAAGAGATTCATTAAGACAATGCGAGACCCGTTTGATCAGTTAGCTGTACAGCAGAAAAACACTCTTCTACCCAATACATGCATGCCAATTTGTTTGCTCACCTGCACATACCACATTTGCATGCTTATCTTGTCTAATTAAGGTGTATTCCCAATTAAACATGGGGATTGTTTCTGATTCCACCATCAGAGAATTCCAGATATCATCTGTATAAAAAATTATCCCCAGAAATCCCCTTTACAATTCCCTCCTTTCTCTTTAAAGGTTTGAGAAACCAACTGGTAGAAAAAAACAGACCATCAGTACCTCTTATAATTTACACACCTCCATCAAGTCATCCCATTAGCCTCTCCATTAATGGAAAGCAAACCCAGCTTATCTGATCTCTTACCATAACTTAAGTCCTGCAGTCCAAGCAGCATCCTGGTGAATTGTCCCTGCAATTTCTCCAATACAATCATTCTTCCAATAGTATGGTGATCAGAACTGTACACAATACTCCAAGTATCATCTCAGTTTTTTTCCAGTTGCAAAACAACATGTCTAATATTTGTGCCCTGACCTATGACAGCAAGCATGCAATGTACCTTCTTCACCACATTTGCGAGCGTTGTCGCTTTCAGGGGTCAATGACTCAAACTGCAAAATGTTCAACTTTCCCTAGCACCATACCATTTACTGCACACATCCTACCCGTTATTTGGCTTCCCAAAATACATGTGTGTGCGCGCAACAGTATAGACATTTATCCCCCTGGTGCCCCAAAATCTTCTTATCTGTAAATGTCATGCTTTATTTCTCAAGTTATTAATGAGAATCTTCAAAGATCTGACAAACTTTTAAATTTAAAAACGACTATCTGTCGCGGATGGGTCTGCGTGCCTTCTTCCTCCGAAATCGTGCCTTTGACTGAAGACCAAAGATCATAGCTGAAGACTGCTGCGGTCCAACTCGCGGTACTTTGGGCGATGCTCGCTCGTCCGGAGTCGTGTCTGCGCATGGTGGGGAGGTTGCTGCTGCTCTCAGCCTCTACCAATACATCGATCCTCTGCCCTTACCGGCCGCATATGCCCTCAGTCTCTACCCCCCCCCCCCCTCCTCTCCAGCCGCGCCTGCAAGTTGGGGGCTATGCGCGAGTGGTTAGGGCGGGGGATGGGGTAAAAGAAATAAATAATATTAATATAATATCAAGAGGGGTGGTTAGTGTGTGTAGGGGGTGGTTAGCGTGTGTGTGACGCTGCAGGCCGCTCCTCCCTCCGCAACCGCACATTGACGGGACCCACTTGGTCTAGTATCTTCTATCTATTATAATATAAAACTCTGATCTTGGACGTGGATGTATTTATTTGTGTGTGGATGTGTTTGTATGTGATTCACATCTCCTCGAAAACCCGACGCGTTAACGGTGATATTTACATATTCTGGTAGAGATTTACCGTATGATCTTGAAAATCGCCTTACCCGAAAATTTGATTCATTATTTCCAGAGTTTTCTTTACTAAAATTGTTCACCAATTTGAGATATTTTTTGAAGTTAGCGAGCTGACGACGTCACAATGGCTCTGCTCCTCACGGCCCGCTGCGCAGTTTTCAATGCGCTGCCTGCTGGGCACTGTTTTCCAGGAGTGACATAGAAACATAGAAAATAGGTGCAGGAGTAGGCCATTCGGCACTTCGAGCCTGCACCGCCATTCAATATGATCATGGCTGATCATCCAACTCCGTATCCTGTGCCTGCCTTCTCTCCATACCCCCTGATCCCTTTAGCCACAAGGGCCACATCTAACTCCTTCTTAAATATAGCCAATACTGGCCTCAAGTACCTTCTATGGCAGAGAATTCCAGAGACTCACCACTCTCTGTGTGAAAAATGTTTTCCTCATCTCAGTCCTAAAGGAATTCCCCCTTATCCTTAGACTGTGACCCCTTGTTCTGGACCTCCCCAACATCGGGAACAATCTTCCTGCATCTAGCCTGTCCAACCCCTTAAGTATTTTGTAAGTTTCTATAAGATCCCCCCTCAGTCTACTAAATTCTAGACTGACTGATGTCATCACCCCCCCCCCCCCCCCCCACCCAGTTCTTCAAAAGATGCAGAAAGAAGAGCAAGTGGGCCCTGCTCTGCAGATCCCGAGGACTTCCGAAGGCGCTTCCGGGTGCTTCGGAGCGCTTCAGAGGTCACGAACGCTCACGAGCTCCCCGGCTTGCTTTTCAAGAACTTTCCCCTTGCGGCCTGCTGTGCTATGCACCACGCGCAGCAAGTCACCCTCCGCTAACCGTTCCTCCCTGCTGCTAACTGCACCACCCCCGCAGCTGTCCTCTCCCCCACCCTCCGCTGCTAAATGCTCCCTCGCTACTCTCCTCACCCCCTCCTCTCCTCTTCCCCCCTCTCTTTTCTCTGCCCCACTCTGTCAGTCCCTACCCCCCCTCTCTCTACCCCCCACTCTCTAGACACGCCTGCGAGGTAGGGCTATGCATCAGTGGATAGGGTGGGGATGGGGTAAAAGGAGCCAATGAATAATATTAACATAATATCAAGGGGGGTGGTTAGTTTGTGTATGGGGGGGCAATGGTTAGTGTGTGTCATGCCGCAGGCCACCCCCCTACGGATCACACTTGATCTAGTATATTACTAAAACCCTCGTCTTATTTGGAAGTCTGTCTGCATGCGTGTTATCTCAAGGAACTGTGCCAAAACGGTACACATTTGCGCTAAACGTTTTTGCACCACCTTACTTACCTTTGTCCAGTGATCGTTCGTGTCAAGTTTACGTCAGTCTTGATGTTATATTTCACGTTATTGATATTTACAAGTTTTTTAAAAAAAAGCAAACTTTGAGAAGAAAAACCGTGACTGTGCTGTGAGTTTTCTGACGTCACAATGGCATTTCAGTCCTCCAATCACAATGGGATCTCATTAACATGCGCTGCAGTGAACATTCCGCCACCCGACAATGACATCACAATGGTATCTCAGCGACCAACAACCCGACAATGACTGAGGGTATGCAAATGGAGGGAGAGGTGACAGATTATAGACAGATATCGGGTTATTGTGTGCGTGTCTCTGTGCGCGCGCGTGTGTGTATATATATATTTGCGTGTGCGCGCACGTATATACACACACATACATACATATATATATATATCACACTCATACACACACAAGAATCTGACTATATATATCATAATATAATACATTATATTATTATTACTACATAACCAAAACTCCCATCTTGTTATCTGCAAGTTTGCGTTGTTTCTCAATTTGCACAAAAACGGTATACGATAGCGCTACGATATTTGGCCCACCTTACATTGTGTAACACATTGTCCTGTGCTGAAACGAGTTTTGTTCAGATCGATGGTATATTTTATATTTTAAAAGTGATTACGTATAAAAAAAATTTAAAATTAAAACAGCACCCTCACCCGCACATGCGCAGTTAGGGGCGAATTCCCGTGCACGTCTTTATTGGCGTTGCAAAGGGCACCCGACGGCTCCTCAGCCACGCCTGCGAAGTTGGGGCTTTTTCAGAATTCAGATGGCAATCTCTTTTCACAACGGCAAGATTAATTGGTCAGGCGGGATAGTGGGGGGGAAGATATGGGAGACAAGGAGCGAGGGAGATAGAGAGATAGGAGGGGGTAGAGAGGGGATGGGAGAGATTATGAAAGGAGGGAGGTAGTGACTGGGGAGTAGGGGAAAGGAGAGGGAGGGATTGGGGGAGCGGGGAAAGAAGAGGCGGGGTGAAGAGGAAGGGGAGCGAGTGCTGGAGGATGAAGTCAAATGAGCCGCGCCTGCGCAGTTGGGGCCTATGGGTGAGTGGTGGAACATTGCGTTGGGGGACAGTGACAGTCTAGTAACGAACTAAAATTAGAACTGTTTTATTTGAAGCTTAATAGAATGAGAGGGTGGTCTTATTAAAACTTACAAGATCTTAAGATGTCTGCACGGATTAAAGTCTAGAACAAAGAACAAAGTTATAAGAGGGTGATCATTTAAACAGAGGTTACTGGAATTCCTAGTGAAGATGGCAAGTCCTTGGAATTCTCTACCTAGAAGGGCATTAAGGCTAGAACATTGGAGGCTTTAAATAATTTTTTGCAAAGATCAGGGAATTGGGAATTGTGAAACTGGCATAGAAGAGATCCTGAGCCAGGACAAGCTTGAGGAGTCAGAAGGCCTATTCCCACTTTTATTGACATGACCTAAAAGCATCAATTTACATTAATTATTTCACCACTGATCTGAACATTTTGGGCAATTTACAGGGAACAATTAAAATACCAACCTGCACATCTTTAGGATGTGGGAAGAAACTGTTTAAGAACAAATATGCAAATTCCACATAGAAAGTGCCATGAGTCCAGGTCAAACACATGTTGCTGGAGCTATAAAGAAGCTCTGCTGGCAGCATTATTGTGCAGTTCTTCTCAGGAGAGCACACTTGGTGTACATAAATGGTTGCATCAGTTTTCTCAGATCAAATCATATTCCTGCCTTGAATGTACCAATTCAAGATATTTACTTGTATATTTTAAAACAAATTCAAAATGATTGGCAGGAAAGGCTGAACCTGGAACAATTGTTCAGTTCTGAATTTGTTTGGGATGGTGCTTTTCCATCTACAATTTCTGAACACCCTCAGATCCCCAAGAGGAAAACAACTTTGGTGACATTATTCAACACATCAGTTCAAAAGCAATTTGAACATTACACCAATTCTGTACAAAGTTACCACACATGCAAAGTAGTGGTAATTAACACAGCAACTACATTGTATGCCATCCTTCAGGACCAAAAATATTTTCTCAACAGCAGTAGCAAAGTACTCACCACCATAATTTCCACCTCCATCATAGCCGCCACCCTGATTGCCAAATCCTCCACCAAATCCAGCGCCATCGCCGTAGTTACCACCTTAATAATAGAAAACAGATTAAATAATTGGGTGAATTTGGCAAGCTGCGCAATTGTGGTTCGCTGCACAATTTAACCCAATAAGGCAAGATTCAACCACCCCAGAGCTAAGCTGTTCAACAAAAATGTTTCCTCAAGAGGTAGATATGAAGTTGCGCTTGAAAGCAAGAAAGGAAATAAAATTCACATAGAAAGGTGCAGATACAATTCATAACCAACAGACCACTCAAATAAAAACAGCAAGTTTAACTAAACCTGGAAAGGTTTGAGTGGAAGTAATAAAAAAGTCAGAAAGCAGTCCAAAGACCTTTAAATCATTGGCGCAGTTGCTTAGAGCACAAGCAGGGAAACAAATTATACACTAGGCACCTGCAATTATAACGCAAGTAATTAGGTTTATTGGCCAAGTATTCACATACAAGGAATTTGCCTTGGTGCTCCACCCACAAGTAACAACATGACATACAGTGACAGTTACGAATGACTCAGAAAACACTAAACATTAATAATAATAAAACATTCATGATAAAACACCATTGATCAAGCATGTGAACCAACAAAATACCAGATCAAAGGGAGGCTACAGATGTTTGGCTGTTGAGTAGAGCAACTACTCGTGGCTAAAAACGTTTTTTATGTCTGGCTGTGGCAGCTTTGACAGTCCGGAGTTGCCTTCCAGAGGGAAATGATTCAATGAGTTTGTGGCCAGGGTGAGAGGGGTCAGAGATGATCTTGCCCGCTCGCTTCCTGGCCCCTGCAGTGTGCAGTTCATCAATGGAGGGAAGGTTGCAGCCAATAGCCTTCTCTGTTGATCGGACGATTCGCTGCAGTCTCCAGGTGTCGTGCTTGGAGACCGAGCCGAACCAGACCATGATGGAGAAGGTGAGAACAGACTCTACGATGGCCGTGTAGAATTGGACCATCATTGCCTGTGGCAGATTGTGCTTCCTCAGCTGCCGTAGGAAGTACATCCTCTGTTGTGCTTTTTTGACTGTGGAGTCGATGGTCGCCTCCCACTTAAGGTCCTTGGAGATGATGTCCCAGGAACTTAAAAGTCTCCACAGATGTGACTGTGGTGTTGTTGATGGTGAGTGGGGTGAGGGGAGGGGGAGCTCTCCTAAAGTCTACAATCAATCCCCCCCGGTCTTAAGAGCATTGAGCTCTAGGTTGTTGCTACGGCACCAGCAGGCCAGCTGTGACACTTCCTGCATGTAGGCAGATTCCTCCCCATCCTGGATCAGTCCAATCAGGGTTGTGTCGTCCACAAACTTGAGAAGCTTGACAGAGGTGTCTGTGGAGGTGCAGTCATTGGTGTAGAGAGAGCAGAGAGGAGAGAGTACGCAGCCTTGCGGTGCTCCTATGCTGAACGTTTGCGGGTTCGAGATGTGCTTTCCCAGCCTCACATGCTGCTTCCTGTCTGTCAGGAAGCTGGTGATGCACCGATGGAGGGGTTCAGGCAGTCAACTCGAAAAGTTTGGAGTGTAGTAGCTCTGGCACAATGGTGTTGAATGTAGAGCTAAAATCAACAAACAGGATCCTCGCATAGGTCCCCTGGCGGTCTAGGTGCTGTAGGATGAAGTGCAGGCCCAGGTTGACTGCATCATCCACAGATCTATTTGCCTGATATGCAAACAGCAGAGGGTCCAGCAGGGGGTTTGTGATGTTTTTAAGCTTGGCCAGCACAAGCCTTTCGAGTGTCTTCATGACTACAGAGGTCAGTGTGACAGGCCTGTAGTCATTAGGACAAGTAATCCTTGCCTTTTTGGGTACAGGGACAATAGTGGAGACTTTGAAGCAGGCAGGGACAGTCCATGTTTGTTGGGACTGGTTAAAAAATGTCTGTATAGACCGGTGCCAGCTGTTTGGCACAGAGCTTAAGAGTAAAGGGGGAAATATTATCAGGTCCTGGAGATTTCCGGCTTCTCTGTCCTCTGAAAAGCCTCCTCTATTTTTATTGTTGATATTTGATAAGTGATGTTTTGCAGCACAGAGGGTGTGTGGGCGATTGGGTGTGAAGTGGTGATTGGAGGGGGGTGGGTGTAGAAGGGCCCAGTCTTTGCAGACTGTGGTCAGGCTGTGAGTGGGTGTGAAGTGACAGTCTTTTCATACTGGAGTCTTGCCTTAAATAGGTGTGAAGTGGTGAATGGGAAGGAGAGGGCGCTGGGTCCATTCTTTGTAGACTGGGGTCTGGCTGTGTTGGTTGGGGAGGGGGTACCAGGGTTACGTTTCTGATTTTCAAACCTGCAGCAAAACTCATTCAAGTCATTGGTCAGCTGATGATTGTCCAAAGGGCGGGGGGCTTTCCTCTTGTAGCTGGAAATTTCTTGCAAGCCCTTCTAAACTGAAGAAGATTCACTAGCTGAGAACTTTCTCCTCACCTTTCCTTGGCAGCTCCGATTCCTCTTCTCAGCTTGTACTTGGCCTGCCTGTAAAGGTCTGCATCCCCGCTCCTGTAGGCCTCCTCTTTAGACCGTCGGAGCCCTGCAGTGAACCAGGGCTTGATGTTGTTGAACCATGTGCGGGTCTTAGTTGGAATGCAACTGTCCTTGCAAAAGTTGACATATGATGATAGTGTCCGTATACTCATCGAGGTTTGTGGTTGCTTCCCTGAACACATTCCAACCCGTGCAGTCAAAGCAGGATTGTAGGTTCTCAATGCCCTCGCTTGTCCACCTTTTTGTTGTTCTGACCACAGCAGAGATGCCAATCCTAAATTTAGTTCACAGTAACATTCAACCCATTTGTCCGTAACAAATGGGGTTAAATGCATTTCTCTCCGTAACATACTCACTTGGGGTTGTTGCCGGCGGCTATGCGCCTGCGCACTGGTGCAGATCAGCGGGCTGCCGGCGGGCGGGTGCGGCACATGCGCACTTGGCAAGGTTGCCGGCGGGTCTGCGCCTGCGCACTGGGTGGGGGTTGGGGGGAGGCTCGTTGATGGGGCTGCCGCGAGCGGCCGGCTGGCGGCAAGAAAGTGCCGCTGATCGCGCGGGCCGGCGCCGCCCGGGCTCTGGGCCGGGCGTGGCTGCGAGCTGCCGGGCTGGCAAACCGGGGGCACATGGCGCCGGCGTTCACCACGGGAGGAACACCGGCGCGGCGGTGTTCCGTAACAGCATGTTTGGCTGCCGGAACACCGTAAAAAGGTTATTTCGCCGGGACAAAATACGGCGAATCCGGGACACTTGGCATCTCTGCCACAGGCTTAGCAGCTTTTAGTTTCTGCCTGTGGGTTGGAATAAGGTGAACTAGACGATGATCAGAGAGACCCAGGCCCACCTGGGGAATAGAGCGATATGCTTTCTTGAGTGCCGTATAACAGTGATCAAGTGTTCTCTCCCCTCTGGTGAGGCAGGTAACCTGAAGTATGTATTTTGGAAGGTCTCGGCTGAGATTAGCTTTGTTAAAGTTCCCCAAAACAATGACCATGGAGTCCGGGAAGTCACTCTCTACTCTCATTACCTGGTCAGCTAGTTGCATTTGCGCCTCACGTATGCAGGCTTGGGGGGGGGGGGGGGGGGGGGGGGGAGAGAGAATGTAAACCAGCGAGAATAAAGGATTTAAATTCTCTCTGAGTGTAGAAGGGTTTGCAGTTTATAAAGAGGGATTCTAGGTTGGGAGAGCAGACATTTGACAATATCGTGATGTCACTGTACCAGGAGATAAAGGGAGATATTAATCTGCACATTGATTGGACTAATGAATCTGGCACGGGAATCCTGTTAGAACAATTTGCACAAAGGATTGCTTCTTAAGAACAATATTTCAGAATCCAGCCAGGAACAGGTTATTTTACATTTGGTCACGTCATGAGGTGGGCTTGATTACATTATCTTGCCAGGGGAGCAGTGATTACAACACAGAACGCAAAATAAAGTTTAAGATTCCAAAACCAGCATTCTCAAATGAGTGTAATAGTCAGGAGACTAAGGAAGATCAGCATAGCTGACTCGACTATTACAGATGGACTGTAGAAAGCACCCCATCAGGATGCACCAATTTGGTTTGTGCCGGAGACAGCACAAAATTGGAGAATTGTGAATGTAATCCAGTCCATTCACACAGATCAGCCTCCCCACCATCAAATTAATCTACACTTCACACTGCCTCAGAAAAGCAACTAACATAATCAAGGACCATTTTCATCTGCGTCCTTCCTTCTCCCATTGGGCAGAAGATACACAAGTTCGAAAGGATGTACCACCAGATTCAGAACTGCTTCTTCCCCAGTAGATTGAACGTGTTCCCTCATAATGAAGGGGTAGATCCAAATTCTCAACCTACCCCATTACAGCCTTTACACTTAAAAAAAAAATTCTATCTCTGCAACACAATGTTCTGCACTCTGGTACTTTTATATTTGCACACTCCTGTTATACCCATGTATGATCAATTTGTTTGGATAGAATACAAAAATTCTCACTCGATCTCACTAACACGACAATACTAAACCAATACAAAGCAATAGAGCAACTGTAAAATAGGCAATTGATCAGGAGCACAGATAGGGGAGAAGCTATTTTATACTAATCAGCAACAATTTAACCCAATCAAACAGCAGAATATGAAAAAGATAGAGATACATTTAATGGACTAAAAGCTGCAAATCAATCAATTCAATCAGGAAGAAAACAGCTTGATGTCAACCTAGAAGAGACATAAGGATCTGAACTAAGTATTGGTCCTCTAATCTGTATCAACAAACAAAGGCAAATATTTAAAAACTAGAACATTTTACAAAATGTGAAAACTATCAAATGAACAGAGAATTTTTCAGGATTCAGCGGTGGTGAACTAAAGCGCGAACATGGAAGATAATTGATGAAATGGATATCTATATCTGATATTTAAAACAAAATAATTTTGTACATGTCATGATGGAAGACACTGCAAATATTCAAAACACATATTATTAAATAGATTGAAAAAAAGTACCATAAGGAACAAAACATGAGAAATTGATTTCAAAAGTCAAGTTTCAGGATATCGGTGGATTGAAAAAAACAGTAAATGTGACCTATATGTATCAGATTTCCCTTTAAACTAATGGTCTAATTTTGCCCATGGCCAAAGACAGACAATTACATGTACCTATCCATCTGCTAACCCTCCTGTCGCATGAAATTTACAGCCATCATCCAATATCTACCTGGACATTTCAGGTTATGAACCCTAACCCGAAGATTCCTTTAAGCTCCAATACATTACACTTTCCAAAGGAGAAAAATAAATTAAATAATAAACTATTTCATAATACGGACTTCAATTATATTCATAGCTCTATACCCATCCCAATTATCTTTCAGTAGGCCAGTCTGAACAAGGGTACCAACCCAAAATGTTAGCTATCTGTGTTCTCCAGGGATGCCGCCTGACCGCTGAGTTAATACAGCAATTTGCGTACCATTATCCTTTAAATTCTGTCAATGGTTTCTGTCTAGTATCATTCCTGAAGTGTCAAAGCTAGAGACTCAAAAATCATAACCAGTTTTCTAGGTAAGAGAGCCTTTATTTTATCACATGCACCAGATATGAACTGGAATAATGAAGCTTTCTCATTTTGCAATTTTACAAAAAGTGTAAATATGTTATTTTAAGTTAAATTATCCATAATAGTGCAAAAACCTAAGTATATAGAGTAACCACAGTAGTTCAAAATCTGTGGTGTTTCAGTAGAACTGAGATGTGGTTGTGATGAGTGGTTCAAGAATACATTTGTTGCTGGAAGCCATTCTTGAACTTGGACATAATAGATCTTAGGCTCCTGTATCTTTTTCCCACACGGTAGCAACAAAAAGAGAATAGGGCCATGGCGATGGAGTCTTTGATGCACACCTCAAGGGACAACAGTCCACAAATCCAGTTGTAGTAACAAATTCCATTTCTAATTATTTTAAACAACTTTTTAAAAACAAATGTTCATTTTCACAAATCATGTTTTAGAACTCTTTCTTCCTTTAGTCTTATGTACTTCACTGTCAACTGTGCTTACTTGTACTCATCCCTCATGTCAATTTCCACTACTCCCCTCCCCTAATAGTGCTTTCTATTGTCGCTTTTATTTCTAAGCCAAGCTTATTCGTTACAACTATCAAAGATGCCAAATGGAAATATCACCAAGCTCAGACCAGACATGTGGTAAAATGTTGAAGAATCAGTAGGTATTTGATGGAAGCAGACTCCAGTTACATACCAACACCTTTCAGAAATGGTGGATCTTAAAAAATACTTCTGCGATCAAACTTACCACCTCCACCATATCCATTGAAACCAGGACCATCACCAAAACCACGACCACCGCCAAATCCATCTGCAATAATAAAATAACTTAAAAGACAGACACCATAAAGTAATAAATAAGTATTTTCTTTAAATAAGCAAAGCTATCATAAAAGCTTACGAGGTCCACCTCCAAAGTTTCCACCACGACCCATAGGGAAATTGCCACGAGAGTCTCCTCTAAATCCTCCACCTGTCATTTATAATATTGTTATTTACATATTGAAGAAATACTAAATGATAACAAAAATGCAGAATACAGGTAACAGCCATTAGCTCATGCACTGTCATTTGAAAGAATTCATTACCAATGTCATACTTCATCATCTTTACTACATTTACCCCAAATCTAACAACCCTAATATCCAAACATCTGGATAATGTATTTAGCAATTCAACTGTCACAGTGCACCTTTGAGAATTACAAATATTCCTATACAGAAATTTCTCATCTGTTCTGAATGATTAAGCACATTGTAAAATTAGGAAAAACCATGACATAAACACCTCTAAAAAGCCGATCCAACATACAAATTACTCTAAACTTTCAAGGCCAGTCTGTTTACTCTAACATAATAGGATAACCCCACACTAAATTTCTCTCCAAAATAGGAGAGCAGATATATACATAGCCTAAGAATGCCCACGTCAGCACCCAACATAAATTCAGTAAAGCATCTTTACCCTTTCACTCACATCTTGCAAAGAAGACCAAACTATCATTTAGCTTTCTGACCACAGGCTCTGTGTGCGTATGTTCCATTTGTCCTGCATCGACAATCAAGTCCCTCTGATCAACAATGGCTTGCAATCTCCCAATATTAAAGTGTTTTGCATTTTGTGTTCAAAATGCACACAGCACGCTCGAAGCAAATCTGCAATTCCCTCATATATTAGGCTTCCATTTAGGGCTAACATTTAAATACAATACTTAATTCTCCTCATCCAAATCACTAATTTGGATTGAGAAGCTGGGACCCCCTTCAACCATTTCTACTCCATCTAATGTAAACCCCTATCCATAATCCTTCCAAATGCACCGATACAACTTCCTGAAATAGTTGCCACCATTTTCCCTATATCAACCCAACTGATCTGCAACTCCTCATATATTATCATCTGTATTCTCAACGTCTTTTGCAATTTCATACATCACCCTCCCCCCCGGCATAAAAATCTGTAAACGTTTTGTACAGATTACCCCGTAATAAATTTTGTCTACCAGTTTGGATAACATACCTCCTCGTCCCATCCGGGTACTTTGTGCCTCCATTATTTCCTGACGAGACAGCGCTTTTCTCACTTCTGCATTGTGCCCATTAACATAATGATACTTTTGAACTGGAAGAAAAATTTACAAGAGTATGCAAAGTATACCAAGTATTACCAAGAATCTGTACAATGATCGAAAGATTTTAAAATGTGAAGTGTTGATTTTACAATACCTAGAGCACATTTTGTGAAATTGTTAACTAGACGCCATTCAGAATACTGACATTTATAGATTTCTTCTGTGCATTCTGGATAGAACTGATGCGCAGTCATCCCCATTTGAAGTAGCCGTACAGAACCCAGTTTGTTATATTCCACCTGCTGTCCTCAAATTCAATATTTGTTTATTGTTTCTAAATGTTTTCATAACCTCACCTTCTCTGCAATTCAGTGTACAAAGTTATACATTCCCAATTTCTCTTGCTCATCAACGTCTTGTACGCACTTCAGGTTTTTTTCTTTAACATCCTCAAGAATCACTTCATTAACTGTTCTTGTTTACCTCAACTGACTCTAGTTTTGTATCAAAGTACTTTCAACACACTGAGGGAGATTAAAAAAAACACTTTACAGAATGCAAGTACAAGATTTCCCTCCTCCACTGTGGAACAGGAAATACTTTATTCGGCCAAATTTCATCATATAAATCCCATATCACGCCATCTTTTCTTATGACACAGTAAGCCATTTCAGGCCAATGCTCATGCTGGCTCTCCAAGCAAATCAATTTCTGCCAGCTTTTCCTGTCACCCAGTCCTCCCATATTTCCACCAATCACCTATACACTAGGGGCAATTAAAAGTGGCCAATTAACACATTAACTAAGTTTTAAAATTTAGGAGTAATCCAGAATACCAGGGGGTATTAAAGCCTGGCTGAGAAAATGAAAATGTTGAACAGATAGCACTATCTGTTCAGAGGTTGCATGTTCTGTACATAGCATGATTATATACAATCCAGTTGAAAGTGAGAGGCTACCACTGTGCTGCCCATAATACCAATAACAATTTCAATTAATAATGAAAATGAGCATTACAAAGGAAACTATCTGTAATCTGTAATGCGTTAAGCAGAAGTAGTTCCTATGCGAGTTCCATTTTTCCCCCAGAATCATAGAAGCCAGAATACATGGGGTGGGGAAGGAAAGAGGAGTGGAGGGGGAAAGAGAAAACTAAAGAATTATGTAATTAATAAAGCTATTCTGTTAAAAGCCGCTTACGGACTACTTTGTCCACCGGATCATGGTCATCAAATGATACAAATGCAAATCCTCTTTTTTTCCCACTTTGTCGATCGGTTATTACATCAATGGATTCTATTTTCCCATAGTTCTTAAAATACGCTCTGAGGTGATGTTCATCAGTGTCATCTTTTATTCCACCAACAAATAATTTCTTCACAGTTAAGTGAGCACCTGGTTTTCCAGATTCCTAGGAAAAAAAAGTATATTTTAATCACTAAATAAATGTAAATAACGAGTTGGATTGTGCTCCGTACAACCCGTTGTCAGCACACAACCAAGTGCTAAACAAAAAAATATATGCTAGTCAGCAATAGCAATACTCTGTTCCCCTGAGAAGCAGAGCAGACCCAGTGGCAATCGGGCAGCAGACAATGGTAGTGGCTAAAGGCACATTTCTGGAAGTTTTGCAATCATGGATAATTAGCCACTACATCACTGAACATTTGGTTCCAAAATTGTAATGTTGGCCAAATAAAGTAATAGGATGTCAACTAAAAAAAGTCTAAAATAAAACACACAGAATACATCAAGTTAACAAAAGAAATCATATGCCACACCAGTTAAAAAAATCCACATTATTAACAATATAACTCAGGATAAATATATAAACCTACATACCATGCAACTTGGAATAGTACAAATGCAGAATTATAACTGAGAACAGCACACCATCCACACCTCATCTCAAGTTGATGCTGCCATTCAAATTGCTACCAAAATTAGTCATGACCAGCCAGTTGTCATTGATATCTGCCCAACAATGTTTATGAAAGAACCAAATATGTGAGTGATATAAATTAATAATTCAATCTTAGATTAGGAGAAATATGTACATTAAAAAAATTCCCCACACTTTGCACATGGGAAATTAATGCATACCAAATTGTATTGTTTTTCTTGAAATGATGACAAGAGGACGGATAAGGGCGGGGGGTGTAGGGAGAGGATGAGGTAATAGATGTGGACATTAAAGAGGCCTTCACAAATTTTTGCATGACAGGCTGGTCCTAAAGGTTAGAACACATCAAATTTAAGACGAGCGAACAAATTGGAACAAAATTGGTTTGGTGCTTGGGTCCTTGAATGGAGTCAAGGGGGGGGGGTAAACTCCATTCATCGCTTTACCCCCTCCCCCCCACAATTCAATCGCTTTCCTTCCTTCTCACCACCCCGCCCCCACCTTCACATCAGTCTGAAGAAGGGTTTTGACCCAAAACGTTGCCCATTTCCTTTGCTCCTTAGATGTTGCCTCACCTGCTGAGTTCCTCCAGCATTTTTGTCTACCTTCAATTTCCAGCATCTGCAGTTCTTCTTCATGAGGTTATTAATTAAGTTAGTTCATTATCTTTATTTGTGGAAAAACCCACATTGAAAACTTACCTCTCTTGCCACTGCACGTTTAGGCTCCACCACACGACCATCAATTTTATGAGGTCTTGCAGCCATTGCATCATCAACTTCTTCAGCAGCTGAAAATGTCACAAATCCAAACCCTCTTGATCTTTTGTTTAGAGGATCCCTCATGACCTGCATAGAAAGTGACTTTTAAGTCCATAAACTTGATAAATCTGAAAAAAGCATAATTAATAGCTGCCCTCTCACATTAGTACATTGGAACTATTTATGTGAAGGCTTATGCCAGTTAGCTGAGCCTTTGAATGCCAAAATTCAAATCTATCCTAAATGTAAATTTCATGCAGACATGTTGAAATCTTAGTAAATGACCAGATTTCAAGAATTTAAAAAAAGTGACTGGCATTCCTCTTCTGTATGCTAAAAAAATTAAGATACAATTTAATAAGTTCAACTATTCTGATAATGTTGTACAGTTAAAATAACAGTTCGTCATGTGTTAATTTTTTTTTATTTAAAGAGATTACAGTGGGCTATAAGCCACGTGATGGTCAATGATTTACAAATTACAGCAAGTCTATTTGAAAATCTTACCTGGTGAACAGTTATATTAAAAATGTCAGAACTTACCACACAGTCTGTCAGCTTTCCCCATTGTTCAAAGTGGCCTTTTAAATTTTCTTCTGTTGTATTAAAACTGAGACCGCCGATGAACAGCTTGCGATACTGCTCTTTATCCCTCTGGGGAGAGATTTAATAGGTTAAATAATTTAAACAGCAGTCCTGCTGTTAAAAATAAGAGGATACTCCAGCATCAGGTTAACACTAGTCCATGTGCAAAGGTATATTGCATAGGGTTATGGGAGGTCCTTAAAGAGCATTTTGTTTCTTAGCCTGGTCAAAAAAAAATTCAGTAGTGAGAAAATGAATTATTTTAAAAATAGGAACAGTGCATAGCAACTCAGTGGCTTAAGCAGCATCACAGGAGAGCATGGATAGGTGATTTTTCTGGCTGGGACCCTTCTTCACAGGGGTGGGAGAAGCTGGGAGGGGCAGGATAAAGCCTGGCAGCAGGTAATAGGCCTACTTACTGGCTTTGTTATCCTTCCAGCCCCCCCCCCCCCCCCCCCCCAGAATCAGCCTGAAGAAGGGCCCAACCGAAATGTCACCTTTCCAGATTTCTCCTGAGATGCTCAATTTCGGTTTAGTTTAATTTCCCGTGTTTTGAGGGACAGCAAAAAGCTTTTGTTGCATGCTATCCAGTCAGCAGAAACACCGCAACAAAACTGTGTCTTATTTAGCAAACCAGCATCTGCAGTTTCTTGTTTCTACCCAAGATTAATATTTTTAAAGCTTTCATTCAAGGGATTTTACCAAGACAGACTAAATTTAAAATGTGGACATGCAAAAAAAGTACCCACATCCAGAGAGAATACTCTGCTCTACTTACCTCAAATACTGTTCAACACCAAGCTGCCCTACTGCTGGTCAAGTGTTGTGTACAGGATAAGATGAAACACTTCTAAAATTGATCTGATACTATAATCTCACACAGCCTTGACTATTTGCATCTGCACTCTCTAAAGCTTACATTTGGATCTACCACTACTTCATGGAGAGCAAACTTGACCCCAGCAATATTACCATCTGTAACCTTATCTAATTTTTCACCTATGGAGAAAGCTGAAAGTGGAGGCAGGACAGAGCCAGCAGGCCTTTTACCAAAAAAGTTGATTATTCCAATGCCATTTCTCAACTTCTATAGATAAGATCTTATTCCAAACTATTACTGTGTTAATGTAATAACATTAATGTCAAACCAATCAGGGGATAAAAATGTAAAATCTCATTATATTCAAAATGTCTTGTCTTTGCCATTTCAAGACCTCCAATCCAAGCATGGCATTTGCAGAACCCCATTACTTTTGTCACACTAAAAACCATCTAGACCGATACTCAAATTCCCTCCCTTAACTCTACTTGTTAACTCTAATTGATGGCAGACATCAATTGTAAACAAAGTGTGTCGAATTGTCCTCTTGGAAGTGAGTTTTGGTCTGAATATCTTGGCATATATTTGGTCTTGGCATCACAGCATATTCTACTTCATCAAATGTCTGAAATGAACAAAGACGCAGACACCTTTATTTGCATAAACATGATAGACAGAATGGCTAGAACCAGGGTAATTATGTCTTATCTGAAATGTAGACAACATTGAGATTCTTTTGAATCTCACATGCATCCCACCTATTTTGAAGACACATAGTGTGATGTGCACAAATAACACATCGTCAGATTAGTCAAATCATTACTCTGTGGTGCAGTACAATGTTTTGGTTTTAAGGTTATAATAATGGAAGAAATGGCCAGTATCTACCACAAAAAAAGAGATATTACATTTCTGCTGAAGAGACCCGAAACGTAACTCATCCCTTCTCTCCAGAGATGCTGCCTGTCCCGCTGAGTTACTCCAACATTTTGAGTCCACCTTACATTACTGCTTGTGGAAACGTGCCATGAACTGGCCGCCTTCTCCTGTACATACGTGATGGCTCCTCGAAGTATATTTAACCGTTATCAGCGCCATACATGCGCGTTTTTCTTTCGTCCTCCGCCTATAAAAATACAAAAAAAATACCGTCCGGAAATCTATTTTCCCTATCCCTTACCTCCATCCCGTTCGGAAATTGTTTTCAAAATAGCTATATTTTTTGACGCAAGCGTTTTAAAATGAAGCTGAAAGTTGGGGCTGAATCTAACGACAGTCAACTCAGCTGCTGTCGCCTCCGCTGACTCCGTCTTCCAGAACCTTCTCTCAGCCACAAAATGGGCGCCCTCCCCTCACGTGATGCGGACTCGCCAACGGAAAATAGAGTTTTGTGTCTGAAAAACAGTCCGAAATATAAACGTCTGTCAAAACACAACACTGTGCTCCGAAATTCTGGAGTTTACCAATTAAAAAATATATATTTGTAAATATCGCGTGCCTGTTTGACGAATGTTGTTTGAGATAAGGGGGCGTTTAGCGGAGAACGCCGAAGCACCATCGGAATGACGCAATTTAAAATAACTTCTTAATATCATACAAAAAATATTTTAGCTTAAACTATGTATTTTTTAACATCAACAGAGAGTTATAAAATAATCAAAATATGTTCATAAAGTCTCGCTAAATAATTCCCAACAATTTATTCCAGATCACATGACAAACCCGAAGTCTCGAGAAAAATGAATTGCTTTTCTGTTCGTTCTTTCTTTCAACTCACATATGTTGAATTAGCTTTTTCTTAATTTACAACCACTGGTTAGTTGGTTATTAACCGATATTTAAATGTTATAAACAACAAGGGAAGCCTGGCTGGGCCCGCGCGTGCGCATTGCGTGAGCGCGTGGTTTTGGCGGGACCGTGAGCGAGCGAGCGAGCGAGTGGCGGAGACGAGAGAGGCAGAGCAGAGGAGAGCAGAGCGAAAAGGGCAGGTAGGGCGGCAAGCGATCAGGCGGCGGCGGCGGCCTTGCTTGCTCCCGGCCGGCCGGCCGGCCGCCATCAAAGCTCCAATGGCTACGGCTGCATTGGAGCTCCCTGAAGCCGCGCCGCATAGACGTGCTAATTAGGGCCCGATTATCGAATTGATAAACTTGTGTTTTCATTGAGTGGACGCGGTTCGTGTAGGCCCAGAGTTTTTTGTCTACTTGATTTGGGCGGTAGTGGCGCCACACCAAGGATATTTTTGTATCAACATTATTTGAGCCTGCGCTTTGTTGTAGTTTTGTTCTCCGTGAGGGTGGCTATCGCGTTCTTTCAAGCCTGATGCCTAAAACAGATCTGATTTGTTCTTTGGTATTTGCGTTCGTGTTTGCCAGGTTAAATGATTCTTTTAACACATTTTTATCATCTTGATTCCTTTATGCGGCTTATTTTTAGGTTAATTTAATTTAGAAATACAACTAAGGCCACTGTTTAACTGAATATGTGCGGAAGTAGAATGTTATATTTACGATTGTTGTTTGGTTAATAAAGTTAGTAAACAGACTGGTAGGAGACGCAATCTTGCGAAAAGTCCTTAAAGAACAAACTAGGCATTCGTAACAGCTTGAATATAGTAATTTCAAGACACATTCTTATTTGAGATAACCCAAAGACTAAACTTGGTTTATACTATTTCCGAGAACAAAACAGCATGATTTGGATATAGGGAAAAATATTGGCTATGATAGTATGTTTAAGAAGGAACTGCAGAAAATCGAAGGTAGACAAAAATGCTGGAGAAACTCAGCGGGTGAGGCAACATCTATGGAGCGAAGGAAATGGGCGACGTTTCGGGACAGTATGAATGGAGTATGAATATTATGATAGTATGAACGGTTGTAATCGGGTTGCTCAAGTGGAAAATTTAGTAAAGATTTAACGTTGTCTTGTGTACATTCCATGTGCAGCACATTTCAGTTTCTATCTCAAGTTCTTAAAAAACCTGAGTTGTTAGATGCACTTCGGCTTGAATCATGAAACTCATTCATTTGTTTTGGCTTCTTAGTGTACGGGAAGTTGACCGTTGACTGCTTCACAGTCAGTTGTAAACACATTTTAGTATTTTGCACTGTCCCTTTTTAAATTAAAATAATTTAAAGACTTTAATTAGGTTTTTAAAAGTTATTGTCTTGATTACACCAAAATGTAAGTGTTTAAAATGCTGACTTTATTTATGTGTGAGCAACTGCTGATTTTTTTCCTAGGGCTTGAGTAGGCGGATACACAGTAGAAGATGACTACGGTTGAAGAATCCTTTTTTTCTCCTATTAGCCTTGTTTCTACTAGTGAGTTAATCCATGTTTACAAATAATAAAGAAAATGCATCATGTTATATCCCATTTACAGTTTATGATCATTTGATGTTAAGTTGAGTGTTGAGTAAAATTTGTGTGTCAATTCCCAGGCTCCAAAATAAAAATGTGAACCCATGCTATGTTACAAGATCTGCCATTTTGAGGACAGAATGAGTTTGACAATTTCTTGCAAGCATTCAATCAGACAAGCATTCAATCCAATGAAATGGGCACTGCAGTTGTTGTGCTGTTCTTAATGTTAAAGGTGGTTTAAAAAAACATGCAAATGACAGACTTTATTAATTACACATCTGCAAAATTTGGTGGAGGGCCATGGGAAACTTTAAAAAATATATTTTTGTCAATTGTACAACTGATTTAGGAAGGGTCTGGTTAGTGGGAAATGTGTTCAGCGGAGTTCGACAATGGGACTCAATTATTATAAATTTTACAAGATAGATTTATTTGTCACATATGTACCAGTTGGTACAGTGAAATATGTGGTCACCATACAGCCATAGAAATAAACAAAGAACACAGCACATAAATGCTTGATGAGTTTATGACTATTAATGCCACTAACAAAAGCAATTGTAAGAGGGTTGTTTGAGATTATAAGTATGTGCGGTCTCATTCATCAATCTGTAATTTATTCAATTTTGATATGTCTAGTTCGAAATTTGAATGGGTTCGTTAGTTTTAATCGTGTTCTGACATCCAGGTGTGAAATTCTTTTCCACTTATGATTTACTTGCATGCTTTCACTGGGTATATGAATCGGTACAACTACAAAACTTTTTCTGAAAATCCTGCAATCTATACATTGGGCATGTTTTGCAGACTGTTATTTATTTTTCTTAACACTTTGGTGGAAATTAGAGTTTTGTGCAAAATGGGAAGGACTGTTGTAACAGTTATTTATAGGGTCAGTTGCTTGCATAGTCCACTGGATCAGCTATCAACCCTTATTTTCATGCTGAAAGATGATGGGCAAATTAGTTTATTTCCCTCCCTGTAAATTTAAAATGTTAGCCATGAAAGTTCCAACATTGCAAAAAAGATTGCAGGAAATGTTTTGGGTTTAGTCATAGATCCTTTCCTGACTGAGCAGCAAAGTTATGATTTTAAAATAGCCTTCAGGGTTTAAATTTGAAAGTAAGTTTTGCTTTATTTTTCTACTCCTTGTGCTCATTGGAGTGTTATTACTAGCTTTCCTTCAGCGTTTTTTTTAAGTGACCATTTGCATTTTGATTGTAATCATTTAGCCTATGCACACTAGGTGAAGAGCATTGTAGCCCACTTCATTTCTGTCCTACCCAATCTCTACGCATCTGGTAATCAGTTAAAGACTGGTAGTTCTACACGAGACTGTCAGTGCTGGAATTTTGAGTAACAAACAGGCTGTTAGAGGTGGGTGGCCTCTGGAGTGATATGGACAGACAATGTTTGGATAGGGATGCTACGGAATGATGACTGTTGGGGGGGGGGGGGGGGGGGGAGATTAGAACTGCAATGATAGGTGGATCCAGATTAGGAGGAGTGATGGGCCGGATGGGGGATAGCAAAGTATGGGTAGTAACCGAGGCAGAAACTGATCAGCGGAGAAGACAAAGAACTGCAGGTGATGGCATATGTTAAGAAAGGTGATAGTAAAATGTTGAAGCTGAAGGAGGGATGGTTGGTAGAGGGAATGAATGGGGACCCAGTAGGGAGGCATGAGTGATGGAGAAGGGGAAAGGAAGGAGGCGACATCAGTGGAGGAAGGTTTAAAGAAATGTGTGCAGGGGAGAGCTGGGTGGATGGGAAGGGAGTGGTTGAAACTGAAGAATTTAATGTTCATGCTGGGGGTACACAAAAAGCTGGAGAAACTCAGCGGGTGCAGCAGCATCTAAGGAGCGAAGGAGATAGGCGACGTTTCGGGTCGAGACCCTTCTTCAGACTGGTCAGGGATCAGAAATGTTCATGCTGTTGGGTTATGGGCTATGTAAGCTGAACATCAGGTGCTGTTCCTCCAATTTTGTGTGTATTCTCAATCTGGCAGTGGAGGATGACAAAGGCAGGCAGGTTAGTCTGGAATGGGAAGAAGAATTGAAGTGGCTAGCAACCAGGAGTTTGTGTTGGTCCTGGGGGAAGGTGTTCGGCCTCATAAAGAACACTGAATCCAATAGCAGTTGTGCATGTTGATCTTTGTCTCGCATGGAAGCGCTAGGTCTCTGAATGGAGATGGGGGAGGAAATATCAGGACAGGTGTTGCGCCTCTTGTGCATGCAGACGAAAGTACCGCGTGGTGGGAAGGTGCAGAGGGGTGAGCGAACTAAGGAGTCATGGAGAGTGGTCTCCGCGGAAAAGCAAAAAGGGGTGGGAAGGGGGAAGATGTGACTTGGCCGAAGCTCGTTGAAGGCAGCGGAAATATCAGAGAATGATCTGTTGGATGCTGCGATTGTTGAGGTCCACGGTAAGGACCGAGGGAATTCTGGTCACTATCCGTGTTCTACTTTGGTGATGAGGGTATGAGGGCAAAATTGCAAGGAGAGGCGGATGAGGGTTCCGTCCATAAATGAATGCCCTGAAGAAAGGACCTTGGATGTGCTAATGGATCTGACATCTCATGTCCTAGGTCTCAACTGGGCTAGGACTGTCGTGCTTAGAGAATGGAGCGGCTGGGCTTCTATACTCTGGATTTTAGAAGGATGTGAGGGGATCTTATTGAAACATATAAGATTATTAAGGGTTTGGGCACACTAGAGGCAGGAAACGTGTTCCCAGTGTTGGGGGAGTCCAGAACTAGGGGCCACAGTTTAAGAATATGGGGTAAGCCATTTAGAACAGAGACGAGGAAACACTTTTTCACACAGAGTTGAGTCTAGAATTCTCTGCCTCAGAGGGCAGTGGGGGCCGGTTCTCTGGATACTTTCAAGAGAGAGCAAGATATATATGGCTCTTAAAGACAGTGGAGTCTGTGATATGGGATGAAGGCAGGAACGGGGGTACTGATTGGGGATGATCAGCCATGGTTGCATTGAATAGTGGTGCTGGCTCGAAGGGCTGAATGGCTTAGTCCTGCACGTATTGTCTATTGTCAACTGAGACATAAGCTGTTCGAAAGAGACATAAATACCTGGATAAACTTTCTCCTTAATTGGAGATAATTGGAAGAAAAAAGTGAGATGTGTCAGAGATGGTCCAAGTGAACTTGAGGGTAGGGTGGAAGTTGCTTGAAATTGATGAGTTCTGCACGAGTGCAAGAGGCAGCCCATATGCAGTCAACCTTGTAGGAGAGAAAGAGTTGAAGTGTGGTGCTGGCGTATGTTTGGAATGTTTAAAATAGCCAGCAAAAATAGCTGACACTCATTTGAGCTTGCATGGCTATGTCATTGATTTGTACAAGGTGAGAGGAAGCAAAAGAAAAGTTGAGGGAGAGGACAAATTGGAAGTTGAACTGTTGAGAATATATAAGGTGTCCTGGATGTAGATGGAAGGAACCAGACAAGTTGTATCTTTCTGTGCAGTTAGGAATTGTTTTTTAAAATAGACCAGTATTCACACCAGGAATTTTGATTGTACAGCTCAACTACTCAGTGCATTACCTAGAAATCAGTAATTTACGTTTTTGACAATGGTTTTTAGATGTTCTTAACACCCATTTTACCAAAGTGCCGTACCCAAATTTGGTATGCAGAGTGGAGTTTATTTAAACGAGCAGAGATAATAGCCTATTTTTGTTTAAAATATCCTCTGACCTACCTAGGGGTGACAGCCCAACTTTGAAAGTTAATGTTTTATGATATTTGCATTTCTTAATATTGACTTTTTGTGGTGTGAAATTTTTATTTAGTATAGTGATGCATCTTAAGTGCATGCATGTTGATTTGTAATTTCAACTACTTTCATTTAGTATCTGCATATTTTTAATGTAATAGTTTTGAGTTGCTGCTTAAATAGTCATTTGCTTTGCCCATGGGAAGTTATTTTGCGAGAGAAAATAGTCATTTAGTGTTTCCATGTGTTAAGAAACCTTACGTTTGTATATGTTCGGATACAATCCATTCATCTTATACAAACTGAAAATAACAAAGCATACACTAAGGTGTTAATTTTAGAGACTTAAAATCTATAAGAAATAGTCTAAAGGGCAATGTTCATGGATTACTTGGATGAAATCAAATTTTCTTAAGCTTTTATGGATTTCTTTTTTTGCCAACTGATAAACCACCTGATTAGTGCAGCTTTCACATATTCTTGTAGATTCAAACTGCAATATTCCTACAAGCATGTACTTTAACTTTTGTACAAGTTCTTGTCTTTAGGGCTAACTAGCTACAGTACATGGATTTAAGGAGCTGCCAGTGGTCAGTTTTTCAATACTTAATGGCAAAGCTATTGTGTAGATACCTTAATCTTGTAGATTCAAACTGCAATATTCCTACAAGCATGCACTTTCACTTTTGTACAAGTACTTGTCTTTAGGGCTAACTAGCTGCAGTACATGGATTTGAGGAGCTGCCAGTGGTCAGTTTTTCAATACCTAATGGCAAAGCTATTGTGTAGATACCTTAATCTCCTACATTGCTTGTTGGTTTGTCCCATAATGTAAGCATGCTCCACTCAGCTTAACAGTTGATAATGGAGAAAACTGGAACACTAATCAAATCCAAATTCCAACCTTAGCTTGGGCTCCTTTTGTAAGATAAAGGGAAACATGGGGATATGTAGCATAAATTATTTTTTTGTTAATTTAGATTAAGGTTGAAAAGTAAATATTCAAATATTTTATGCTACTGCACACTTTGTGTTTTATCGTCTTTTTTGTTTTGCAGCAAAAATGGGAAAGAAACAAGGTAGCAAGACAAAAAAATCTGAAGATGTTCAGCCTGAAGAATATATTGTTGAACGAGTGTTAGACAGACGAGTTGTACAAGGAAGGGTTGAATATCTTTTGAAGTGGAAAGGTTTTACAGAGTAAGGACCTTTACTGCAAAAGCATTTTTTTTATTCTCTGTTTGAATGTTGGACGGTGAAATGGGCATACAGTTTTGATTTGAAATTCTGCAGATAGACAATTTGGAAATAAATCATTATTTTGTAATACTCATAATTTAAAGGTCTCCGCTTTCACCCATAATTGTAGAAATATTTCCAAATTATTTGATGTCTTTTGTGCCTTACTGGTTAATTGATCATGAAATTCAATGTTCATTGATAGTGTCTTTCTTTCATGTTGCAGGATTATTAGTGGAAGTGATTTTACAATATGTTGTACATGGTGCTGTGAAATCCTTCTTATGTAAAGAATGATTCCACACCACTGACAAAAACTAGCAATCTTCTAATATTTTAAAGTTACCCACTTTTATTCCCACCTGCTTAAAAAAAATAGGTCCGCAATCAAAATGGTATAACTAAGTCACACTTATTTACAACATTTTGCTCCTATAATCATTTCAGATGGACGTTTAACGATCTTGCGGAATAGACATGCAAGGTTCAAAGTGGGTGAATGAGTTGGAGGAATAGAGAGACAACTTATTTGGACGGCAAGAGTCTGGATTTGATGGAGACACAAAGATCTCACCAAAATGTATCTATCACTAACAGTTGAATCCTATTTTAACAGGATAGTTTCGCAAAGTGAGCAAGCCAAGCATTAATGTTTATTTCTCTCTGGGTAGACTTAAAAGTTGTGCTGCCTTATAGCATTAGAAACCCGGGCTCAATCTTAACTGAGTGCTAACCTTTTTTTTTTTTTTTATTTTCTCCTGTTTCCCCCCACACTCCAAAGATCTACTGTTTGTAGGTTAATTGGCTTCTGTGAATTGGCCCCAATGTGTAGGATAATGTGTGTGTACAGTGTGCTGAGTGCTAAGAGGTCTTTACAATTATAACAGGATTTAAAGGAAAAAGAAAGGTTACACGATTTGGAACTACGTGCTGAACAGCTATCAATACTAGATAATCACCAAAAAAGTTAGTAGAGAATCAGAACATGGTAACATAGCCTCATTGAGGGAATGGTGTTGATGCGTTGGAGAATGACATGTCATTTGATTAGATGAAAGAGGCTTGCGTAGACTGGTTGGGCTTAAGGACTGTTTCCACACATTGCATATTATATTTGTTTCAGTTCCTGAAGGACATTGGATAAAGATGGTCATTGATGGTGTTTTATCACTATGCAACAATGCTGGTGTTAGAGTTCAGATTTCATATTCTTTTGTCATTCAACTCATAAAATCTGTTCAACATTAAAATCAGGTTGATGTCCCTGGTGTAAGTGTACTTAATTTTTTAATGCACAATAATATTCGTACAGAGCAAAGGTTTGGTACAGCAACCTTTCATTTCCTTAATACCTGCCATTGACTGTTTAGACACTTTTGCAAAAGTTTCATGTATGTTTCCAATATGGATGCACTTTATTTGTCCTTAACGAGTATAAGAGGAATAAAAGTTAAGCTATATAAAAGAAGTGAACTATTTTGTTAAGAGGGTGGATGTTATGTCACCAATACCAGAATGCTAGGTAAAGCTACTCAACATTCTGCTTGATCACAAATGGCCTCATTCTTCAGAGTCTGCTCCCAGGATGAGGTGTTCCACACCAGGTCATCACAAATGGCCTCATTCTTCAGAGAACGGGGATTCCCCTCCCCCACTATTGATGAGGCTCGCACCAGGGTCTCCTCCATACCCCGCAACACTGCCCTCGCTCCCCATTCCCCCACTCGCAAACAGGGCAGAGTCCCCCTGGTCCTCACCTTTCACCCCACCAGCCGGCAAATACAACATATAGTCCTCCGCCAGTTTCGCCACCTCCAACGTGACCCCTCCACCCGCCACATCTTCCCATCTCCCCCCCTGTCTGCCTTCCGCAAATACCGCTCCCTCCGCAACTCCCTTGTCAATTCTTCCCTCCCCTCCCACTCTACCCCTTCCCCGGGCACTTTCCCTTGCAACCGCAAGAAATGCAACGCTTGTCCCTTCACCTCCCCCCTCCACTCCTTTCAGGGACCCAAGCAGTCCTTCCAGGTCCGACAGAGGTTCACCTGCACCTCCTCCAACCTCATCTACTGCATCCGCTGCTCCAGATGCCAGATGATCTATATCGGTGAGACCAAGCGGAGGCTTGGCGATCGCTTCGCCGAACACCTCTGCTCGGTCCGCAATAACCAACCCGACCTCCCGGTGGCTCAGCACTTCAACTCCCCCTCTCATTCCACATCCGACCTCTCGGTCCTGGGCCTCCTCCACGGCCAGAGTGAGCAACACTGCAAGTTGGAGGAACAGCACCTCATATTCCGCTTGGGGAGTCTGCATCCTTTGGGCTTGAATATTGAATTTTCTCAATTCTGTTAACCCTTGCTGTCTCCTTCCCTTCCCACCTCTCCCTCAGCCCTCGGGCCCTGGCATTCCCTCTATCTCTAGTTTTAAAGAAGGAACTGCAGATGCTGGAGAATCGAGGGTACACAAAAAGCTGGAGAAACTCAGCGGGTGCAGCAGCATCTAAGGAGCGAAGGAGATAGTCGACGTTTCGGGTCTCGACTCGAAACGTCGCCTATCCTTCGCTCCTTAGATGCTGCTGCACCCGCTGAGTTTCTCCAGCTTTTTGTGTACCCTCTATCTCTATCTCCCTCCCCCACCCCAGTCGCACCAGCTTCTCATTTTCACACCACAAACAGCTTACAATGGCTTGTTCCCTTTATCACCGATACTTTTTTGCATATCTTTCACTCATTGTTCCTTATCTCTCCACATTACCGTCTATATCTCTCGTTTCCCTGATCCCTGACCAGTCTGAAGAAGGGTCTCGCCCCGAAACGTCGCCTATCTCCTTCGCTCCTTAGATGCTGCTGCACCCGCTGAGTTTCTCCAGCTTTTTGTGTACCCTCAACATTCTGCTTGCTTCATTAGTGCATTAGTACAAGTTACTACTATTAAGGTCTGTTAGTGTTGGTAATTTGAAAGGGTTATAAGGACATTGGACATTGTTCTTTACATTTGTAAGAACTGGTTTGGGCACAAATTGGACATGATTTCCCCGTGCAAAGAGAATATGAATTTGACCTGCCCTTTGCACTTCTACTTTTGGAATAAATCGACTTTGTTTAATGGGAATCAGGGCTTTTTGAGTAAGCTTTTACTTGATTATATTATGAATTTGTTTTAGTGCTGATAATACGTGGGAGCCAGAGGACAATTTGGATTGTCCAGAATTGATCCAGGAATTTCTAGATTCCCAAAAAGCCACCAAAGAGCGTACAGATGCATTCAAACGAAAATCTGTTTCCGAAAATGAAAGTGAAGAAAACAAGCCAAAAAAGAAAAAGGACCCGGTAAGAGACTTTTTTGGATTGATGTATTCAGAACTGAGTCAGCTGAATGCAACGTGTTTACATTGAGTAAATGATAGAAATTACCTTTGCTGTTTACAATAAATCTGCAACTGCACTATTTCTCACTCATGATAAACAATTGTGTCCTTGGACATGTCTCTTGTGTTTCACTGAGTGCATAAAATTGGTCTCTGGAGTACTTTTGGGCCCCAGGCATTTAGCTATTCCCATTCCACTCCACCAGAGAAAACCTAGCCAGTTGGGAAGTATGTAGCAGATGGTATGAATTCATATTATGAGTCTGCTACCAATTTACATCTTATTGCCACCTGCATAATGGCTAGCTAATTCTGAATTTACTATTTAATATTTGGATGTCAATTTGAAGTTGTAAGTGAGAACGCTTATTTTTGTTTCAGGTTAATTAACGATGCTTACGATTCAATGTGATTTATATTCTAAACTAGCAGTGAAGTTGGTCATGTGCATATTTGGATTTTAAAATGTTAGTTGAGGTGCAAAGGGATTAAAGGATTAGATTAGAATGAAAGATTGAAGAGCATTTTAAAAGTTGTAGAGGTGTGAGAAGAAAGGCATACAGTAGTTTACAAGAATGAGGGATGGGATAGGAATGTTCAGGGCCTGTTCCACTTGGCGCTTTTTTTTCAGCGACTGCCGGCGTCATTATCAGGGTCACAAAAGATTTTAAACATTTCAAAATCCAGCGGTGACAAAAGAAAAGTGTGGACATTTGAAAAAACAGCGCGTGTCATACGTCATCACGCCGCAAATTTTTCGTCGGTCAATGATGCCGGCAGCCGCTGAAAAAAATAGCCAAGTGGTACAGGCCCTTTAAACTTTCACACATTCTGTTTCTTGTCTTGACAAAATTAACAGGATGCTAATGATCAAATAGGTTTCCATTATAGATGTGTATATGTTAGAGTTCAGATCGTGGAGGTTAAACCTATAAAAATAGTGTTGTGCTGGTGAACAAGACTTTTTGTTAGATTGAAATGTTTGTCTTCATGGAAGCAATAATGACAGATGTGATGTGCGGTTTGCAACTTAGTAATGATTCAGAGCAACAAGCAGAGTTTGGCATCAGTTTGCACATGTACTTGAGATGGAGCCAATGAAAGATTAATAGGGCCATTCTTTGGAAAGTGAACCAAATGTCACACACATTACCAAATGGCATCACATAAAGCAGGGGTCGGCATACAGCCCCCGGGCCGAATGTGGCCCATAACCCCAAATCATCCGGCACGCAGGTGTATTTTTTTCCCCCCGGTAATTATCCAGCCCACAGACTTCCGTCATCTCTGATACCTCCGATGCCGTGGCGCCCAGGCGTGGTGACACAAGGCAGCCGCCGAGCTCTGGCTGTACCACATTGAGCGCAAAGCCGCCGGCATGGCTGCGCGCCTTTTGTGTCAATAGGCAGGGGACGAGTGAGTGAATATTTGAGCTTCACTGTCTGGATCGGCGTTATCAGTAGGCTGGGGACAAGTGAGTGTGAGTATTTGAGCCACTGCCTTCAGGACAGAGCCAAGGCAATGGTCCATAGGTACACCATGTTCGTGAGCACCCTTAACTAGGGGCCAGTGCTCCGGATGGCGTCCTCGAAGGGGTGGGATCCATGTGTACACATGATAGATGTGGCCCGCCATCCGCTCACAGACATGCGTCCTGGCCGCAATGCTGAACAAGGTTGCTGACCCCTGACATAAAGTTCTTGTAAACAATTCTTGTAAGAGATTAATCTTATTTGCTATTTTGCTACCTCCAGAACTATAATGCATGTCTGCTAAAGATATGAACATTCTAGCTTTTTAAAATTCACAAGAGTTTGTGAGATAAAAATGAGTTATGACAAAAATGCTTCCGTGTGAAGTCAAACAAACATTGTCAGCATAACATAAATATTTCACTTAAACTTTGGAAAAAAAAGAGAATCATATACAGTACAAAACAATATACCTGTAATGCTTTCAGAATTAGAAGAGATGTATTCCACAATATTTCATATTTTTGGTCACACACGTGACTAAGAATGGGGCAATAGTTCATGCCAAGAGCAAAGTGAGATCTAGATGATAATACAATTGGAGCATAGGAGCCAAGCTTTGGAGTAATTTTGTTTGGCTCTGCTCCTGCCCATGTGTGATGCTGAAGAATTATTATTTTTTGCGCCCTGTTTCCCAACCTATAATGACCCGTTTCAGTAGACTGAATCTTTTTTGCCATTTCCTCAACCACTGAGCCTCTCCACCTTGGTCTTTGAATTGTTACTTGCCTCTCTTTGTTTCTCTGATCTTCAATTTCTTTGCTACCCTTGCCTATTAATATTCTACAAGGTATTATACAGTCTTTGTTTGTTCATTCACGTTTTACCCAACTTCAATTTTTGGAGCATGCTAATGTATAACAATTTTTTCCCTCCTAAGACTGACAATCAACCACGAGGTTTTGCGAGAGGATTGGAGCCAGAACGCATCATTGGTGCAACTGATTCGAGTGGCGAATTGATGTTTCTGATGAAGTGGTAAGAACTATGTTGTGCATGAGTTTATTTTCCTTTTTTGTTGAGAATTTCATTTCATTTTTCTTGGGCCATTTTATCTCATTTGATATTTGTAAACTATTATATGGTGTTCAAGGCTGAGCTGAGGTCAATGAATAAGATCCTGATAAGTGTTCTTGTTGCCAAAGTGACCTGGCTGAATGTATCGCAAGAGATATTGTCCTCCTTGGAGCTATTTTTTGCAAGCCTTAACTGCATTGGGCCTGAAAGACTGGCGCCAATGTAGATAATTACCATGCCTTTGAAGTATATATAAATTAATGTTTTTATACATGCACATTGAACATTTGTGCATTTTTATTCAGATTTCTAGAAAACGGTGTTTTGTTTTTACTCTTTTTTTAAAACTAGACTTGGTTTGATTGTTGCATTGGTTTTAGCATTTACACTCATGGTCGTCTGAATTACTTTTACTGCACAGATTTGTTATTAAATCTAAGTCTACTTTCAAAATGTTGTCTTTAGAATGCTTTTTATATAACTAAACATTGTATAAATGTTTCTCATTTAACTCCCTATTAGGAAGGATTCTGATGATGCTGATCTGGTCCCATCCAAGGAAGCCAATGTTAAGTGTCCACAGGTTGTGATTGCATTTTACGAAGAGAGATTGACATGGCATTCGTATTCTACAGATGATGAGGAAAATTAACTGCAGGATGTGTTGTAACTGTAGGATATTGTGGAGAAATGTTTGGTTGTACAGTTATTGCCCCCAAGTTTAAAAAAAAACAAAAAAAACTGCACTTGTCGTATAAAGTTCAATTTGTTTATTTCCCATTGACTGCAAGTGATTTGAACTGACCTGTGCATTGATCCTGGAACCTTGGGATGCATTGATTAAATACATAAATATGAAATGTACTTTTGATTCATTTTATTGATGGTAGTCTAGTCTTGTTTACCAAAAAATTGTTTGCGCATAATACAAGCTTGTACTAAATCAGTCATGAGGATTTGAGGTTAGACCCCTTCATCATATTATCTTTTTTTGTGTATCTGTTTGCTTACATTGTCAAGTTTAAAATAAAACTAAACTGCAAGTAGGAAAAATAACGCAGGCTTTATCTGGGCACGTGATTTAGTTCCAACTTGCAATAGCTTTGGCTCAGCAAATTATTCCAACTTTTATTTACTTTATTGATATCTAGTTTCTAAAGTCATTGTTGTAAAGTTTCATTGGTTTTTGTAAATGTGTGATTTTAAAATATAACTTGACGTGCACTATTTCTGTGGAATTGGAGCTTGCTTGATTTCTGAAATGGTCGGAACTGATCAACCAATGCAAATTCAGTCTGCTGATGTAATACAGCTGCTGAATTGAAGCTTGGATACATGGTATGGTCTTCGTATGCCATTTGACTTGGATGTGAAAGTTATAACTATTCAAAGGCCTTGGTTTATACCTATGAAACACAATGTGATCATGAAATAACTAATCAACTCCACTTCTCTTCTAATGCTGAGCTGATGCAGCAACATACTCAAATTAAGAAATTCTGACCAGCTTGGAAACATGGGTTAATTTTGAAACCTGAACAATTTTTATTTATAAATTCAGATTTTATTGTTTTTCTTTGAGTACTTGTATGTGTATTGCTTAGGTTATTTAGTAATGTTGATTTTTGTTAACAGCTGAGGAAAAAATGTTTAATAAAACTATTTTGTCTTTTTGGGTAAAAACATTGTCGCTTTTTTGTGCATAATCAAGAAATTAACAGGCCATTCATTCCTTCTCTCCAGAGATGCTGCCTGTCCTGCTGAGTTACTCCAGCATTTTGTGTCTTATCTTCAAGATGGGAGCTCTCTGTCCTTTGTAAGATCATCAAACGTTTCAAGCATGGTCTGCAGTAGTGGGAGGTAAATTAGGTTTAACATATTTTCTGAGCATTAACAGCTCCAACAGCGTTGTCATGTGGACAATCTTGGTATCCGCCTATAGCAACATACAACACATTTGTTTTCTTAATTCTCCAGATAATTGACATGAGGCATTAATTCTGTCTCTGCATAGAATGTTGGTTGAATCGGTTTAGATTGGGTTAAAAGAGCCATAAATCTGCAAAATCACAGAATGATTAAAGCATGGTCGGAGAACATAAAATGGGAGCAGGAGTCCTTTTACACGCTTAACATCTCAATAAAACCATTGTGGTTATACTTTGGCTCGGATGCTATTATTCTGCAGCTATTAGGCAAAGAAACAAACTATTAATCGGTGACATTGCCCACTTGCTCTTTGGAGGGAGACTTCAATAGAAGGCAACCATTCTATTCTGTTTCTCTTGTGTTGGATGTCATAGAGTGATAGTGTGGAAACAGGCCCTTTGGCCCAACTTGCTCACACCGGCAACAATGGGCCAGCTACACTAGTCCCACTTGCCTGCGGTTGGTCCATATACCTCTAAAATTGTTCTATCCATGTACCTGTCTATCTGTTCTTTAAACGATAGGATAGTCCTAGCCTCAACTACCTCCTCTGGCAGCTTGTTCCGTACACCCACCTCCCTGTGTGTGAAAAGGTTATCCCAGGGATCCCTATTAAATCTTTTCCCCTTCACCTTGAACCCATGTCCTCTGGTCCTCGATTCCCCTACTCTGGGCAAGAGACCCAGTGCATCTACCCGATCTATTACCTAGATGTGATTGTTCCAGTATTACGACACCTGTGCAACAATGGATGATGTGAAATGTGACATTTTATGGGGAAGATTTATGGTACCAGGTGTGTTGAAAGTAAATATCTTTGATCAATGCAATGAGAGATTTGAATACAAATCACATTTCTTTTTTACAATAACCCAAATTCTGAGTACTGCTTATAGTTCTGGTCATTGCGTTGCAGGAAAAGTGTGATAGCTCTGAAGAGTACAGAGGAGAATTGTAATGTTACTAAATCTGGAACATTTTAGCTGTGAGTAAAGATTGGATGGTGTCTTACTTTCTTTGAAAATGTAAGCCGATTGAGGTGACTAAAATTGTGAAGGCTAAGAAAATATTTCCTTTTGTTGGAGGATTCATAAAGGAGTCCTGAATTAAAGTCATTGTGCGATTAGAGGTGGAAAGAGGAATATTTTATTTTCAGTGAGCGTTAGGAGTCATCCAGTGAGTGAAATTGTCTTGGAGGAAGAGCCCCCTACTTTAAACATGGTCTAGATATGTAATATGGCGAGATGTAATCTGCAGAGATATGAATTAAATGCTTTAAGAAATCCTTGCTACTAAGGAGGCAAGAGACTATCCTGGAATTTAATTAGTTTAGGTAGTTCTTTATTGGATATTATGGGCTGAATGCCTTCATGTTTTAACTTTCTGCACTGAAATTAAAATTTCAAAGTTTGATGGAAATTATAGGATATCTTATACCCATAGATTCTTTTAGATTTCTCCTTGATAATAATTCAATTCTTTACAAAGCCAAACTTTAGTCACTACCTCTATAATTTGGAGATTCCAGCTCTGGAAATATTCTGGGTTGTAGTTCCCTATTTTTCCCACAGATAGAGATGGTATTTCTCCATATACCCCAATTAAGTCCAAATTTTGTTTAGAAATGCAGATGCTAAAGGTTATGTTGCTCCAACCCACTTTAATTGCTTTCAGTTTTGAGATATATAATGGTCCAAAATCGATTCATCTGCCCAATCTCTTGTCGTATTAGTCCTAATTTTCAATACCCTTAGTTTCTCTTATACTTTCACATATCTGTGCAACCCAACCACCCACTGCTTTAATTCACCATTTAAATCTTTTCCACCTTGCACAACTATCCTAATTTGGAACGGGAGGTGGAAACTAAGCTGCTTAAGCCTGCTCCAACATTCCATATGATATGATTGATGAGATGGTAAACACTCTGAGGAATGTGTTTCCACCAAGACCATCTTAAGTGTTTCCAAACCAGAAGTCTTTGATAAAATATGAGGTCTGCAGTCTGCTGAGAATAAGATCTTGGGAATTCAAGTCTGGTGATACTAGGTCATATAATAACTAGATACCACTTTGATAAGGCAACTGTAAAAGTGAAGAGACACTTTTATTCTAAACAAGAGGATCAGACAGATGTTCAACTGCTGTGGCAGAACTTGCATGCCGTTACTTCCTTTCAGGCAAAACCAAGTTGCAGTTCAGTAGACTTGAGGTCCCCACTTGCCTTAAAAGGCCACTCACAATAATGGTGCACAAGAATCGCAAGGTGATATGCCTCGGTGATGGTGGACCAGTGGCACTGGTGTTTGCGGTCCTTTGAGAGATCAGTTATGATGAAGATCAACTATTGCCTTGATTAAGACCTGAACCCACTACAATTTTCTTAGCCTCACAAAAAAAATCAACAGGAGTGTGATCTTGCTGACTCTCCATTCTATGCTGGTCCACTTGGGCAATAAGAATACAAATATCAGGTTGTGACCTTACGGTGGCACCATGCAGCTGTGAGAGGCGCAGCATTTAGGTCCGCTCCCGACGAATGCGTTTAATCGCTAAAAAAGACGATTAGGAAGACGGGACCGATCTAAAAATACTCACTGGAGATGCCTGACGTCGCGTAAGTAACGTCATCAGAAATCGCAGCTAAATAACGGGACTTTTAAATGAGAAAGCGGAATCCTTCCCAAAGACCTCTTACAAGACTCTGTTAAAGAGCTGGGTAAAACTCTGCAATGAACACCAAACCTCAGAAGAAGAAACTGAAGCTCAAAGATTAGCTACTGAAATGGCTACAAAGGAAAAAACAATGGAACATTCTATAAGAGCTTCGTTAGTGAAAGACTTTGCTGAGATGCTACACAATGAGATTTCTGCACTGGATACTAGTCTGACTAAAAATATGAAGCTCGTGAATCGGGAAGTTATCGAGACAGTCGGTACTCTAAGGAAACGTATTGATGAAGTTGAGACCAGCTTAAGTGCAGACATCGGACGGGTTGAAAAGGAGTGCAATGAAAAGTTGGACTCTTCTTCATACCACAAAAGCATACAGCACTGCTATGAAAGAAATGGAAACTGCGATGAAGGAAATGTCTGAAGAGAATGAGGAAAGATCAAGACCGTGTCTCGGGGCAACTGGCTAAAATGACTGACAAATGCCTTAATTTGGAAGCCCGATCAAGACTGCAGAATTTAAGGATAGTTGGAGTGAGAGGGAAAGGAGACGGGAATCGATTCTCGGGAGTTTGCTGCCAACTTAAATAAGTATTCAAGCTGCCTGACAAACCGAAAATAGATGTTGCACACCGGGTTCGAAGAGCTCAAACGAGGCCAGGAGCCTCCCTAAGACAGATCATAGTGAAATTTCATGACATCTCTGCTCTGGAAGACATTATGAAAAAAATTCAATTTGCAACAAATCTGATGTTTGAAGGTGAAATTCTTCGATTTTTTTTTTTTTTTTAAAGAGATTACCCAGCGGAAGTGGCTAAGAAACGGGACCTGTTTACAAAGACAAGACTGATCCTGAAAGGAATTCCCAAACTAAGATATGGGATAATTTACCCTGCAAAAATGAGGGTCATTTACCCTGCAAAAATGAGGGTCACTTACAAGCGTTTGGAATGTGTTTTTACTGATCCAGAAGAAGCATACAAATATGCACAAGAACTAACACAGGAGATTAACGGATAAGTAAAACAGCACGGCTATCAGGAGGTTGTTCCGTTATAAATATCGGGAGAGGGGAAGCTGAGAATATATGACTTCTTAAATAAATGTAACTATAAATGCTCTCGTTATGATGGTGGAATACAGTTATCAACCCTGGAACGTTAACCCAAGGACAAACTTTTTTCTTGAACGATAGACTTGAAAACAAAGGGGAGTCGTGAAACATGGAAAAATTAAACTAAGTGTAGTTGAAAGTAATAATTTTCTAATAAAGATATTCATAATCATATATTAACATAAATAACTGAATTAACCTAGCTATACCAATCTAATATGAATTAGTATAACCGAATAATGGATCACTTCTCCGGAGGGGGGGGGGGGGTTATCACAAATTATTAACGAATCTGTAGATCTATGACAGCGAGTTAAATATTGATATGTTAATTTCATACTAATATATTAAAACCCGTGTAACCGATTTGGGAAGGTAAATTCCCAGCTATGCTTAAGAATACCAAAGAATGAAAATAGCTGGAAGGGAAGCGATTTAAACAACTGGCAAGTAGCCAAGAGTGTAACTTTGGTTAACCCCTTCCAACCAGCAGGTTCTTATTTTAAAACACTGAGCTTTGATTGTGAAGTTAAACATAGTAACTGTTAGTATATAGTAAATACATGTTTATTTGAAGATTTAAGTAGATCCACATGTTTGATGTTTCTCTATATATGACCCGGTCTTGAACTGGCCTTTCTTCATTTCTACAATATCTGTTTAAGGCAGCGGAACTTGATGTAATTTAACATCGACGGAAGTTCTCAAGAACGCTTCTGCCACCGATTGCAATATCTTTTTTTAGATACTGTAATATCACTATTTTTATGTTACTTTACACATTTTCGTTTTTTTCCCTAAGGTTTACTAACTGAGTTTAGTAGCCGTGAGTACCCACCGAACACCTAGAAACCTGAGGTATTGTGTTGCACCATGTGCCATAAAGGTACCAAAGTAATTCATAATGCAAGACAATACGCAAAAGAAAATTGGAGGAATCACGTTTTATAGCTGGAATATAAGGGGTGCTAATGAGCCAATCAAAAGGGGTAAGATTTTGCCCAATTAAAATCACTTAATGCCGACATCATTTTTTTACAGGAAACACTTAATCCCAAGCTCAGACCAAGGCAAATTGGATTGGCCAAACATATCATTCCTGCCATATCTCTAAATCCAGAGGCACGGCAATTATATTTCGCAAAGGCATACCATTTAAACTAAAGAATACAATAGTAGACAAAGAGGGGAGGTATGTTATAGTTATGGGAGAGATATACTCTACTTCACTTACTATGGTAAATATTTATGCGTCTAATTTTGATAACCCGCAATTTTTAAATAAAATTCTGAATATAATTTCTGAGTTTAATTATCAAAATGTGATAATTGGGGGAGACTTCAATTGCGTTCTGGATCAATATCTGGATAAATCTGCACAACAAAACTGACTTAACATAAAATCAAAATCAGGTGAACTTTTAAATACATACATAAAAAACACGCATATAACAGATGTATGGAGGATTGCAAACCCAGCTGGAAGGGAATATTCCTTTTACTCAATGCTACATAAAACTTACTCACACATTGATTATTTCCTAGTGGCTACGAAATTAATCCCCTTCACAACTAATTCTAAATATCATAATAGCATCATTTCTGATCACTCCCTGTTAACTTTCTTTCTAAAACTAGAATGCCCAATAAAAAATTGTTTTGGAGGTTCAATCCCCAAAGTTTAAACAACCCGCAGGGTTGTACATATTTAAAACAACAGATGGAACTTTTTTTTTTAGACTTAATGACATCCCAGGCATCTCGCCCTCTTTATTATGGGAATCTTTTAAGGTATTTAACAGAGGATCTATAATTTCATACCAAATCTTTCAAAATAAAAAGAATAAGACTGTACAATTGGAACTAGAAGAACAAATTAGACAATTGGATTTAGACAATACGAAAGAGCCAACCATAGACAAACACAATAAGATAACAATACTGAAATTTAAACTAAACAGAATCTTATCTGCAAGAGTTATCAGATTATTTCAAATCACAAAACAGGAAAATTTCAAATTCGGCGATAAACCACATAAACTTTTGACACGTCTGTTGAAAAAACTGGAAAAGGATCATATTGTTCCAAAAATTAAATCAGATAAATGTGAATTGTTAACGCTTCCTGAAGATATAAATACAAAATTTGCTCAATTTTATCAAAGTTTATATACATTCAAAACATCTACAGGTAGCATCAAAGTTATAATTTTTTTGGATAATTAACCTCCCAAAACTTAATCTGTTGGAACAAGAGGAATTAGGAGCACAGATCTTAATTAAAGAAATCGAAGAGACAATAAACTCACTGAAGAATGGTAAAACACCATCCACCAATTGATGGATTCAGTAATGAATTTTATAAAAGATTTTACGAGATAATCTCACCATGTTTACACAAGCTTTATACATACGCTTTTAAAGAACAGACATTACCAGAAACACTAGCGGAATCAACTATCACACTTATACCTAAAAAGGATAAAGACCTAGAAGACCCTGGTTCATACAGAGCTATTGCACTGTTAAATACAGATCAGCAAATACTAGTGAAAACTCTAGGAAGAAGATTAAGCAAATATGTTAGTAAATTAATAAACGCGGATCAGACAGGGTTTATACCCAAGAGACACCATTCAATAATCTGAGACGTCTTTTCAACATAATGCATTCACATAAAATTGAAGAGGAAGATTTATCAATTATTTCATTGGATGCAGAAAAAGCATTCGACCAAGTAGAATGGGAATACCTCTTCAAAGTATTGCAAAAATTTCAAATGGGTAATCTCATGGGTAAAATTAAAATTATTATATGACATGTCGACTGCTAGAATATTGACCAATAACATATTGTCTCAAATTTCAACTATCCAGGGGCAATAGAGAGGGTTGTGCATTATCACCCCTGCTATTTGCTCTTGCGATAGAGCCCTTAGCAGAAAGTATAAGAATGCATCCGAATATCCACAGTTATAACACTAAACAGTCTAATAATAAAATATCGCTATATGCAGACGACATACTATTATATATTACAAAATCGCAAATTAGCATACCAAACATATTAAATTTAATAGAGGAATTCGGTTCCTTCTCAGGATATAGAATAAACTAACAAAAGCAAAATCATGACGATAAAACCTCAAGAGCCGACACACCTTTTAAAACTCCTCTTTAGAATTGCTACAGAAAAATTCAAACATCTGGGTATCCAAATTACCAGAAAATACAACTCTCTATTGAATGCAAACTATATGCCCTTGCTTACCAAATTACATGCCTCAATTCCCATATCAATAGCACAATACGAATTTGGAAACAAATAAAATCTACTCTTAAATTAAGAAACCTATCTCTCTCCTATAGCTAATAATCCGTCGTTTAAACCATCTATTATTGATAAAACATTTACTCACAGGGAAAGAATAGGAATTAAAACGTTTGGCAATATGTATGTAATGGGAAGCCTTTAATCATTTCAAAAATTACAACTCAAATACAATTTGAAACGTAAAAGTAAGATTAAATGAGAACTTACCAGTTTGAAGTTTGATCGTTATTTTATGAGAAGTAACGATGAGGGATTACGTGAAGAAGCCCCGCCAGGCGCTAGAACGGCATACTTCAAAGCAGCGGCATGAAAAACACAGAACACAATAGCCGGAGTAAGATAGTAAGGCTCATCATAGATTTAGAACTACCAGATGATCAGTTATTTTATGAGGGTGGGGAGTGGAGGGCACGTAATCCCTCATCGTTACTCATAAAATAACGATCAAACTTCAAACTGGTAAGTTCTCGTTTAATCTTACTATTTTACTTCGGAGTCACGTGAGTGACTACGTAAAGATTTTGAAGCTTCTGTGTTTTCCATGTCGTAGAATTCTTCCATACGAAAGTCCGGCTAGGTCAACACATACATGAGTAAAAACCTTTTACCAGACCAGTTTTAGTTCTTTCCATAAATCTTTTAATGATAAAAGAACATATAATAACCCCCTTTTTACATCTGGGGAAACCATTACAAAGTGATAAAAGATATAAGTGATAACATAATCGATAATATCAATCGATAGTGAAACAAAGCAGGTGATTATAGTGAACCCAACACCGCGTGTCCAAAGCCTGTCATTGTGTGAACAGGTTTATTGTAGAACTTTGAAAAAGTTTCTTCTTTACACCACCCTGCGGTTTCTAAAATGTGTTCGAGTGGTACGTCCTGTAACTTCACCGCGGACGTAGCTGCTGCCCTGGTGGAGTGAGATTTGAACACATCAGTGTCTACTCCTGCTAAAAGTAACACCTGTTTTAACCACCTTGAAATTGTTTGCACTGAAGCTTTTGTGTGTGGTTTCTTATGCGTAATCATTAATGTTTTTTCATCACCTCGAAGAGTTTTGGTAACTTTTATATATTGATTCAAATGTTTAACTACACACAACGTTGGATCAATAGGGTAAGCTTGAAACATTACCTTTGCTCCAGTTCCCCCTGGTCTGCTTTGTTTGATCAGATCGTAAACATAAAACACAATGTTATCTGCAGCCACATGTATACAGTCTAAACATAGCATTTGTAATGTTTGCACCCTTTGAGCTGAAACCAATGCCATTAACATTACTAATTTAAATGTTAACTTTTCCAATGATAAAACTTCGATTGAAGTCCATTGCCTAAGTAAAGTAAGTACAATGCTGACATCCCAAATTTCTGTATATCTTAGTTTGGGGGGATTTTTGTTAAAGATTCCTTTCATAAATCTAGATATTAATGGATGTGATCCAATTGATTTCTGGTCAGAGATTTGTCCTAAATAAGATGATAAGGCACTACGTGCACTATTAATGGCACTATAACTTAAGTGCTGTTCAAAATGCAACTCGGCAAGGAACTCCAATATGTTTGCAATGTTCACAGTATGATAGGATATATTTGATTGTCTACAAAAATTTTCCCATTTCTTTATATGTGTCATATATTGTCTGAGTTCTATCTCGCCATGATGCGACTATAATATCCATAGTTCTATCCGACAATCCAAGCTCTTGTAGTGGTCTGGTCAAAACCTGCAGATTAACAAATTCATATAAGCATGTAATGGATGAATTTCTTTGGTTACCGGTTTTATTAATAAATCACTGCTGCTAGGAATTGACATATATGGTTCTTTAATCATGTTTAACATCAATGGGAAACCATGGTTTGTGTCGGCCAATTTGGAATCACCAATAATCCTGTGGCAGAATCTTGTTCTATTTTCTTCAGACATTGCTGAACCAGAGCAAGTGGCGGAAAAGCATAAAAGAACATATTCCCCCAATGTAGTGAAAAAGCATCTACTGCTACTGCATCTGGATCTGGTTCCCAAGACACATATTTAGGCAATTGATGATTTAACCTTGATGCAAACAGATCAATGTCTGGTAACCCATATTGAATCACAATTTTACTGAAAATTACTGGGTTCAACATCCATTCTGTGTTGTCTTTAAACACCCTTGATCTATTGTCTGCCACCACATTGTCTTTACCTGGGATATAATTTGCCGAAATCCAAATTTGGTGCTTAATACACCACTGCCATATCTGATTGACCAGACAATCACATGATACCGATCTGACTCCACCCATGTGATTAATATATGTAACAGCTGTTTTATTGTCTAATTGTATCAGTACATGCAGATTCTTTTTTGTAGAACAATAGACTTTTAACCCATAAAATGCCCCCAATAATTCTAAATAGTTAATACAATATGTTTGGAGAAACATTTCCTCTTGGACAGTCCATCTGCCCCCACAGCTGGTAAATGAATCTGTCGCCCCCCCATCCGAGAGCACTAGCATCTGTTTGTAAAATTACTTCAGGCTGTTGTAGCAGAATGTTTTTAGCAGCTTGTGGGACATTTTCAATCCACCATTGCAATTCCAATAAAGCTTCTTTTGTTAATTGCATAGGCCTATCAAAATGGCCTGCTCTCTTTTTTAGAGCTCTTATTTTGTCCCTTTGAAATTTTTGGTAATGTAATGGACCAAATTCTACTGCAGGAAATGCTACTACTAATTTACCAATAACCTTTGCTACTTCCCGGATGGAGGGATAAGGTTTGTGAATGAGACCCCTACAGGTCATTAAAATATCATCAATCATATCTGTTGGCAGAGTTACTAACATAGTAACTGAGTTAATCACAAACCCCAAATAGTTAATTGACTGTGCTGGCTGCAGCTGGGACTTAATTGGATGAATCAAGAAACCTAACTTCTCAAATAAAGTTTTAGTTGCTGAAACTGATTTTTCAGCTGATTCCTGATTACTATGGATGATTAAAATGTCATCCAGATAAGCCATAATGATGTGCTTTTGTGCTCTTAATTGTGCTAAAGCTGGTTTCAACAGCTTTGTAAAGAGCCTGGGAGCTGAACTTAACCCATTTGGTAAAGCTTTGAATTGCCACAGCTGTCCCAGCCAATTAAATTTTAAATACCTTCGAAAGAACTGGTGTATCGGTACTGAATAGTACGCATCCTTTAAATCAATTGTAGCCATATAACAACCTGATGATATCAAATGTCTTGTAGTGTTGAATGTTTCCATCTTAAAATGTTTATACTCAACAAATGTATTAAAGTTTGTAAGGTCCAGAATAATTCTGCAACCACCATCTTTTTTACTTCTTGGAAATATATTTGACACAAATTGATGTTTATGTTCAACAGTTTTTTCAATAACACCTTTTTTAAACAATTTGTCAATTTCCACATTAATTTCTGCCTCTTCAATTGCAGAAAACATAGAAACATAGAAATTAGGTGCAGGAGTAGGCCATTCAGCCCTTCGAGCCTGCACCGCCATTCAATATGATCATGGCTGATCATCCAACTCAGTATCCCGTACCTGCCTTCTCTCCATACCCTCTGATCCCCTTAGCCACAAGGGCCACATCCAACTCACTCTTAAATATAGCCAATGAACTGGCCTCAACTACCCTCTGTGGCAGAGAGTTCCAGAGACTCACCACTCTGAAACCATAAGCAGGTTTATTTTGTACCGGAGAGTTAACACCTTCTTTAAATGTTATAGTAGCTCCTGAAACTGTTTGTAAAATAAACCGATCAGATGTGATGGCAAGCCATTCATCATAAAACATTTGTAATCTCCCTCCAACTGGAGATTTGTCCACAGTTTCTTTAAGAATTTAATACATTTTTTGTACCTCTCCATATGAACGTGGTGGTCTCCTTCTCCCCGTATACGGGTGAACATTAGGCTGTGTCGGATGGTAATATTTTCTTATCATATTCCTGCCTCTGTTTCCAAAATCAAATCCCTTTCTTGACGAAAAATACCTTTTTTTGTCCAAAAACGAAGGTCTCATGTGGCTAATAGATTTAGCCTCTTCATCCATTTCTCTTATTTGCTTAGGCAGGTTCTCTCCAAATAGATAACCAGGAGCTTGAACACCACTTGATCGACACAGACCTGCAAACCTTGGATGAAATATGGGCCGAATCGCAATTTTCCTCATACAATTAATTTCATAGAAGGAATTGCACAATAAGCCCAAAGTATCTTTTTGGATTTTAACCATTTCCGACCCTTCCATTTGCCTTCCAAAAGCAGTAATGGCAGCTGAAATCAGTTTGAGGATTCTTTGAAATCTTATTTCTTGTCCTATCATGCCTGGAGTCATAGGCGTCCATATTGACGGATTAACCGTAGGTACCTTCAATGAGGTGCAATTTTCCGGTGTTTTATATAATTCTGCTGTTTCAGCCATCACAGAATCTTGAAGTTGGTGAGATACCATATAATTAATACTGGCAGCTAGGTTTTCTTCCATAGCCTCACCACTTCCTTCAGTTATAGCAAAATCTTTTGCCATATCAGGCACATCTGGCCTCTTTTTATTCGTGGTGTGCACTCATAATCCACATCACCACTTGCAGGGTCTGACTTTTGCAGCCCTGATACACTTGGAATTATATCCAATGAGACTTCCTCCGCCCTTAATCCTGGGTCTAGAGTTTCAAATTCCCAATTTGGCACATAGCCATATTCTGGATATTCAAACCCCTCAGGGTCACTTTGGGAAACTTCGGGGTACTGTGACCCTTGTCTCATTATATTTTGGAGTACTTTCTCTATATGTTCCATTTTAAGCCATATAGCTTTATTATCCGGAGGACTTTCATTATCAGAGTCATTATCAGAAACCACGGGCCTCACGGATTTTTTTTTACTTTTTCTAGGAACATTTTCCTCCGTGGTTTGCATTTCTGGAGAAATTATAGTCTCACTAACGGGTAAATCAGCGGCCACCGGTATCGGAACCGGATCCGCACTAAACCCTTGTCCCGACTCTTTAGCTTCACCCCGGGACGATCTTTTTACCCGCGAAATTTTCCTTTGAGACTTCTCCATTTTTCTTTTTTATTATCTGGCTAAATCAGTACGCCAGCGTGACTCTGATTTTAAATTTTACTTTCACTTTTGCTGGTTCTACCAGCGTAACGTCTTTTTTAGAACGTCCCCTCTTTTCCTTGCACTTACCTGCGGGTCCATTCCGGCCGCTGTGAGGAGCTACCTCTGCAGCTCTTGCTTCTGCCGTCAGCGTCGACGTAATGCCGTTCTAGCGCCAGGCGGGCTTCTTCACGTAGTCACTCACGTGACTCCGAAGTAAAATCACTATTTTAGATACCTTCAAATTTGAGATTATTTGAAAAAACATACACAAGAATACCAAACTCTGACGTCAGATATATTAGATGAAGGTATGAACAGAAAGGCTGAAGTAAATAACTTAATATCACACTTGTATAATACCATTCTAAATATAGAAATACATATGCAATTAGAAAAGTGGGAACATGAACTTACTATAAAAATTTCTAAAGATAGTTGGGATAAATATCTGCTATATGTACATACATGCTCAATTAATGTAAGACATATCCTAATCCAAATTAAACATTTTACATAGACTATATTACTCGAAAACCAAATGGAATAAAATGTTTCCCCCGTGATAAATGTTTATCTCAAGAAGCAACTACACCACACTCCTTTGTCTCCTGCATAAAACTTCAAAAAATTTTGGAAAGAAATCTTTTAAATATTTACAAAACTATTTAAAATAAAATTGGACCCAAACATAGAATTGATTATTTTCGGAACAACGGAGGCCTGCCCCGAGCTAACTTCATTTCAAAGTCGTTTCCTTATCTATGGCTTGATAACGGCAAAAAAACGTATACTCAAATTTTGGAAAAATGCACCCACCCCAACGCTTAAAATGCGGATCACAAGCATGTTCGAAACGTTACATCTCGAAGATATGAGATTCGTCTGAGCAAGAAAATCAGAGCAATTCTTAAAGATATGGTCTCCTTACAAGTATAATATGGTGCAACATAACTCTGGAAAGTGACCGTTTCTGAACTGGGTGAGGGGTGTGGAAAGATATGAAGTAGATATATCTTTTTGTTTTTGTTTTTGTTTTCCTGTTTTTTTTTCTTTTTTCCCTTTTTTTTTTACAACTTCATGGGTTCCTTCTCTCTATCTTTGCACAAACTTTCAATTGTGAACTCCTGGAGGTTTAAACTCACGGGTTTACACATCACTCCTTACTCTTTTCTCTCTTTTTCTTTCTTCTTTTATTTTTCTATTATTAAATTTAAAACAAGAAGTTGTACACAAAATGTATTATGTTATACGTTACGGTTTATACTACTGTACATTGCTTCTAATAAAAATATTAAAAGGAAAAATAATAATTAATAAATAAATATCAGGTGCCAAAAAAATAAAAAATAATAATTAATAAATAAATATCAGGTCCTTGATGCCAATCAACTCAGAAGCACCTCAAGACTTTGCTTAGAACTACTCTATTCTATACCCATGACTGGCCAGACATGGTTCCAATACCACCTTTAAATTCACCAAAGATACCACCATGAATAACAGTAACGATGATTCAGTCTATAGGAGGGAGATTGATAATCTGAATGATGCCGGAACAATAATAATAATGTTCTGTGCTAGCAACATTAAGGAGCTGTTTGCTGACTTCAGGAAGGGAAAGCCAAAGATCCATGAACCTGTCTTTTCAGTGGGTTGACGGTGGAGAGAGTCAGCAGCTTCAAGTTTCTTGGTTTGTAAATGAATTGAAATCTCTGAAGATCTGTGCTAGGCCCAGCAAAGTGATGCAATCCCAAATAAATCTTGTCAATACTTCCTTAGAAGATTGCGGAGCACTGGTATGCCGCTGAATAGGTCTTATCAAACTACTACTGAGAATATATTGATTAGTTGCATCATGGTATACACCGTATTGGCCTGTTTCAATAAGTCAAATACACAGGAACAAAGGAGGCTGTAGACTGTGATTGGTTTCCTGATGGGCCAACAATCTCCTTGCTCTTGAAGGAATCTGCAAGAGGCACTGTCTCAAAGGTAGCTAATATCAAAGGACAACACCACCCTGGCCATGCTTTCATCTCGCTACCACCAATGGGGGAAAAAGGTACAGGATCCTGAGAACTGTGACCACCAGGTTCAAGAATTGCTTCTTCCCAACAGTTATCAGGCTCTTAAACCCAGCACCGTGCTAACATCAACCTCTGCAGCTGTGACCTGCTCTTGACTTTGTTTTGGTTGCACTGTGTTTCTGTTCACACCATTACGGTCTTGTTGCCCAGTATTACTTGATTATTTATTGTATGTTGGATAGCTTGTTGTGTTATTGCATTAATGGGCTGCAAAGCTACAGGAACTAAGAATTTCACTGATGCTGGTATATATGACAATTAAACACTCTTGACTTGACCTTACTTCCAGTTGTTACCAAAGAAAAAAAAAATTTTTTCCATATCCACCCTGACAAGATCCCATAGAATCTTGTATGCTTCAGTCAGACTATCTCATAATAAGCTTCAACCAATACAACTCCAGCATTACTTGTTTAGATATACAGCAAGGAAACAGGACCTTCGGCCTACAGAGCCCACCATCGATCACCATTCACACTAATTCTGTTATCCCACTTTCTCATCTCCCTATACACTAGGAGCAATTTACAGTTATCATGCTGGTTCGAAGGGCCGAGTGGCCTACTCCATCTATTTTCTATGTTTCTTCAAACCTGCATGTCTTTGGGATGTGGGAAGAAATGGAAGCACCCGGAGGAGATCCAAGTGTCCAAGGAGAGAAAGTGCAAAGTTCATACAGACAGCACGCGAGGCCAGGGTCAAACCCAAGTCTGGCGAGGCAGTGGCTGTACCTGCTGCACCACTGTTCCAACTGATTTTCCAGATACCTCCATATTGCAGCAAAAGCATTAAATTAATTAAATAAGAATAATATTGTACACAGTATTCCCAATGTGGTGCCACCAATCTATATATTTTATATATTTTCATTTATATAATGAATATACTGTTTTCATTATATAAATAGTAAATGCCATTGTGACATGTTTCTCGTACAGTTTGCCAATGCCACTCTTGATTCCACAATATATCCATAAATCATCTGAGAGGCTTACACAAGACTTGGTTCCTTGGTTACGCCTGGACTGTTCTTCCTTTTGGAACCTTTATACTGGCTGCATCAGGCTTTAGTGCATTGTTCTATACGCCATCCTATACCTTGCAATATGCCAGTCGTATATAATTTAAGGCCTTATTACTATTTCTAGGACATTTGGCTCTCTGTTGTGGGGCGTGGACTGGAGACACCTTTACAGTGACAGTCTGTAACATCACAGGGATGCGCACTCAGAGGAAAGCAACAGCAACAGCCAAATCAGTGAGACCACAATAGGCTTTGTTGTACTGCAGGGAGGCTTGAATTGTTGGCAATTGGTTGTGATAGGGTACTTTATAGTCAAGGGTACAGACTAGCATTTCTGTGGCCATGAGCAAGATTCCAGGATAGTCTCTTTGCCTCCTAAGAAGCACGGTCAAGGATTTCTTAAAGGACACAGGACTTTCTTTAAGCGGAAGGTGACCAGCCGGTACCTGGATGTGGCGCCGACGGACGAGAAGTCGAAGCCAAAGAACCGAATGGAAATGAGGCCGATCCGTCAAAAAAAAGAAAGAGAAGGAAGCCAAAACACCAACTAATCGAAAGGATGGGACGCCTAAAAGCAAACTCACCGAATGTCCGCTCTGTCGAAACGCCACCTACCCGAAAGGCAGCGTCGCCTACACGCCAAAATACCGACTGCCGCTGAACAGAAAAGTCCAATAATGGACATGACGTTGTCGGGGGGGGGGGGGGGGACTTGTCAGCGATTGGTCCCGGCCCCCGCGTTCATCGCATCACTGTCCCACACCTCCGCTCCTCCCTGGAGGGTGACTGTGGGAGAGTGGGTGCTGTCGTGAGGGATGCGCACCTTTGGGCGCTTTCAGCTTGGTGCTTGGGGTCAGATTGCCTAGTGACCTATAGCTTGTGTGATAAAAGGCCCCCCACGCCTCCCTCCCTCCCTCCCTCCCTCTCTCTCTCTCTCTCTCTCTCTCTCTCTCTCTCTCTCTATTTTTTGGCGGCCACGCGCCCATGCGCACGCTCACCCACACATGCGCATGCGCACACTCACCCACATCATGTCCCGCCCCCATTACATGCTGACCAACGTCTCTCTCATCCAATCGGCGCCCTCAATCAGCAGTCCCACCTCCACTGTCTCGCAGAAAGCGCAGACTTTAATATCCGTATCACAAAAACTTGGGGGGGGATGTCCCCCACCTCTCAAAACATGGAGGGGACGTGTCCCCTTTGGCCCCCCGGGTTTTCCGCCCCTGCACCGGCATGTGGCTTTTCCAAGGGATCTCGCCACTCCTCGCACCACGGTCGAAAAGACGGTTCATTCCCACTCACTGTCAGTGCGTTTATGAGCGACAACACCTCGACATGGGCGCACACGATGTCGGGTTACATCAAACATCTTTCATCCCAAGAATGCAGCTCTTTGTGGTTTTGAAGCAGTCGTTATACATAGACTTATTCTTGATTTTCAAACGCAATTATATGAACGTATATTATATAAAGAGTCTCTTCTAAACACGCAACACACGAAGCCGATGAAATGAGACAACTGTCACACCAAAGATAGACACACAATGCCAAAGTAACTCAGCGAAACAGGCAGCATCTCTGGAGAGAAGGAGTGGGTGGCGTTTCGTGTCGAGACCATTCTTCAGACCTGAAGACTGTTTCTGAAGAGTCTCGACCCAAAACGCCACACATATCTATAACGACTGCTTCAAAACCATCATTGCGGGCTACATTCTCGGGATGACAGTTGTTTGATGTAACCCGACATCGTGTGCGCCCGTGTCGAGGTGTTGTTGCTCATAAAAGCACTGACAGTGAGTGGGAATGAACCGTCTTTCCGACCGTGGTGCGAGGAGTGGCGAGATTCCTTGGAAAAGCCACATGCCGTTGGAAATGAGCAAAGCCACACGTTGCGGTCCCCGCCTGCCAGCAGGCGCAGATGGGATTTCTCGTTCACAATCAGAGAGAGAGGAGGGGAGAGAAAGAGAGAGGGGGAGGGAGAGAGAGAGAGAGAAGAGGGGAAAGAGAAGGGGGGAGATGGGAGCGTGGGGGTTCTTTTCACACACAAGCCATAGGTGACTGGGCAATCAACCCAAGCACCAAGTTGAAAGCGGCCGAAGGTGCGCATCCCTCGGGACAGTCCCCACTCCGCGGGCTGTCGGTCGGGTGGAGCGGAGGTGTGGGACAATGTTCATCCCTCCACAGTGATGTGATGGACGCGGGGGTCTTGACCAATTGCTGACAGGTCCCGCTCCCCGGCAACGTCATGTCCGTTATTGGACTTTTCTGTTCAGCAGCAGTCGGTTAGTTGGCGTGTAGATGGCGCAGCCTTTCGAGTAGGTGGCGTTTCGACAGAGCGGCCATTCGGTGAGTTTGCTTTTAGGCGACGTAGCTTTTCGGTTAGCTGGCTTTTAGTTGTCCTGCCCTTTCGATTAGTTTGCATTTAGGCGTCCCATCCTTTCGTTTTAGTTGGCGTTTCGGTTTCCTACTCTTTCGGTTTTTTGACGTTTCGGCCTCGTTTCCATTCGGTTCTTTGGCTTCGACTTCTTTGCTTTGGGTTCTCATCCGTTGGTGCCACGTCCGCACCCGGATCAGCCAGAGGCAATGGTCCAAAATGGTTCGAAGAAAAAGCAATGAGGTCCTGCAATGTGAATACAGAGAGTTAGACAAAAGGTTAAAAAGCAGGACTCCCACAATTGTAATTTCAGGATTTATTTCCTGTGCCAGGTGCTAGTGAGGAGTTGTTGGGATTGTACTATAACCACTCAATAGCAAGGAGGGTCGCCTAATTGATCAATAGGGAAAGTGGCAAAGGGAATGGCAGGTGGAATTTAACTTGGACGTGCAAAGTGATATATTTTGTGAGGTTAAACCAGGGCAGGGCACTGGAGCGTATTGTTGAACAAAGACTTTTGGATATATCTGTATAGTTCCCTGAAAATGGTAACATGGATAGACACGATCGTGAAAATGGCAAATGGGCTTCATCTGACAAGGCATTGAGGACAAGTTGCAACTTCGAAATGTCGCCCATTCCATCTCTCCAGAGATGCCTGTCCCATGGAGTTATTCCAGCATTTTGTGTCTACCTTTAGTTGCAACATCATCTGACAGTTGTACATAACATTGGTTTGGTCACACCTGGAGTATTACATGCAGTTCTACGTGTAATTAAGATGAAGAGGATGAAGAAAAGGTTCACAGGGAAGTTGGCTGTATTAGATGGCTTCAGTTATAAGGAGAGATTAGATAACCTTAGTCGGTTTTCCTTGGAATGAAGGGGCTGACTGATGACAGGATAAGAGGTACATAAAATTGAGGCTTAAATAGGGGAACTAGTCAGAGTATGTTTCTCATGGTAGCGTTGTTTAAAATTAGATGGCATAAGTTCAAAGTGAGGGAAGAGATTTAAAGGGAATCTAAGGAGTAATATTTTCACACAGTTGGGTAACCATATAACCATATAACAATTACAGCACGGAGACAGGCCCTCTCGGCCCTTCCAGTCCGTGCCGACCATTTGTTTTCCCCTAGTCCCATCTACCTGCACTCAGACCATACCCCTCCATTCCCTTCACGTCCATATACCTATCCACTTTACTTTTAAATGTTAAAATCGATCCTGCCTCCACCACCTCTGCTGGAAGCTCATTCCACACAGCCACCACCCTCTGAGTAAAGAAGTTCCCCCTCACGTTACCCCTAAACTTCTGTCCCTTAATTCTCATGTCATGCCCTCTTGTTTGAATCTTCCCTACCCTCAATGGGAAAAGCTTATCCACGTCAACTCTGTCTATCCCTTTAATCATTTTAAAGACCTCAATCAAGTCCCCCCTTAACCTTCTGCGCTCCAAAGAATAAAGACCTAACTTGTTCAACCTTTCTCTGTAACATAGTTGCTGGAACCCTGGCAACATTCTACTAAATCTCCTCTGTACTCTCTCTATTTTGTTGACATCCTTCCTATAACTAGGCGACCAAAATTGTACACCATACTCCAGAATTGGTCTTACCAATGCCTTGTACAATTTTAACATTACTTCCCTACTCCTATATTCAATGCTCTGATTTATAAAGGCCAGCACACCAAAGGCTTTCTTTACCACCCTATCTACATGCGATTCCACCTTCAGGGAACTATGCACAGTTATTCCTAGATCCCTCTGTTCCACAGCATTCCTCAATTCCCTACCATTTACCATGTACGTCCTATTTTGATTTGTCCTGCCAAGATGTAGCACTTCACATTTATCAGCATTAAACTCCATCTGCCATATTTCAGCCCACTTTTCCAAATGGGCCCAAATCTCTCTGTAGACTTTGAGAATCTACTTCATTATCCACAATACCACCTATCTTAGTATCATCTGCATACTTACTTATCCAATTTTCCACCCCATCATCCAGATCATTGATGTACATGACAAACAACAGTGGACCCAACACAGATCCCTGAGGCACCCCACTGGTCACCGGCTTCCAACCTGACAAACAGCCATCCACCATTACTCTCTGACATCTCCCATTTAGCCACTGTTGAATCCATCTTGCTACTCCGCCATTAACACCCAAAGATTGAACCTTCTGAACCAACCTTCCATGGGGAACCTTGTCAAAGGCCTTACTGAAATCCATATAGACAACATCCACTGCTTTACCCTCATCAATTTCCCTAGTTACCGCTTCAAAAAATTCAAGAAGGTTTGTCAAACATGACCTTCCAGGCACAAATCCATGTTGACTGTTCCTGATCAGACCCTGTTTATCCAGATGCTTATATATATTATCTCTAAGTATCCTGTCCATTAATTTGCCCACCACTGACGTCAAACTAATAGGTCTATAATTGCTAGGTTTATTCTTTGAACCTTTTTTAAACAATGGAACAACATGCGCAGTACGCCAATCCTCCGGCACTATTCCCGTTTCTAATGACATTTGAAATATTTCTGTCATAGCTCCTGCTATTTCTACACTAACTTCCCTCAATGTCCTAGGGAATATCCTGTCAGGACCTGGAGACTTATCCACCTTTATATTTTTCAAAAGTGTCAGTACTTCCTCCTCTTTGAATCTCATAGTTTCCATAGCTACTCTACTTTTTTCCCTTACCTCACAGAGTTCAATATCCTTCTCCTTGGTGAATACCGAAGAAAAGAAATTATTCAATATCTCCCCCATCTCTTTTGGCTCTGCAGATAGCTGTCCATTCTGGTTCTCTAATGGTCCAATTTTATCCCTCGTTATCCTTTTGCTATTAATATAGCTGTAGAAACCCTTTGGATTTACTTTCACCTTTCTTGCCAAAGCAACCTCATATCTTCTTTTAGCCTTCCTAATTTCTTTCTTAAGATTCTTTTTACATTCTTTATACTCCTCTAGCACCTCATTTACTCCATGCCTCCTATAATTATTGTAGATATCTCTCTTTTTTCGAAACAAGTGTCTAATTTCCCTTGAAAACCATGGCTCTTTCCAATTTTTACTATTTCCTTTCAACCTAACAGGGACATAAAGATTCTGTACTCTTACAATTTCCCCTTTAAATGTCCTCCATTTCTCTTCTACATCCTTCCCATGAAACAAAGTGTCCCAATTCACTCCTTTAAAATCCTCACGCATTCCCTCAAAGTTAGCCTTTCTCCAATCAAAAATCTCCACTCTAAGTCCTGTTCTGACTCGCTCCATAATTATATTGAAACTAATGGTATTGTGATCACTGGTCCCGAAGTGCTCACCAACGCATACCTCCGTCACCTGTCTTGCCTCATTTCCTAACAGGAGGTCCAGCACTGCCCCTTCTCTGGTCGGTACCTCTATGTACTGCTGCAAAAAACTATCCTGCACACATTTTACAAACTCCAAACCATCCAGCCCATTTACAGAATGTGTTTCCCAGTCTATTTTTGGGAAATTGAAATCTCCCACAATCACTACCTTGTGCTTACTACTAATATCTGCGTTGGTATCTGGAATGACCTACCAAGTGAGGTGTTGGTGACAGGAAAAGTATAATTATTTGAGAAGAATCTGGACAGGAAATTGAATGAGTAAGGCAGAGAGGTAAATTTAATAAATATGGGCATGTAGGACTAGTATTGGTAGGCATGATGTTTGACACAGGCCCCTTTTGTACTGTACAACTCGGTCTGACGCTATAAAATCTCAGTGGAAAAATAGAGATGATGTCTCATTCATTTTAGCACCAACATTTTTATAAAATCTGTTTGACATAAGTCTCCGGGGTGGAAGATTGCACCTGTTTCAACTAATGCAATCAACTCGACGTGCACAAACGGAAGACCAAAAAGAACAAGTTGTCCTACAACTTTAGGCTGTGCACGCCACACGAAATAAGAAGACATAATCTCTGATTTCCACTAAGGACAAATTTCAATTCAGCTCCAACATTTGAAAGAGATATGTGCTTTTCCATGGGATTTCAATACCAATACCACACCCACCCCGTACTCTTTTTTAAAATTAAATACATTACTTGGGGATATTTTGAAATAATTTGGAGTTAAGTATTTTTGAAATAAATATATTAAAAAAATTAACAAACTTCTATAGATGACTGGTTATATCTTAGCCAGGTACAGTAATTCCAACACACATGAATGCAAGAGGCTGCAGAGAGTGGTGGGCGCAACACTTTTCACCTTCATGTGCACCGCCTCAAGAAGGTTGCACCAATCATCAAGGATCCCTACCATCTGGGCCATGCTCTCTTTTTGCTTGTACCATACCTGAAGTCCCATACTGTCAGTTTCAGAATTTAGGTTTACGTTGATAATTATCATGTGCCAATAAGGTACAGTGAACAGCTTTTGTTTGTGTGCTATTCAATCAAATCAGATAATACTATACATGAATATAATCAAATCAGATAATACCATACATGAAAACAATTTCTGACTGTCTTTCTGGGGGTGAGACAAGAAAATATACTAAGTTAATTTATGTACAGTGCCCAAATCAAAATTTTCAATCATTTCTGAAATAGATCCCATGCTATTCTAGTAAACCATTGTGAAGTGCTAGGTTTTAAAGTCATTTCAATAACACTGTCATGGACATGAACCATGTCCTATGATTTCCTGATAGAGGGTCAAATTTTCAATTGGTTATAAATTGTTATACATAGTACTTAGAATTTGGGTGTCGAGTGGGTGTCCCTTGGTTACAGAGCTATATCTATTCCCATATTTTTATGTCAGACTTGAAATTACCCATTGAGACAAAACAATGCAGTAGGACTAGAAGAGATGGTTGCATAATGATCTTTCCAAAGTTGGAACCTGCCTCAATGATCTTTTGATCTATGGAGGCTTCCTGTATCTTAATTCACTGGCTCGATTCATCTTCTTCGCTTGTATGAGGTGTTAATTCCTTAATTTTCTGAGTTGTTAGCAGGGTTTGGCATTAGTACATGTATGGAGCAGCTTTACAACTGCGTTAATTGTTGTTAGATTAAACGAGAACTCACCTGTTCGAAGTTTGATCGTTATTTTACGAGGAGTTACGATGAGGGATTACGTGAAGAACCCGCCTCACGCTGGTAACGGCATACTTCAAAGCAACGGCATGAAAAACACAGAACACCAAAGCCGGAGTAACATAGTAAGGCTCATAAAAAGACTTAGAACCACCATTTGATCATTTATTTTACGAGGGTGGGAGTGGAGGGCACGTAATCCCTCATCGTAACTCCTCGTAAAATAACGATCAAACTTCGAACAGGTGAGTTCTCGTTTAATCTTACTATTTTTACTTCGGAGTCACGTGAGTGACTACGTGAAGAGTTTTAAAGCTTTCTGTGTTTTTTATGTCGTAGAATTAATCCGTACGACAATCCGGCTAAGTAAACACATACATGAGAAAGCACACAAATGTTAGATCTTTTCACAATCAAGTTTTTTAATGGCTGAAAGACCATATAATACCCTCCTTATATTTGAGGGAAAAAATGATTATAAGTGACAAAAAATATCAGTGACTACACAACTGATTATAGCAATTAATAGCAAACAAAGCAGGTGATTATAGTGCTCCCAACACCGCGTGTCCAAAGCTTGTCATAGTGTGAACAGGTTTGTTGTAGAACTTTGAAAAAGTTTCTTCTTTACTCCACCCTGCGATTTTTTAAAAATATGCTCAAGAGGTACGTCCCGCCCCTTCGTCGCGGACGTAGCTGCCGCCCTGGTGGAGTGAGATTTGAAGACATCAGTGTCTATTCCCGCTAAAACCAACACCTGTTTCAACCATTTTGAGATAGTTTGAACTGAAGCTTTTGTGTGTGGCTTTTTGTGCGTAAGCAGCAATGTCTTTTCGTTTCCTCGAAAAGTGTCCGTCACTTTAATACATTGGTTCAAATGTCTAACCACACACAAAGCAAGCTCAATATGAAAAGCTTGAAAGGTTACCTTTGTTCCAGATCTCCCTGGTCTACTTTGTTTGATCAGATCGTAAACATAGAATACAACGTTATCTGTAGTCACATGCATACAGTCTAAACGCAACATTTGTAAAGTTTGCACTCTTTGGGCTGAGACCAGTGCCATTAACATGACCAATTTCAATGTTAACCTATCCAATGTCAACCCTTCAATTGGCGTCCATTCTCTAAGTAGAGCAAGTACTATGCTCACATCCCAAATCTCTGTATATCTAGGTTTTGGCGGATTCATGTGAAAAATTCCTTTCATGAATCGTGATATTAATGGATGCGACCCAATTGATTTTTCACCAGTCATAAGTCCTAAATAGGACGACAAGGCACTGCGTGCAGTGTTAATGGCACTGTAACTTAAATGTTGGCCAAAGCGCAAATTGGCAAGGAATTCCAAAACATGAGTAACATTCACATAATCATCAGAAATATTTTGACTGTGTGCAAAATTCTTCCTATTTCTTAATATGTGTCATATATTGTTTCTGTGTGCTATCTCGTCATGATGTGCCAATAACTGTCAAGTTTGGTCCGACAATCCCAGTTCCTGTAGTGGTCTGGTCAAAACCTGCAGATTAACAAATTCATATATGCATATAATGGATAATCTTCATTTGTTACTGGATTAGTCAAGATATCACTACAGTTAAGAATCTGCATATACGGTTCTTTAATCATATTCAGCATAACTGGGAACCAAGGTTGAGTTGGCCAATTTGGCCCTACCAACAATCCGGAAGCTGAATCTTGCTCTATTTTCTTCAAGCATCTCTGGATCAGAGCAAATGGTGGAAAAGCATAAAAGAACATTTTTCCCCAGTGTAATAAAAATGCATCTACTGCAACTGCGTCCGGATCGTGTTCCCAAGACACATAATGAGGCAAATGATGATTAAGCCTGGATGCAAAATCAATTTCTGGCAACCCAAATCGTCGAACAATATTCTTAAATATTGGTGGCTTAAACATCCATTTCGTATTATCTTTAAAAATCCTGGACCTTTCATCTGCTACCACATTGTCTTTACCTGGAGTATAGCTTACTGCAATCCATATCTGCCGACCAATACACCATTGCCATATCTCATTGACCAGACAATCACATGATACTGATCCAACTCTCCCCATGTGATTAATGTAAACCACAGCTGTTTTATTGTGTAATTGTATTAACACATGCAGACCTTGTTTAGCACAACAATATGCTTTAAGCCCATAAAAGGCCCCCAATAACTCCCAATAGTTAATACCATACTCTTGGAGAAACACTTGTTCTTCAGTTTTCCATCTACCTCCACAACTGGAGGATAAATCTGTGGCCCCCCATCCGAGAGCACTAGCATCTGTATGTAAAACCATTTCAGGCTGTTTAATCATAATATTTATTTAGCAGCTTGTGGGACATTTTCCTTTTTTAACCCACCATTGTAAATTCCAATACAGCTTCTTTTGTTAATTACATAGGCCTGTCAAATGGCCTGCCTTCTCTTTGAGAGCTTGTATCTTGTACCTTCGAAGATATCAATAAATGTAATGAACCAAATTCTAATGCAGGAAAATGCTGCTAGCAGTTCACCAATGGTTGTCACCATTTCTCGGATGGAAGGATAAGGTTTTGAATGAGATAATGACAAGTTACCAAAATATCATCGACTTTAACTGTTGGTAAAGGTATTAACATAGTCACTGAGTTAATTACAAACCCCAAAAGTAAATTGTTTGTGCTGGCTGCAGCTGGGGCTTAATTAGATAATTAAGAACCTTAGCTTACCACAAAGCTTTAGTAACTGAAACTGAGTCCTCAGCTGACTCCTGATAATCACTAATGACCAGAATGTCATTGAGATAAGCCATAATGATGTGCATTTTGTGCTCTAATTGGGCTAAACTGGTTTCAACAGTTTTCGTAAAGAGTAAAAAGCTGAACTCAGTCCATTTGGCAAAGCTTAACTGCCATAATTGTCACAACCAATTAAAATTTAAGTATCACCGAAACCTGATACATAGGTACAGAATAATAGGCGTCTTTTCATCAATCTTAGCCATATAACAACCTGCTGAATTAAATATTTTGCAGTATTCCATGACTCCATTTGAACATGTTTGTATTCTACAAACTTATTTAGACCTGTAAGGTCCAGAATACTTCTGCAACCATCATCTGTAATGCCTTCTAACATTAAAGACAAATTTATGCTCGTGTTCAAAATCTTTTCCATTACCCCTTTTCCAGATAATTAGGCAATGTGGACATAAAACTCTGCTTTTTCAATGCAGAAACACGAAAACATAAGCAGGTTTATTCTGTACAGGAGGATTAACCTCTTGTTTTTAAAAGTAATAGTAGTTAATGAAACTGCTCGTAATATACTGATCAAAAATAATAGTAAGCCAGTCTTAATAAACTTTTTGTAATCTCCCTCTAACTGGAGATTAATCCGCAGTTTCTTTAAGCAGGGAACACGTCTTTAATTCCTCTGCATATGAGCGTGGTGGTCTCCTTATCCCCTGAATTCGGGTAAGTATTTGGTTGTGCAATACAATAAAACTTCCTTGACATATTTCTGCCTCTATTTCCAATATCAAATCCCCTTCTGGGCGAAAATACCTTTTCGTCCAAAGACGAAGGTTTCATGCAGCTAAAATATTTTAGCTTTTCATCCAATTTCAATAAGTTAGGCAGATTATTCCAAACAGATAACCAAGAGCTTAAACACCACTTGCTCGACACAGGTATGCAACCTTGGGTGAAAAATGGGCCAAATAGCCATTTATTTTATACAAAATTTCATAGAAAAAATTGCACAATAGCGTCTTTATTTTATGTTTTCCTTTCATCTGCCCAAAAGCCATAATAGTCAGCAGAGTAATTTGTGAGGATTTTTAAACCTCACTATTTGACGCTCTCATATTTGGAGTCATGAATGCCCATATTAACGGATAAACCGTAGGCTCTTCCAATGAGGCACAATTTCCTGTGCTGTGCAATTTTAATATTTCAATCATCACAGAATCATGAAGTTGGTGAGATACCATATATATATGTTGGCAGCTAGGATTTCTTCCATAGCCTCACCACTTCCTTCATATATAGCAAAACCTTTTGCTATTCCATGCATCTTTGGCCTCTTTTCATATTTTTTCATTTTATTTTTATTTTTATTTTGTGGTGTGCTTTCAAAAATGCAAATCACCATCAACAGGGTCTGCCTTCTGCAGCCCTAAATCAATTGGGATTTCATCCCATGAGACTTCTTCCGGCCCAAATCCTGGGTCCGGAGTTCCAACTTCCAATTAGGCCCATGGCCATATTCAGAATAATTAAACCCCTCAGGGCTAACCTTAGGAACCTTCAGGGTACTATGACCCTAGTCTCATAATTATTTGGAGAACTTTCTCCATATGCTCCATAATCAGTTCCACATAGTTTACTTATGTGGAGGATTTTTCAATGTCAGAGTCATCAGAACCACGGACCTCTCAGATTTTTTTATTTTATTTTATTTTCCATTTTTACATATTCGGGAGCATTTCTCTCCGTGGTTATCATTTTGTAAACTAATTCGCTAACGGGTATATCTGCGGCCACCGGTATCGGAACCGGCTCCGCACTAGCTTTCCCGTATATTTATTTTTCACCCCAGGAAGCATTTAACCCGCGAATATAAATTTACTTCATCATTTGTGCTTATCCAGCACTAATATGACTCTGACCTGTTTTAACAAATTTCCTATACTGCTGGACCTACCCAGCGCCCGCTAAAAAACCCAACTTTACTGTTCTTACCTGCGGGCCGTTCCGACCGCTGCGAGGAGCTGCTCCTTACTGCAGCTCCACCTTCTGCCGTCAGCGTCGACGTCATGCCGTTACCAGCGTGAGGCGGGTTTCTTCACATAGTCACTCACGTGACTCCGAAGTAAAATTGTTGTTAGATTTTGTACCAGTCTATACTGATCTTCTTTCAGTTTCGGAACTGCAAGAGTAGGGATGTTACTGTAAGGAGCAACCTTTATAGTTCTTGTGGATTGACTAGCAGTTTTATTCTGGCATTCCCCGAATCAATCTATCAATGCTGTCGGTGGCCTGTGGTCTTCTTGCATATTAAAGGAAAAGTGTTACCACTTTCTGGGAAGCTACTCAGATGGGACTGATGTTCACACATCCTACCTGAGCTGTGTCTTCTGCCCATTCTTGAGGGTTCACATATTCGTATACCTCACTCCCCAGATGATGATGTAGGGAGGTAACACTGTCCTGGAGGCCTAATAAAACTCAACAACATTTTAGTTAGATACAGGGTAGACAAAAGTGCTGGAGAAACTCAGCGGATGCGTCAGCATCTATGGAGCGAAGGAAATAGGCAACATTTCGGGGCAAAATCCTTCTTCAGACACAGTTAGATACAGTTGCTTTATAAATGTTCGGTTCTGCCGTAGTGATTGCTTCTTTCCAACTATTGCTCCTGAGTGTCTTGCACTTGCTGGATAATTTATTTAATGGTACCTCAGTGTATTGTACAGCTCCATTCTCTCCTTCAACTCGTGCCAAATCTTATTCCCATCGAGTTCCTGCACATCAACAACAGTTACTTTGTCTCCTTTCTTAGTGTATTACTTCTTTGTTCTTCTCATACTTTGTTCTATTTTGCCTTTTTGTTGGGCTTTCCCTGCTCTAGTGACCTAATTGGTTACAATTGAAGCAGGCTCCCGAGGCTGCCACTTTCTTTACTTTAGAATATTCCTCAGGGTATGTATGGGGCTTTTTGCAACTTTTTCTTGATCCTGTGTTATTCTCCTCAACTGTCTTCCCTGTACCATTCTCAGTGTTTATGGTGATGGTGTACTTAACTCCTTTAGATTACTTTCATAGATTTTGAGGTAGGGGTCAAGATTGTTTTGTCCATACATTCTGGACTGGCTGGCGGATCAGGACTGTGAAAATGGTTGGTTTGTGAAAAAGGTGTTTGTCCTCTTGATCCCTGATCTTCTGACCAGCTTACTCTCGGCTTGTGCAGAGCCCAAGTGAGACCACACCTGGAGTATTGTGTGCAGTTTTGGTCCCCTAATTTGAGGAAGGACATTCTTGCTATTGAGGGTGTGCAGCGTAGGCATACAAGTTTAATTCCCGGGATGGTGGGACTGTCATATGCTGAGAGAATGGAGCAGCTGGACTTGTACATTCTGGAGTTTAGAAGGATGAGAGGGTATCTCATTGAAAATACAAGATTGTTAAGGGCTTGGACATGCTAGAGGCAGGAAACATGTTCCGGATGTTGGGGAAGTCCAGAACCAGGGGCCACAGTTTAAGAATAAGGAGTAAGCCATTTAGAACGGAGACGAGGAAACACTTTTTCTCACAGAGAGTGGTGAGTCTGTGGAATTCTCTGCCTCAGAGGGTGGTGGAGGCAGGTTCGCTAGATGCTTTCAAGAGAGAGCTAGATGGGGCTCTTAAAATAGCGGAGTCCGGGGATATGGGGAGAAGGCAGGAACAGGGTACTGATTGGGGATGATAAGTCATGATCACATTGAATGGCGGTGCTGGCTCGAAGGGTCAAATGGCCTACTCCTGCACCTATTGTCTATTGTCTATTGTCTCCCTGATCTTTAGGATTTCGAGTGCTCCTGTAATTTCTTAATGTTTTTTTCCTCTGAATGTTTCCTCTGGAAAAAAAGGGGGGTGCGATCTCACTCAATTCACCCCCCCTTCGGACGGCCATGACATCACACGCTGCCGCACTGGTGAGTAAGGCAAGGCAGCGCCTTTACCACCTCAGGTAATTGAGGAAATTCAGAGTGTCTCTGAGGATCCTCCAGTGCTTCTACTCAGCGGCTGTGGAAAGCATCTTGTCCAGAAACATCATGGTAATATATATAATATTATATATGTGTGTGTGTGTGTGTGTGTGTGTGTGTGTGTGTGTGTGTGTGTGTGTGTGTGTGTGTGTGTGTGTGTGTGTATCTGTGTGTGTGTGTGTGTGTGTGTGTGTGTGTGTGTGTGTGTGTGTGTGTGTGTGTGTGTGTGTGTGTGTGTGTGTGTGTGTATGTATCTGTGTGTGTGTGTGTGTGTGTGTGTGTATGTATCTGTGTGTGTGTGTGTGTGTGTGTGTGTGTGTGTGTGTGTGTGTGTGTGTGTGTCTGTGTGTGTGTGTGTGTATATGTGTGTGTGTGTGTGTATATATGTGTGTGTGTGTGTGTGTGTGTGTGTGTGTGTGTGTGTGTGTGTGTGTGTGTGTGTGTGTGTATCTCTGTCTGTCTGTGTGTGTGTGTGTGTGTCTGCTGTCGGGTCCCGGCGGCCGCTCAAAGTCAGTCACCCGAGCTGCTTCCTTCCTCGGAAGTGGCGGCCAGTTCTGCTGTCCGTGCCCGGAGCGCTGCGGCAGCCACCAAGCTAATTCACTCCCCGACCACAAGAAAACCATATAGCTATGACAGCACGGAAACAGGCCATCTCTGCCCTTTTACTCCGTGCTGTTTACTGTCACCTAGTCCCATCTACCTGCACTCAGACTGGAGCATGGCAAGTGGGTTGCTGACCCCAATCCCCTCCTTCACAACGCCAGACTCCCCAAAAACTATGAACTGAGCTCTCCCCCCACCCCGGGAAATACAGTATTTAAAAACATAAAGCACCAAGAAATGCACTTACCACGTTATTGGTTCATGGAGGTGCCTCGTGGGTCAACTCGCACCGTGAGACAGGGCCATCAGGGTTAGGGTTAGGGTCAGGATTAGGGTTAGGGTCAGGGTCAGGGTCAGTCGGTCGGTCGGTATGTCGGTCGGGCTTGTCGGTAGGCCAAAGGATGCTGTGGAGGATCGGTCGGGCTGTCGTTAGACCGAAGGATGCTCTGAAGGATCAGTCAGGTTGTCGGTAGGCCAAGGAATGCTGTGGAGGATCTGTCGGGCCGTCGGTGGGTGATGAGAGTGGTCGGGCCGCCGGTGGGTCTTGTGAGTGGTCAGCCGGGCCGGGCCTGGCCTGGCCTGGCCGGGCCGACGGTGGGCCGTGAGAGTGGTTGGTCGTGAGAGTGGCCGTGCCGGCGATGGATGGTGAGAGTGGTCGGTCCGCTGGTGGGTGCTGCGAGTGGTTGGACGGCCGGTGGGTGTTACGTGGGGTCGGTCGGGCTGTCGGACGGCCGGTGTTGCAGCGAGCGAGCAGGTGGTCTGATGGAGCCGGCGTTATGGTGGTGCTGAAGGCGGCCCGGGCGGCGTGCAGGGCGGGCTGCTCTCAACCATCATCACCACGATGATCGAGAAGGGCATGCTGGCCGTGGTGGATGCACTGAGTGGCCACACGTACAGAGCCCGCAGCCGGTCCCAAAGCGGCTCCAGCTCAAGCCGTGGGCAGCTCTGGAAGGGGGGAGAGTTTGGGTTAGGGTTAAGATTAGGCATTTTCCTGTCAGTGGAAGATGCCTTAGCCTTCCCCCAGCCTGGCACTACCCCAGTCCCACTATGGCCGTGACCCCCACTCTGCACACTGGCAATCAGTGGGGTTCAGTAAACGGGGGAAGCCACAGGAACTGCCCTCACCCATTAATTTAGGAATGTTATAAAATTTTGAAATTTTAAAAATCAAGCCTGTAATTTATCCCATCAGATAAAGCATTCAAAGAACTTTAATTTGATACCTAATTCACTTACAGATCTTCAGTATTAAAAAAGTTATGACCTTTTTCATACTCGGAAATTAGCATCTTGTTCCCTATTGCTTTTCCATTGACTTAATTATTATGGAGTGAAGCATTCTGAAACAAATATAAAACACCTTACTTGGATGACCTGAAATCAAAGCACATAATTAGTTAGTTACCTAATTGTAGCTAATTACAAAATTGACCGTTGTGACGGAAATAGTAATAAACTAAACAGACTGCCTAGAAAATTTAAAAATTTGATATTCTCAAGATCAGAATTTTAATATTATTGTATTATATGCTGTAAGTCCGTAACAGATAAATAAATACATTACAATTTCTAGCAATGGACCAAGTCTTTATGGAGAAGATCAGTTGCTAGCTGGTACATTGGCATATCATAATCAGTAGCATCATCATACTCCTCAGATTGTAACCAATAAGCAACTCTGTACACCTTGTTTTTCTTCAACTTTTCAATGTTGGCATTGTAAACTACAAGTTTTTGCTCTTCAAACCACACATGACATACCTTTCTGCCCACTACTTGCCCATTAAGAATGTCCTGTAGATCATCACATTTGGAGTAGTCCAAATTCGGATAATCTCTGCGAATGCTGTCTAAATCAGTCCCTTTTGCTGGGCATTTGGATTGACAATTTTGCATTTCTTCTTCGGAGACATGTTTAAAATGTAAATGAAAAAAAAACACTGAAAAGCATTACAGAAACAAGTTGTTATTTGCAGTTTTAGAAAAAAGGTAGAAATGATAAAGTTAAATGCTAAAACAAATAATTAAATACCCAACACAAAATTCATATTCATCAGTTTCATCAAATCAATTCATCTAATCAATAAAATTCATCTAAATTCAACTACTAAATCTAAACATCTCTCCATTTCTTAAGAAACGGCTAACATTTTTAAATAGCCTAAGTATCCAAATAACAAATTACAAACTAATCCCATTCACACATGAATTCAAAATATAATGTTTTTTAAAATCTCACTTTGTCATAAATTTATATGCCAAATGGAAGGATTTTAATGTTTAATTCCCAAAAATCAATCCAGAAACATCCACTCTCAAGATACTCAATCTTTGATCAAAATCATTATTTTGTGCACAATACATCTGACTAAAACTGTACTCTGGATATTTAGTGTGAAAATATTGATCATGGAGAGACAATAACACAAAATATAGAATGATTTAGATGCTCTTATGACATAATTGTCCAAAAAAAAGAATGAATTCAATTATCTTGAGAATGGGTGTTTCTGGAATGTGATCGATTGGAACGTTGCCGTTGCCGTACATTTAAGCCCATATCGGCAGGCAAGACATGACCGATCCATATGTGGGCCTAAATAACATTTTTTGCATCATAAGATTAAAATAAAGGCACACCGTAAAGCAAAATAATATGTTAAATAAACGAAATACCTTTTGTTTTTTCCTGATATTGCAATCCATGATGTTGACGGCGTTGAAGGCATTCTTAGTCGCGTTTAAATTAAATCCAGCGACGCAAATTTCCAGCAACATTTTAAACAAAAAACCCGTGAACTAAGACCTGTTCACTCCTACTCTTTGCTTCCTGTCTGCCAACCAAATTTCTATCCATGTCAACACCGTACCCCCAATACCATGTTCTCTAATTTTAGTCACCAGTTTCCCGTGCAGGACCTTATCAAAGGCTTTCTGAAAGTCTACATATACTACATCCACTAGCTCCCCTTTAACTATTTTACTTGTCATATGCTCAAAAAATTCCAGAAGATTAGTCAAGCATGATTTTCCTTTCATAAATCCATGCTAACTTGGACTAATCCTTTTACTGCTATCCAAATGCCCATTATTACCTCTTTAATAATTGACTCCAGCATCTTTCCCACCACCGGTCAGGCTACCTGGTCTATAATTCCCCATTTTCTCTCTCGCTCCTTTCTTGAAAAGTGGGATAACATTAGCTATCCTTCAATCCACAGGAACTGATCCTGAATCTATTGAACATTGGAAAATGATCACCAATGCATCCACTATTTCCTAGAACCTCCTCCCTGAGGACCCTGGGATGCAGACCATCAGGCCCAGGGGATTTATCATCCTTCAGTCCCATTAGCCTACCCAATAATATTTCACACCTAATGAACATTTCTTTCAGTTCCTCTATGCCCTCTGTCCTCCAGTACTTCTGGGAGATTGTTTGTGTCTTCCTTAGTGAAGACAGATCTGAAGCACCTGTTCAACTCTTCTGCCATTTCGTTGTTCCCCATAATAATTTCACCTGTGTCTGCCTTCAAGGGACCCACATTTGACTTTGCTATTCTTTTTCCCTTAACAAATGTATGTTTGTATGTTTCTTTAATTTTTCTATGTGGGGGAGGGGGGAAGGGTAAGGGGGAAACCGTTTCCCAGTCACTTCCTGACGAGGATGCGACTATTCTCCGAGTCATGTCCTCGCCCCCCTCCTCGCGGCCTACCACCTGGATTGGAGCGGCCTTTGCTGCAGGAGACCTGACCATTGCTCCAGCAGCGGCAGCACAGCATTGGATTCATCGCAGAGGGGGCAATGCCTTAAGTGGGATCGCGGTGGAAGCTCCGGAGTGTTGGGCCTGCTGCTTCAACATCGGAGCTGCGGTTTGCAGAACTTCCAGCGCGGCCGGCGCTGACTTCAACATTGCGGAGACCTGGGACCCTTTGCCGAGGGCCGGGTGGCGTTGAATCGCCACCCGGCGCGACCTGTGGACTTTTGGAGCCGCGGACTCTTGTAGGAGGTGGCCGTTTACGGATGTCCAAGCCTCCAGTCCCGACGTCGGACTTCCATCACCCCGGCGAGGGGGCCACCCGTAGTGGCGACAGCGGGGGGTTCGGGAGCCCCCTGACCACGGGAAGACAACGGAGGAGGATGACTGAATTTTGGAGCCTTCCCTCACAGTGGGAAACTTTGATCCCGCTGTGTGGGGACGCCTGTGTTTAAAAAACTATCGTGTTCTGTGCTCTTTATTATTTGTATGGCTGTAGGGCGACCACACATTTCACTGTACCAATTGGTACATGTGACAAATAAATGTATCTTGTATCGTGTATCTAAGAAACTTTTACTGTCCTTCTTTATATTCCTGGCCCTGGCTTCCCCTCGTACTTCATATGTTCAGCCCTTTTTGCCCATTTTCTTTCCTTCTGTTGTCCTTTGAAAGTTTCCCAATCCTCTGGCATCCGGCTACTCTTTGCTGTGTTATACATCTTTTCTTTTAGTTTGATTCTATCCCTAACTTCTCTTGTCAGCCACAGTTGCCTCCTACTCCCCTTAGAATCTTTCTTCCTTTTTGGAATGAAATGATCCTGCGTCTTCCGGATTATGCCCAGAAATTCCTACCATTGCAGTTCCACCGTTATTTGTGCTAGGATCCCTTTCCAGTCTACCTTGGCCAGCTCCTCTCTCATGCCTTCATAGTCCCCTTTGTTCAACTGCATCACTAACACATCCGATTTAACTTTCTCAAATTGTAGATTAAAACTAATCATATTATTGATCACTACCTCCACGCAGTTCCTTTACCTCTAGTTCTCTTATCAAATCTGGTTAATTGGATAACACTAAATCCAGAATTGCCTTTTCTCTGGTCGGTTCCATTACAAGCTGCTCTAAGAATCCATCTCAGAGGCATTCTACAAACTCTCTTTCTTGGGGTCCTGAACCAACCTGACTTTGCCAGTCTACCTGCATATGGAAATCCCCATCACCACAGTGGCATTACCTTTGTTACATGCCAGTTTTAACTCCTGCTGCAACATACACCCTACATCCGGGCTACTATTTGGGGGTCTGTAGATAACACCAACTAGTGTCTTCTTGCCTTTGCAATTCTACCTCGTCAGTCCCTATGTCTTCCCTCGCAAGGGTCTGAATTCCATCCCTCACCAGCAGTGCTACCCCCCTCCTCTGCCCACCTGCCTGTCCTTTCTATATGATGTATAACCCCAAATATTAAGTTCCTATGCCCGATCCTCTTGCAGCTACTTCTCAGTAATCCTCACAATGTCATATCTACCAACCTCCAACTGAGCCTCATCTGCTTTACTTCTTATACTTCGTGCATTCACACACAATACTTTTAATTCTTTACGCATCTCACCTTTCACATCGATCCCAAATAACACTTGGCCATGCTCTCCTATCCCTTTGTGAGCTTTCTTTTCCGTTAATTCTGGGGTCATTAACTATCCCTTTACTCCCTTTCCCTTTAACTCCGTCATTGACTATCCCATTTGACACCCCCCCCCCCCTTATTTAGTTTAAAACCGCCATTTTTGATGCTCGGCCCACAGCCTACAAACACAATCGAAACACGCTTCCACAGCCAGTTTCGTATACCCAAAGCAACCTAAATCTAAACACATGCAAATGAGCTCAAAACACGCAAGCAAAATCGTACACAGACAAGAAATTATACCACTTATTACTATCATACAAAAACATACTCCAATATAAAATACAAGCATTTGTCTAATATTGCATTCATTCACTGTACCATTCCAAAAGCAAATCACAGTATATTTTAATCCCTTGTCGTGCTGTTTTCAACCTAACAGAACAATCCCTTCAATACAGCGATCGGAAGGATACAAACCCCTGGTTGAACAGCCACGAGTCAGACTCCAATTACAATAACAGTCCCAATCAAACTATGTTCTTCTACAGTCGATTCAAACCACTATTACAACAGTATATCTAACATTCAAAACTTTAAATCAAAAGCAATACCCAGTAAATACAATGAAACAACGGCAAATCTTGAATACTCTAAACTGCAGTTTAACTAATTTTAACTATTAACAATTTTAACAAAGTATTTATTGTACACAGTTTAACCTGGAAGAAAATATACACTTTACAACATCCAGCTTCCAATATGAAAGTCTGGAATAGGAACTAACCAGCACTTCAATATGAGGTCCTGAATTTGGTAAATTTGGATTGAAAATTTTCCAGCTCATTACTTTCTTATCCAATTGTCCTTTTAGCACGCAAATTCAAATTAAAATTTTTAAGCAAATGTCTTTATTATGATTGAATTCTCAGAATTGGTTAAAAGTTTACGAGACTCCTCCCCATCATTTCAGAGTTCCAGATACCTACTCATTCTGGGTGCAGATGTGGCGTAGACGGAATTGGGAGTAGGGGATAGTCCTTACAGGAAGCAGGGTGGGAAGGAGTGTAGTTTAGTGGATGAAGAGACGACAATCGGTTTTCCTGAACAATATTTATTACAAAACAAGTTCACCGATGCTATGGGTCTAATACAAGCGACTGGTCACAACGGTGGTCGTCGAACAACTGAACGCAGGGTACTGGAAAACCACGCGATAACCCCAACCCCTCCCGGGTAACGTGCGCGTAGCTACAGACCGCAGGGTTTGATATTGGCGTGCACCAGCAGGTGCCGCTACATGGGCCCCCCAGAAACCGAGCTACGGAAACGCACCGGTAGCCAAACCGTACGGCCTGAACGTGTAGTCCTCAAACACGGGATGGGCGTAACAGCAGGGACCGGCAAAACAGAACCGGGGGATGCGAAAACCGCGAACGTTTGGTGGGCGTAACAACGGGGACCGGTGAAACAAAACCGGGACAGAGAATGACAAAACAGGGGCAGAGGACGACAAAATGGGCCGGTGGACGACCCCTACGCCGCGGAGTGCCCACTGTCACTGGGCTGTCCTCATCCACGTGTGCAGGCTTAAGGCGACTGACGGAGACAAACTCCTCCCTGCCACCTACGTCCAACGTGAACGTCGAGGTACCAATCCTCAGCACCTTGAACAGCCCTTCGTAAACCCGCTGTAACGGCGAGCAGTGAGTGTCCCTACGAAGGAAAACATAAGCACAATCCTGCAATGACACTGGTATATGCACTGAAGCTGACGCCTGTCTGGAGGTGGGAACCAGGACTAACGCACGCACCCGCCCGCGAAGGTCGGCCAGTACCGCCAAAATCGGAACGTCCTGATCTCGGTTGGCTGGCAGAAAATCCCCAGGTACCCGGAAAGCCGAGCCATAAACGAGCTCGGCCGAGGAGGCATCCAGGTCCTCCTTAGGCGTAAACTGAGCCCCATGGTTGGTGGTGATGTCGGACGGGACCCCGAAGCGAGCGATTCAGTGAGAAACGATGGCCCGGGCGCAAGCCTCATCGGAGGTATCTGACAACGGGATTGCCTCCGCCCACCTGGGAAACCTATCCATTATAGTAAGCAGGAGCGTGGCCCCGCGCGAACACGACAATGATCCGACCAGGTCAACATGGATATACAGAAACCTGCCATCAGGTACAGCGATATCCTGAACTGGCGGCCGCACATGTTGCTGTACTTTGGAAGTCTGACATGGGATACATGCACGGGCCCAGGCGGCCACCGGCTTCTGTAACCCGTACCAGAGAAACTTGGACGCTACCAGGGCGGAAGTGGCATGAATGGACGGGTGGGCCAGACTATGAATAGTGTCAAAAATCCGCCGCCTCCAATCGGCCTGAATATCCGAACGAGCCTTACCCGTGGAGACATCGCAAAGGACCCGCACGCCTGTGGCTCCGCAAGGTACCTTGTCCAGCTTAAGGCCTGAATCAGTGTTACTGTAATCCGCCATGCCACCAGCACGACGTAGTCCACCCCCAGGTCCAGAGCCGAAACTGCTGGAATGGCCAGACGGGACAATGCATCAGCCACGGCGTTCAGCTTCCCCGCCACATGCCGAATGTTAGACATGAATTCGGATGTGTAGGCAAGGTGCCGCTGTTGCCTGGCAGACCACGGGCCGGCTATCTTGCCTAACGTGAAAGTGAGCGGCTTGTGGTCCGTGAAGGCGGTGAACGCGTGGTCCCCGAGGAAATAGTGGAAATGCCGGGTCGTTAAGTAGAGCGTGAGGAGTTCCCTGACAAATGCGCTGTGCTTGCATTCTTGGGGCCGATGCTGCCGGCTGAAAAACGGCAGTGGCTGCCAGCGGTCGCCGACCTGCTGCTCCAGAACAGCGCCCACCACGACGTCTGAAGCGTCGACGGTGAGAGCTGTGGGAGCGGACGCCCTCGGGTACACCAGCATGGTGGCGTTCGCTAACTCAGCCTTAGCTCCTTCGAAAGCCACGTCCGCTGCGTCCGACCAAACCAGATCCCGCAGTTTACCCGCAAGGCACTGGAACAGTGGCTGCATGACCGCGGCCGCGGACGGTACGAATCCGTGGTAAAAATTCAACATCCCAATGAATTCTTGAAGGACCTTGATCGTCAGCGGGCGAGGGAAACAGCGGATGGCGTCGACTTTCTCGGGCAGCGGCTGGACGCCTTGGGGGGTGACCTTGTGCCCTAAGAAAGAAATGGAGCACAATCCGATCAGGCACTTCGCCGGGTTAATAACCAAGCCGTGTTCACGTAACTGCTCAAACAAAAGGCTTAATCGTGCTCCGCCTGCGAACTGCTGGCCACCAGGATATCATCCAGGTAGATGAACACGATCGATAAACCCCACCCGACCTGATCCGTGAGCCATTGGGATGCTTGAGCAGCATTCTTCAGGCCAAATGGCATTCGTAGCCACTCAAAAAGGCCGAACGGGGTGATGGTGGCTATCTTGGCCAGTGGTGTAGTGGCCAGAGGATCTGGGGTGACGGAGGAACTGAAGGAAATCCACATTAGGCAGGAAATGGTGTTGGATAGACTGATGGGATTGAAGGCTGATATATCCACAGGGCCTGATGGTCTGCATCCCAGGATACTTAAGGAAGTGGCTCTAGAAATCGTGGATGCATTGGTGATAATTTTCCAATGTTCTATAGACTCAGGATCAGTTCCTGTGGATTGGAGGGTAGATAATGTTATCCCACTTTTTAAGAAAGGCGGGAGAGAACAAACGCGGAATTATAGACCAGTTAGCCTGACATCGGTGGTGGGGAAGATGCTGGAGTCAATTATAAAAGATGAGATAGCCGCATATTTGGACAGCAGTAACAGGATCGGTCCGAGTCAGCATGGATTTACGAAGGGGAAATCATGCTTGACTAATCTTCTGTAATTTTTTGAAGATGTAACTAGGAGAATGGACAAGGGAGAGCCAGTGGATGGAGTGTACCTGGACTTTCAGAAAGTATTTGATAAGGTCCCACATAGGAGATTAGTGGGCAAAATTAGGGCACATGGTATTGGGGGTAGGGTGCTGAGATGGATAGAGAAGTGGTTGGCAGACAGGAAACTAAGAGTAGGGATTAATGGGTCCCTTTCAGAATGGCAGGCAGTGACTAGTGGGGTACCGCAAGGCTCGGTGCTGGGACCGCAGCTATTTACAATATACATCAATGATTTGGATGAAGGGATTCAAAGTAACATTAGCAAATTTGCAGATGACACAAAGCTGGGTGGCAGTGTGAACTGTGAGGAGGATGCTATGAGAATGCAGGGTGACTTGGACAGGTTGTGGGAGTGGGCAGATGCATGGCAGATGAAGTTTAATGTGGATAAATGTGAGGTTATCCACTTTGGTAGCAAAAACAGAAAGGCAATTACTATCTAAATTGCGTCAAGTTGACTTCCGGTGGCGACGCAAGCAGATGGCTGCTTAATTTCGAGCTCCCGAAAGCAAGTTTAAAACTAGCCTCCCTTAATTCACTAATTGCTACATAATTCACAGTTTTCTGTTTTGGAATGCGTGGGAGAGCGGAAGTCAAAAGAAACGTGACGGACGAGAAAGAAAGAATTCACCGGAGATGGACAAAGCTTAAAGCTCAAAAGATGACTCAGCAGAAACTGTGCGCTCAAGGCTACACAATATCAGTAAGGAAATGCATGACTTCAGGACTGAATATAAAGTGGACTTACATAAATTTAAAGAAGAAATCAAAGAAGACATGAAAACCAAACTCTATTGAAGCAAGAAATTTATCATAAACTTTCTGCAAACTCCAAACAAATCGACGCCCATGAAACTAGACGAAACAAAGCTGAAGCACGAATTGAAGAGGCTGAGATAATTAACATGGCTGTGAAAAATATGCTGTTTAAATCTATGAAAAAACATAAATCCATGCAAGAAAAACTGACTGATTTGGAAGGACGGTCTAGACGAAATAACATTCGCATCTACGGCGTACCTGAAGAGAAAGAAGGCAAATCTATGTCTGAATTTGTGGAGCAAATTTTAAAAACTGAACTCGTAATAACAACGGACACCAGCGTACGGATCCAGCGCGCGCACAGAGCTTTGGCTCGCAAACCGGAAGGTAATTCACCACCTAGGTCTATAGTGGTAAATTTCCTGGAGTTTAATACCAAAGAAATGGTATTGAAAAAGGCCTGGGGAAAGAAGATAATGATTGACGGGCGACGTCTATCATTTGACCATGACTATGCAATTGAGGGTGTCCAGAAGCGCAAGACATATAAGGGAATAAGGAGGGCCCTGAAGGAGAGAGGTGTCCACTTCCAGACTCCGCTGGACAAGATGCGTATTCACTGGGACTCAGGAACATGCACATATCATAGTGTACAAGACGCAGCGCAGGACTGAGGAGGAGAGCTACTCTGTGGAGACACCTGATTACAGCGCTGAGGAGCTGGCGGACCCAGAGATGGAGCGTCTTCTCCAGGCTTTGACATGGCAGAGAGTTGGAAAGAGGACCGAAGATGAGAGTGAGACAGCAAGAGAGCGACTACAGGAGTTTGAGCAGACCCCATCCAACTGGCTTTTATTGTGTCACAAATTCTTTTGGACTAAAAAATAATTGCTATCGGATGACGTTGGATGATACTAGGATGCGTGAAATGGAGTGTTTCACCTTTAGTGAGGGGCCCTCTGGGAGGAGGCTTTTCCCTATACCTGCCAACAGGGACTCAGGGTGGAAAGGAATCACCCTTACTTGGAAGTCAACTGTTTTTCCTTTTTTTAAATTTTTTTTATTTGGCACATGCTGTCCAGATGTTCAGACCTGCACTGTTTCAAGTTATCTTGATATTTATGAATGCAAGACAGGAGTAGGTAAATTAAATGTCACGTAATACTATCAAATTGGTGTCACTCAATGTTAATGGGATGAATAATCCAGTTAAAAGGAGCAAGGTCCTGGCTAAACTGAAAAAAGAAAAGGCTCAGGTACTATTTTTACAAGAAACCCACCTGCCTCAACAAGAACGTGAAAAACTAAAATGCTTTGGCTTTAGAAATGCATGTTATAGTTCCTATCAACTTACACAAAAAGCTGGAGAAACTATGCAGCAACTAAGAGCCACCCTTCTTCAAGCCAAAAGAGGGGAGTGGCTATCCTTATTACAAATGCAGTCCAATTTGAATGCCATAAAGAAGTCAAGGACAAAGAGGGAAGGTATGTATTAGTTAAAGGAAAGTTGGAAAACACAGTCGTGACACTGATCAATGTATATGCCCCCCCCCCCCCCCCCCCCAGAGAGTACCAAATGTTTTTTCAAAACTCTGTTTGACATTATTGCTTTAGAGACTGAAGGTATTTTGATATGTGGAGCGGACTTCAATGTGGTCATGAATCATAATTTGGATACAACAAGCCTAAAAAAAACCAAGATGCATCTGACCAGGTTTATTAACACATCAGTACAGGAAATGGGCCTAATTGATGTTTGGAGAGAACTTCACCCTTTAGAAAGGGACTACACACACTATTCAGTACCTCACTCAGTCTACTCCAGGATTGACTACTTTTTAATGAATACAGGTGAAAGCCACAGAATCACAGAGTGTAAAATCGGGGTGGCAGATGTATCTGATCACAGTGCGATCAGCTTGACAGTACACCTGAATAGTAGAAAAAGAAATACTGTTTGGAGGCTCAATGTGGGTATTTGGAATAATAAGGCACATGTGGAACAAATAAGGGAAGAGATAAAAAGGTACATAGAAGAGAATGATAAAGGGGATGTGGATCCTGTAATACTGTGGGATGCTATGAAGGCAGTTATACGTGGAAAGCTGATCGCCCCAACATCATCACAAAAAAAGGCCCGGCTAGCTACGTATGAACATAAAGTAGAAAAACTGAAAGGATTGGAGAAAAAACATAAAAAATACAGGATCAGTTGGTTCTAAAACAGATTAAGGAAAAAAGGGGGGAGATAGATGAGATCCTCAGGGGAGATATGGAAAAAAAGGCAAGATTCATAAAGCAGACCTATTATGAAGCAGGTCCAAAAGCAACTAGACTCCTGGCCAGACGCCTGCGTAAACAGCAGGCCTCTAATACAATTCATAAAATAAGAGATCCTAAAACCAATCAATTATCACATGAGCCAGATGAGATAGAAATAATATTTGAAGAATACTATAAGAAACTCTATTCTAAACCACCATCAGCTGACGAAAGGACAATGCGAAGTTTTCTTAACTCACTTGATCCATTGGTGAGACACAAAATAATACCATTATGTCCCAATTTACAGTTACGGAGCTGGAAGCTGCAATCAGTAGACTCAAGGTTAGTAAATCACCAGGCAGCAATGGGTTTCCACCAGAATGATACAAGGCCTTGAAGAAAGAGCTAACACCTCTGCTCCTGTCTTGCTTTAACTGGACCCTTAAAGAGGGCAGGGCTTCCCCCATCATGGAAGGAAGCAATTATTACCATTTTACCCAAGGAAGGCAAAGACAAAGAGCAATGTAAAAATTTCAGGCCAATCTCAATTTTAAATGTAAACTACAAACTATTTACCTCAATCATTTGCAAAAGACTCAAGACTTTTGTACCAGATCTGATTAATGAAGACCAAACTGGATTTATTTGGGGGCGTCAAACACAGGATAATATTAGAAGAACCCTCCACATTGTGAATAATGCTTAAAAAAAGGATACAAATATGGACCTGGTCAGTTTAATGCAGAAAAAGCCTTTGATAGTGTAAAGGATCCAGTTAGAGAGGGGCACAAGGCAAGGATGCTGTCTTTCTCCTACTCTCTTCGTTTTGTATATTGAACCCTTAGCACAAGCAATAAGGCAGAGAGAAGACCTGCCGGGGGTCAAAATAGGGGTGAAAGAACATATAATTGGTCTTTTCGCTGATGATATCATTATTTTTCTTGGACGACCAGATATATGTTTCCCAAATCTAATGAACCTATTTGAAACATATGGATACTACTTAGGGTATATATTGAATATAACAAAAACACAAATTATTTCATTCAATTATTCTCCATCCCAACAAATCAGAGATGCATATAATCTGAAATGGAACTCTAAAACGATGCAGTATCTTGGTGTAACTATAACCAAAGCACTTCCCAACTTGTTTGAAACTAATTATAACAAAATTGAAGAAAACATCAAAAAGCATGTTGAGAGGTGGTCGACCCTTCCTCTAGACTTCAGTGCCAGAATACAAACGGTAAAAATGAATATCCTACCTAAACTACTATATTTATTCCAATCTCTCCCAATTAATGTTCCCCGAGATAAATTCATAGCCTGGGATAAAATGATCTCTAGATTCATTTGGAATAGCAAAAAAACAAGAATAAAACTAACAACACTTCAACTGCCGAAAAGCAAGGGTGGAATGGCTTTACCAAATCTGAAGAAATACTTTTATGCAGCTCACCTCAGACCTCTGGCTTGTTGGTGTAGACCTGATTATGAATCTCGATGGAAAGAAATGGAAAGGGTGATACAGGGTTACCAGACCCAGATTTTGGTGGAAGACAAATATCTGAGAGGGGCTTTGAGACATGCTATGGATCCAATAGTAGCATTTACGTTAGAAATATGGAATGTTATAGTGGAAAAATACAAATTAAAAAGAGGGGTACACGCATTGAAGTGGTTCGCATATGACTCAAAGTTTAAGCCAGGGGTGTATAATTCAAAATTCAAAGAATGGGCACAAAAAGGCATAAAGGCAATGTATACAGTTTCAGAAAATGGTGAGTTTATGAGCTTCCAAGATTTAAAGTCAAAGTATGGTCTCGAAAACAAAGATTTTTTTAGATACTTGCAATTAAGAGACTACTTTATAAAAGAGATAAGGCCAGAACTAGATGAAACTTCAAATAATGTGATTAAGGTGATTGTGGATGCATAGAAACAGAAGGGGTTTCGGGTCATCTCTGCTTTCTACCAAGCTCTGGTGGAAAGCGGGGGAGAATCAACGCTCTACATAAAAACAAAATGGGAAGCAGAATTAAAGATTCAAATAACAGAAGAAGAATGGTATCAAATGTGTGAAACACAATGTTCATCCACAAGCTCACTAGTATGGAGAGAATTTTGCTGGAAGAATCTATCTTGCTTTTTTATAACACCCAAAATAAAAAGCAGACAACTTGCTGTCCAACAACACTGTTGGAGGCTGTGTGGGAGTACGGAAGCAGACCACTCGCATATTTTCTGGAACTGTGCAAAGATAAGGCCATACTGGGAAAACGTTAATGCAGCTGTAAATAATATCTTGGGTTATAAAATCCCAAATATCTGCCCTGTGATGTATCTGGGCGTATTAAAGATAGTGTGAAAAAAAAAAAAATAGAAGATACATATTTGATTAAAGCTTTGCTTGCAGCAAGTAAGAAGGCCATTACCAGGCAGTGGCTTAATGAAAAAAGTCTAAAATAGGAACATTAGAGTGGTTAAGGAGAAATTGTGCAAGACATCTTTAGAAATTGAGCTAGATATATTCAGCCCAGATTGAAAGTCAAATGGCCTACTCCTGCACCTATTGTCTATTGTCTTAGCGATGGTCGTCGGGATTCGAATAGAAAGTTGAGACTGAATGTGGGGATCTGGGAAAAAATGTATGTTATTTGATTTCCAGCAGCTCGTCGGGCAGGAGGCGGCGCTCGCGCATGAACCGGTGGACTCCCGTTGAGAATATGGTGGACCACGCCGTGACGAGGCGCGGCCCCGTTGAACCAGCGTGAACAGCTCGGGGAAGGCGGCTAACAAAGCTGCAAAACGATCTTGTACCTCCGCTACTTTGCCGGGTTGGTGTTGGGGCGTTGGCGGGTTACGCGGCTCGATGGGGCGTAGGTTCGACAACGGGACCATCCGACCACCCCGCACGTCGATGAGAAGGGAAAACGTGCGCAAAAAATCGGTCCTCAAGATCAGCTGGGTGACGTCAGCAACGGTAAACTTCCACCTGTACTGTTGGGAGTCAAAATCCAGTAGTCAAGGGTCCACGTACCGTATGTTCGGATGTCGCTTCCGTTAACGGCCGAGAGTGCGGGTCCTACCTTACCGACGCGGGTATCTTGGGCGGTCGGTGGCAAGATGCTGGCGATGGCACTGAAGTCTGGTAGCGGTGGCTACCTGGGGCGGGCTGAAAGGTCAACAAACCTCCTGCACAGCCCGGTGGTCCACAACTCGTTTTAAATCGAGCTCTCATCCGCGAGCACTGCTAAGGGGCAGCGCCTTACCACCTCACAATTGAGGAAATTCAGAGTGTCTCCGAGGATCCTCCAGTGCATCTACTCTGCGGCTGTGGAAAGCATCTTGTCCGGAAATATTACAATCTGGTTTGGTAATTGCTCTGCCCAGGACAAGAAGGCTCTGCAGAGAGTAGGGAACTTCACTCGCCCCTCTGCAGGAACTATACATCAGGAGGTGCAACTCCAGATCCAATAAGATCAGGAGAGACCCCCTCCACCCCTGCAACGGACTGTTCCAGCTGCTACAGTCAGGCAAATGCCTCAGTTGCCATGCTGTGAGAACGGAGAGGTTGAGACGGAGTTTCTTCCCAGAGGCCATTAGGACTGTAAACTCCTATCTCACCAGGGACTAACTTTACTGTTCCACTCTACTGCTTTTAAAAAAAAATTGTTGTTTTGTTCTCTTCCCTTTTTCCTTCCGCCCACAATATTTAATATGTAAAAGAACGTGTGATTCTGTTCCATTCTGTTTGTAGGTTGTTTGGTTGTTTGTTTGTTTGTTTTTTTGCACAAAGTCCGCGAGCATGGCCATTTTTCACTTCACTGCACACCTCGCATGTGTATGTGACGAATAAACTTGACTAGACCTGACTTGACTTGACCCCAACCCCTCCTGGGTCACGTGCACGCAGCTTCCGACCACACGGTTCGATATTGGGGCGCACTAGCAGGTGCTGCTACAGTAGTCCAGATAGCCATGCTCCAAATGTGGCCTCACAAACGCCTTGTACAACGATAACATGACAAGTGTTTTGCAGAGATTTGGGTTATTTTTTGTTGCCTAATTTAACTGTCCTTAAGGTCTTGTGGGGGTCAACTGGCAAACAATATGCACAAATCAGGATCTCTAACTTGATTGACGTGATAAGATTTTCAAGTGGGTCACACGTAAGGAAGTGAAGAGCTGTACGTGTCCCACATATCACACAAAATTATTGTGTGTGCACCATGGTATTGATATATATGATTGACCTCAGTTGTGAAATTCCCAAACAACCAAATCATTAGTATGTCAGGGTTTATGGGATGAAGGCAGAAGAATGGGGTTGAGAAGGAAAAATAGATCAGCCATGATTGAATGGCAGATTAGATTTGATGGGGCAAATTGCCTAATTCATTTTTTTAACTTATGAACTATATGTAAATGCCCGAGTCATGATGGTTCCAAGATGGTTCCATACTTCATCCCATAGACCTATGGCTATGTTTATTAATTTAGCATGTGAGAGATTGATTCTGGGAAGAAGGGGAGAATACAATTGTAATTGTAAAAGGATAAGACCAATTTTGTTCATCAGTCAATCTTATATGTATTTTGAATGTGATATATTTACAGCATCTTCCATTTAAATATCAAAATATTCAGTATTTGTAGTCTTTCCTACTTTACAGGAAATAAAATCAGTTTAAAAAATGTACTATTTGGTACATGGTCTTGTTACAAAGAGGTATGTAATATACACGAATCTGTACATACATATATAATAATTTATGTTTAATGGCATTTATTTCCATTATCAGTATATTTCACACTACATTTCCTGAACATTTTATTCTGCAGTTTCTTGAAAAAGATACAATACGGGAAATTCTGTGATGGGGAATTTGTAGGTTTGCGCAATCATGATGAAATATTCGACGTTACATTAAAAGCCACCAATAAAGAAAATCCCTACTGTGAAAATTGCCTGTTTTGCACAATCGAACGGGGTGGCGTTAGACGGGTATTTTCATTTCCAAACCTCGAGCCAGAGCGGAAGGACGATGGAGAGCTGAGCTTATTGATCGACGGCATGTGATCTGGCGCTCCAGTCCCGGGCGGAGCAGTGAAGGAGGCGGGCACGGGTCGCGAACGCCGGAGGTGGGGGGAGAGCTGAAGTCTCAGGTAAGTCGAGGGTGGTCGCTGCCAGCGACACTGGGATACTAGTCGCTGGAAGTTGACATTGTAACAATCAGTCGCCATAGCTGTAAATTGCAACATTTCTAGTCCACTGGATCAGCGTCCAACTCGTGTTTTGGTGTTTTACTCTCTTCCTGCAACAATCTGCTGAATTCATGTTGTTTTTTCTTTGGCATTTTTCATTTGTATTTGCCATATTTCGGCCTATTGGCTGTTTATTTGGGGTACGATTTTAAATGGAGGAACTAACAGCTGTAGCGCCGTTTCAATGTACGAAGTCGCTATTTCGTTAGCTGATAATTGGACTTCTGTTTTTCAGCTTGCTTGGTGGCATATTATTTTAAATCTCATGAAAGTGGAAGTTTGTAACGAACATTCGGATCCCATGCTGTTCACTTTACAAATATGCGATGGATTTAAAATTGTATGACATCATTGCTAGAAATTGGACATTTACTGAGGAAAAAACTACAGTCTGAAATTAAAAATAGAACATGTTCTAAACCCTGAACAGGTCAGGCGGCATCTGTAACAAGGAAATCAGGGTAATTAACTTTCAGAGATATAGACGGTGAGGTGGAAAGATGAAGTCCAATGAATGAAAGATACTGTGCCCTCCATAATGTTTGGGACAAAGACCTATCAATTATTAACTGACTTCATTTATTTCACCACCAACTTCCATCCGGCACTCAAATACACTTGGACCATTTCCCTACCATTCCTTGACCTCACCATCTCTATTGCAGGTGATGCACTCCTGACCGACATCCACTATAAACCCACTGACTCCCACAGCTACCTGGACTACTCTTCCTCCCACCCTGCTTCCTGTAAGGACTCCATCCCCTATTCCCAATTCCTTCGTCTACGCCGCATCTGCTCCCAGGATGAGGTGTTTCACACCAGGTCATCACAAATGGCCTCATTCTTCAGAGAACGGGGATTCCCCTCCCCCACTATTGATGAGGCTCGCACCAGGGTCTCCTCCATACCCCGCAACACTGCCCTCTCTCCCCATCCCCCCACTTGCAAACAGGGCAGAGTCCCCCTGGTCCTCACCTTTCACCCCACCAGCCGGCAAATACAACAGATAGTCCTCCGCCAGTTTCGCCACCTCCAACGTGACCCCTCCACTCGCCACATCTTCCCATCTCCCCCCCTGTCTGCCTTCCGCAAAGACCACTCCCTCCGCGACTCCTTTGTCAATTCTTCCCTCCCCTCCCGCTCTACTCCTTCCCCGGGCTTGTCCCTTCACCTCCCCCCTCCACTCCTTTCAGGGACCCAAGCAGTCCTTCCAGGTCCGACAGAGGTTCACCTGCACCTCCTCCAACCTCATCTACTGCATCCGCTGCTCCAGATGCCAGATGATCCATATCGGTGAGACCAAGCGGAAGCTTGGCGATCGTTTCGCCGAACACCTCCGCTCGGTCCGCAAAAACCAACCCGACCTCACGGTCGCTCAGCACTTCAACTCCCCCTCCCATTCCGTATCTGACCTCTCGGTCCTGGGCCTCCTCCATGGCCAGAGTGAGCAACACCGCAAGTTGGAGGAACAGCACCTCATATTCCGCTTGGGGAGTCTGCATCCTTTGGGCTTGAACATTGAATTTTCTCAATTCTGTTAACCCCTGCTGTCTTCTCCCCCTCCCACCTCTCCCTCAGCCCTCAGGCCCTGGCATTCCCTCTATCTCTATCTCCCTCCCCCACCCTAGTCGCACTAGCTTCTCATTTTCACACCACAAACAGCTTACAATGGCTTGTTCCCTTTATCATCGATACTTTTTTGCATATCTTTCACTCATTGTTCTTTATCTCTCCACATCACCGTCTATATCTCTTGTTTCCCTGATCCCTGACCAGTCTGAAGAAGGGTCTTGACCCGAAACGTCGCCTATCTCCTTCGCTCCTTAGATGCTGCTGCACCCGCTGAGTTTCTCCAGCTTTTTGTGTAACCCTATCAATTATTAATTTGCCTCTGTACTCCACAATTTGAGTTTGGTGATAGAAAAAAAAATCACATGCGGGTAAAGTGCATGTTGTCAGATTTTAATAAAGACCATTTTTATACATTTTGGTTTCACCATGTAGAAATTACAGCAGTGTTTATACATAGTCACCCCATTTCAGGGCACCATAATGTTTGGGACATAGCAATGTCATGTAAATAAAGTAGTCATGTTTAGTATTTTGTTGCATATCCTTTGCATGCAATGATTGCTTGAAGTCTGCGATTCATGGACATCACCAGTTGCTGGGTGTCTTCTCTGGTGATGCTCTGCCAAGCATGTATTGCAGTCATCTTTAGCTTATGCTTGCTTTGGGGGCTAGTCCCCTTTAGTTTTTTCCTCAGCATAGAAAAGGCATGCTCAATTGCGTTCAGATCAGGTGTTTGCCTTGGCCACTCAAGAATTTATCATTTTTAGGCGGAAAAACTCCTTTGTTGCTTTAGCAGAATGTTTGTGATCATTGGCTTGCTGTAGAAAGAACTGCCAGCCAATGAGTTTTGAGCAGATAGGATGACATCAGCCAAACCTTAGGCTTACCAAAATCAACTGTATGGACCATCATTAAGAAGAAAGAGAGCACTGGTGAGCTTACTGATCGCAAAAGGACTGGCAGGCCAAGGAAGACCTCCACAGCTGACGATAGCAAAATTCTCTCTATAATAAAGAAAAATCCCCAAATACCTGTCCGACAAATCAGAAACTCTTCAGAAGTCAGGTGTGGATTTGTCAATGACCACTGTCTGCAGAAGACTTCATAAACAGAAATAGAGGCTACACTGCAAGATGCAATCCACTGGTTAGCTGCAAAAATAGGATGGCCAGGTTACAGTTTGCCAAGAAGTACTTAAAAGAGCAACCACAGTTCTGGAAAAAGGTCTTGTGGACAGATGAAATGAAGATTAACTTGTAACAGAGTGATAGCAAGAGCAAAGTATGAAGGAGAGAAGGAACTGCCCAAGATCCAAAGCATACCACCTCATCTGTGAAACACAGTGGTGGGGGTGTTATGGCCTGGGAATGTATGGCTGTTGAAGGTACTGGCTCACTTATCTTCATTGATGATACCACTGCTGATGGTAACAGAGTAATAGAAACATAGAAACATAGAAATTAGGTGCAGGAGTAGGCCCTTCGAGCCTGCACCGCCATTCAATATGATCATGGCTGATCATCCAACTCAGTATCCCGTACCTGCCTTCTCTCCATACCCTCTGATCCCCTTAGCCACAAGGGCCCCAACTAACTCCCTCTTAAATATAGCCAATGAAAGTCCAGGGCCCAGGCACACAGGGGGGTATTGAGCCCAGTAGCTTCTCAGCCAATCTGGTAGGGACTATCGTGTTGAAGGCTGAACTGAAGTATGAACAGCATCCTCACGTAGCCCCCCATTCTGGCTGTCAAGATGAGAGAGAGCGGTGTAAACCTTATTCTTAAACTGTGGCCCCTGGTTCTGGACTCCCCCAACATGTTTCCTGCCTTTAGCATATGACAGCCCCGCCATCCCGGGAATTAACCTTGTAAACCTACGCTGCACTCCCTCAATAGCAAGAACATCCTTCCTCAATTTTGGAGACTAAAACCGCACACAATACACCAGGTGTGGTCTCACTAGGGCTCTGTACAACTGCAGAAGGACCTCTTTGCACCTCTGTTCAACTCCTCTTGTTATGAAGGCCAACATGCTATTCGCTTTCTTCATTGCCTGCTGTACCTACATGCCTAGTTTCATTGACTGATGAATAAATGTCCCCCAGATCCCATTGTACTTCCCCTTTTCCCAACTTGACACCAATTTAGTTAATAATCTGCCTTCCTGTTTTTGGTACCAAAGTGGATAACCTCACATTTATCCACATTAAACTGCATCTGCCCACTCACCCAACCTGTCCAAGTCATCCTGCATTCTCATAGCATCCTTCTCACAGTTCACCCAGCTTTATGCAATTGCAAATTTGCCAATGTTACTTGTAATCCCTTCATCTAATTCATTAATATGTATTGTAATTAGCTGCAGTCCCAGCACCGAGCCTTGCGGTACCCCACTAGTCACTGCCTGCCATTCTGAAAGGGACCCGTTAATCCTTACTCTTTGTTTCCTGTCTGCCAACCAATTTGCTATCCATGTCAGCACTCTTCCCCCAATACCATGTGCTCTAATATTGCCCACTAATCTGCTATGTGGGATCTTATCAAATGCTTTCTGAAAGTCCAGGTACACTACATCTACTGGCTCTCCCTTGTTCATTTTCCTGGTTACATCCTCAAAAAATGTATAAATATACGTAAATTCGTAAATCCAAATAACCGATCCTTTACTGCTATCCAAATGTGCTGCTATTTCATCTTTTATGATTGACTCCAGCATCTTCCCCACCACCGGTCAGGCTAACTGGTCTATAATTCCCTGTTTTCTCTCTCCCGCCTTTCTTAAAAAGTGGGATAACATTAGCCACCCTCCAATCCACAGGAACTGATCCTGAATGTATTGAACATTGGAAAATGATCACCAATGCATCCACGATTTCTAGAGCCACTTCCTCACCTCAAATGCATCCACTTCCGCACCATCATGCCCTGAGGATTTTTCAGCCTTCAGTCCCATCAGTCTACCCAGCATTATTTCCTGCCTAATGTGGATTTATAACCATATAACCATATAACAATTACAGCACGGAAACAGGCCCTCTCAGCCCTTCCAGTCCGTGCCGACCATTTGTTTTCCCTTAGTCCCATCTACCTGCACTCCCATACCCCTCCATTCCCTTCACGTCCATATACCTATCCACTTTACTCTTAAATGTTAAAATCGATCCTGCCTCCACCACTTCTGCTGGAAGCTCATTCCACACAGCCACCACCCTCTGAGTAAAGAAGTTCCCCCTCACGTTACCCCGAAACTTCTGTCCCTTAATTCTCATGTCATGCCCTCTTGTTTGAATCTTCCCTACCCTCAATGGGAAAAACGTATCCACGTTAACTCTGTCTATCCCTTTTATCATTTTAAAGACCTCAATCAAGTCCCCCCTTAACCTTCTGCGCTCCAAAGAATAAAGACCTAACTTGTTCAACCTTTCTCTGTAACATAGTTGCTGGAACCCTGGCAACATTCTAGTAAATCTCCTCTGTACTCTCTCTATTTTGTTGATATCCTTCCTATAACTAGGCGACCAAAATTGTACACCATACTCCAGAATTGGTCTTACCAATGCCTTGTACAATTTTAACATTACTTCCCTACTCCTATATTCAATGCTCTGATTTATAAAGGCCAGCACACCAAAGGCTTTCTTTACCACCCTATCTATTCCCTATCTAGGATTTCCTTCAGTTCCTCTGTCACCCCAGATCCCCTGGCCACTAGTACATCAGGAAGATTGTTTGTGTCCTCCTTAGTGAAGACAGATCCAAAGTAGCTGTTCAACTCATCTGCCATTTCCCTGTTCCCCATAATAAATTCACCCTTATCAGCCTTCAAGGGTCCAACTTTGGTTTTAACTAATTTTTTCCTCTTCACATACCTAAAAAAGCTTTTACTATCTTTTATATTCTTGGCTTGCTTACCTTTGTACCTCATCTTTTCTCCCCGTATTGCCTTTTTTGTTATCTTCTATTGCTCTTTAAATGTTACCTGATCCTCTGGCTTCCCGCTCATCTTTGCCATGTTATACTTATCTTTTAGTTTTATACAGGCAACTGAGCAAAGGTGTTCCGCAAAATGATCGCCCAGTCTGCATTTGGTCTTGCTGATGTATAAGAGTCCACATCTTGAACAACAGATACAGTAGATGAGGTTGGAGGAGGCGCAAGTGAACCTCTGCCTAACATGAAAGGACAGGCAGGGTCCCTGTACAGAGTCGAGGGAGGAGGTATAGCGACAGGTGATGCATCTTCTGCGTTTGCAGGGGAAGGTACCTGGGGAGAGGGTGGTTTGGGTGGGAAGGGATGAGTTAACCAGGGGGAACAGTCTCTGCGGAAGGCGGAAAGGGGTGGAGTTCGGAAAACGTGGCTAGTGGTGGGATCCCGTTAAAGGTGGCGGAAACTTCAGAGGATTTTGTGTTGTAAGCGACAGCAAGGACTAGGTGGACTCTGTCTCTGTTACGATGAGGGAGAGCAAGGGCAGGGCTGTGGGGTACCGAGGCGACACAATTGAGGGCCTCATCTATGATGGGAGAGGAGAACCCCCATTCCCTAAAGAATGGAACACCTCATCTTGGGCACAGATGCGGCGTGGACAGAGGAATTGTGAGAAGGGGAGAGAGTCTTTGCAGGAAGCAGGGTGGGAAGAAGTGTAGTCAAGATAGTTGTGGGTGTCAGTGGGTTTGTAATAGACGTCAGTCAATCGTCTATTTCCTGTGATGGAGACAAATCGAGAAAGGGGAGGGAGATGGTCCAAGTAAATTTGAGTGCAGGATGAAAATTGGTGGTGAAGTTGAAGTCCATTAAATGAAATAAATTATATATTTAAAACCAGAAGAATGTATTTAAAATCAGAAATACAGCATTAGCTCCCCCAATACATTCTCTGGTCATTTCCTCATTTAATTTCATATATTTGTCAGATATTAGTGAACAATCAATGATATAGAAACATTTTTATTGCATACCTAAAATTAAAAAAACTAAAATACAATAATATGACAACTTCTGTTGCAAAAACGATGTAATTGTAGTGGAGAGGGGAATAGAGAATTGCAATATATTGAGAGGAATAGATAAAATCAGATGGCAGAGGTTGAAGACACCATGTGAGGGGTTTATCCAAAGTGTGGTTGCAATCTGGACACACTGCCTGTGAAAATGGACGTGGGGTATTTGCTTGTGATTTTCAAAGATGTCTGGAGAATTAATTTTGAGTTAAAAAAGGAAGTGTTGTCGTAGCAGGCAGCATCTCTGGAGGACATAGTTTGGTGATGTTCACTTGGGTCTCTTTCTTCAGACTTGGGTCTCTTCTTCAGACATGGGACTTAGACTGCCTTCAAAGGACTTCAGAGTCTGGACTTGATCCTGTCTGTGACCTGAGAATGTTAAGTGTTGATATGGGGTGACAGAGAGAACCAGTCTGCTGAGTTCAATATTTAGGAAGACTTCTGTATTTCAGAACTGAAAGCCGAAATGGAGAAAGGCAAGTTAGTGCAGGAATTGAGAGTTGGTGGCCAGCTACAGAAAATGTTGCACATGGTTAGAATAACAGGAATGCCAAGAACCACATTTAGAGGAAGTATTTGTGTAATAAAACAAATACTCTCTTTATTCCTGTTTGCTATTCTTGATGTGGCCTTTGTTTTCTCTATCAAATCTAAAGGGTGTAGAGTTGACCAGGTATTGTTATGGTGAATGGCAGATTTATCCATCCACTGTCAGTTCTGGTTTGACCATAAAGAACCCTTGTAAACTGTAGTCGTATTCTAAAACATCAGTTATTGTGGAATGCAAATATAACTGGTATTTTTTTTCTGGTCCTTTTTATTAATGTCACTATTGTGACTTAAAACTTGCTTTATAATAGCTGCATTTACAGCAGTGCATTAACTATTGTTTTGATTTGTTTTGATAAATTGGAAGTTAAAAGACTCATTTAATAAAAATCTCATCGATAATGGGCTACTCTTCCCTGTAGAGAAGCAAAGTTTCCCGACTTAGTGAAGTTTCTATTTCGTAGCCTCAAGCATGCACCAAGCAGTTTAGATTTACAGCGTGGAAACAGGCCCTTCGGCCCTCCGAGTCCGCTCCGACCAGCGATCCCCACATATTAACACTATCCTACACACGGGACAATTTTTATATTTACAGAGCCAATTTACCTACATACCTGTATGTCTTTAGAGTGTGGGAGGAAACCAAAGATCTCGGAGAAAACCCATGCAAGTCACAGGGCGACTGTACAGATGTACAGACAGCACCCGTAGTCGGGATCGAACCTGGGTCTCCAGCGCTGTAAGGCAGCAACTTTACCGCTGCGCCGAAGTGCCGCCAAACAGTTGGCCTGAAATTTTGGGGAATGCAGCAGGATGAACTTGGAGCCTTCCACTTACTTATGCAGATGAACAGGCCATAGAAATATAATTCATTGTCTGAGAATTCCAAATTACACCACAAGATAGGAATTGTGGTTTCCCTTTACTGGACTATCTGGAACTCAGAATAAGGGGTCATGAAGGATGGAGATGAGAAGACATTTTTTTTTTTTTAACCCAGATGTCTTTTTGTAATTCTATATCCAAAAGAACAGTGAAGTTTCATTTGTTCACTTTATTTTAGGCAGATTGATAGATTTTTAGATACTAAGGGATATATTTGTGGTTGATGCAGGGATGTGGCATGAGGTAAAATGTCAGCCATGGTCATAATGAATGGCAGAGCAGGTTTTTCCTGCTTTTGCTTATTATTCAGAGCAGGTATAAGGGACTGAGCAGGCTTTTCCAGCTTGTGTTTATTATTTGGATTCATAACTAATTTATTTTGAAAGCTATGTTGGCAACTAATTTGAGCACAGCAATACCCCACAAAATTGGAAACTGAATATTTTTTTAATGTAGTGTTTCAAAGAATACTTTTGGTGAGAATGTTGAAATCTTGGTTTTCTTGGAATATTAGTGCGCATTAAATATTTTGTTCCCTTCGGAGCAGTTATTATCCCATGAGAATGCTCATTGAAGAGGCATACAGAATATAAAGGGGCTATCCCACTGCGGTGACCTAATTGGCGAGTTTAGAAGAGTTTAGGAGAGTTTGAAAAAGTGTCATGTTGAAGACCTCCTTCGACTATGTGGAAGACCGCCTTCGACCTCCTTCGACTATGTTGAAGACTAGCTTCGACTAGCTTCGGGAAAATTGGACACCGAAAAGTGGAGAGTGAAGACGACCTCCTTCGATCTCCTTTAACCTCCTTTCGACTATGTTGAAGACTATCTACAACTACCTTTGACTACCTTACATTAACTTTGACTACCCTCGATTACCGACGAACAACATGCCGACCTCCTACGACCTACCTCGACTAAACCTACGAGTCGAGGGCAAACTCTTCTGAACTCGCAGATTAGGTCGCTGCGGTGGGACAGCCAATTTATTACGCCACCTTCTAATTGCCCTGTGACATTCTCCACATACACATATCATGCATGAATATAAAATATACTGAATGATTGAAGCTTTATTCAAATAATGCCAGAGTGGTGCAGTGTGTCATACTGCAGTCTCGCAAGTCCAATGACCTTGGTTTTATCCTGACCTCTGGTTCCGCCCTTATGGCAATGGTGTGTCTCTCCCAATGACTGCGGATTTCTCCTGAATGCTCAATTTCCTCTCATTTGTAAATTCTGTCAGTTTGAAAAATGCTATGAAACCAGGACCTAATACCAACTCCAACAACAAGAAATGTCACAGTAGGGAGAGCAAAATATAGCAGACATGCTGTTAAAACACTCAACAGTATTTGCTGAACCAGGAAGTTACATGTGCATAAAATATCTGCACATGGTTGAGTTATTCTGCAGATAGATTGTTCCTGTTTTTCTTTTATTTTCTCATCTGCCTTGTCCTTATACCTTATTTGCACAAGATTAGTCTGCTAAACGTAGCAATTCCTATTGAAGTTACATTTCATTAGCAGAGGTACCTCTTGACATCCTCTGGGTAAACAACCCTTTTAGTATGTTTAAGCAAAGGGGCATCATTGGAATGCCCTTGTTGATCCTGGCCAGATTGGAGAGGCTAGGACTTTAAAATTGAGTAAAGGCTTCAGCGCTGCTGGGATATTTGGTGCATTTGAAAGTGCTCTCTGTGGAACTGGGACAAGCTGCAGAGTGGTGCCAGTTTGTCTAGAGCCTAGTTCCAAGCTGCAGTAAGGGAATGGGAACTTCTGCAGACCCTGTCAATGTGGTGCAAAATGCATAGAATGGATTGGATGAATGCAAACCAGACATACACCTTGTAAATAATTGTAAATAAAGTTGCAAAGCTTTACTTCACTGAATGTTGATTGGATGCAGTATTGAGCCTTGTCTGGTTTTCTTGCAGATCAGGGTAAATGTTGCGATGTTTACTTCCTCCGAGAAGCCCTGTTTGAATACAATGTATTAGCCACTGTATTATTGGGTTGTATGGGGTTAATCAATATCTGTGATTGGATTGTAAAGCGACCACCCCCTTGTGGTTCGGCCCCTCAAGGTCCGGGGACCTATAAAAATCCGCTGCCACGAGGTCCTGCATCGATCTTCTTGGAGAGCGCTTGGGACTGTGTGACCTTCTGGAGTGTCTGTTTGAGCGAGGCCTAGAGCGCTTGATCAGGCAGATATGAGGATCGAACCTGTGGTGGTTAGGTATGGTGATTGAATTATAATTGTGTTTTGTCAAAATAACGATTAGTTGTGCGTGCTTGATTCAGTGGTTTTTGACTGAAACTAGACGGGGGGGGGGGGGGGGAAGCTTAGAACGAGCTATCTACACCCTCCTTGTTGGAGATTTGCCATCCAGGCCATTGGATAAAAAGCAGAGCTGCCAATTCTCACGCATTGAGCGTGTGATTCACGCATTTTGTCCAATTCCCACGCTGATCACAGAATTTCTCACGCTCTGTCGTGAGAAATTCTGTGATCAACGAGAATTTCAAAACTAATATCAATTGCTTGTGTGCGCGTCTGTTGACAAGACAGCAGCATTCTTATTCTCTGTTATTCTCCCTTGACCAAACCGTCACACACCTCCAAACCATGTCCCCATGCAAACTTACATTGAAATACAGGAATCGGGCAGCGAATGAGTGTCACCCAGCGCAGCAAGTAATGCCATGTCCTGCTCCCAGCGGCAGTCGGAATTTAATGATGTGTGGGAAGCGGCTGACATGAGCGAGGCTGGCGAGCGGCAGATGTGGATGGGGAGCCGGGGCTGGCGAGTGTTTGCGGGGCTGGCGAGTCGCTTGCTGCAGCTCCGGCCATGGAGCAGCCTCAGTGCAAGAGACCCGGGCCGTTGGAGACGTCGGAAGCGTTGCGCCGCTGCCTTTAGAGTCTCTGCGTCAAATTTGGCCTGGTGACCGGCATGGGCCAGGCTGCGGCTCGGTGCATCCTGGAGGACAACCAGTGGCTGCTGGAAGTAGGTACCAAGCACTGGGTAGAAGTGGTGGAAGATAGTGGGCTTCAAATGGGGGTGGTTTAAGAAAGCTTCCTGCTTGCCTGCTAGATTTTCACTTACTGTAACTGTAGGAAACATGTTCCCGATGTTGGGGGAGTTCAGAACCAGGGGTCACAGTTTATGAATAAGGGATAGGCCATTTAGGACTGAGATGAGGACTATCTTTCTTCACCCAGAGAGTTGTGAATCTGTGGAATTCTCTGCCACAGAAGGTAGAGGAGGCTAATTCACTGGATATTTTCAAGAGAGAGTTACATTTAGCTCTTGGGGCTAGTGAAATCAATGGACATGGGGAACAAACAGAAAAGAGGTACTGATTTTAGATGAACAGCCATGATCATATTGAATGGCAGTGTTGGCTTGCCAGATAATACAATTTCAGATGCAGGGCCACACACAGGAATTGACTCAAAATACAGAGAGCCGAACTAACGTAAAGTTAGTTAGCTGCACCAACTTGTGCCATGTTGCATTATTAATCTAACGGCGAATATATTTATATATATATAGTAAATAAGGGAGACAGATTTGGGTTTAGATTTATTATTATTACATGTATTGAGGTACATGGAATAAATTTTGCATGCTATCCAAACAGATGAGATAAACCATATAAAAATAGAATTGACAAACTCAAGTACAATAGATAGAGCAAAGGGGAAGATACAGAGTGCAAAATATATCTCTCAGCATTGTCGCGAATCTGTTCCGTAGATAAAGTCTCATGTCCACAATGGGTTAGAGGTGGACTGGACAGTACCATAGCTTTTGGAAGGATCATTCAGAAGACTGATAACAGAGCTGGAGAAGCTGTTCCTGAGTCTGATGGTGTTCGGTTTCAAGCTTTTGTACCTTCTGCTGGATGGGAGCAGGGAGTAGAGGAATGGTTGGCTGGGACAATTCTTTGATTATGTTGGATGCATTTCTGAGGCAACGTGAAGCATAGATGGTCAATGGTGCAAAGTCTGGTCTGTGTGATGGACTGGGCTACATCTACATCTCTACAATCTCTTGCGGTCTTGAGCAGAGATGTTCCCAAACCAAGTTATGATGCAATCCGACAGTATGTTTTCTGTGGTGCAGCTGAAGGAGTTGGAGACATGCTGATTCTCCTCAGTCTGCTAAGGACGTAGAGGCACTGGTGGGCCGCCTTGGCTGTCATGTCAATGTCATCGGTCCACAGTAGATCGTTGGTAATGTTAAAGCCCAGGAACCTCAAGCTCTCAACTATTTCCACTTTGTCACTATTGATGCTGATTGGGGCATGCACTCCACCATGCTCCCTGAAGTCAATAACTCGGTCCTTTGTATTGCTGACATTGGGGGAGAGGTTATTGTCCTGACACTATGTTCCTCTCGCCTGACTGTCTGAAGATGGACCTCGACCCAAAACGTCACCTTCCTGTAACTCTCATCATTGCTTGTGATCTGGCATATTATAGTGGATATAATCTGCAAGCTTGTATAGAATGTTCGAGCTGAATTTGGCTGCACAGTTGTGAGTATAGTAGGGGCTGAGAATGCATCCTTGCGGGACACCGGTGATGAGAATTATTGTGGAGAACGTGCTCTCAGCTATCCTTACTGATTGTGGTCTGTGGGTCAGGAAGTCGTGGATCCAGTGACGGAGGGGGTGCTAACTCCTAGGCCCAGGAGTTTGGAGAAGACCGTAGATGGGATTATAATGTTTAAAGTGGCTCTATAGTCGATAAATAGAAGTCTGATGTCGGAACCCTTCTTGGCATGGTGTTCCTGCGATGAGTTTAGGACCAGGGAGATGGCATCTGCGTTGGTCCTGTATTGATGGTAAGCAAGCTGCAGTGGATCAAGGCTGGCTGAGAGGCTGGCGTTAATGTGTGCCATCACCAGTCTTTCAAAGCACTTCATGATCGTAGATGTCAGAGCCATGGGACGGTAGTCATTAAGACACGCTACCTCACCATTCTTTGCACTGGGATGATAGTGGTCATCTAGAACCTCAGAATGGAGTAGTGAGAGGTTAAAGATTCATGTAAGTATTCTGACAGTTAGTCCACACAGGTCCTGAGGACACGGAAATGGACTCCCTCCTGGCCAGTTGCCTTCTGCGGATGCAATCTTAAGAAAGCAAATCCCGTGTCTGCTATAGTAGCCATAGGTACTGGTTGGGCAGGTGACTTTCCTCCACCGACCTTTTGTTTAAAGTGGGCATTCAATGCATTGAGTTCATCGGGGAGAGATCACTGATCTGGACTCTAGCTTGGTCTGGTCCCTCTTTGCATCCTTAATGGCTCTGTAAAAGTTGTAGAGATGTTTATTTTACAGCTTGGGATCATTTGACTTGAACACTGCAGATTTGGACATCACCAAAGAGTGGACATTGCAGTTTGACCATGGTTTCCGGTTGTGGCACACGGACATTGTCATCTTTGGCATGCAGTCCTCTTCGCACCTTCTGATGAAGTCTGTGACAGCAGTGATATATTCATCTAGATGAGCTGCAGAGCCCTTGAGTATGGACCAGTCCACTTGTGAAGGATCTCATCTGTTTCCTCGGACCAGCACTGCATGATTTTCTGCACTGGATCCTCCCCTTTCTGTTTCTTCCTGTAAGCAGAGAGTACAAACACAGCTAGGTAATCAGATTTATCAAAAGTGCAGTGTGAGAATGGAGCTGCATGCTTTTGTGATGGGTGTGTAGTTACGGGTGTTTGGACCTCTAGTTGGGCAGGAGGTTCTCAAGAATGGCACATATTGAGATCAGGTTCTTATTAATCTCATTTGTCTACCTTCGATTTTCCAGCATCTGCAGTTCCTTCTTAAACATCTCATTAATCGCACGTCCTTTATTGATGCCTATTAGCGGAACACATAATAATTTGATATTGAGTATTTCTATGATCTGTGGTAGTCCTGACAGGATTTTTTTGATAACACTGAATCAGAAAGTCAGTAAAAATGCTAAATAGCATTCTGTACTGTTGTCTGGATGTGTAGCAAAGTGACTTTGAGTGCATTTTAATCTCCCATCTGACCTCACGTAATACTTTTTAAAAATCTATTTAAATAAATGGTGAGAAATATGCAGATGTACAAAATCTGTGCTGTGCTTAATCCTATAATTTTCCAGTTGTATTAGGCTAATTTGTACCGAATTTTAATTTGTACACCTATCAATCTGAATTGTGTACATCTTGTTGGCTATAGAATTAATCTAAAAGCTGTCTTGCCTTAATGGACTTAATATGTTCAATAGATAAAGTCTAATGCTCACAATGGGTGGATCCATAAGAACCCAGAGATCATAAAATGTGAATTGGCACTTCAATATAAACATTTAATAGAATCAGAAAATGTTTACACTATGACAGGAGGACATTGTGTTTATAACAAGTTGATATAAAACCAATCAATCTTGCTCCTACCATGCCCTGTAGATTTTTTCTTTCCTAATGCTTATCCAACTGGCTTTTGTCCACAACTATTGAATCTGTCTTCACTACTAACTTGCATGCTGCATATCCATCTCTGGCCTCCTTTATATATTTTTCCAGTCACTGCCAATAGAAGTGCTTTTCTCTGGATATCTGTTTATTTTGCAATTTATAGGAGGAGGTAATTCAGCCCATTGAGTGTGCGAGGCGTCAGAGCAAATAAATTAATACAATTTCCTGGTAACATATTCTCTCATGCCCATGACCACCATCCGGATTCTTCTACTTGCCTCCTATAGGAAGGGAATCACATTATCCAGATGACCTACCAACCGGCCGCCTTTGAGATGTGGGAAGAAACTGGGCATGCAGGAGAAACCATGTAAGGGCAGGGAGAAAGTGAAACTCTACATGGACAGCATGTGAGATCACGATTGAACCCACATTGCTAGAACTGTGAGGCAGCAGCATTTTATTTTTGCTGTGCCATTTACAATCTAGCAATTAGCAAATGTTTGGAAGTGCTCAATGTTCAAGGTCAGGCAGTATCTCTAGAAAGCATGGATAGGTGACGCATCGGGTCGAGACCCTTCTTCAGACCTGATCAAAATTGCCACATATCCATATTCTCCAGTGAAGCTGTCTGACCTGCTGAGTTACTCTGGCACTTTGTAAGCTTTGGGTTTTAACCAGCATCTACAGTTCTATGTTTCTTCGTTTCACTACCCGTAAGCTTCTCCTTTTATAAATCATGCAATCCCATGTGTTGAAAATCGGCAATCATTTTCTCCCAAATTTCCCACCGTGTTTCAGCAGTTTAAAAATGTCATCTAATTTAGGAAGGGTAATGTAATATTAGGTGAATTGCCTTTTTTAAACATTTTCTTTTTTAAATTTTATTTATTAGAAGTAATGTACATTACAATGATATAAGCCAAAAATAACATAATACATTTCCTGTCCCACTTCTTATTTTAAACTTTAAGAAGAAGAAGAATAGAGAAAGTTAGATAAGATAGTAAGTGCGTGAGAGAATGATCAGGAAGAACCCGTAGAATCGTAAAACACAAGAAAGAATAAAAAAGAAAACCATAGGAAAAGAAAGAGAAAAATAGAAGACAGAAAATATAAGGAAGTAAAATAAGAGATAAAAGGGCTGTACCTACTTTGTATCGTTACACACCCCTCACCAGTTCCTGATACCATTTATTTTCAAAGTTGTGTTGCACCCTATGCTTGGAATAAGTCAATAAATGGAGACCAAATCTTTTGGAAATGGTCTGATTTGCCTGCTAGGAGGAATCTCATATCTTCGAGGTGTAACATTTCGGACATATTTGAAATCCACATTTTTATCATTGGTGTGGGAGCATTTTTCCAGAATTTAAGTATAAGTTTTTTTGCCATTATTAAGCCATAATTAAGGAAGCTCTTTTGGAACGAAGTCAGCTCAAAGCTGGCTTCCATTGTTCCAAAAATAATCAATTCTGCATTCGGTTTCAGTTTTATATTGAATTATTTTGTAAAAATTTCAAAGATTTAATTCCAGATATTTTGGATTTTTATGCAAAAAAAACAAAGGAATGCGCTATGGTTGCTTCTTGGGATAGACATTTATCACAAATTGGGGAGACATTTGGAAAACATTTACTTATTTTAGTTTTTGAATAATATAGTCTGTGTAAGGTTTTAAATTGGATTAGAATATGTCTTGCATTGATCGAGCATTTGTGCATATATAGCAAGTGTTTATCCCAACTCTCTTTCGAGGTTTTTACAGCTAGTTCTTGTTCCCAATCTCTTCTAATTTTATCGGATGATGGTATTTCTATATTTAGGATAATATTATACAAGTATGATATTAAATTAGTTGAGTCTGCCTTTATATTCATTGCTTCGCCTTTTTTAATGGTTCTTTTCATGAGTTTCTTTCTTTTGTTGGCATTTAGTCTTACTGACTGCTTTCTTTATTCAGTGAATGTTGTTTGTCACAAGGAATATCACAGCTGAGCTTAATAGTTAGTGTTGGCCAATTTAAGCGTGGCCATGAGTAACTGAAATAAAAAAATGGTGGGGGGGGTTGAAATATTCAGCCTGTCAGACAGCATTCAGTGGAGAGAAAATAAGTTAATGTTTCAGGTCAATGACCCCTCAGAACTGGAAAATAAGTATTTGGAAGTTAGGCATTGACCTTTCTCAACTGATTGCCACTGTTTAATTAAACACAGGTTCAAACACTGGACTTTTCATCTGCCTGCTTGTTGTTTAGTGGATGGATTGGCAACATTGGAGTTGCTGACAAATACTTTCAATCTTGCATATAGCTGCATTTGTAATATTCAATCTGTTACCATGTTTACTTCCAATTTTCAAAAAGTATGTTTTACTGGTGGTTTACACTGCAGTGGCTATGTGATTTATAAGTATTGTACATTGGTTTATGTTCCATTTGTGTGATAACTTACAGGCTTCAAGTAAAGATCCCGTCTAGGTTTAGGGCTTTACTATGTCTAATGTCTAATTCTGAAGGCCGGCTGGTGTTGTTGCCTTGTTAATTGATAAATTAATTTATCCGCTTATACAGACTGGCAATTGATGCTGTATATATTGAGAGCAAATTTCTGTTAAATTTGGTCATTTATTCTGCCGAATGGTCTGAAGAAACTTTAGTAAAACCACAGTCAGGGAAGGAAGTTGTGAATTATCTGGCCAACTGAATGAACTTTGATCAGATCCACCAAATGACTGACTGATGTCAATAATGCAGGACAAAGTGAGTGCAAATCTGAGTTATTTTTTATGTTCCACCTATTTTTTCTGTTCTAGTGGGTGTAGTGTCATGATCATTTTATAATTAATTGCATCTTATTTCAAAATATTTCAAACAGAATTACAATTTTGAGTTTTTAAATTTTTAAACTTTGAAAATGTGCTAAATTTTGGGGCTACTCCTGTAACAAATACTAGAATATGGAAACTTGAAAGCTAGTGGGATATTGTATCTCATCTGTCTACGGAATCAGTCTTTTGTATTAATAATTTTTCACAGAGTTGACTCTTAGTCTAATTCCCACTGGCACAGTTTTTTTTGTGATTTTTGATGCCAAAAAATAGATATTTAAAACATGTTAAAACTCATGTTTTTGCCCACAGTTAACTCTATATTTAAGTTTTTTAATTGAAGTATGATTTAGCATCCCTTATTTTGTTGTACATGAATGGATTTTACATGCATTTAAGTGTATCCACTAGTTTTATGTGATGTCAACTGGAGTATCTCGTTTTCTGTATCGTGTTTATGATACATTAAAATTGTTAATGTTGCCCTGGAGATTAATTATCACGATAGCCAAAACAACCTCTCAAAGAACTAAATTTGATCTGTTGACCACTTTTATATATGCACATAAATCTTTCTGGGTGGGTATTCACAATTGTAAAATTTGACAATAGCAATAATTTGTAGATTTGAGGTTGACCAAACATGTGACTCTTGAGGTCACTGTAGCTGCAGATTTTCTAAATTGAATATTTATTAATGGTTGAATTAATGACGTACTACCTAAATTATACCCAGCAGTGTTATTATTTCCCAGCTAACACGGGGATGACCAGGTTTTATTTTATTTTAGATACCGTATTTCCCGGCAATGAAGACGCACCTGCGTCGAAGACGCACCCCCATTTTGAGTTGCTAAATTTTGAAAAAAAGGCTGGTGGGACAGGATCAAGGGTTTGGTTTTAGTCCAGGGGTTGGCAACCTTTTTTACATAGGGGCCAGGACCCATGTTTGTGAGCGGATGGCGATCTACAGATTCCAGATGGCCTGCGTGCCCCGGGACTGGCTGCTGTTCCCAGCTCCCTCGCGACTCGGGACTAGCTGCTGTTCCCAGGTCTCCAGTGAGCCACGGGTCTCTTTCAGAATGGCAGTTAGTGACTAGTGTGGTGCCGGGACTGCAGTTACCTTTTGTTATGTGATGGTGGTTTCGGTGGCAAATTTTGAAATGAATGTTCAACGAGCAAACTTTTTGAACTGATATAAAAAAATATTGAATGTGCTTTGATGGGTAGGTAGAACTAGGAGTGAATAAAATGGGTTTTTATGATGACCCTTAAATTTCTTTGTAAACCATTTGTGCATGTCAGCGCAAGTCAATGTACTACCCAAATTTTGTAGTCAGCGGCAAATGAGGAAGTCCAGCTAGTCATTAACAAACACGGAAAAGATTAGTTAAGACTAATGTGGATCCCTTGAAGACAGAAACAGGTATTATGGGGAACAAGGAAATGGCAGACGAGTTGAACAGGTACTTTGGTTCTGTCTTCATTAAGGAAGACACAAACAATCTCCCATATGTACGAGGGGACAGAGGATCTAGGGTGACGGAGGAACTGCAGAAAATTCACATTAGTCAGGAAATGGTGTAGGGTGGACTGATGGGACTGAAAGCTGGTAAATCCCCAGGGCCTGATGGTCTGCATCCCAAGGTACTCAAGGAGGTGGCTCTAGAAATCGTGGATGCATAGGTGATCATTTTCCAATGTTTTATAGATACTGGATCAGTTCCTGTGAATTGGAGAGCAGAGAATGTTATCCCACTTTTTAAGAAAGGAGGGAGAGAGAAAACAGGGAATCGTAGACCAGTTAGCCTGGACATCGGTGGTGGGGAAGATGCTGGAGTCAAATTATTAAAGATGTAATAGCGGCACATTTGGATAGCAGTAACAGGATCGGTCCAAGTCAGCATGGATTTAAGAAGGGGAAATCTTGCTTGTCTAATCTTCTGGAGTTTTTTGAGGATGTAACAAGTAAAATGGATATGGGAGAGCCAGTGGATGTAGTGCACCTGGAGTTTCAAAACGCTTTTGATAAGGTCCCACACAGGAGATTAGTGAGCAAAATTATAGCACATGGTATTGGGGGTAGGGTATTGACATGATTAGAAAATTAGTTGGCAGACAGGAAACAAAGAGTAGGGATAAACGGGTCCCTTTCAGAATGGCAGGCAGTGACTAGTGAGTGGTGTGGCGCAAGGTGCTGGGACTGCAGTTATTTACAACATATATTGGTTATTTAGATGAAGGACTTAAAAGGAAATTTAGAACTGAGATGAAGAAAAACATTTTCACCCAGAGAGTTGTGAATTTGTGGAATTCTCTGCCTCAGAAAGCAGTGGAGGCCGATTCACCGGATGCATTCATAAGAGAGTTATATAGAGCCAGCGGATTCAAGGGATATGGTGAGAAGACAGGAACAGGGTTCTAATTGTGGATAATCAGCCATGATCACATTGAATGGCGGTGCTGGCGCCAATGGCCAAATGGCCTTCTGCACCTATTTTCTATGTATTTATGTAACACTTACCCACAGCGTTTCAAGGAGCTCTGCAGAGAAACAATCAGGGCAGCAAACCACTGGGTTTGGGGATCTTGATATGGGAACTGCAAATAGAGTGTGCACTTGCGTATCTCCTAAGTCAATCAGATTGTGGAATGTTTACTGAGAAGAGGCGGAGTCTTAACCAAGAAATGTCCGGAGAGCCATCCTCTGACATGTCCAGTGCGTTTTCTCCTTTCAGATGTACTGTTGCACCTGTTGGTGTTTCCATTTGTCAAATTTTCATAATTCAATGCATTTTGTTGTTGATCCAGCAAGTGCTGGAATATTTTGAGTTAATGCAACCACGAATCACTAACAGAAAGTGAAAGGAAATTTCTTGCGTCAGAAAAAAGTTGTTTGGCAGTGATTAAGAATTGACAACATTTAGATGAACAGTTAATCTTTCCTGGGTGTTGGGTAAGTCCAGCTTCACTGCATTTTTGTATGTTTGACAGCAAAGTGTTTGGTTGTGTTATGGTTGCATTAAAGCCCCTGGAGGATAGCTCCTCCTCTTGGACTCCAACTTCCTGATTTCTCTAAATGCCTCTTAAACATTTATATTATGTTTATTTCCATTGCCACTCATGACAGCATGTTCCAGGCACCTTTCTCTATCTGTGTTAACAGAACGCTTTGCAACTTACCTTTTAAATGTTTTTGCTTCTCACCTTAAACTTGCCCCTCTAGTACATGATGTTTCCAGCTATTTCCACTTGTAGGATTGTGAGGGAAATTGCTGTCAACAGTGTGATCAGTGGCACTCGCTTGCCAACAATTTTAACTAATGCTCACCCACAGGCTCCATAATACATTGCAGCTTTGGATTAAAGAATGTTATTTCAGTAGTGAATGAGCAGCAGCTCACCACTCATGATTCATATCACCAGGGTGGATGTGAATTAGATGAGCTGGAAACAGAATTGTTTCCCAGACCATCGCGCCAACTGGCAAGGCCACTAGCATAATCATGGACGAGTCTTAACCCGTTCACCCCCTCTTCTCCCCTCTCCCAGCAGGTAAGAGGTACTGAAGTATGAAAATGCATACCTCCAGATTCAGTGACAGTTTATTCCCAGCTGTTATTAGGCAACTGAACCATCCTATCACCAACTAGAGAGCCATCCTTACCATCTACCTTATTGGAGGCCCTCAGACTATCTTTACTTGGACTTTATGTTATGTTATTTTGCTGCTTCAACCATCTTGCCTACATATTAAAGACAGATGTAGGCATGTCTGCAGGCGACTGTGGGATATTTACTTCATCTTGCAATTTTTCATGGCCAGTCCATGTATATTGTAAGCATTTGGCCAGAACGAGACAAAATTCAGACCTGTGCTGATATGTGCCCAGCAGAATTTGAGCCAGAATGCTGGGCAATAGCTTCTCAAAATATTAGCATCACATCCTGAGGGTTATGAACAGAAAACTATTGTGCCTGTGTTGTGATGATATGGTTACAGGAAGTCAGATGCTGGATATTCTTCAGCCAGCGACTCGTCTCCTGACTCGCCTATATCCTTTCACCATCTGTAAGGTACAGTCGATGGTTTACCAGTTAACAGACTGTGTGCTACAATAATAACGGATATGTCAGCATCATCCAGGACTGAGTGGCCATCTCTACTGGCACACTATCCACTCCTCTGTTTGAGTTAGTTGAGTTTATTATTGTCACGCGTTTCGAAGAACAGTGTAAAGCTTTTCATTGCATGCTATCCGGTCAAAGAAGACTATGTGATTAGAATCGCGCCGTCTACAGTATAGATAAAGGGTACAACATTTAGTGCAAGATAAAGTCCCATTAAAGATAGTTCAAAGGTCTCCAGTGAGGTTGATGGAAGGTCAGAACCACACTCAAGCTGGTGAAGGGACAGTTCAGTTGCCTGATAACAGCTGGGAAGAAACTCTCCCTGAATCTGGAGATATGCGTTTTCACACTTCTGTACCGCCTGCCTAATGGGAGAGTGCAGAAGAGGTGTGGCCGAGGTAAAACTGTCCCTTGATTATGCAATTGGCCTTGTCGAGGTAGTGTGAAGTGTAGATTGAGTCGTTGGAAAGGCGGTTGATTTGGGTGATGGTCTGGGCTCTGTCTACAACTCTGCAATTTCATGTTATGATCCATCCGGATAAAATGCTTTCTAAGGAAGTAGAGGCGTTGGTGTGCTTTCTTGGCCATGGCTTTGATGTGGCTGGTCCAGGACAAATTGCTGGTAATGTTTATTCCTCGTACTTGAAGATTTCAACCATCTCCACTTCGGTGACATAAATATATAACAGGGTACGTGTACTGCTTCACTTCCGGAAGTCAAGCGCAATCTTCTTTGTCTTGCTGATATTGGAGGGAGATGTTATCTTGGCACCGGGTTGTGACATTTACAATCTCCATCCTTTACACAATCTTGTCATTATTTAATATCCAGCCCATTATAGTGGTGTCATCTGTGAACTTATAAATCAAGATTGTTTGATATTTGGCTGCATAGTCATGAGTGTACAAGGAGTAGGGGACTGAAAACCCATCCTTATGGGGCACCAGTTGAGGATTATCGTAGAAGATAATTTGTTACCTATCCTCTCTGATTATGGTTTGTTGGTTGGGAAGTCATGGATCTATCTGTAGATGGGAGTGCTGACTCCAGGTTCCATGAGTTTGGAGATGATAATTAATTTCCTCTATGATGAATTGGAAAATAGACTATTGAGACATCTTGTATAGAGTAGATCCTTGTTATAACAGACCACGGTGGGGGGGGGGGGGGGGGGAAGGGATGGGGGGAAGGGAAGCGATGGTGTCCACTATTGCCTATTGTCCACTATAACCAAGTAAAGGGGGGTAAGTGTTAGCTATTTTAACCCAAGGCCGGGTGGGAAGAAGCACTCAGCGGGGGGGGGGGGGGGGGGGGGGGGGGGGGGGGGGGGGGGGGGGTTATACTGTGGGGAATTCACAGGGCGGGGAGCTGCAGAGCCCTGGCTCCACACATGGTACAGCAGATGCTCATGCCACCTTCATTCTCTCTGCTCCCGCAACTGTGAGCACGTCATGTGGCACCAGGTTATCGGTAACCTGGTAGTAGCAGGGGCAGAGCAAAGGAAGCCTCACGCTGTTATCAGGTGACCGAGGCATGTGTTGATAGGGTGACACAGGTGCGTCTCCTGCCCCCCCCCCCCCCCCCCCCCCCCCCCGACCTCGCTTTATTGCAGCGCTGCAAACCCCTGCCCAATGCAACGCTTTTCAAGAATGTTTTACTGCTCGCACTCTCCCTTCAGCCAACTTACCGCTGCACAACACTGCACTATGCACTGTCCAGCAATCGCCACCATGAAGGGATGCTTCGGTCCTTTATAACGAAAATTAATTATAAATAAATCCGTAATAACGAGGGTAGACTGTATCTGATTGTTCCACATCATAGCCTTACTAGCAACATAGATTGTGAGATACTGGAATAATGTCTGCACAGCCAATCAAATATTAAATGAACATTGAATAAGTCAGTAGGATTAATGCAAGTACAATCCAATTTAATTTAAAAAGTTATATTTTATTGTCATTTTTATGGAATGTTTCACATTCTGGAATTAATTTTGAAATTTCTTTTCGGGTAACTAAAGAAATGAAATTAGTCATTACAGTGACTCCTATATGCGCACTCCCTATCATGTGGCGACTGGTTCCCTGCTTCACCGTTACAATGTATGTTACTACCTCAGTGCTCAGGAGTGAACATGCTCATGAGATCAGGGATAAAATCATTTTAGCCATGCCTAGCTGGCATGCGGGAACCTCGTGTGAATGCCGACCTTCCCAGTGGCTGCACGTTGCTTTTATTAGCAACCCTTGCCATTTGGTGGCAATTCCACAGCAATTAATTGTTCCACATCTCAGTGGTGGAAGTCTGTCTTTGAGGGCTGGTGTTAGACAGACCAGGTTATCAAATGTTGGTACCAGGTCCCTTTCCCCCTATTTTTCATGGCCACTAATGCCTCAGTTACATGATTTTTCAGTAATGTTTCCCTTATGTAACCTGATATTTGACTGCAGGGGCTTTTGCATCATCAGGATAGCAAGACACATTCAACTCCAGAAAAATAATTCTTCTGACGTGATATAAGCACATCTGTCATCATTTTGAATTTCAAAGAAGTGACATGCCCAGCTTGAGCATCCAAGTTTGAAATGACCTGGAAATTTTAAAACCAGTTTTGTGGGATATTAGATTTAACAATGCAGGATTGGGCAGTTCATATAATTTTTTTTTTTTTTAAAGGCATTTCCGTAAACTCGGGCTGCAGTTGATTTCAAAAGCAACAATTTACAGTTGTTTGGCATCCTTTAACACCATATGATGCAACATGGGAGCAATAATGGACCGGTTTTGACCTAAGCACAGTATTAGGACAGTAGTCCCAATTCCTGGTTTAACAAATCTGAAAGGAGTAGAGATGACTGGAGATGCAGGGTATTTTAGAAAGGGAATGGGGAAATGCTGGACTTTAGGGTTTAGATTTATTTATTGAACTGAATGTTTTTGCTACTGTTTATGTAAAAGTACGTTTTTTTCTATTGATCTGCCTTATCTAATTTTATAATTGTTATGTTCTCATTGTTTGGTTTCTAATTCTGTGCGCTATATCTAGAAATTGAGATAATATGTGTGGATTTTCTACCTAGACTCCAACTAGAAGTAATGGAAAACATGATGAAGGATGGCAAAAAGGTAAGAAGTGTAACTCTTATCATATTTTCAAATATGAAAGTAACTTTGAAATCTTTCCAGGGCTGTGGAGTTTTAATGCTTTAATTTTAATGTTTGAAACTCCTGGGAATTCTGTATCACTGAGTTTGTAAGCAAGATGCATTTTCAGACTTGAGTGCCCATATCTAGAAGAAAATTGCTTCAAGCGATCATGGTGAGGTTTAAATCTTGTGACAACAGTCTTGTAAACACACTGTGCAGATTCATACACAAGTGTAATTAATAACAATACAGCATTGAGATTTTATTAAATGGCAGAATTTATCAACAAGACGTGGCTTCATCCCAATTGGCTCTTTTTGAAAATATCTGTTAATAATCACACTGCCCACAGTCCCTTCCTATACCCATACTGATCTTATTGTCCTAACCTCCATTGTCGGAGTGAGACCACATGTAAACTGGAGGAATAGCACATCATATTCTGCTTTGGTAAAAAAGGTTACAATTCTACTTAAAAACTTGCATGGAAGTTATTTGGCAAGTGAAAGCGAAAATCACTTTTGTCGGAGCAAACTCTGCCTCACTAAACTCCGAACATATGACTATTTTATTTTTTACAAAACCTTTGATAAAGTCTTATGTGGAAAAGCTGGGGTCGGTGTGGGCTGGGGTATTGTATATAATAATAAACATAGGTGAAAAGGAATTGTCTGAATGAGGCGAACCAACAGGTACTGGAGAACCAATCTCTGAGCTTGTCCTATTATATGCTGACCTGTTGTGGGTAAGGCATTTTTGTCTTTTGTTTTTTACCTTTCCTTTTCCCTGTCTTGCCAATGTTTTTAAACATTGAAGATTTTAGATACTTATTTTATTTTGGAAAATGTGATTCACATTTAGGCTTTCAGGTCCACAGTAATTTCCACAGTTGCTTAACCTGATTCAACTCAATAATTCAGCATGTGGAAGTAAGTTTCGCAATAGATCACTTGACTTCCAATAACCGTACTGGAAATGCACTACACTGAGACAGGATTAAACTCAAATGTGCCAATGAGTAAACTGGTAGACTGATGATCAGGCTAAGGATGGCAGTTAGTGGCGCTACATTCCAGCATTAAGGCCGTTGAGAAGGAATTGGTGAAAAGGCTAACTCCATAGGGCAGTGTGTCATACCTCCTAACTTTGCTCTGAATTTCTCTGGGTCTGTTTCTAGACCTTTTCTGTATCAACATGCTTTTTCATTTAAAAAGAAATGCTGGAAATGCCCAGAAAGTCAGACACCATCCAAACTGATGACTAGTGAGCTGAAAAGTAGCCCATTTCTGTCTTTGTGTTCTGCTGATGTTGAGTACAGTCTACACTCGTTATTAACAACTTCTTTATAATGGGTTTTGGTTATAGCGGACTGAGTGTCCCCATAGTAATCAGACACCACTGCCTCTTTCAGAATGCATGGTGCAAGTTACACTGCGGGCGGCCATTGAAATTGACAAGCAATGGGTTCGACTGAGACTTGTGCAATGACACTCTATTGAATAATGTAACAAACAGCCTTTACATTTTTTACCTTGCTTACATTTTTAGCTGTTTAAAAAAAACTTTGAAAACAACTTGTTCTTTCACGCAGTGACTGCCCGGTGGTTGGAGTGAATTCCTTACTCGTTTTTAGCGGACAATCGGCAATGACAGACAGCATCCTCCCCCCCCCCCCCCCCCCCGGTCTGTTAAAACGTGCGTTATCTGTACGTCCTGTTTCAGATTTTCATTAACTCCGACATTTTGCTTTTGTTGTTGGTTTAATTGTTGTTTTGATTATGTTGTCCCCCAATGGTGGACTGGTGACACAGCAGAATACATTTGCAAATTTTGTTTGTTTGCAAGTTCTCCAGTAATGCGGCCCGACCTGATGAATTAGTCGAGCACTTTGTGTATTTTATTGCTTTTTGTTTTCTTGGTAACAATGACAAGGCAGTGGTTATAGTCTGATTCCTCATAATCCTGAGAGCATTGAGTGGATCACAAAATGTGCAGGAGCGATGTGTCTCCCCATCTATGAATTACTATATTTATAGAAGTTAGATTGAATCCCAATGAGATCTGGAAACACATAGTCTGTTACAAGTGCAGCTTCATGTCCATTGTGCCACAATGCCCTGCCCCACGTATCACAGTGGACAATGTTTGTGATATCTATATATTCTACTGTTGGCAATATTGTGTTTCTGGGTTTTGTAAATCTGATCATGAAGATGAAAGAAAGGTGTTATGATTCAACGTCTAACTTCTTAGAAATTGCAATATGTTATGGATGCTTGTACAAAAGCAGTACAGTAAAGTTTCTGTACATTTTGCTGTGAAGTGATAATTCCAGTGACGTTCTCTAATATGCCAAACCAGGAATTCATCACGGTGTGGGTACGAGACCCGCAAATTCAGAAGGAAGATTCCTGGTATCCGTTTGTAGATTATGAAATTTGTGTTCATGTAAGTACATTTGATCGTTCAGTAAGTCATTTCTAGAAATATACCTTGGGTTATAAAAGAAACTAAATTCAAAATAGTTATACTTGTGTAATCAGATTACCTCCATACTAAGTTGCTTCAGAGTTGCGTGTTTCAACATGTTATTGCTATTTTATTTACAATTCACATTGATGTTGAGTACTTTCAGAATGATGGCATGACCACCAATGCAATGTAACATCAGCATTATTTGGATGTTGCATTGGTGCACAGCCTTGGATTTTTAAAAAAATATTGGGTAATCCTCTTTTCTGTCTTGGACATTCTCAACTTTGTTAAAAATCCTGAGCCACACATTGCTTCTAATCATTCCCATATACTATTTTACAATGTAGCTCTGCAGAATGGGTAATTAATTTTGCACATTCTATTTGGTGTAGTGGTTTTGGATGGCACTACTACCAGTTCTATGACTGCTAACTCACCACACATATTGCTTCCAAAATTATCTACTCCAAGGTTGGTCAGTAATCTTCCTCTTGTTATTGAGTATTTGGTAATATCTTTATTACTAAAACTCTTCTCTTGTTTGTGTGTGTTTGTGTCATCTGGGCACAATCTGATTAATTCCTATTTTCTTCCAAACATTAGGCCACAGCCTTCCTGTCATTATGCATTCTGCTTACTTTATTCCCATGGAGGTGATAAACATCTTTCCTTTGCATTTCCACAAAGTTATTGATTCTTTTAAAAACAGCCCAAACTCACCAACTTTCGGCAAAAAACCCCCCGAGTGATGTCACAATGCACTCACAAGGCAGGACGGGACACTCCGGCTCTTCACGGGGGTGGGGGGGGGGGCGTGGGGGGTTGCCGCTATGCTGAAATGTTCTGGAAAACCCCCCCTTTGCCTCGCCCAGTCGCAGTCCTCGGGTACTCGAGTCCACGCCCGCCAGCGGTCTCGCTCTGGTCTGGGCCTGGGCTGGAGCCGAACCTGGTGCTGGAGCCGGAGTGAGGGCCGAGCCCGGGGCTTGGAATGGGGTCGTGATCGGAGCCGAGAAATAAGCCGCCGGTGGAACCAAGGACCAGCCTGGGTCCCTGGTCAGGGACGAGCTTGGAGATGAAGTCGGGGCCTGGACTGCAGCCCAAGCAACGGCCGAGCTGACGGCTGCAGTCTACGGCCAGGGCCAACCCGAGTACGAGAACCAGGTCGAGTTCTAGGCCCCGGCGTTGCTCTATGACCTGGGTAGGTGCTGGGGCAGGGAGTAAGGGGAGGAGGAGGAGGGAAATGAGGAGGAGCGAAATGGGGTGGGGTCTCTACCCCCTCTCCCTCTCTTCCCCTCTCCCTCTCTGCCCCATTCCCCCTCCCTCTACCCTCTCTCTACTCCCCTCTACCACTCTACCCCCTGCCCTTCCCTTTCCACCCCCTCCCCTTCCCTCTCTACCCCATCCCCCTCCCTCTCTACCCCCTCCCTCTCTACCCCCTCCCTCTCTATGGGGTGGTGAGTATTGGGACCTATGGGTGAATGGTGCAATATTGCGTTCAGGGACCAGCCCTCCCCTGTGGCATCGTACGTGTGTGTAGGGGAATGGGTTCGAAAGGGTGCCACTTCGTCTTGTATGCTTATTAAAAAAAAATTTCAAGTACATAAAAAATGGCAATTAACATGTATGAAAATGGAAATTTTTTAGCATTCCAACAACTACAACTTAAATACAATCTGAGAAGTAATCAATATTTTAAATATTTTGAAATCCATGATTATTTGAAAAAATATACACAAGAATATCTCCAGACCCATTAAACGAAGCAATGAATATAAAGGCGGACTCAACTAATTCAATACCATACTTGTATATTATCCTAAATATAGAAATACCATCATCCGATAGAATTAGAAGAGATTGGGAACAAGAACTAGCTATAAAAATCTCGAAAGAGAGTTGGGATGAACACTTACTATATATGCACAAATGCTCGATCAATGTGAGACATATTCTAATAAATTTAAAACCTTACACAGACTATACTATTCAAAAACTAAAATAAGTACATTTTTTCCAATGTCTCCCCAATTTGTGATAAATGTCTATCCTAAGAAGCAACTATAGCACATTCCTTTGTTTTTTGCATAAAAATCCAAACATTTTGGAATGAAATCTTTGAAATTCTTCCAAAATTATTCAAAATAAAACTGAAACCAAATGCAGAATTGATTATTTTTGGAACAATAGAAGCTAGCTTTGAGCTGACTTCGTTCCAAAAGTGCTTCCTTAATTATAGCTTAATAATGGCAAAAAAACTTACTTAAATTCTGGAAAAACGCTCCCACACCACGATAAAAATGTGGATTTCATATATGTCCGAAATGTTACACCTCGAAGATATGACATTCCTCCTAGCAGGCAAATCAGACCATTTCCAAAGGATTTGGTCTCCATTTATCGACATTACAAGCATAGGGTGCAACACAACTTTGAAAATAAATGGTTTCAGGAACTGGTGAGGGGTGTGTAAAGATACAAAGTAGGTACAGCCCTTTTATCTTATTTTACATTCTTATATTTTCTGTTTTCTATTTTTCTCTTTCTTTTCCTTTGGTTTTCTTGTTTATTCTTTCTCGTGTTTTACGCTTCTACAGGTTCTTCCTGATCACTCTCTCACACACTTACTATCTTATCTAACTTTCTCTATTCTTCTTCTTCTTAAAGTTTAAAACAAGAAGTGGTACAGGAAAAGGATTGTTATTTTTGGCTTGTATCACTGTAATGTACATTCTAATAAATAAAATAAAAATATAATTAAAAAAAATTAAAAAGGCAGTTAGATTAAATCATGTACTCTGTTTTTCATGAGGCCAGCACATGGTATTTTTCAGGTATCTTTGCTTGATGTGATGTCTGCATGTGCACTATCCTTTTCAGGTTTTGAAAATTTGAGATTTAATGCTGGACAGAAAGAAAAACATTCACGGCAGTATCTAGATTTTGCACAGTGCAGTATTTAACACAATTTTTCATCTATAGCTGGAGAGATTTTTCCCTTGCTATGAGCTGCAGAAATGTGTTCCAATACTCTAGTATTTAAAAAAAAATCTGTTCTTGGCCATGTGTTGTATAACTGACGTTTTAGAATTATTTAAGATGCTAATTCTATTGATATTTCAATGACGAAACATTGAACCATTGGCGATAGTTTTCTACATTTTAAAATGCTAATGGAAATGTTTGATGCATGGGCTAAACACTTTGTTTGCTTGTCCTAATGAAGTGCTTTTTAAATTTTTTGAATCTAGACTAATAGCATGTGTTTTACAAAGAAGACATCTTGTGTCAGAAGACGTTACAAGGAATTTGCTTGGCTTAGGCAACGACTACAAGACAATGCTGTGCTGATGTACGGTTTTATTTTCTACTCTATAACAATCTATCTAGCTTAGCTTTGAATCTTGCACTAATATGAAGATGATTTGTCAATTTACTGGTGCAACTCCCAATAGGTAACCCAAAAGCATTATCCTCCTTTTCCCAACTTTTGCAATGTCCCCTGCCCCAACTCTCTCAAACATGCCTAAGCCATCAGGGGCAATTTGTATGCTCACATTGGTTGATATTGACCAGTTTTAGACTGCGTTCTTTCCACTGAGTCTTAGTCAGTAAATATCATTATCTCTACTTGGCATTTAGTCACAGACTGATCAGAAATAAAAAGTGCTCATTAGTGTTAAAATAGTTAAATCATGAGCATGCACCACAGTTGCAATAGTTTTTATTGTCACATAATATAATTTAAGACTAAGCAATGCATATATTTTTTAATCTTCAGTTTTGTCTTGATTGTGTAATGTATTGGTTGCATGTAACTGGCTATCACAAATATTTCCTATTATTCGGCCTTTCACAATAAAGTTTGTTCTGTATTTTTGAGATCCTCATAAAACCTCCCTTCCCCCCTACCCGATGATCAGATTTTGTAATGTTTTTGAATGTTAAAAACCATTTGATCGGACCTTGAAAACCCTACTATTCTTTTCTTTATAGAAGTTTACCAGAGATTCCTTCTAAAATCACCTTCCTCAGCACCAGTAACGCCAAGGTCTTAGAGCAGCGTCGTCAAGGACTTCAGGAATTCCTAGAAAAGTATGTAAACTTATATTGCCATTGTGGCAATACTTGTGATCCTTGTGCGGTAGAGCTCCTGCCTCACAGCGCCAGAGTCCCAGGTTCGATCCCGACTATGTGTGCTGTCTGTATGGGGTTTGTACGTTCTCCCAATTACCTGCATGGGTTTTCTCCGAGATCTTCGGTTTCCTCCCACACACCTAAGACTTACAGGTTTGTAGGTTAATTGGCTTGGTAAATGTAAAAAAAATGTAACCAGTGGGTATAGGATAGTGTTAATGTGCGGGGATCGCTGGTTGGCGCAGACCCGGGCGCCGAAAGGGCTTGTTTCCGCATTGTGTCTCTAAACTAAACTAAATTAAACTAAGCGATACTTTGAAACTGTTGTGGAGGCCAGGTTTTATCTCGGTTAAGATAACTCTTTTGTCCCATCGTTCAAGAGGGGGGAACTTACTTGGTAAGTAATAGTAATATATATTTTCTGGGTACCTGTTCAGTTCACTATTTCTCTTTTTCCCTCCAAGCACTGATCTTCCACTGCTCAGAATATTTATTGTTGTCTGGTTTATGTGCCTTGGGAGCTTAAATTTATCATTTTACATGTCATTCTGATCTGAAATAGCACAGTGCTAGATGTGGGATTGCCCCATATAAGAACTTGAATGAAGCTACTCAGGCCTCAGAACCAGTCTGGGAAAGTCAGTCTCCTTTTGGCATTCAACCAAATGATGCAACTTAAAAAAGCACACATGGTGGAAATGAAAATAATTACTGGAATGTTTGCAGATTTGTTTCTAGCACCTGGTTTTAATATACCATTTGAATTGAGGGTCTGTATTTTTAAGGAATATATGCTCCTAGATTGTGGTTAATAATTTGAGGTAATTTTTTGCATTGGGCATTCCATATGCACTTTTTTAGTTTAAAAATAATGCCTTAAGCCCTTGATCGCCAATAAATTATTGCGGGCTCAGCTTTGCTATATTCCTGTTTCCTGGATGTCTTAATCTGTCTTTTATTGAATCTCCACTCCCATCATGTGGCTACAGGTTGGTACTGCAGTGAATAAGTGGTTATTGCTCTGGCCTATTAAAGTGATTCCTGCAATTAAGATGGGCTTTTCTTTGTATATTCACCCAGTTTCCTAATATTTAGTCCTGAGGCAGATTCAGCAACAGAAGTAAACTGCTCAAAAATGAAATGTAGGCAAGCAGTTACATATGTGTAAATTATTCTGTTTAAGAAAGAACTGCAGATGCTGGAAAAAATCAAAGTTGGACAAAAACGCTGGAGAAACTCAGCGGGTGAGGCAGCATCTATGGAGCGAAGGAACAGGTGACGTTTCGGGTTGAGATCCAAAACGTCACCTATTCCTTCGCTCCATAGATGCTGCCTCACCCGCTGAGTTTCTCCAGCATTTTTGTACGTACAGTTATTGGTCTTATTTCATAGAAAGATGCATTCGTGTATCCTTTATCCAAATAGTGGCCTGTTGCTACTCTAAAGGCCTGTACGGTTTTACAGGTCTTTAAAATTCACAAATTTTAGCTTTCAGACTTTAGAGATACAGCGTGGAAATGGGCCCTTTGGCCCGTGAGTCCGTGCCAACCACAATCGCTATAATGACCACAAAGTACTCTAGCACTGTTGTAAACACTAGAGACAATTTACATTTTACAGAAGCCAATTGACTCACAAACGTATACGTCTTTGGCGTGTAGGAGGAAACCGGAACACCTGGAGAAAATCGACGGGGTGACTGGGAGAATGTACAAACTCCGTACAGACAGCACCTGTAGTCAGGATCGAACCCAGGTCTCTGCAGTGTAAGGCAGCAGCTCTACCACTGCACCACTGTCCTGCCCTCATTGCCAGATCCAAATAGGTGGGGTGTACTGATGAAATCTGTTTTATTTTCTGGTGCTTTGGATTCGAATGAAACATGGAAATTGCTCACTGCTGCTCCTCATCATCAAGAATTTGTAACCATTTTACCTTAAACTTGTCACTATTTAAACCAATTGTTTCTGGTGCATTCTTGTAATACCTCTGAAGGATCTCTGAGGCCCCAAAATCCCTGCAAATACGCATGGAGTCATGCACGATTGATGCTCAACATTTAATATGTTCAGTTGCTCTGAAATTCCCTGTGTTTTAATAAAGGCACTTTATTCAAATCACTTAATACCTAGAGCAAAATTATGGATTTATTTTAAAGTACGGAGTTATTTGTAGAATTATTTAATTGCACAGCATCTAGCTCAGATGCTGGTTTATTATTGGTTTACAAATTAGTTTTAACAGCTATTTGATTTGGGTGGTGTTTATTCTTCAAAGGCACATCACCCTGCAAGATTTACCCTGCAAGAGCACTGGTTCGTCATTGCACTCTTTGCCCTGAAGTGCTAATGCTCATACCTGTGCACTGCCCCTTGCCACTTCCATAAAATGGCCAGCCACTCAGGCTGTGCAACACTGTGCTGAGGATCTGGTATGAGCCTTTATAGCAATGAAATGGGAATTTTGGTGCTGCTTGCTCAGCATGGATTGAACAGCAGAGTGCAGAGGCTGCATGGAAGGACTGGTGTTGGATAGGCTGGGATGAACAGTTCAACTGATCAGCACTGTGATGCAGAGACTAAGAGCCACCTTAGCTGGCACAGTGAGTGGTTGCTTGGCTGCTTAAATGTGTTGACAGACTGTGCAGACCCCATGGCTCTCTCAGAGCTTCCTGTTGGATGTGATAGAAGCTGTATGGCCTCCTCCTCTCTTTGTTGACTGCATGGCTGTTCCCAACCTAGAGTCTTCTCTGAGGTAACCTTAAAGGTGGTCACTGGCCTTGTACAGTGCACTCCATGATGTTTGGGCAAAGACCCACCATTTATTTATTTGCCTCTGTACTCCACAATTTGAGATTTGTAATAGAAAAAATCACATGTGGTTAAAGTGCACATTGTCAGATTTTATTAAAGGCCATTTTTATACATTTAGGTTTCACCATGTATAAATTATAGCTGTGTTTATATGTAGTCCTCTCATTTCAGGGCACCATAATGTTTGGGACACATGACTTCACAGCTGTTTATAATTTCTCAGGTATGTTTAATTGCCTCCTTAATGCAGGTATCAGAGCTCTCAGCACCTAGTCTTTCCTCCAGTCTTTCCATCATCTTTGGTAACTTTTATTGCTGTTTATCAACACGATGATCAAAGTTGTGCCAATGAAATTCAAAGAAGCCATTATGAGACTGAGAAACAAGAATGAAACTGTTAGAGACATCAGCCAAACCTTAGGCTTACCAAACACAACTGTATGGAACATCATTAAGAATAAAGAGAGCACTGGTGAGCCTACAAATCGCAAAGGCAGACCAAGGAAGTACTCCACAGCTGATGACAGAAGAAATCTCTCTATAATAAAGATAAATTCCCAAACACCTGTCCGACAGATCAGAAACATTCTTCAGGAGTCAGGTGTGGATTTGTCAATATCCACTGTCCGCAGAAGACCTCAAGAACGGAAATACGGAGGTTACACTGCAAGATGCAAACCACTGGTTAGCCGCAAAAATAGCATGTCCAGGTTTCAGTTTGCCAAGCAGTACTTAATAGAGCAACCACAGTTCTGGAAAAAGGTCTTGGGGACAGATGAGATGGAGACTAACTTATATCAGAGTGAGGGTAAGAGCTAAGTATGGAGGAGAGAGGGAACTGTCTAAGATGCAAAGCATACCACCTCATCTGTGAAACACGGTGGTGGGGGTGATTTGGCCTGGGCATGTATGGCTGCTGAAGGTACTGGCTCACTTATCTTCATTGATGATACAATAGCATAATGAATTCTGAAGTGTATAGACACATCTGATCTGCTCAAGTTCAAACAAATGCCTCAAAACTCACTGGCCGGCATTTCATTCTACAGCAAGACAATGATCCCAAACATACTGCCAAAGCAACAAAGGAATTTTTCAGAGCTAAAAAATGGCGAAGTCAATCACCCGATCTGAACCCAATTGAGCATGTTTTTTATATGCTGAAGAGAAAACTGAAGGGGACTAGCCCCCAAAACAAGCATAAACTAAAAATTGCTGCAATACATGCCTGGCAGAGCATCACCAGAGAAGACACCCAGCAACTGGTGATGTCCATGAATAGCAGATTTCAAGCAGTCATTGCCTGCAAAGGATATGCAACAAAATACTAAACATGACTACTTTCATTTACATTACATTGCTGTGTCCCAAACATTATGGTGCCCTGAAATAGGGGGACTATGTATAAACACCGCTGTAATCTCTACATGGTGAAACCAAAATGTATAAAAATGGTCTTTATTAAAATCTGACAATGTGCACTTTAACCACGTGCTTTTTTCTATTACGAATCTCAAATTCTGGAGTATAGAGGCAAATAAATAAATGATGGGTCTTTATCCCGAACATTACGGAAGGCACTGTAGTTTGTTTCAATTGGGAAAATTTAATAGTCTAGCCCAATAAAGCTGTTCAAAATTGTCTGCATAATTGTAACCTTAGACAACAGACGATAGGTGTAGGAGTAGGCCATTCGGCCCTTTGAGCCATTCAATGTGATCATGGCTGATCATCCACAATCAGTACCCCTGATCCTGCCTTGTCCCCATATCCCTTGACTCCGCTATCTTTAAGAGCTTTATCTAACTCTTGAAAGCATCCAGAGAATTGGCCTTCATTGCCTTTTGAGGCGGAGAATTCCATAGACTCACAACTCTCTGGGTGAAAAAGTTTTTCCTCATCTCTGTTCTAAATGGCCTACCCCTTATTCCTAGGCTTGTACACAGCTTGTGGCAGATTTGACAATGACATTCGAATCTGATTGGTGCACTAGACAATATGGAGGCTGTATGGTTTATGTAATCAAGGCTTTATTTGCCCAATTGTTCTGTACTCGGAGAACAGTCAAGCTTGCACATCACTGAAACATAAACTTGCTTTTTCCTTAGCTTCCCTGCATCAGGGTGCACACCATCTTGCTGCTGACAGGCAATGTCCTGTGCAGCTCGGGGCCTATCTGATCCAAGTTGACAAGCCATGTTCTCTAAAAAACATTTTGTGCCCTCAGTCTTTCCCGCTGCCAAGCTGATTTGATATCTGACATTCACCAATGTAAAGAAATTAGGTTTTGAAAACTGAAAATACTGCAATGGAGTTTAATGTTTAAAAATCTCATTTAAAACACTTAAGCCATTTGGAATGATAACTTGACCTAAAGAAAGGGAACTATATTTTCCCTCTCCCCATCCCTGCTCAGCAGTCATTTAAAATGAATGCATTGGCACAGGTTCAGCAGATCTCCCAGTCTAGGGGAGTCCATCAGAGGGGAGCAGTCCCCAGATCAGAGCTCAGTTGGGAGCATGGTCAGGATTTCTGCCATTTCTCTAGATAAGAAGCCTGAACTTTTTCCCAAATACTAGGGTACAAGCCAACTATTCCAAAGACCTTCCAGCTTTAAATCACTGGATCAGGGCAATGATTGTGGGAAAATTAACCACATCTCTTATTTCTTGCAGAAGTGTACATTTTTGTTTTAAAATAAGAAATAACTGTGCCTTCTGTGCATTGCTTCTGCTGGTATTACTTTTGTCAAGTAGTGCAAGCGTTCTGGACCTCAAGCTCTGACTTAACTGGAGCATGGCATCCTGTAGCACCAGCAAGGTGAAACTCTGAGCTGGAAACTGCTGATCAATATTTCAAATGGATCTTAAACTTTTGGTTTGAAAATGTCTGCTTTAGAGCTTGCTCCCAAGGGTTGCAATGGTAATTTATTGAATGATTTAAATTGGTCTAAGGTCTGTGACTCATCCAATAATTTTTTTGGGGGGGACTTGTGTATTTATTTTGGCTGAATATTTATTGTTGTAAATTTATGAAGGCAAGTAGATCAGGAAAAGGATAGGCTGTAATCTGAATTAAAATGTGTGATTCTGTACAACCACTCGGTTGTGGAATAAGTGGTGATCACTTTTCATCAGTGGAGTGTTCTGGAGAACCTTCCTTTCAATTATTTCAATGATTTTACAAGACCTATTGAGACTTGCCATGCCAGTTTCCAAAATGCATTTGGGGGAGGGGGTGGAAATAGTCTTTATTGTTTATGGCCTCGCAAATATTCTACCCTGCTCAGGACAGCTCCAAGTCAATCTATTGGTGCTAATGCAGTGGATGTATGCATGCTGAAGACATAGCATACAGAATTTATGAAATGATAGTTTAAACATGTGATATTATGAAAACATCAAAGAACTGTTCCTTATAATAAATATTTATTTATTATAAGGAACAATATTTATTTATTATAAGGAAAAATATTTATTTTCATCCTCCCAAAAAAAGGAGTATCAAGATATAACTTAGACTGAGTGGAATTAATGCCAGAGTGGTTGGGGTATGAACATTGCGTTGTGTAAATTGACTCATAATTTGCAAGCTAAAAATCTGATAATTTACAGATTGCAGCAACTTGCTCATTCTTTCAAACATGTATTTACTTCTATAGTTTTACTGAATATTTGGAATGCACTTTCTTGCAAATTGTATACCTGGGTTTGTTTTTATTTATTTAAAACTATGTCTCTTCCATATAGCACAGAAACAGGCCATTCAGCCCACCATGTTCATGCCAACCACCAATTGTCCATCTATACTAATCCCATTTGCCAGTACTTGGTCTGTAGTCTTCTGAGCCTCAGCAATTCAAGTGCAACCATCCTCTGGGTGAAAAAAATGTTCTCAACTTCACCATAAACCTCCTCCTCCTTGGTCTAAATGTCTATTTTCTCGTGGTAGGTCTGCCTGCTGTGGGGAAAGGTTTCCTACTGTTTACCCTATCTATGGCCTCATAATTTTGTATACCTCTGTCAGGTCTCCCTTCAGCCACCAGAGCTCAAAGACGATAAACCAGCCTATTCATGCTCCCCTCATAACCGAAACATTCCATCCCAGGTTAGATAGAACTCTTAAGGATAGCGGAGTCAGGGGATCCAGTAAGAAGGCAGGAACGTGGTACTGAATGTGGATGATCAGTCATGATCACAGTGAATGGCGGTGCTGGCTCAAAGGGCCGAATAACCTACTCCTGCACCTATTGTCTATCCCAGTGAATCTGCTCTGCACCACTTCAGCGCTATTACAGTATGGTGGTTAGAACCACATATAGCACTTCAGCTGTGGTCTACCAATGTTTTAATTGATTTGTATCAAGACTTTCCTGCTCTAATTCAAACCCCGAGCTAATGAAGGCCAGCATACCACATGCCTGCTTCACCACTTTACCTCTGCTTTGTGGATTGTTCAGCAAGATTCTATACTCCACAATACACTCTAGGACTTTAGCATTCACTGTTAATGTCTTATCTTTATTCAATCACTGCCTTGCATTTTCCAAGATTAAATTCAATTTTCCATGGTTCTATCCATATATGTGTGTGTGTGTGTGTGTGTGTATATTCTACTTTGTCATTAAGCTTTTTGAGGAAAGACCATATGAGTTCCACCATTTTTATACTCTGGATACCAAGGAACATCATTGTGAACTTGTTGACTGATTTTGTTTGGCCTCTAAGTGGCGCCATCTTACAGCTGAGTAATTATCTTGCACATTCCTCTTAATACCACTGTCCTTCCCTACCATCAAGATATTAATGTTTTAAGCATTAGATTATGAAATATTAAATAAACAGACCTTGTGTCATCTGGGATATAGATAGTCAAGGATTATTGCCACTTTGGTGGCAACAACAAGGGGGAAGATTATTATCTCAAAGGGGTTAGGTTAGGTAAGGGGGAGGTACAGCGAGACCTGGGTGTCCTTGTACACCGTTCACTAAAAGTTGGCGTGCAGGTACAGCAGGCAGTGAAAAAAGCTAATGGAATGTTGGCCTTCATAACAAGAGGATTTCAGTACAGGAGTAGAGAATTTCTTGTGTAGTTGTATAGGGCTCTGGTAAGACCACATCTGGAGTATTGCGTACAGTTTTGGTCTCCTAATTTGAGGAAGAACATCCTTTTGATTGAGGCAGTGCAGCGTAGGTTCACAAGATTGATCCCTGGGATGGCGGACTGTCATATAAGGAAAGATTGAAAAGACTAGGCTTGTATTCACTGGAGTTTAGAAGGATGAGGGGGGATCTTATAGAAACATATAAAATTATAAAAGGACTGGACAAGCTAGATGCAGGAAAACTGTTCCCAATGTTGGGCGAGTCCAGAACCAGGGGCCACAGTCTTAGAATAAAAGGGAGGCCATTTAAGCCTGAGGTGAGATAAAACTTTTTCACCCAGAGAGTTGTGAATTTGTGGAATTCTCTGCCACAGAGGGCAGTGGAGGCCAAATCACTGGATGGATTTAAGAGAGAGTTAGATAGAGCTCTAGGGGCTAGTGGAATCAAGGGATATAGGGAGAAGGCAGGCACGAGTTATTGATTCGGTACGATCAGCCATAATCATAATGAATGGCGGTGCTGGCTCGAAGGGCCAAACGACCTCCTCCTGCACCTATTTTCTATGTTTCTATTTAAGGATCATCCTTGACTATCTATATCCCAAATGACACAAGATCCGTTTATTTAATATCTCAAAATCTAATGCTTAAAACACTAATATCATGATGGTGTACTCTTTCCTTGACAAAAACAATACACAAAATGTTACACAGTGGTCCAGGTGTGGTCTAACATGTGCTTGAAAAGGACTATCAAAACGGTCTCTTTTTATACTACAGTTCAATAAATGTAAAGGCTAATGTTATTTTTTTAATTAATGGAGCTGCATATCTGCAAATATTTGGACTTCCGGACCAAGAGACTAAATACATTGTATGATTTTAACCTAAAGGACTATTCGACGAGGTTTCATTGATGGCCATTTTGTTATATATCCATCAGAAATTTCAAATGGTAGCAGCGAAATCCATAAGGCTTATTGAAAGTAAAATTTGTATAACCATATAACCATATAACAATTACAGTATTTGAGTATTTTAGTGTTGCCTGGATACTTGACAAAAGCTGAATGTAGGGACAAAAAAGGTACAAGTTAGAATTCAGATACATAATGTCTTCTAAGTCCAGAGCTGACACAAGGTATTATATAGTTCATATGACATTGTATTTCTTTCTATCAGCCATAGAATCGTGATCAGAAGATTGTAAAGATTGAAAAATGGAACATTGATTATAGGGTAGATAGTCAGAGTCTTCTTTCCAGGATAGAGATGTAAAATACCAGAGAAATAGTTTTAAGGTGTAAGGGGAAAAGGAGAATTGCGAGGCATATTTTTGTTATACAGAGAGGGGTCGGTGTTGGGGGAGGTGATAGAATGGCAGGGTTTGAGGCATTTACAAAGACTAATGAACAAACAGGGAATAGAGGATATGGACCATTTATAGGCAAACAGTATTAGTTTAGATTGGCTTTGTTGTCAGTGCAAACCCAATGTTTCTGGCTAATTTTTTCTATGTTCATTGACTATTAATCATAAACTACATATACCATAGAAATATTTAAGGAATAAATAATTTTGTTTGTTTTGAATCTAGCTTCAAAGCATTGAAAGGGTTGTTGTATGTAAGTTGGAGGGGAATTGCTCTTATGAAATCTGCACTAGCGAGCAGCATCTTGCATGCAAACTGCTAAAATCCCATTTTACTCACCTGTGCCATAATTGTAGTTTTAAAAATTATCATTGGTTTCAACAATTGGATACAAGGCACATACATGTCTAAAGGCTGGCTATATCTTCCAAATTTGGCTTTTGGGCTAATTCTAGATAATTACGAATTCCCCAAAATAAATCAGTTTATATTTATTTTCACAAATAAATTGGAAAATATTATTTTCTCCCCAAAAGGCTTTCATTACAGAGCCATTTATTGGTCAATAGGCACCTATAACTGAGGTACTTCACTCTATAAGTAAGCTTGTTTAAATGATTTGTAATGAAAAATGTTGCTGTATTAATACAGCAAATCATGGCTTTGACAAACTGCCATTTCAGACTATCAAATTCAACTATTAAGCTAAAATCAATAACTAATATGAAATTTTGTGCAAGTATGAAAGATAGCAAGTTTTTGTCATGATGTTTCTGTAGTTGCAGCTGAATTCTCATTAGAACCTAGGATTATATTGCATTGCATTTGAAAGTGCCGACCAATCTTGAAGATGATAGAGTAGGCTAGTATAAGATAGTTTTGATTGGGGAATGATTGCTGTTACATGTGTTTGTTTGCATTTGATATGATTGCATTAACTTTTATTTTAACCAGAACTGTTATCCATCTAATACTTATGTTAATAAAACAATCTATGGTCACATCATAGCAGGCTCCTTAATGAAAAGACGTACTGATTTAAATTTAAGGTAATATAAATTTGTGAAGACATTTGGGAAATTGCAATATGCTTAAATAGGTAAATAATCTGTGCACTTTTCTTGTTTGAAAAGTAGACGTAATTCACCGTAGTGGTGCATCATTGCTGACTAAGAGTGGCCAACATCTCTTTAGGTCCTTGCGGTTATTTGTTTTCTTGGTGAACCACAGTTGCCCCATCTCCTAGACCATCTGCATCCAGAGTTTAGTCAAACACACAACTGTAAAGTTTTATGTAAACCAATGAATGTGAAGTTGATTGGTTTTGACCTTCCTGTGGTGTGGTCTCAATTAGAAAGAGAGAGAGTCAATTGCAAGACTAAGGATCTCTCTCCCTCTCCCACTCCCTCTCCCTCTCCCAGCAACTTACTGCTTTAACTGAGCTGTGAGAAAACACAATATTTTGACCGTACAGCTTCTACTTTTGTAGTAAACAAACAACATGCAGTTCACTGAAATATATCAGCTGCTCTTGCTTTTTTCTTCCCCCATCATATTCTGTATTTAATCACATAATAGCCTATTCATTGTCCAATGTATACATTTTTAAAGAAAGTGCTTGACATGATCCTTTTTGTTTTGCAGAGTATTGCAGAGCAACATCCTCCTTTCCGACAGTAGATTGCATCTCTTCTTGCAGACACAACTAAGCACCACAGAGATTGAGGCCTGCGTCTCGGGTCTGACCGACTATACAGTTACTGATGCTGTTCATAGGCACGCAACGTCCAACCAAAGGTTCCCTGTCGAGGAAGCGTAAAAATTAAAGATCTGTTTAAATTTGAGATGCAAGGATTTTAATCCTATATATTTTTTTAAAGCATTGTTAATTCATCTCATTGTTATAGAGCTGTGACAGCTCATCATAGAAAGCTGCTCACACCTCCACACTGACTTAATGAATGCAGTGAAAATTCAATTATCTGTATTCTGATTATCTGAATTTCATTTTGTTAGACTTGGGTTATTTCCTTTTAAATTATCTAGCAAAAAATATCAGACTCTACTGCAAACACCTAATTAAAAGACCAAATTTCCTGTCTCTCTGAGACTGGAGATAATTAAGGTTCTCCTCTGTTACTCAGGCTTTAACTGTGTTGTAGAAACCAATTTCCTCTTTATTATTTTATTTTCATCAGCACTTCATCCTCAGGGCTTGGAAATAGCAGCAGTGACAACAACGTGAAGTCGTAAAAGATGAAAATTGCAAGGATCTGTTTTGTGGCTCATTTTCTGTTTTGGGCATGTGTTCCAAATCTGCAGTCTAGACTGTTCTCCAAATCTAAATCATCCATATAGACCTCATTTGCAAAATAAATTCATGGAAGCTCGGAGCTTGATGCAGTGTTTTTTTTTGTAGATGGGAAAGTCTGACTCTGAGCTGTTTTATTTTTAATTGCAACTTCTGGAATGAAAAGAGAGAAAAAGCCTGAAGAAATTTGGGCCTTTTTGTAAGACGTTCATTTGTAGAAAGCACCAAAATAAACGACTGCAATTAATTGAAAGAAATTTAAACGTAACTGAAAATGTAAAATGCATTTGATGAATCCTTTTTTATGAACTGAACACAAAATTTTATTGCACCTAAATGTTGGTTGTGAGTTTGCATATTGTGTGCTACAAATGGCAATCCCAAAGTTATCATGGTTTGTTTTTAATACAAGAGCTGTTGGAAGAAAATGTTATTCTTGCACATTGAATATGTAAATCAGCCATTCATAAATTGCTTCTGGATTAATTTATGGAAATTTATCATCCATTGCCTTGATTTAATAACTTATTTGCTAAGCAAGCATTTTTTAAAAAGTCTATGAATTTAGCTACATTTGATTGAGACAGCAACATTCATTGTGAGGTAAAATAAACGGATAACTCTTTGCCTTAACTTATTCATTCAATTTAAATCATTCAGTGATCCTGCATTAATTATGGCAGGATTGGTTTATAGAACTTTCTGTTGAGTTTTATCCTGTAGATTCAGGTGGTATTTTACTTGACGCTGTGTAAAATTTAACATTTGATTTACTTATCAGAGCAGTGTTATTTTATGTGTGAGGAGGAATTTAGTTTGGAATTGCCCAATTTGGTAATTGGGTATTTTTTTCAGAATGTATTAGCTTGTTCCTTGTAAAATGTGTTATTAGTCTTCAAATTGTTAAATACACCCTTGGGTCAAATAGCAATTCCATTATTTTCCTGAATAGTAAGATGCTTCTCTAGGCAAAGGAATATTGGCCTACTTGCTTGCTAAAAATCCTTGCTTGAAGTGTAGGTGTTGACATCGTTCGGCTACACTTCTAGACAAAAGGCAGCAAAAGAAAACCTGGTTCCATGCGTTACATGAAAATGGCCACTTGGTTGAGTTAACAAATGAGCACTACTTACGGAACCTTGACACAGCAGGGAGTTATCTTTATTGGAGGGAGAATGTTCATCGAATGTTTATTGTAAATGAGCTTTTTAAAAGAAAATAAACTGTAATTTCCTCTTTTAAGGATGGATTTTGATTGTAATTTCAGTGTTCTGCCGAAAGCTATTTGTTCTGATATATTTCACTTTTTTTTCCATCTTTGGATTTCAGATTTTAAAGTTACCTAGGAATTTATGAAGCAATATAACTATTGGCCCTCTGCAGATGTATCCTAACTTTCTATGTACTGCATCTTCTATTTTTACCTTTAATAAACAAAAAATTGACTTTCTCATGTTACTAAAGATAACATTTTATTAAAATTTGTCTCCTGATATTGGAAATCTGCACCTGTCTGAGTTTTTTTGAATATGGAGTTGTGAATTATTATTTAGCCTGCTGGTCACAGTGGTCATCTGGTGTTGCCATTGTGAATGTGAAAATAAACTCTGCAGTCAAGGACAGTTTTGCAGAAAATGGGAGAATGAAAGACACTGGAACTTTATGAGATGTCTGATGGGATGCTACACTTCATTTATATAAATGTTTTATATTTTATATTTCAATGTCAATGTTCATGGAATTGTGCAATTATCTTATAATAAATTAATCAAATGTGTATTATTGGTGATGTACTATGAGTTACAAATAGAGCAAGGTATTGCAATGATAATTTGAGATTGTTTGTGTAAAGTGAACCTTTGTTCTGATAAACAGCAGGAATTATTTCATATCTTGAGGTTAAAATGTAGGAATGCCGTGCAAAGTTTTAGATTGTTCTCAAATGTACATGTTTAATAGCAGGAAAAAAAAACAAATCTACAGCTTCTTGTGAGTTATGTACACAGATCCTCTCTTACTCTATAAGCACTGCAGTAGACCATTAGCACTTAGTTTGTCAACAGAAGCCTGTTCTTCTTGACCATATGGTATTAGGTGGTTTTGAAAGACTTACTTGATTGTCTAGACCAATTAAAGGACTCTGGCATAGTTTGACAGCTTAGTGGGCTTCAGAATGAAATCTAAATGTGCCTGTGCAGTTTGTCAACTTGACCATAAGTCATTACATGTTTTTGTTTGCAGGAGCGATCTTCCCTTTGAACTGGAAGCAGAATTCATATTTTTCCCTCTTGGTTAATGTAAGATCACTTGGAATTGGTAGTACTTTTTTTTATGTTGTTATATGCAAATAAAAATTGAAGTGAACAAAAGATGTAATGTCATTGATTTGCTTTTTTTGCAGTCATGGTTGAAACTGAAATGTTATTTTTGAGATTTGGGAAGTTTTTAGTTTTATTGTTCTTTATTATAGATACTTGGATGGAGAGATTTGCTATTTTATAAAATGCAGGCTTAGAAATGGACATCTGGTCCTTCAGAGCTCATCACATTAAGATTATTTTTCTTTCAGGCCGTATTTGCATTTTCAATATGCAGACGTGACAACAATGTGAAGTCATAAAATATTGCTCACTCTTTTGTGTCTATCTACGTGAAACGTCGACCATCCTTCTGCCTTCACATATGCTACCTGCTCTGCTGAGTTCCTCCATCAATTTGTATTTTTGCTCCATTTATATACCATCTTGAAAATGTCTCAAGGGGTATCACAGGAATTGTCAAACACAGATCAAAAGCTTTGCTAATATTTTTGTATTTGCAAAATAATGTAGCAGATGCCTTGAATTAGACAACCAGAACAATTTTAGTTTGGTTTACTGATTTTGCAAAACTTAGAAACAATCTCTTCCCTAATATTTTGGCTTGATCGCTTTCCATTTGTAATCAGTCTACGATCTCTCCTATTGCAACCCTGTTGTAAATGGAACAATTTAAAATAAGAAACTGAAGCACTGTTTCAAACACTTTTTACCTTCTATAGGCCCAGCATAATTTGTAAGCATGCGTTCTGATTGATTCAGTACTTTGATTCAGTAATAGTTATCCATTGCCAATAGATTACTTTACCTACCTGTAGCAATTATTTATTTACACATTTTTACTTTTGTACTTTATTATTAAATGTTCAAAGCCTTTTGGGTAACCACTACCAATGCAAATCCAACTGAGAATTGTTTTTGCTTTTTCCTAAATCTTGTTTTTGGTCTCATTCTTGTCACTGGTCATTTATTAGCTGCTTTTCAAATAAGCCACTCGGCATTTGGTGAAACAACATCTGGATTGCTGCATGCATTTTTGGTTGCCTTATCCAGGGATGCATATGGAGTCAGTGCTGTGAGTTTTCACCAGATGGATTCTTTGGATAAGTGTGTTGACCTTTGAGTAAGATGGATCTATGCTCTCTGGAGTTGAGACAATGAAAGATGTTATGATTGAATCTAAAAGCCTGATTTTAGTCTGTCTGGTAAATATAAACTCTGCATTAAAAATCAACAAGTATTTTAAATTGGATTACAACCAGGTAAGGAGTCAACTATTTGGCTCTGAGTGGGGAGAAACGATTTTTACATACTAGGTTGTGAATCTTGGAAATCTTCCGTCCCCAAGGGAAGTTGATCCTAAAGAATTAAATGTGTTCATAGCCGACTTCTATTGGGATCAAAGGAAGTTATGTTAGGATCATGGGCAAAATGGATAAGCCATGATGTCACTGAATAATGGCACCATCTACTCAATTGTATGTATTTCTTTATTGGTGAAAACCTGCACTAAATATATAAGATATATAAATACATATAGTGGTACGTGCAACATAATCTCCAAATTACCTAGTTTCATTTGAGCTCTATAATGAAAAATGTTTGTCACTCAATTAGGCAAATAATTAAGAATCTAGATCTTATCTATTCATAATGGTAATTGTTTTATTATCCTAAATCAACAAGAGAAGGCAAGGTGTGTTGAAAATGATAAGTTAGGATTCATGGTGATCATAATATTTTACTTTCACCAAGAACATTAACACGGTATTAGGTTATTTGGCAAGTCACAATTTGAAATTACGTATTCGTTTGTTTGATTTCAAAACGTGGTCTTTGTAAGTGTTAACATTTTTGTTACAGACAAAGCAAGCCGAAAACAGGATTGGAAATCAGCGATAAACCCAGAGATAACGTCTCTGGACAGTGCAAAAAATAAGGCCATTGTAGAATGCGCTGAATTGTTGGAAGCGTATCAATTAAGACCCGGTATATCTGATTTTTGACATTTACCTGTTTTGTTTTCCTTGGAAAGGGTAATGGGAATACTTTTTTAAGGAACCGCATAAACCCAAAGTGCCCAGTGATAATGATCCTCTTCATGGATTTGTACCAACTCTGCTCCAATTGTATCTGTTCTGACTTTGGTTACGTGATTAATATAGACGGTCTCAGAATTAAACCAGCGAGCCATGCAAAAAAGTGGTCACAGCTTTGATAGTTAGGACGGCAGTAGCTCATTAAAAAAAATCAAGAGTTTGAACTAAGGTCAATGAACCAGTTGTTTTGAAATTTTCCGATTTTGCATCGAGAATTCATGAAAATGTAGCTTCAAATTTACCACATAATCAATTATCATTTCCCACATAATTCGTTATTCCAAAATCTATTTAGTAAACAAACATATCCTTGGGCTATTGTGTGTAATGTTATAGGATTCATTTGGTTTGGGCAGAAACGAGGAACTGCAGGTGCTGTTTTGATGACATACGTATTGATTATCTAAAGATTTCGGTATATGTTCTCTAGTTTAATGCAGATCTGAACTGGGGTATTGTATTGTCTATGGAGGCAGTTGTTCCTGTCTGGGGATCGCCTTGAAGCAGTGCCTAGAGTTCACCCCTTTAGTTGTCCATAACTTTAATCGTAATTGAAGTACGAAATACCTATATTACAACATATTCCATTCGCCATGCTTTTACACCCTAACTTTAACTTTATTCCTGTTTACTTCAGGAATTCCAATAAATTGGAATAAGAGGGAAAGAAATGACTGACAGCTCACAAAATGCGTAGTCTGACAACTCGTTTAACAAACTTTCTAAAGTCGATCTAAATTTATTGCAGGCATTCGGCACGTTTCAACGAGAGGATAGAATGGGTAAAAGTTACAAACGTAATTTCCAATTCAGTACTGAATACATAGACCTTGTCTAATTGCATTGGAAAGACTTGAACTGCTGTGTTTTATGCATAGCGGTTTTCACCCACCGCGATTTTCATCAGTTTGGATTAGACACACGAGTCATTAAAGAACACACCGCGAAACTTTAAAGGACCACACGTGTACCTAAACTGCCTTCACAATTGCAGATCATCAAAATTGGGAATGAGATTCGGAACACATTAAGATAATATCCGATTGGTTCAATTGAAATTGATCATCGCACTTTTCAAAGGGTTACATGTTATTTTCAGAGAAACTTGCTGTACAACGAAATTCTCCTACAATTATATTTCTCCCCATTAGATGTTTTGACCCATCTCCCGTGGCTGTGCCATCAGCGGGCGCTTATAAATAACCGTTTGAATAGCAAATCCTTTCCGTTGTCAAAAAAGCCAGAAACTCAACACCCAATGCACCTCAATTCGAGGGAGACTCGAATGAAGTTTGTTATACGCACATCCAGCGCTGTAAATAAGCTAAAGGGTGTTAAACAACAAACTCAAGTGAAGTGTACTTATTCATAACATGCAGTGATCCATACTAACTAAGTGACCCTTGACTACCTTGTACTTGAACTGGCACGAATGCTATCAAGACAAACAGAAACATCCTTTCAAAAGCCCAACAAACTGCCAATTTACGATTCCATTCCTCTGATGAGAATGCAATGTAAATAATGTTTCATGGCACAACAACAAACATTCCCGAAATAAAGCGGCAAAGCGGTGTACCTGCCTTGTGTAATATCCCATCTCACTCTCACCTCAGTCAGAGCCGGCCCAACGTCAGCCAAGGGTTGGACCTTCCTGCTTTCCTTGCATACAGCGACCATTATTTAAAATGTTGTAATTGTTGTTGTTGTTATTATTGCTGCAAAGCTTTCTCTGGCAGTTTAATCCCTAAATGCTGTTTGCCGACGCTGGTGGTATTTCTCTGCCAGTTTCTTTTTAGTGGCAGGTAGCGGTAACCCATGGCAACGGCGTGCGAGCCAGCCAGAGACGGCAGTCAGCATTGGTGCAGCCAGACACAACAAGCCCGCGGGCGGCTGGGGCAGGGAGGGGGCATGAGACACAACAACCCTCCTCTCCCGTAACTTCCAACCACCTACCTTCACTGTCACCAATGTGAACCAGGAAACAGTGCAAATATCTGAAGCAGTTCGGCAGCATGTACTAATGCCTATCGTGGGTGTCTGGAAAACCGAACCATGACTATTTATCTACATTCATCCAACAAAGAAACAAAAATGAAACAGCACATTTAGCTGGGGATAAAATCAAAAGCACGAGCGATTTCATTTTCAAAAAAGGAAGTTAGAGATTATATTTAAAATCTTTTGTTATTTTTAGCTCTAACCTTTACACAAATTTAACGTTTGCAGAAGTGTTGCACAAATTAAACATGTTGTATGTTGTGCTTTACAGCATATCTTTCGTTGTTTCTTAGTGGCTGTTCGACTCAATCATGGGGTTGAAAATCCTTTCTGGCTTACGTCCTCCCTCCACCACCTCCAGTTTAAATTCCATTTGGAATATTTTGGAGGACCAAGAAACCAAGAACCAAGAGGTTTACCAAACAGAAAAGAAAGTAACTGAGAATAATTCACCGCGTTGATATAATCAACCTATTCTTTATAGAGACAGGATGAACCACTTTATATTCATCTTTATTGGACCTTTATTATATGTTGAGAATTGTATCAATTGATTGCGAGATGAAGCAGCATGCAACACTCGTTTTCTATATTATCTGGTATTCTTTATTGTCTCTTGTAATTGGGCAGATCTGTGAATTCAAAGAAGGAAACACACACGCTCCCTGTTCAATTGTCTTTGAAACCACAAATCAGCCTTCTTTGTTAAAGCGTCTCTGCAACTAGACACAGCCAATAATTAGGTCAGTTAACAGAGAAAAGCAGTATTAAATAAATAATCTGACATTTTTTAAGCAAATTGAAGTGATTAAAAATCACATCATATATTTTAAGCATCACGTCTTAATGTAAACGTGTTTTGTTACATTGCGATTTATTTTCCTGAATGATTGCGATTTTGTACCTAGCTCAATGAGGAAACGGTTTCATGTTTCATTTACATGTGCTGTTGCTTCCATGAGTTATAAAATTATTTTAAAAATCGGAATGGAGCTTCAATGTAGTTCATTACCTACAAACACCCGCCGTTTATATATAAGCGCATTGTTCATGGGAAGGAGCATCCACTTAAAATACCGTTCCGCGCCACTTAAAATACCGTTCCGCGCCCAGCTGAAAGGTGTTGCAGACACCAACTATTTGTGAGTGGAAATGTTAGTAACAAGAAGCACCGAATGTCTATATCACACGTTATCAGAATGGCCCAGCGCTGAGCAAGATGTGTGCCCCAGCAGCTGCAAAAGATGCATTCATTTTATAATGTAACCAGCCCGTGCTTCCCAATGCAGATCTCCTCGAGCTCTGTATAATCAGTTGCTGTCGTACGCTAAAGAGGAAATTCTGGTTTCATTATCATAGTCTTGGATGATATCGGACCTGCACGTTTTATCAAACGAGTGTAATTGTTTTCTTAATCGATATCTCTTATGATGCACGAATAAATAAACTTCCGTGACCTTATTTTTTGTTTGCATATGACTGTCCTGAAACCAGATATTGGCAATCGAATTAGCACTGATGCACGTCAAAGAATGGTTTAATTGAAAATACGGGATCGCACGATATTAAAATTAGAGAGAAAAATAAACAGATGCTATGGTCCATACATGTAATAAGAGCTCAGATTATCAGGAGGCAAATTAAACCATGCATATTCGGTTAGTTCAAAACTGTTTTTCACGCATTTCTATTTCAGGACCTATATACCTATGTGTGTATACATAGACATATATAGTAGACAGGTAATATATTATGTGTGTGTGTGTGTGCACCTTACATAAATACGTTTAGAAACCACGCGATTTTATGAAGAATAAATCAGATATCGACATTTTTTGCATAGATTCAACCCTGTAATATATTTATGATAAGCAGATGAGCCATCTAATGTTCGTGGATCAATTGATTATTTTGTCGAACAGTGGGCAAATGCATGTTAGAGCCTCCATTCGTCGAACACGTCTTTCCTCTGGGCGTCACGTTAGGTCGCAGAATGTGACATTTTTAAAACGCCTGCTCAGCGGATTTACAGTGTGTACGTATTAGGTGAAAAAAAAAGATCCATTTATAGTGCATTAATTTTAAAGTGCGGAATAGGTCAAAACCTTCTCCCGATTAGATTTTAACATTGCTACATTTTGATTTCTTTAAAATTGAATACAAAACTTGGCAAAAGAACGTGGCAGATTGGAGTGACAATAGATTCATTGGGGCAAATTGAGACTGTGTGCAGTTCTAATGTTTTCGCTTTCAGGAAATACATAGACAGTGTTGCAGATTTGCCTACTTATTTTATGATGTAAGCACTATTAGAACATGATGGCGAATTATGCAGGATATAACCTGATTGGAAGGTGGGAGCACCTTGTCCCACTGGAGGGGCTGGGCGAGATTCACCCTCCCCAGAGCCAGCGGACTGCGCTTGAATTCCTGAAAAGTAACATAATTGATCACACGTTGACTGGTGCCGAATAAAGAAGGTTTACACCAACGGTCACACAATTTATTGCCGAAGAAAAATAGGATATCTCCAAAATAAACTCCCAATTTTTATTTTCTTTATCCTTTCAAGCAATCTATCAATGACAGCTTTTACTTCCGAAGTTATGACCGTAGCAGTTATTGATTTTCTTAAATTATTGTTATTGCATTAGCACTTAATACGTGTTTTTAATAATTGATTTTACAATTTTTTATAGCTCCTATCATATGAATCAAGTCCATATTACGGTTACGTATATTACAAGATGAAGATTTCTTGGGATATTTGCTTTGTGTAAATCAAGACAGGAAAATCGGTTTTACCGATGAGGGACATGAGCTGATTTAATTTAAGCTCTAACATCGAGAATAACATTATGCAAGGTCTTCTTTCTTATCTCTTCTGGACGTCGGTGCTTCGTAAATTTGGGACCAATAGGTTAGCGAGCACAAAGGAAATGTATCTATCTACCTGAAGCCGGGTCAGAGAGAGCGACAAGGGCCAGAAACTCTCTTTGCGGATATTCACCACGGCAATGGAAAACTGCCTGTGTGAATTTGTGCCCTTAACTTTACATTTACAGCATTTTGAGTGTTTAAACTAATTTAAATTGGCCAATTAAATCAGTTGAAAATGAGCCTATTGAAATTGATGTAGGCATGTAAACTGGCTTTGAGGCACAGCCTCCCTAATGAAACACTGTAATGAAAACAACCAGCTGTTCACAGCGCACTTTTCTCTTTATTGATCCTCTGAGGGCCGTGGCAGCTCTTTGCCACATTAAAAAAAATGTTTCAAAATTTAAACACTCTTCACTCATCTTACGGTTGGTATGTTTAGTTTAATTCATATTGAAATCCACAAACTGCCGTATCCTCAGATAAACCCGACTTAAACAATGTCCCTTGTTTCTGTGAGGCACAAAGGAAATTATCCGGTTTCACCTGGTATACCAAGCAGATCGAGATCCATCAGGCAGCCAGCCCCGTTGGCCCGGGAGCTGGGTGCAGATTGATGTTGCAGTGGTACACACCTGGCCCAAGCTCACTGTTTAATAGGCTTATTACACTGTCACTCAATCACTTTTGTTTCACCAATGGCAAGAGACTCCTTCAGCTGGCAGGGGTGAAAAACTGCACTATTTACATTGTGTTATATTCTGAAATTACCTGTAGGGTAACTTCACACAACTTGGGTTTAGCTTTTGTATTTTCCCAAAGTGTAGTTGTCAAGTATGAGGGAAAGAACACAAGGTCAGTATATCAATTCACTCAAGTACTGTACCACATCTACCAGCTGCTGTACACAATGGTCACTGTCAGACCAAAATGACTAACTATATAATGGACCAAGGCAGAAGCATGATTAGACAGCACTGCTGTCTCTTTGCACTCTAACCTCTCAGTGTATAAGTTAAACATGCTAATGAATCTATTTGATGTGTCACGTAAAACTGATGCAGTTTAAATCTTGTAGTTGATCTCACTTTTAGTTGACACTTTTCCTTTTAGCTGGTTTGTTCAGGTCAGATCCCAATTCATCCAAAAAGGCGTTGGACAAGCAATGCAACTCAACACCATCATCAGAGATTGAAAAGACAAATAAAACAGTGTAATATAGCAGATCTGGCTGCAGGCATTTTCATTTTGGACATGAATATTTAATATGGAGACAAAAGTATTAAAACAAATTCTGATGAGACAAACACTCCTCTGATACAGGAAATGTCCAGATTTAAGTCGAGGAATCGTTTCAAAGATAAAATTCTGTAGCTTCAATATAAAGTACGAAACAGCTTATTTGTGATGATGAGTCGTGCAGACATTAAATCAATAATGTTTGAAGAATGAACCTCCAGCATTTTCTAACCTAAAGAATTATCACTATTTCATTTGTTCAAGCGCTGTAAAGGTTAATATCTAAGGTATGTTATGATAGAAAAAGGCAACATTCTTTACTGACATTTACCATTTGCTGCAGCAGATGGTCTTTCCTTAAGTGATGCTTTTTGTGCAATAACAAAAGCCAAAAGGCCTCATTGAAACACTGTGTCATGAAGTAATGGAATATGTAGGGTCTAGGCTGGAAATGCACAATGAATCGAGAAGGTTTTTATGTAATTAATTGACCAGTCTTAAATAGTTACTGTGATGTAAGGAATTTGGAACTCATTAATTTGGGCCCTGACAGTTTTCATATTAGGACTGGCAAAAATGAATTGGAACGCTCATTCTTTGTAACAGTTAGAATTTTACATGACAGTGAAGTTTAGCAGAAAAAGACCCCGTGTCAGAACATAGCTGCCTCGCCTGCAATCATCAGCTCTGCTGGGTAATAAAAGGTAATGAAAAAGACGGAAAATAATAACAGAATTCCTTGATGTTATATTAAAGGGAAACAGACCAGCAGAGGGCAGCTGTCACTACCTTTTGGGGGCAGCGATGCTGTAAACTGCAACTTAAAGATGAATAGAATTTATAAGTAATGGAGTGTTGATCTGGATCTAAACTCTAGTCCTGACAAGTTAATTACAATATTACTCAAGCCAATCAGGAGAGCCATACCTAGCTAGCATATATTTCAAGAGGATTAGAATACAAAAACAGGGATGTAATGCTGATGCTCTATAAGTCGCTGGTCAGGCTGCATTTGGAGTATTGTGAGCAATTTTGGGCACCATATCTGAGGAAGGATGTGGTGGCTCTGGAGAGGGTCCAGAGGAGGTTTACAAGAACAACCCCAGGAATGAGTGGGTTAACATATGATGAGTGTTTGACAGCACTGGGCCTGTACTCGCTGGAGTTTGGAAGGATAAGGGGGGACCTCATTGAAACATATCGAATAGTGAAAGGCTTGGATAGAGTGGATGTGGAGAGGATGTTTCCACTAGTGGGAGAGTCTAGGGCTAGAGGTCATAGCCCCAGAAGGCTGTGGAGATCAAGTCAATGGATATTTTAAAGACAGAGATCGATAGATTCTTGATTAGTACACGTGCCAAGGATTATGGGGAGAAGGCAGAATGGGGTTAGGAGGTTAGGGTTATCAGAGATAGATCAGCCATGATTGAATAGCGGAGTACACTTGATGGGCCAAATGGCCTAATTCTGCTTCTATCACTTATGACCTTATGACCAACTCTTACTACTAGCCTTTTAATAGAAGTGAATAGGCAGAAATGACCTATGTTGAAATGGAGGCCTCTTTCTCATTTTACTCACACCCTGACACTACCCACTACTAAGTCCACTCAGCAGTGTCATAGAGTCATACAGTGCCTAAACAGGCCCGTTAGCCCAATTCATCTACACTGACGAAGGTGCCTATCTACGGTAGTCTAATTTGCTTGCATTTGATTCCTCTAATCCTTTCACATTCATGCACTGGCTTAAATATCTTTTAAATATTGTCATTGAACCCACCTTAACCATTTCTTATGGCAACTCATTGTAAATATGTACTACCCTCATTATGAAGATGTTGCCCCTCTGGTTCCTATTATCTTTCCCCTCCCAGCTTAAACCTATGCCGTTTAGTTCTTGATTCCCTAACCCAGGGAAGAAAGATTACATCCCCTATCTATGCCCCTCATGATATTACCCACGTCTGTAAGAACGTCCCTCAGTCTCCTATGCTCTAAGAAATAAAGTCTAAGCCTGTCTAATCTCTCACTCTAACTCTATCTCTCGAATCCTGGCAACATCCTCATTTTTTTCTGTACTCTTTCCAGTTTAATGACATATTTCCTACGCAGGATGACCAAAATGACCACTATGTGCACAACGTCTACCTATGATATACCACTTTCAGAAAACGTATACTCTTTGGTCCCTCTATTCTACTACACTCCCCAGGGTCCTTCATTTCACTGTGAAATTCCTATCCTACCTTGACCTCCCAAAATACAGACCTCCACTTAGCTGTATTAAAATCCATTTGCCATACTTTGGCCCACTTTGACAGTTGATCATTATCCCCCTGTGATTCCTGATAACCTTCTTCACAGTCTATAATACCAACTATTTTAGTATGATCTGCAAATTCACTTACCATGTCTTATACATTCTCAACCAAGTCATTGATATAAACCACAAACAATGAAAGCCCCAGTACTGGCCCCCTGAGGTAAACTATTAGTCATGGATTTTCAGTCCAGTACAACAATCTTCCTCCATCACCCTCTGCTCCCTACCATCAAGCCAATTATGTTTCCAGTAAGCCTTTACCATGTTGGATAATAAAGACAATAAAGAGCATGTATTTGGAAAATATAATAAATGTCTAGTAAAAATATGTATACATTTTACTTGGGATTGACGCTGTGTTACTAGAACTGGACCTATATTAAAAAGTTGTTACATTTATTTAAATCATTAAAATAGGGAGGGGATCTCAATATATTTCAATTCAATTATAGCAAGCATTCACTTTAAAATCAATTTAACCCCATAAAGAACATGTTTTGCCTATGATTTACTCAAAAAAAAAATGCATACCTATAATACTTTGAAGAACATCTCATAATTTACAGGAGCAAACATTAAATACTCTAGAGGAAATTTGAATGACCTATAGGCTGCTCTTACTTTTCTCTTTAAATCATTTTTATATGCTACATCTGTTAATAACTGAATGCTATTTCCTTTCCTCAATCCAGAATGATGATCCAGAACTAACATATATATTCCTTTGAATGTTTCATTATCATTAGTTTAGCTTTTACAGTTTTGTCATTTTCATGTCGTCCTTTCTCTTCATGCACTGTAGGAACTTAGGTTTGCATGAAAATAGATTTGTCTGTATTTCCTTAGGAGCAAATTGTTTAAAAATGATGTATCAAACTAGCCACAGTGCCATATGCAAAAAATCTGTCAAGATTTTATCTAAAACTTGAATGAACAAGTTTTATTTGAAATTTCAGAAAATGAAATATTATTTGTAAAACACAGGCTGACATGTGCTGGTTACACCATTAAACAGATTTTGTAAACTTATGTGTTGTCTTGCAACTTTTAAGTTCATATAAATTGTACATCGCTACATAGTGTTTGCTGGACAGCTAATTAGCTAAAGCCAAATAGATGGTGATTTGCTGTGTGTTGTTAATTATATAAACCGATTATAGAGACAGGGGGAGCTTCCTTTGAAAAAGACTTGAAAATGAGACCTGCCTGCCCTCTTGGGTAGATATAAATAATTACACAGTATTATTCTGAGAAGAGCAGGGGGAATCTACCGCTATCCGGGCCAACACTTCTTCATCATCTAACATCAGTAAATCTGTTTATTTAGACATTGCTATTTATGGGACCTTGCTGTGTAAAAATCAGCTGTTCAGGAGCAAAAGAGCCGACTCCTCATGAGCAATGAGTAAAGCACATTAGGTTTATTCGTGATCATTGAAGTAGTTTTGTAAAGGCAAGTTCCTCCTTTTTATCAATTGTTAGATGAGAGCTTCAGATTATCTTTAAAATAAAATAATCCTGTGAATAGATATGCTTTAAATTCAGATCTGTATGAAGAATAAACCAGTACCTTAAATTGTGCTGTTTGATTAAAATACGTTAGCTTAACGTGCTAATTTGAAATTCCTGTGCTCATTTTCTAGAGGTATACCTTGACTAATCTGAAATGGGGCAAAGCTTCTGCTAAAGTATTAGAGAGCAATCTGAGACAAATATAGTGAGTGTTTATTTGGAATTCATCCATGCTGTGAATTTGAGGTCTGTATATTTTCAACTAAAGTGCATGTAATTAGTTATTTTGCAGATCATAAATATCCTAGGTTTGATCGTTGCTGTTTTCGCTGAACTCCAGGCTGGAAGTGAGGGTGTGACATTTGATCTGACCTTCCCCAGGCTAGGAAGAATAAAAATCAGCCAAGGTTTACCTGTTTAAGGTTTTCATCCATTGTCTCCTACTGATAAGTGTATTTGTTGTACTGGAAGAAGGATTGGATAGAATTTAATATTGACAGCTAATTTATGAATGAAATGGCATCTAAGAATCACAGTACTGTATATGTTGAATAGATGAGCAATGGCCACATGAGAGAGAACTGCTGGTGCCTATGGAACCATATAATTTACCACCACCAGGAACGATAGGGGCAGAAAAAGACATTGAGTAAAAAGTGATAAACAAAATTATTGACATTAAATTATTAAATAATTATTATTGTCTTTGTGGAGGCAAATACTATACTACAATGTTGTTATCATACATGATTTGCCTGGAATTGTTATTCTGGAGGTATAGTTGAGAGGAGGTTCGGCTGTGTGTAAGTAAAGATCCTGGGTCAAACTTATAGGGAAAGGGAGAGTCAATAGCTCTTGAGCACATTATTATTTGTGATGGTGCATTATCAACATGAGCTAATGACAATTATTACTTAAACTTTAGTTAGACAACTTATGGAAGCAACATATTTATTTCTACTTAGGACGTGAATGCACACTATTGAATGAGGAAAGTGACTGATCTGGAGTTAGTCTCATACAATGCATTTGGAATGAGGGATGTTTACACTGTTTGTAAATTGATGAAATGGATAAACCACACTGCATCAATCCATTGGTAATGACTGCCATTTCCCAATTCTGTACAGTGGTATTTTGAGTTTTGATATAATATAAATTATAGTAGGCAAGTCATATTTCCAGCTCTTCAGGAATAGCTAGAATCTCCAGCAATCAGCAATGATTCTCCCTGTTGATGTATAAGCAAATCAGGAGAAAAGAAAATAGCAACATTAAACAAAAGACTGACTTGCCCAATGCCTTCACTGCCACTGGACTGGGAGAGGAGGTGAAGAATGAGGCTGGCTAAACAGACACAGGAAACCAACAATGAAAATCAGAATATAAATAGTTAAAATGGCTAAGGAAATAAATGAATGAAAATGTAGAAAGGGGATGACGAAGGCAGAGAATTGCATTTTGCGACTTGCATCAGGTTTGCTATTGCTTGAACACGTGGAGCTCCAACACGTTTCCTCCCTCGGAATTATTACGTGTTGAATACTGAAATATGGAGGTATATGCTCTAAGGTTTATAAACATGCCTGATTGAAGCAAACAAGGGATGTTGTTTCACCGGTTTAACCATGTGTTAATATTCTTCTAGGGACATTTAAACCTAAAGGAAATATAACTGTTGGTGGATTGCGGATGGTGATAATAACTTTGGAGCAATGATTATATGTGACTAAGGGATGTTATGGGGAGTGTTACAGGAAGAAAGTAACAATGGGATTGGAAAGACTAGAAGAGTTGGTGGGAGGTATGCGCATGTTTAAAATGGTGCCCACTTGTCAGTACTGAGAATGGAAAGTAAATTTAGAAGCTGAAGGTACTCACAGAGCATATCTAAGAGAAAACAAAATCTTGGTTCTTGCAGTTATATTTAAAAAATGTTGATAGAGGATGAATATAAATACTGCAGATGAGTTTAATTGTGGCTGTTTTATACAAATGCAATGTACAATAGAGATTTTGGAAATTCCAATGTATTTTTTCAGCTTTCCTCTCTCTCAGTTGACTTTATATTAATAAATTAAAATTACTAATATATTAATTATATTATTGAATTAATATAATTACATGAACAGAATTCTTTTTTTTTCATATAATCTAGAAGAAATATTTTTTTCATATGATCCAGAAGACATTAATGAATATTTGGATACATTTCTAAATGAGATGGTTTTTAATCATGACCAGGGAATGATATACGGAAGTGTTACAAAAGAATGTATCACTGGCAGGCATTGCTGGTATGTTGCATAGTAATGTATAATACAGTATGGTTTAATAGTAAGCTGTAAGTCAATTTCTAGGTCAAGAGACAGATGTTCAGCTTCAGGCTGTGAGTGGGAGAATTTACCAGCAAATGTATTCTAAGGCTCAGACTTCATTTGGGATGCTCTGATGGAAGGATAACCAAACACATTGCTGTCACAGACTGCTGCACATACTCACTTATTTAACTACATGATACATTCATTACTCCCCCTGCACAAAGATTTTTTTGCATTATGACTCCTTTAGCTGTATGAAGCTAAAAATAAAGTTGTTTAAAGCTTTTAAAAACAATTATTTTGAGTAAATGTTTGTAGTTGTGTAGATGGTTGAACAGTTTGTGCAATTAGTTGAACCCCCAGCTTATGTTGCAGCAAGTCTGCTAGTAAGTACACTTAACTATTAGGTCACCTTCAATTATGTCTTTATGAGGACAAATAAAAAAATATAATCAGTATTAGCAAAGGGCTAACATTGATCCTGGCATAAGGGTGGTCTGCTATTAAAAAGGAGTGTTGCATTTCATGGTTAATATAATGGTCATCACTGTAAGAAAGAGTGTTTCCTCCGGAAGCAGCCTGTCCAACAACGCAGAACAGTAAATGCAGGAAATTCTTAGCTGTTCAGGGAGTATCCGTGGAGAGGGGAGCAGTGTTAATGTTTCAGGTTGATGACCATTCATTAGTAATCAAATATACTTTCCACAATCATCCTGCTTTTTCCTTGCCTTCAGACATACCAAATAAATTAAAGTATTTTTGCAATTGCAGGTGGGGGAAAGGAGGTCTTAATTAGAGCTATTTCTGCACAGTAACACACGATAAATTTGAAATATGGTTCACTGGCAGAACAAATAATTTGGGACAAGGACAATTCAAGAAATGTATGTAATCCTGGTTGTGGGAATTTTGTAATTTCTGGGCATTGCCTTTGGAGAGAGTTAGGGGTCAGCTCGTGGGACAGTGATGAATTTTATCAGGGCCTTTGTGTTTGTAATGATCTTCATTAAAATTAAATTAGATTCAAATGGCTATTAAAATATTTAATTTTACGATTGCACGAATACCATAAATAGAATATGCTATGGAGAGCAGTGAACTCTTCTTTTAATTCCATCTCATGAAATGAAACAGACCTCAGATATTGAAATAAAAGTTCATTTTACAGTGCCAAACCCTAACTTTAATTGAGTCCACATTAGTGGACATTTCATAATTTTGCATATTGTAATAAATAATGATTTGCATTTATTATTTTTATTGCATCATGTGTGAACTTGAGACTGTCAACCATGCCGAGGATATTTGGCTGGATTATATTTGTCACCAAAATGTCACAGCATAACTTGGCCAAGTTGGTGGTGCAGTTGATGGCCATGCAATCACTGCAACATGTGTCAACCGTGGCACAGCTGGAACTCTCTCCCCTGTCAGGAAGTTGACGGTTCAAGTAAATTAGTGCACTAATTTTGATGCTGAGACTATGCTACACTGAATGTAGGGCCTTGTCATTTCTGGCTACAATTCTAATTAATGCTCTCGCCGATCATCAGATAAATGCTGGAGATGTAATAGTAGTAGGCAAGAAGGTGCAGTGGTAGAGTTGCTGCTTTACAGCGCCAGAGGTCAGGTTTGTTCCTGACTACGGGTGCTGTCTGCACGCAGTTTTACGTTCTTCCCGTGACCTTGTGGGTTTTCCCCTGCTGCTCCGGTTTCTTCCGACACTCCAAAGACATATAGGTTTGTAGGTTAATTGGCTTCGGTAAAGATTGTACACTGTCCCTAGTATGTAGAATAGCGCTAGTGTTCAGGGATTTCTGGTTGGCATAGACCCGGTGGGCCGAAGGGCCTGTTTCTGCACTATATCTCTAAATTGATAAACTCTAAACTAATATATATTTCAAGGAAGAGTAGTGTGTAGTATTTAGTATCCTATCCAAAACATCCTTTAATCAACATCACTAAAAACCTGGTTACCTGGTCATTGTAACATTGCTGTTTCGGGCAGCCTGCTGTATGTAAATTGTCTACATAATTTCTTATGTGACAGCATTGATCATGCTTAATGTATTTCATTGGTTGTAAAATGCTTCAAGATGTTCATACATTTGAAAGACATTAAATAAATGCGATCTTGTTTTTCCTTCCTTTTAAGCAAAATTAGAATAGGTAAAATTCAATCTTTTGTTGAGGACTGGTTAAAATATGTCGTTTGATTGTCAATACCACAAAACCAGTATAGTGAAGCACTGTTAGTTTTAAAGTGATAGCTATCAATAATGGAACAAATATTAGGCCATACTATCTGTTCCAGTAATAGAAAATAAACATTTTAAAACACTCAGCAGGTCTGGTAGCAAATGAGAGATTAGGAGAGAGATGGTCACCTTTCATTGATAATCTAGCTATTGATAGAGGACAGCCAAGTTTATCAGGATGAAGGCCTCCAAATATATCCTAGTCAAGACCCTTCTAAGACGAGTCAGGCTCCAGCTATGTGGATTTCTCTGGCAGGTATGGATTATGGTTCACTTCTTTACAACCAAGAACTTATGTTTTCATGTCAATTAACACTACCAATTTCACTCTGAAATAGCTAAATGAAATGAGAATATCATCCTTTCCCCGTGAAGTCATCAATGATTGATAGCTGACCACATTGTTGATTATTTTACTCTTAGCACCTCTTCAAAAATTTAGATTTTTTAACAGCTGGTAAATCTTTCCATGAGAACATTTTGTTATCTCCAGGTTGCCATGGAGCTTATATTCTCAGCCAGTCGAGTTCCTTCCATAGTTTCAGCATTCCAGGCCGTCTGTGTTAGTCTCAGACTCAGCTTTCCATCAACATTTTTCCCAGCATGCCTCTCGGTTATCTTTCTGTGGCTACCCATATGTTCACATTACCCATATATTCCTGCACAAGTGTTAAAAGTTAGGAAAATCAGCATAATTTGGAGAATATATAACTTGAAACCTGAAATACTTGCAAATGTCATCGGCAACTAAAAATTACAATGCGTTTTGCAGCAAAACCTCTCATCCCCTTTTACCTGTAACTAGATGCACAGTCCTCCACTCTTTTTTTTCCCTGGTTTGAATACATAATTATTTTTTTCTCTAGATGTTTCATCAACTGCTACAATGATGGGCAATGAGATTTGGCATTAGGGGAAGATGGACATGTGGGTTTCATGGAGTAGGTTACTGTCAAATTTATGCACAAACTTGGAGCAATAATTTCATTTTCCCCTTTCTATTTTTATATATTTAGCAAAATGTTTTAATATATTTAGTTAAATGTGGACGTTAGTGAAATTAAAATACAAAGTAAAATGATTATTATTCTTTGATGTTTCATTGCTGTTAATATTATAAACAATTAATATTTATTTTCAGTAGTTTAATGTATTTGTAATTATTCCTGGACTTTTCCTCTGGCCATTTACGCTACAATGTTGAAAACTATATTCTGCACTCTGGTATTTTTCTTTTTGCTCTACCTGTTATACTTGTGGACAGCTTGATTGTATTCCCGTTTAGTATTATCTGATTTGACTAGATAGCACGCAAACAAACATTTTCAGTGCTTTTGAAGTAGTAGTGCAAAACAGGCAAGAAAATGAAAGAAAGTAGATTCTGAAAAATTGTGCGACTAGCATAGAGCAAATGCCAACAAGAATTCAGCATGTAAGTCAGCAGGATTATACCAAGTAATTTTTGCATTTTCTGAAATTACACAAAAAGGAATGCATCTTAAGAAAGAATTTTAATGGGCCAAGTTACCCTTTCTCATTCAAGTAAACAAATGTTAACTTATAAAGATATACTTTCATGATATTTTCTTCTTAGGCAGTACCCCAGGATTGAGGAGGACTTGTTTCCATCACAGTGTTGTGGCTTCTACATTGGCCAAAGAGGCCAATGTGAGACCCGTATAGGCTCTTCCACACAGGCAGGAGGTGCTTGTCAAGGCAGGTGAATGGGTAGTTTGTGGAACAAGTCTGCCACTGACACAGGGCCTCTGTGCTCCTGATGCATGTCCTGGAGGTTCTCAATACCTTCCTGGATGCTCCTTCTCCAATCTGAGTAGCCAGGGACAGGAGATTCTCAAGAGTCAGTGAGAAGCTGTTTCTGTATTTACCTGGCAATCTTCTCTCACAACAGAGTTCTGAAAAGCGTTTCAGAGGTCTAAAATTAAGTATGCAGTCAAAGAAGCCTGCCAGGGGTAGCTGACTGAGTGTAACAAGGGCGGCCTCGGTGTCAGGGATATTGGCTTGGGAAAGGGAGCTTCCTTCCAGTGAACATGGAGGATTTTGCCAAAACATTGTCAGTGACGTTTTTCCGGTGCCATGACAGGCCGGCTCTAGGTGATCCAGGTCTGTGAAGTATATGGGACTGCTCAATCACTGCCAGAGCTCCAAGACACTGACGACTCACTAAAGTATTGGACTTACCTCAGCATCTGCAAGGCTAAGGTCTGCTGCCAACCGGCCCCCACTGCACTACACAAATTCTCTGAAGAAACAACTGTTCATGAAGAGACCCTTGAAACAATGGACCACTTCCCATATTATGAAAGCCACCTCTCAGTGAAAGCAGAGATTAATGCCAAGATTGATCACTGCCTTCAATTGGAAGCACAGCCTTTGGTCAATTGAGGAAATTGACCAAACACTCTAGAGTTTAGAAGGATGAGAGGTTATCTCATTGAAATATAAAGATTGTTAAGGGCTTGGACAAACTAGAGGCAGGAAACATGTTCCCGATGTTGGGGGAGTCCAGTACCAGGGGCCACAGTTTAAGAATAAGGAGTAAGCTATTTAGAATGGAGACGAGGAAACACTTTTTCTCACAGAGGGTGGTGAATCTGTGGAATTCTCTGCCTCAGAGGGCGGTGGAGGCAGGTTCTCTGGATGCTTTTTAGAGAGAGCTAGATAGGGCTCTTAAAAATAGCGGAGTCAGGGGATATGGGGAGAAGACAGGAACGGGGTACTGATTGGGGATGATCAGCCATGATCACATTGAATGGCGGTGCTGGCTCGAAGGGCCAAATGGCCTACTCCTGCACCTATTGTCTATTGTCTATTGTAATAAGTATTTGAAAATGCCTGGCTTAAAGCCTTCCATTTAATCACTGGATGAAATTGGTGTTGTACTTCTTGTGGATTGCAGAGATCAACAGCAAACATGTGGTATATCCACGTATATCCACAGACTAGGTTTTTTTTTTGTTACGTTTTTCTTTAGTTTAATATAGACTAAATCACACTGGCTGAGGTTTAACTTAAAATATAGTTTTCTTTTGCAGATTTATTCATTTATGTTGTACAGGTTGCTTGGGGTGTTGAGACTGGCATATCCGCAATAACTGAAAGGACTAACTTTGTGCAGAAGTATTGGCACACAGTGTTATTGAAGAATAGGCCTGATGGCAATATTAAGTGATGCACAAAGGCAATAATTTCAGGAGCTGGGAAGGTTTTTGCCTGAGTGGCTTTTGTCCAAAAGCTCTGCCGTAACACCTGGCACTGAGATGGATGGAACACCCTTGGACTGCCATTCCTACTCTACTCAATGTTACCTATAATTTAAGGCTCATCTGTTCCAGTCTAAGTAAATTTTTAATGGCAAAGTAAGTCTATATTACTGTCAAACTACTTCTCTGATATAGAAAACAAGATTTAGTATATGTGGAGACTTGTTCTTTCACAGTTAAATTATTGTTGGAGATTAAAAAAATAAAAATTGATTTTTTTCTCTATCTTTTTGTTTCTCTTGCAATCCTAATTTTCTTCTGTCTTCATTTGAGATTTAGGACAAGATGTTGACACTGAACTATATACTCCTTTATTCTAATTAGCTCCCTCTTGTTAGGACACTTGTTAAAAGATAATTTTTCAATATTTTGGGTTAAGGAGATGGCATAGGCAAAGTTGCATATCCTTCCACACAGGTGGCAGACCCTCTGTGGAAGGTGCCATGCCAGAATGTCAATCTGATTCTACCAAGTTCCCCAGAATAGAATTTCTGTTGACAAGTTTTTTAAATATATAAATGGATGTCTCAATTCCTTCACCATGATCTGTTAAATCAGAACCATTGGTTCTGAATCACTTTGGGGTATCATTAAAAAAATTGAAGGATTCCAGGAAATTAAAAAAACGTTTTCTTTCAAAAATAAGCTAAGAGCATGTGACCTCTTTAGCATCATGTATGCAGGTAAACCGTTGTATGATTGTGAAAATGTACAATGGAAAGGAAGCTCTTTTGAGCTCATTGGCAGGACAGAGCAAGTTCTTATTTATTTTTTTCTTGATTGCTTTTGGTAATGCCTACTGGTAATCTTTGTGATTGGTGAACATTTGGGCAGACCTGAGGTTAATTTATTTCTGCCGTTATAAAGGATAAAGCAACAAATGCTTGACATGTGGCTTTGAGAAGTGTTATGTCCACTGCCTGTGGTATGGTTTCTCTTCAGTTCTTAGATCTGTTACTGGCCTGTTTCTGAATCCAAGACGATTTATCTGCCACATCCCCCCATCATAGGTAAAAGCTGTGATCAATATGCTACTTGGGAAAGTCCCTGGCATGGGCTCATCTCTTTTATCCTGTACTTTCGCAACTATTTCATCCTATATGGTGCCTGATATGGACAGCTGCTTCAAGATCCCGGGATGGAGAGGGCAGCCCGGATTAAGCTTCTTTGGAGCGTAATGTCACTAAATTGAGCTAAATTCTACATTTTTGCACTTACTTCCATGCATGCAATGTTTCTAAAGTTTGATATATGCTTACCTGCCATTTGCTATTTTTCATTACTTTTAGCTTGGTGTGTCAAATCAATTAAATTCTTCGTATAGCAATAAAACCAGTGGGTCAAACTTTCTTTGAGAATGATACTTTTTGCCGATAAGCTGTTTGTTACATTAATAATCTGAGAGAAATATAGTTATGGTCTCTCTTTTTCCAATGAATTATTTATTTGGATCAATGTTACCACTTTGCTTCGGCCAGTATCTGCACCCATGCCCCCCCTTTCTACCCCCCTTCCCCACCCCCCCCCCCCCCCCCCCCCCCCCCCCCCCCGCAGACTCCCTGTCTCTCTGAGTCCATATCTTTCTTTTGCTCTTTGTGCCCTGCTCTTTGTCACTTCTAACCTGTTTACCATATCGTTTTGACAGCTGCTGACAGAAACATCGCCACCTTGCTGTTATAACTACTTCTGCCAAATCTTTTCAGCATTACAAAGAGAAGACTGTTGGTAATGTCGTCTGCCTGACACCCCATAGCTTAAAATGGCAAAAGACCGTTTTAATAAAACATCTGAGGGGCCAACTGCCACTTCCTTCGAAGAGATTTCCTGTAAGGAAGTGCAGTAAATGTCCCAGGAGGAAACCATGGAGTACACACCCACTGAGAGAAGCCAGTGTCTTCTGATTTCATTGTCTACTTGTCAATACAATAAGGTATTATTTCTGACAGGATGAACTTTGCTATTTCATGAGCTGTTGTTTAAAAGTCATCTTCTGTAGAGAAAATCTTCTCAAAAGATTATAGTTAACACAACTAGTGTTGTAAATAAGCAACCACATATCTGTGTAATATATTGTTCTTATTTGTAATTAATGTTTTCCTCTGCTGTATTTCTGCTTCTACATCATGGATACATAAAAATAAATATTACATATAACTCTGGTGACTCCCCTAGTGCCCCATTTCAAAACTGTGAGAGAATTGATTTTTATCAATTTATTTGGAAATAAGGCTAATTTAAAAAAAGGATTGCTGTGTCGTTAACTTCACTTTACCTTGTTTTTTTGTCGTAAATTACAATGTAGAATGTTGATAGAAAACATATTTCTGTTGCTTAAGGTATAAACAGAATGTGTAGTTCAAATAAAAATGCTGTAGAGAAAATATGTAATCCCAGTACTAATTAGCATTGGAAATGAGACTCCCAGATATTCAGCTTTCAAATTGCTGTAGAAGCGAGGAGAAGGCAATGCAAGTGCTGGTCTATTGTGCAGCGCATGTTGTTGAGAAAATGGTCTATCCAGTGTCTGTCTACTATCATGGGATCCTAACTAATCCACACATAAATTATTTACGCAACACATGTAGGTCACAAAGCCAGTTATCACGTTAATCACATCGCACATTTTGCTGAACAAGGGATGTGGTTTATTGTGGCTGTTCTGGGTGTTTCCTCACTGTGTGACAGAGAGCATTTTTGAAGCAGACACCTGAATAACTTTTTGAAGCTGATCCTCTCATCATTTACAAATTCTTTTCGTGATTTGGTTATCCCAGCTTACATTCTTATGGTAGTAATCACATGCTAAGTGTACAGGTAATGACTTAGAAAATGTATTATTGACTTTATTTAGGTGGGAACTAATTAACCTATTTGTTTAATTAAACGTTCAGTTCCTGTTTCATTGAACGCTGATATCCAAACAGTAAAATAAAACCTCATGGTTGGTGAAATAAGAGGTGGATGATATTTAAAACAGAACTCTTTTTGACAACTCAGTAAAATATCTCAGGACTGTTATAATTTTGACAGGAGTACATTGAAACACTGTTTGCTCAAGTTTCCTCTCTTCCTTCCCCCCCCCCCCGGTGTTAAATGTAGGTATGATGTATGATTTCTGGATCCAGTACCATTGATTAGTTTTCCAATACCTTATTAAGTAACGTAAATTTAAGGAATGGAAATCTGAGCATTGATGGACATTTTTCCATGCCACTGATAAAGTCCAATTCCCATTCTATTCTCATCCAGCACAATGATCAGAAACCCTGGCTAAATCCATGTCCATGCTCCCTTGTACTGTACACATTACAGTGGTGAATCCGTGGGATTCTTTGGTACAGAAGGGGGCCAAGTCAGTTGATATATTTAAGGCAGAGATAGATAGATTCTTGATTAGTACAGGTGTCAGTGCTAATGTGGAGAATAAGGTTAGGAGGGAGAGATAAATCAACCATGAATGAATGGCAGTGTAGACTTGAAGGTTCGAATGGCCTAATTCTGTTCCAATCACTTATGATCTTATGATATTATTATTTGTCTTCCCAACTGCTTGTCATGTCTTCATTCTGCATCTCACGAACTATCACCCACAGATGTACCCTCTCCCTCCCACATTTCTTACTATCTCATCCTGCTAATCCAGCTGAGACCCTTCTAAGATTTTAATTTACATTTTAAATATTTTATTTTTTTTAAATTTTACATCACATTTTCTGCTGTATTTTTAATTCATAAGCTAATTTAAAACAATAGCTAATAAATGCAATGCATTTTCAATCTTCTCAAGATAAAAATAAACATAGAGTACTGGGAGTGTAGTTGTATAGTCCATTAAAGAATAAAGTTCCCTCCAGTCTGACATAACCATACAGCAATGGAATATTCTCATGACTTCTTTCCCAAAATGCCTACATGTGCCCCAAATGTGTGCAATTTAGAGTTAACCAAAGCTGTAAATGTTCTGTATAAATGAGAAATAGAAGGTTTAGGTCGAATGGAGTGGGTCAAATGACCCCTCAAGCCTACTCTGCTGTTCCAAGTGATTCTGCATATTGTGGCTCTTCTAACTACCTTGCACAATTGTCACATTGTTTGATTCTCTCAATATCTGAAAATCTATTGTATCAGTTTTAAATATACTCAACAACCAAGTGACCACACTCCCCTCTGAGGTTAAGAATTCCAAATATTTGCATGAAGAAACTTCCCCTCATTGCCATTGTTCATGGCTGACTACATATCTATTGACTATCTAGTTCTAGGTTCTTGACCAGGGAAAATCGGTTCTCAACATCTGCACTGCCAATCCCTTACAAATGTGTGCATGACTCAGTTAAATACCCTTTTATTCTTCTGCTCCAGGGTGCATAGTCCAATGTTTCTTTTCTCAGAGCAACCTTAGGTCATATCCTAAAATCATTTTTTAGGTTATAAGACTAAAATGCCATGTCATATTCCAGATGTGGCCTGACCAAAACCTTGCATATTCATGAGATCTCATTCACTTTTGTACAACTTCTTTTGAGTAAAAAACATTATAATCTGTGCCTTCTTAATCGGATATAAACAGATAAATTTAAGATAGTAAGGCTGATCTATCCCCCAAACTAAGTACTGCTTAAATTCAGCAGACTTGCCAGAGGTGACCATTATTGGTTCACACCACATCAGAGTGGTTGGGTCGAGTTTATTGTGCCCTGTGCCATTTTTGCTCTTGGCCACTAGAAAAAAACTCTGCTGAGGAACGAGCTGCTCCCCTGTCCCTTGTACAATTTAAGTGACATCTGAATGTCAGATAGAAATATTCCTGGCTGTCGGTTAACACTTATCCAACGCTTTAAATAGGTCACATTCTCAAACAAATAGAACAACATTGTTAATGTTGCTAGCAATTAAAGCAATGTTCAAACTATTACTTTTCTTGATGTTTGTTTTAAAATATGACAAGTGCAGTGACGCACAGAGGAGGGAGTGCTAGTCATTAATGCCCAGTAAAGAAACAGTCTTTGCATTATCAAATAGGACACACAAAAGTGATTGTATTTTCCTATTTGTCCCATTGGCTTCTAACAAGCTTTGACACAAAAAATGTTTCATAGTACGTCCATTTAATAATGTCTTTTCAATTTAATTATACTCATCCAAATCCAATAGTCCGCACAAAGGTTTTCTACAATTACCTCTGAGATAGTTCCTGCTATTTCTTGGGCTTTAGTCCTTTAAGTACTTTAGACGTGATGCTAAATTTGATTATTTAAATTAAAATTGGATAGCTGTTACGAAAATAAAACAAATATAAAACATTTAAAACTTGATAAAATGGCAATTTATTTGATGAATGGGCCTGATGGTTTCCTGTGTCAGTACATTGCTGGCGACAGCCACCGGCAGTGAATGTATGCACTCCGCCTCACAGAAACACTGACTGAAGGTTTTATTAACATAATGATCTTTATTTCAAAGTCCAGAAAAGCAGATTTAAAAAAAAAGTCAAAAGACAGATGGATTTTCTTTCCCTTTTAAATGTGCTTATGACCTGAAGAGCCATACTGGGACGAGCCGCTCCCAGTAATAGCCCTTGCCCAAAACCTTCTTGATATGCCTAGCATTTGAGACAATCATCTCACGTTAAAGGTGGGTGGGGCTGGAAAGTCTGGAGTGAGCTGATGTGTTGCCTGTTCAACAGTTGCCAGTACTTGGAGTTTTGCACTGGTGGTGACAGCAGAAAACATTCACCAGGACCTCCATTACAGACTGTGGACGGGAGAAACTCAAACTGTGTGATTAACTGATTTCATTTTGAGTGGTGCTATATAACAATCCATGGTGTTCTGGTTACTTCTGTGATATTTATTAAAAGAAAAAGAGGCCCTCTGATGAAATATAAACCTACTTAAACATCTTAAAAGAAACTTGACGTACTAAAACTTTTAAAAGGGGAAAAATAGTATGGATGAATGAAACTTGCAGAAGGGGAAAGAATCATAGGGGGAACCAATACATTGTTCTAAATGTTATATGTTAAGATTTAAATAGTTGAGGCAACCATTTTGTTTGGTGGTTGCAAAGAAAATTAAAAAAAGATATAGAATGACCTATTGACTATCAGTATATGCACTAATGTTTGATCTATCACTGGTTTTGGTGCGTGCAATGAGATTATTGCTTCCAAATCACTGTCCCGCAAAATGAAAGCTCCTGAGACTTGGTATCAAGGCCATTTCTCCCACCTGCACGGGGACAACGCTACCCAATCTTCCATTCCTGTGTTTTTGTTCTCAAGAGTATCAGGTTACATCTCTCATGACTGCTGAACTTATTTCCATGATGCTTGCACCAGTGAGACCATTGGCGAATTAACTAGTGCATGGCAGCAACTATTGATCAGGTCCCGTCAAAGTGGTTAGCCTCTTCTTCCCACTCCCTGTGCTTAGACCGGTACCAGCACAGGAACAGGCACTTCAGCCAAAGTGTCTATACCAAACAGGTTAAACTAATCTTCTCTGCCCTGCAAGTGACCCATAGCCCTCCATTCCCTGCATCCATATGCCTTTCTAAAAGCCGCTCAAATGCCACTATTGTATCTACCTCCACCACCACCCTTGGCAGTGAATTCCAGACACCCATCATTCTTTGTGTAAAAAAAAAACTTGCCCCGCACATCATATATCTATTAAAACTCTGTGTGTGGGTGTGTGGGTGTGTGTCATTTTGCCTTTGAAACGCATTTCCTCAAAAACCAGACGCAAAAACGCGGCGATTTTTACATATTTTGGTAGGGATTTAACTAACGGTTTCAGAAATCCACTCCTCTCTAGATTTGGTCAATTATTTCCCCAGACTTTGAATAAAATTGTTCACAAAACATTAAAAAAATTAAAATCAAACTGCTGCATGAGTCACAGTGCCATCTCACATATGTCTAATCACAATGGATCTCATTTACAAATGCCATCACAATGGGACAGGGGTGGGAGATTGGAACCTTCACATGGTCCCACTAAAATCAAACTGCTCCATGAGTCACAGCGCCATCTCACAGATGTACAATCACAATGCCTAGCGCTGCTGAGAGATACCATCGCCTACGTGCAGGACAGACGGGTGGATGCCTGCCTAGTCAGCTTGGACCAGGAGAAGGCCTTCGACAGGATTTCGCACACGTACATGAGGGACGTGCTCTCCAAAATGGGTTTTGGGGAGGGAATCAGAAATTGGATCAAACTGCTCTACACCAACATCCGTAGTGCCGTCCAAATCAATGGGTGGGAATCAGACAGTTTCCCTGTAAGGTCTGGAGTTAGGCAGGGTTGCCCTCTCTCTCCTGTCTTGTTTGTCTGCTGTATTGAACCTTTTGCTGAATCCATCAGGAAGGATGCGAGCATAAGAGGAGTGACATTGCCAGGCAGTGGGGGCATTCAAGTAAAAACCTCCCTGTACATGGACAATGTCGCTGTCTTCTGCTCGGATCCAGGGTCGGTCCGCAGACTGATTAGTATCTGCGACCAGTTTGAGTCGGCCACGGGAGCCAGGGTGAACCGCAGGAAGAGCGAGGCCATGCTCTTTGGCAACTGGCCCGACAGATCTTCCGTCCCCTTCACCATCAAGCCCAACCTCTTGAAGGTGCTGGGGATCTGGTTCGGGGGGGCTAAGGTGTGTAACAAGAATTGGCTGGAGCGGATAGCCAGGGTGGGGAGGAAGCTGGAGCTGTGGAGGCAACGCTCCCTCTCCATAACGGGAAAGAAATTGGTCATCAGGTGTGAGGTGCTCTCAGGGCTGCTGTACTTGGCACAAGTGTGGCCTGTCCCTCCCTCATACGCCACAGGGATCACCCGGGCCATCTTCCAGTTCATCTGGGGGTCGAGGATGGACTGGGTGCGACGGGCCACAATGTACAAGTCAGCAGACAACGGGGGTAAAAGCGTGCCCAACGTTGCCCTCATTCTGATGGCCACCTTCGTGTGTGGCTGCATCAGGCGGAGTGTAGAGCCAAGGCACGTGGGCACCAAGTGTCACTACCTGCTGAGGTTCTACCTGTCCCCGGTGTTGAGAAGGATGGGCCTGGCGCAGGTGCCCGCAATGTGCCAGTCAGCCGGACATTGCCGCCCCATCTGTTGTCGGTGGAAGGGTTCTTCCCGACCAACACCTTTGACCACATGTCCATCGGGCTGTGGTCAGCACAGAATGTCCTGCAGGCACTGCAGGGAAAGGACTCTATGGGCCAGGTGGCGTGGTTCCCTGAGCAGACTGCCCAGCTTGTCTGTTCATCGCCAGAACTCACCAACAAGCACCAAGACCTGGCTTGGCTGGCGGTGAGGGGAGCCCTCCCAGTCAGATCCTTCCTGCACCGTCGGAACCTCACTGCCAGCGCACACTGCCCTCAGGACGGCTGCTATGGAGAGGAGACGATTGCCCACCTCTTTACAGAGAGTGGGTTTGCTAAAAGAGTCTGGAGAAAAAATGCAAGGGTCCCTGGTACGCTTTATCCCGAACAGCTCCGTCACAGAGGACTCGGTGATTTAGGGACTGTTCCCAGGGACACATTCAGAGGCTGACATCGAGTGCTGCTGGAGAGTCATCAACTCGGTGAAAGACGCCCTTTGGTCTGCCCGAGCATTGTTCACCACCCAGCAGAGCGAGATGTCCGTCAGGGAATGTTGCCGACTGGCCCGCTGCAGACTGCAGGAGTACGTGCTGAGGGACGCACTGAAGCTCGGTGCAGCCAACGCCAAGGCTCGGTGGGGGAGGGCCACAGTGTAGGGTCCTTCCGCTGCTGGACATGGGGGGTACGGTATGGTGGAGACGCCCCTCAATATAAGGGAAGGTATCCCACGCCATTGTGGCACGAGTGGGGGACTGATTTGTGGAAATTTGGGGAAAGGAAATGTCTAAACTGTATTGATCTATTGTACAGCCTCCGAAAATGTCGGATGGATTTTCCGCAAGGTTAATGTATTGTATATATTTATCATTTGAATAAAGTATATTTTGAAATTTAAAAAAAAAATCACAATGGATCTCATTTACATATGATATCACAATGGGACAGGGGTGGAAGATCTCTCCCCCTCCCTCCCCGTACTTTCCCCCTTCTCTCTCTCTCCCTCTCCTCTCTCCCCCCCCCCTCTCCTCCCCACCTCTCCCCTCCCACTCTTCCCCACTCCTTTCCCCTCCCCTTCCCCCACCCCTCTACCTCCCTCAACCACCCTTCCCCCCCACCCCCTTCCCCAGTCTCCGCTTCACCCTCCCCGCTCTCCTCCCTCCCCATCCTCATCCCCATTCCCCCCTCTCCACTCTCTCCCCTTCTCCCCCTCACCACTCTCTCCCCATCTCCATCTCCCCTCCTCCCCCACCTCCCCCCCCATCCTCTCCTCCTCCCCTTCACCCCCTCTCCCTCTGTCTCTGCCCCACTCTCTCTTTCTCTCCCCATTCTCTCTCTGCCCTCACTCTCTACACCCCCCCCCCCCCCCCCAGACATGCCTGCAAGTTGGGGGCTATGCGTCAGTGGATAGGGCGGTTATGGGGTAAAAGGAGCAAATTAATAATATTAATATAATATCAAGGGGGGTAGTTAGCATGTGTGACGCCACATGCTGCCCCCCCCCCCCCCCCCCCCCCCCCCGCAACCTCATGTTGGGGGACCAGACCCAACGGGTCTGCACTTGTCTAGTCTCTTTTAAACTTTACCCCTCTCACCTTAAAACTGTGCCCTCTACCCTTTGACATTTCCACCCTGGGGAAAAGCTTCTGACTGTCTACCCTATCTTTGCCCACTTGTGAGATGGATGGGAGGAAATACTCAGATATGAACCCAATGAAGAAATAGCAGGTAAATATAAGATATTTGCAATACTCTGAGAAAGCAATTGAATTTGAAATGAGAAAGCATGAGCTTTGCCACACTTTCTCCAGCATAATCCAGCCAAATGCCACTTGCCTTATTGATTGAAGAATACAGTATGGAAACAGGCCCTTCAGCCCATTGAGTTCATGCCAACCATCGATGTTATCCCCTATCACTTTGGGAGTGGGAATAAAGGCGTGGAGTATTTGGAGTATTGTTAGCAGTTCTGGTCCCCATATCTGAGGAGGGATGTTCTGGTGTTGCAGAGGGTCCAGAGGAGGTTTATGAGAATGATCCCAGGAATAACTGGGTTAATGTATCATGAGCGTATGATGGCACTGGGCCTGTACTCACTGGAGTTTAGTACAATGAGGGGGGACCTCATTGAAACTTACCGAATAGTGAAAGGCCTGAATTGAGTGGATATGGAGTGGATACAAAGGACATTTATTATCACATACACCAATTGGTGCAGTGAAATTTGACTTACCATTGCAGCACACGAAAGGATGTTTCCACTAGAAGAGTCTAGGACGAGAGGGCACAGCCTCAGAATAAAAGGACGTACCTTTGGAAATATGAGGAGGAATTTCTTTGGAGAGAGTGTGGAATTCATTGCCACAGCTGGCTGTGGAGGCCAAGTTTTAGTCATTTCTAAAGTGGAGATTGATAGGTTCTAGATTAGTAAGGATATCAAAGATTATGGAGAGAGGGCAGAAGAATGGGGTTGATAAGGAAAGTTAAATTAACCACGATTGAATGGCGGCAGAGACTTGATGGGCTGAATGGCCTAATTCTGTTTCTATGACCTATGAACTGGGGCCTTACAACTGTCACATCACAACAAAAATATTGCTTGCTGCAGCATCATTGGTACAGAGACGCAGACAAAATAGGACAATCAAAGTTATACATCAATTACACATAAATTTTCCAAGACAGTGAAGAAAGAAATTGTGCAAAAAACAGAAATTAATACAAAACATGATTAGAAAGCAAATTGATGCAGTTCAAGAGTAATGTTCTCTCGTATTCCATTGCTAAGGAAGGATTGGAGTTTTACAGGTCTGTTCAAGAACCTGATAATTGTAGGGAAGTGTTTGTTCCTGAGCTTGGTGGTGTGTGATTTCAGCCTTCTACATGTCCTGCCCAACAGTAGCAGTTAGAAGAGGGCATGGCCCAGATGGTGGGCATCCTTAATGATAGATACTTCCTTCTTGAGCAATACCTCATGGATGCTTCTGATGGTAGAGCGCGTGTGCCTGGGCTGCAGCCATCATGGGCACAGCAGCAAGGCTATCGAGCCCTTCCTCCACGCACCACCATTTAATATGATCCTGGGTGATCTACGGTGGACTCAATTCCTCTTCCATTTCTCCATTGCCCTCTATTCCTTGATCTATCAAATATTTATCTACATCCACTTTAAATCCTGATAATGATCCAGCTACCACCACCCATTGGAGCAGAGAATTACAGTGAGTCACCTCACTCTATGTGAAGACGTTTCTATCTTCCTCTGTTTTTAGTACCTGGCTCAGTTATGTCCCATTGTAGTTCTGTCCCTTTGTTTTAATCAATTTTCCCAATCAACAAAAGGCAACTCTTCCTATCCGTATCTTTGCCTTTATTTAATTTTAAGACACTAGCTTCAAACCTGTCTTTTTCATTCTCAAACTGAATAATGTCTCCAATATTTTTGCCACATTTGACAAGATCTTATCAGCTGTCACATCGTCCCATCTCCACCCCTTTCCACTTTCCGCAAAGACCACTCTCTCCGCAACTCCTTGGTTCACTCATCCCTTCCCACCCAAACTGCTCCCGAACACCCATTCTTACACCTCCTCTCTTACCTCCATCCAGGCACCCAGGAGCCTTTCCAGATGACACATAGATTCACATACACCTCCTCTGAACTCATCTACTTCATTCAGTCCTCCTGATGTGGTTTCTTTTACATCGGAGAGACCAAGCATTGACAAGGCGATCATTTTGATGTACACTTACACCAAGGAATGTTGGATCTTCCAGTTTGAACCATTTTAACTCCCATTCCCATACGGACCTCTCTGTCCTGGGGCTCTACCATTGCCAGAGTGAGGCCACATGCAAACTATAGTAACAGCATTTCATATTCCGCTTGGGTAGTTTACAATGATGTGAACATTCAATTCTCTAATTTTAAGTAATGCCCAACCTATCCCCTCTCCTCACCCCCACCTCGGTGTGCACCCATTTCTCCCAATATACTGCCCCTCTTTCCCCCTTTTGCCCCGTGTTCCCTATCACATATATTCCTCCCTGTATCATTACATTTCACTCCTCTTCTCTCCTTATCTAACTATTGAATCTTCTTTTCATCTCTGATTTATCCACCTATCTGCCAATATAATTCCCCTCACCTGTATCCACTTATCACTTGCGTAGGGAGGAACTGCAGATGCTGGTTTACACCAAAGAAAGCTGGAGTAACTCAGCGGGTCAGGCAGCGTCGCAGGCGAAAAATAATGGGTAACGTTTTGGGTCAAGACCCTTTTTCAGATTGGAGAAAAGTCTCAACTTGAAATGGCACCTATTCTTTTTCTCCTGAGATGCTCCCTGACCCGCTCAATTACCCCAGCTTTTTGTGTCTATCTCTACACATCAGTTGCTTTGTCCCACTCACACCTCTTTTCCAGCTTCCCCCCCCCCCCCCCCCCCCACCACAATCAGTCTGAAGAACGGCCCTGACCCAAAATGTTGTCAGTCCACAACACAGATACTGCTTGACCCACTAAGTTAGTCCAGCTCTTTGTGTGTTGCTCAAGATTCCAGCAACTGCAGTTCCTTGTGTCTTGACAGTTGATAAAAGGAGGAAGGGGGGAGTGTAAATGCAGACAGTTGTTTAAGGAATGCCTGTTCAATTGAGGTAAGAATTTCCTGGGTAAAGGGGACCCTAGAGAGTGAGAAAACGCTGATATACGACTGCCTCATTGTTGTTCCTTTTTTAATGAACTGTCTGCATTTTCCCCTCCCCCTTTCCTATCAACCATCTCCCCTCTTTTCCATCAGTCTGAAGCAGGGCCCCGATGCAAGACATCTTCCCTCCACAGATGCTGCCTGACCCACTGAGTTCCTCCAGCAGTTTGTTTTTTTGCTATCTATAGTTTGCCCTGAATTTAAAGGCAGATATTCATTCTACAAGGTTCATAATGTACATGCGTGTGTTTACTTTTGGTGCTTTGTTAATTTTTAGAATTGCAATGAAAATTGTAGTGGGTCATATGTCACTGGAAAGGACATTGTCTCTTTAAAAAATGAAATAGGTATGCTGGATTAGAATCGATATATCATATAAAAGTGATATACTAGGACTATTACCAGCTGGGGGCTCTACCGGGCTCTTTGAATGGAAGAAGGCTGACAGCAACATCTATTTGTAACATGAAAAGAGAATCATACATGCAGAATACATATTCGGCCTCAATCTGTATATAAATCAGAATGTATTGGTAGTCTGATACATTCTTTTCGGAGACACAATAAATGATTGAGTGAAATGCAATTGTATGAAGTCTCTACTCTGAAATAAGTAAAATATTGATACTTGTGTCTCATTTAATCAACAGCAGTCACAAAGACAGTGTTTTTTCCCCTATCATCGATTTGCAAGTCCAAAGGTGATAAATATTATCTTTATACTGATATTCACTTGACATTTCTGTAATAGTAATTGTATTCACATGTCAGGCAGCAAGAAATTTGTTTAACATTCATTATAAATTCGGAGTGTAGAAACAATAACTCCACTTCTCGCTGACTGACAGCAAGTGGCACCGGGGGATGTCACCCCCCTCGGAAATTCTGAAAGGCTGGGGCACCGGACTTCATAATAAATTGAGAGTAGGAGGAATACTTTTTGAATATTGCTTATTAAATTGGACAAAAGCTGTCTTGCTCCTGGTGATGTCTCAAGATGCCCTCTGCCTGCATGCAAACTGCGTGTATGACTGAGAGCCATTTGCATTACCCTGCAGTCATTTTTATATGTGAAGGTAATGAAGTTGTCAGTGCTGCCTCAGTATGGCAGAACTGATATTCAAATGGAGTGTCCCCAGCTGATCTGTAAGCCCCTGTATTACCAACTGAATGATCCAATTATGCACAGCAACTGCAGCTTTGTTTCTATGTAGGCGACAATATGTCCACCCTGGGATTTGAATGCTACAGTACAATTAATCCATTGACTGCTAATGAATGTGGCCTAGTCATGCTGTATATACATACATATATATTTATATATGTATACATTTGTATGTGTGTGTTGAATGCAAATGTCTATTTTTATGTGTCCGCCAGTGCTTGTTGCCTGCCTGCCAAAAAACATTTATTCAAAGCTGGTTTCGGATTTCTGTTTTTTCCACCTTATATAAAGAATTACAAAACCAATGAGGAAATAAAGATTTCAATCAGGACATCTGCGGAAAGATGAAAAGGCCAGCCAATAGGAACTGATGTGGCTGAAGTGCCACTCTCAATGGGTTTGGACAAAACTGAAAAATGTTGGTAATATCAGATCTATTGGCTGATTACTGAAGCGTTCGATTTTTGCAGTGTCAATTCATCAATGTCCACCTGGTTATATTTAACACTTTCTCCCATTTCCAATGCATCTGCTGGGATCGCCAATCTTTGTCACATGATATCTGCCTCACGGAAAGGTCAATGGACCATTGTGGGACCTCATGGTCGCTGCCCCCAGCTGGCTTCCTGCTCGGCCTGCTATGGCTGACAGCAGATGGAGCCAGGGTATCTCACCGGGCCAAGTGGGACTACAGCTCCAGCTCGTGAAATATTAATGGAGCAAGTCAAGCTATCAATACCCTCTGCCTGACTACCCTTCCCTGCTCTTGCACAACCTAATCGCTTTCTTTTTTTAGTAAAAATTTTATCCATGTTTTGTCAGCTAGTGCTAATAATAATGACTTTGTGATTTTTATCGGCAGCCTTGTATGCTGGATTCAAAGCATACCTCTTTACCATACCAATTCATCAGTGGGGTTAAGACTGCTGCTCACTGCCACACACTCTTGCCAGAGACAAATAGCTTTAGAAATTTAAAATCAATCATTAACAGATTAGCTGTTAGTTCAAAGTAAATAGCAATCACCCTATTAAGCATCAGCCTGAGTGTGATAAAGGTGAAGGGTAATTGAGAACGAGGATGTTTTGGGGTAATGTGCTTATAGGACAGTCCAACCAAAGGCAGCTTCCTTTGTTTGTTTCACTAATTACAGATGGAAAGTGCCATTGTGAGAATGCCCAGAATACACTGCGAGCACAGATGCTAAGGCACCATACAGACAGAACAGTGGCAGCTAACTGACACCTCAGTCCTCAATTAATTTTGGTCTGTCACACTGAATCTCTACAATCTGCTGCCAAATTAACCCTTCTGAGTACTTATTTATTGAAACGATGTTTGCTGTTTTTTGGTAAGTCCAAAATCCAAAGGTAGCATCGATTGTGAATGTTAAATTCTCTGCTCATGGAAATTCAATGGATAGGAACTTCTTATCATAAAACAATGGATATGATACTATTAATATCAGATATTTATAAAATATCTTATCAGTAAATTCTCTGCCTACAAGCAGCATCCAAATTCAGAGCGATAAGAAGGGTAAACATCACTAATTTTGGAAACAAATACAAAAAAAAGTATGTTAAATTATCAATAAAATAATGCAAAGAGCCAGAAATTAAAAATGTTTGACTCTTTAAAATGTTATATATAATTTGTTGGTTGTCTTGATGGTATCTTAATTATCTCAGCAAGTGTATGCAAGGTGAATTTTTATTTTCAGTAAGCCAAAGTTTGGTCCATTTTTATCCAAGTGTGGATAACCACAGTTGTAAAAAATTCACTGATTTCCCTGATTTCACACAGAATGCAACTGTAATTTTCCTCATGCTTGTGAAGCCAGGTTGTTTAATACCTGGAAATGCTAATGAATGCTAACTAAATGGAAATGTTTCATTTTGAAGCATTTCTTTCCTGTTTAAAAAATACAATGGACATTTAGAACACCATTTTAGATAAATATTTTGTATTTTAAAAATATATTAGAGATTTGTACAGTACCTAGGGCAATGATTAAGCCCAACTGGCCTGAGCCAGCTCCTTCCATCTACTGAACTTGCCTCAGTCAATATTTCTATATTTTTCTTTGCAACGGGGAACATCTTAATTGGAGTTGTCCTTTAAGCTGCTGGTGCACTGTGTTTATGGCAGCACTGGGGAAGTACTAAAAGGTAAAAGGTGAGGCTGCGAATGAGTTCAAGGGTCAATGACTAGCTGCTGGCAATAAAATTATATTAACTTTAATACCATGACATTTAATATTACATATCTCTAATTTTAGGCAATCAAGGATTCCCAGGGCAGCTTTGATGTACAATAAAGTTTCTTCCTTGTTCTGTGACTCCCATGACCTGGGCTGCATCTAACACAACACATTTCAGATAATATCTTTGTGGCCAAAGATGGAGGGGCTAGTTTCAAACTAGGATATCAAAGTTTCAAGAAAATGCCTGTCATCAAGATCAATAACCTTAAAATGTATTTCACATATTGTTCTGACAAGAACTTGAAATAGATTTGTGCTGTTCAGTTCAGTTCAGTTTATTTATTGTCACGTGTACCGAGGTACTGAGAAAAAATTCTGTCTGTATGTTAGTCCTACATCCTTTTTGAAATGCCATAATTTTTCTTGTTATGGCTTTTCTCATTTGTCCAAATGGACTATATTTAATATTTAAAATGAGACGGAAGAGGCAGCACAGTGGCACAGCAGCTAGAACTCCATCTAAAACACGGGTTTGATCATGACCTCAGAGGTTGTCTGTGTGGAGTTTGCACGTTCTCCCTGTGACCTCATGGATTCCTTCCAGATGCTCTGGTTTTCTCCCACATCTCAAAGACGTATGGGATTGTAGGTTAATTGGCTGCCGTATATTGCCTCTAGTGTATAAGGAGTAGATGCTAAAGTGGGATAACATAGAACTAGTGTGAATGGGTGATTGATGGTCAACGTAGACTCAGTGGGCTGAGGGGCCTGTTGCCACGTTGTACCTTTAAATAAAAAAAATTAAATAACCTAAAATAACTGGTTTTGACGGAATCACTGTGCGAACATAAACACAAGGTGATGACCAAAGCCAATGCAGTCAAATAAAATCTGAGTGGAGGTGTTCTCGGTTTCCACATATTTAAACTGAACCTTTAATGTAATCTGGAATGAAATATGAAGGATTCTTATACTGTGAAAACAGCACAAGACACATTATGTTGGGTACATAATCTGTTGTTCAACACACTCCAAATGGTTAAATTTCCAAGTCTTGTACAAGTCATAAACAATAGTAAGCCCAATGTTCCTTTATAAACTACTCTGCATTTGAATTTTGCTTCACATATATATACAACAGCATAAGTTAATAAGAGCACAAGAATTTTAAAAAATACCTTAAGCCTGAGATTTTGACAATCTATAATTATGTTCCCCTCTTGTGCACTAACTCACTCCATCTTCAACAGAAGTAAAATATGCAGATTTTCAAAAGAGGTGCAATTCTGTGAAACTTCCACCTGGTGCAATGAGCAGTCTGTGGGCACACAATGTGTATTCATCTGTGACTGTGTGAGACTCCTTAGCTGGTGCTTTGGCTGAGTTCACACAGCAGTGAGCTTCTCCATCTTGTAAAGCTGAAAATACCAGTGATGGCTGGAGCTTCACTTTACATGAAGTGCTCAATTATTGATCTAATTCTAAAACTATATGGAAAGGAGTCACCAAGACGCCCCTTAACTCATTCCCTTAGCTAACTCTATAACATTTGGAAAAATACATCCAGTGGTAAGAGGAACTTGAAAAGGAGCAAACGAGAATTTGAATAAAAGGGATAACATTTGACCTCTGCCTTGTAAAGCCTACTTTGTAACAGTTTTAAAACAAAAGGAATGATCAACAAAGGTAATCTTAGACCTAATTTAGCTTGTCAGTGGAGAGGAAATAAGCAACAATGGATGACGGCTGATAAAGGGTGACTTTCTGTTTCTTTCTCGAACCTTCAGTAAAAGAGAAAAGGTGATTACAATATATGAGGTGTAATCGTCCATAGGACTAGAGAAATGTGCTGAAAGCCAATGTGATTAAGGGAGGCTGCTTGTGAATACTAATAGAACAGACAAAACATGGGAGCATATGTGGCTTATTACTCTCCTGCAAATTTCCTGCATACACGAGTGCAGCAGCTGCAGTAATAAAACAAATAGAATCTCTTTGAATTTAAAAATGTACCGTATTTCAAATATAATTTAGTTTTTAAAGAAAGAGAGAGGGAGAGAGCGAGGAAAATAATCAGAAATTGTAAGCGTCCATATCTCTACGTTGAGATGTTCCTGCTTCTTCTGGAAATAGATCACAGGGCAAAAGCTACAGAGCATTCTTTCTATTAATTGAAGTAAAGGAACAATATGCTTCAAATTCTCTGCTACATACAAAAGGTCAGAAGAATGAAACTACAAACGTTTTCCATGATTAAAATTTGAAAGCATTCTGTGTATCTGCGAAATGTTGCTATAGCAACAACAATATAATGGACACAAAATGTACTGTTTAAAAAAAAATCATTTTCCTTCAACCACTATAATTGCCTATTTCTATGGTCCATTGGCTGTTAACCTTGAAGTGACTGGGGTAAAGCAAGCAAGACCCGCTCTGTCAGAACACTCTCCAGGCTGACCTCTTGCGGTTCTGGGGAGGATGCTACCATGACAACCACGACAGATGTCAGCTAACCAATGCATAGTTGAGAAAGGCTCCTGTATTGTGAAAATCGATCATGTAATGGTAATATGGAGCACATTCACCACACTGCCATGTGTTCTCCATTCAAACATTTATTCTATATAGCAGTGAGAAGAAAGCATAAAATAAATGAAATGAATATGACCTTTTTTTCTGAAATGCCATTCTTGCTAAATTGAATCAAATTATGTCTAATATGAATAAAGGAGAAAAAAAAATTACATTTCTAATACAATTTTTAACACATTGACTAGTAATGTCAATCTTTTGTGACCAAATTGTTGAAAGTCAGAGCAGTAACAGTAGGTTATTGTTTTGTCGCCTGTACTTGCACCGAGGTCATCACAAAATACACAACATTTTCGACGTGATATGCTGCTGTCACTCGTACCGCAGGATATTTAATCACATATCCCCCACAGGTAAAACTGACAGGAGCCATTCCTTCAACTTAAATCAATAAGAGCCTTTTTTTTCCCAGGTCCAATTGTTAAACCTTTGAAGTGACCACACTCGGCTGCACAGTGAACACAGAGTAAGTGTATCCTGAGATAGATTGTAGCATGAGAACTCTTGGCGAAAATGGCATCAAAGGAAGCAATTGAACCTCCTCAGAACAATGGGAAAATGTGTTTACCCCCTTGTGTCCATGCAACTTTGTGGCAAATGCTAGTGTGTGAGGAAGCTATAAACAAACACGCTAATTGGAAGTTCTGAACAGCTGCAGATGTAGGTTTTCCTGTCACACAGGATCACTAGCCTTTGACAAGGATGAGACAGGTTGGGATCAGCTTCGAATCAAACAAGTCCCCATGCCACATGTCCATGCTCAACACACTAGCAGAAATGGACTGATGGGGATATAGAGCTGAAAGTGAGAACAGGTCGCATTGAACCTGCATGTGGCCGGACTGACTATATCTATTGGAAAGCAATAATTGCAGTAGTTCAAAGTTTAGACTTATCAATTCAAGTGTCAGTATTTACACAAAAATGAAAACATGTATATTTTATGAAGATAAACTTTTCCAGTGAATGGATTTTAAAAGATATTCCTTTGGTTCAATTAAAACGTACAGTATGCAGCAAAATGTTAATGCTAACTCAAAATATAATTAATGTCGGTAGTTCACTAAAATAAAACCGACCAAAATATGTGTGCTTTTGCTAGGACTAAAAATCATATTAATAATTTTCTATTCTTCAAGAAGAGATGACTGTATTCTAATAAAGCATGTACTCGGGAAACATGTCTTCTGAAATATAATGTTTAGGACCCTTAGTCAAATAAGTACTTTAAGAATGTTATTAACAATGAATATTTTCAATTATGTAGGAAAATTATCCAAACATATTTGTATATTAAAGTTATCCACAGCATGAAGGATTATTTAATTTAGTTTCATTTCCATTCATGTGAATTAATTCAGGTACAATGCTGGGTTCATATGGAATTTTAAACGTTATTTGTTTATTAATCACGGTCATAAGATTAAGCATTTAATCAAATACTGGATATATTATTAAGCTCTAAGTGATTATTAATACATTTTTCAAATTATAATATTTTTATAATTGTAATTGTAAATTAACAAATGGTTTCCATCTTCAGGTGGTTTGATTTGTTCCAATCTAGATTTACTTAATCCAATCTTTGGGGGAAATGAGGTGTGTCATCAAATACAATAATATAATTCCAGGTCAGAAATTTCTTCCTTCGAATGATGTTCATGAAAATAACAATGAACAAATAAGAAGCACCGGGACGTAATTTTCAGTTAGATTGTACAAAAATAATAGGAAAAAGCCGAAGGATGTTATAAAGCTCTAATTAATCAGCGGATGGGATCTTTTCATGAATGTTACCTGAATCATCGGATTGAATATAATCTTCATTTCCTTTCCGATATACTTGTCATAAACAAGGTGCAATATATATTACATAAATCTTATAAATGCTAACTTGTTCAAGTGTCAATGTTGTTATTGGTTCAGCGATGCACATACTTGGTGGAACAGTAATTAATAATGAAACATCAAGAAAATTACCACTAAGCAAATAAACTATTACCAATTTGTTAGACAAATATAAGAGTTTTCCCCAATAAAAACAGAACACACAGTTCTTCACCGGAGCATCAGTTCTGGTGAAGCGCCATTAAGTTGAAACATCAGATGCTGCCTGGCCTGCTGATTATCTCCAAATTTTTCTGTTTTATTTCAGTTTTCCAACATCTGCAGATTTTTGCTTATCAGGCTTTTCCAAAATGTTTCAATAAAACATTTACTAAAGTTTAAAATACTGATTCTAACAGCCGGCACTGGCTAAAATATTGAGATGTTAATGTTCCAATAATAGCAATATTTTCAATCAGATTAACAAAAACTGTACAATTATCAGTCTTTGTTTGGCATTTGTTGGTTAAGAAAGTGCATAAGAAACATAAATTAATGTTGTGGTCAACATAGATCTCTCCTCGGGTAAATGACTTATTGGACGTATGTGCACACATTGCCAGGGCAGGTATAGGGAGTTCTACAATACACACTTGAACACACGACTGTAAAGAGTTCAGTTGTCCACATGTGGCTTGTTAACAGCCCAGGCCATTCATGCACAACTAGGGAATATAAAATCTCTCTTTGAAACTCAAAGGTTCCTGCCTGACACTGTTTGAACAGCAGGAGTCTGGTGTATGAAATCACTCACCTCTCTCTGTAGGTCTTCTTTGAGGTGCCTCCCACCACGACTTGGCCTGATTGCAATGCTGACCATTCCATCAGTTGTCATCCGTGGCATACCCCCAATCTGACCCTTGAGATGCTGATCCCTAATTGTCCTGAAAAGATGCTGGCGAGTCATCTCTTGAACCGTTACAGTCCTCTTGCGATGGTACCTCCCATGATGCTGTAAGACGTGATTTTTAGGATCTAGATGTAATAACAATGCATTGGCAAGTTGCAGCTGAGCAAATAGATGACCTGGCCTGTAGCCAGGAGGGCAGCCCACTAGCTGGATCCTTTTAGGACTGATCCTTGGCAAATGGTGGGAAGCATAAAGCCACTCTAGACAAGCGTAAGAAAGGTTATGATCTCAAATGGGTACGCAAGGCAACATCTGAGAGGGGGAGAAGAGTCAGTGATTAGAAATTCAGGGGCTAAAGGGGGAGGATATCTTGATCATGGGTCCAGTAGAAGCAAACGGCTTTCTTACTATGCTTGGGATATATTTCTGCTTCCTCTGGGCCATAAATAGTGCTATTAAATGCATCGTTTCCTGGGAAACCCATTCAGCAGCAGTGAATTTTAAATCATGCTCCCATTTGCACTGTTGGAGTTCAATTTAAATATATTAATTAAATGCCCTGACGCTCCATAGTGCGGCACCTTGCCATGTGCAGTGACAGGCTGGAAGCACACTTCCTCCATATTTCAGTCTCCAAGCATTCTTGGCCCTCTCCTGCTGGTTGTTGGGGGTCAACATTGAAGGATTAGTTTTTGCGCACAGCTGACGGACTACTAGCAGGTAGGTTTTCAAAAAATATTATGCAACAAAACCAGAGAAGCTGGAAGTACTCAGCATGTCAGTGAGTATCTGTGACAGAGAAACAGAATCAATATTTCAGCTTGTTGGCAGCTTTAGTATCAGGGAAATGTTAGGCAGAACAACTATATCACACATTTGGCAGGACTCACAAATGAATAACCCTGAGTAAAGCATTTTCATGAGGAAGGATAAAATGGCAGCAATGCTGGCAAAAGATTCCATGACCAGATTGTAAGGCTATCCTATGGATATGTAATAACATTGATTTCATGGAGAATAAAGAAAAGTGAAAATAATTGAAATGATGAGCTGAATTTTGCAGACAAGTTGTCAACAGTTCCACGGTGAACTCCTGACACTTTCGCCCATGAAGCTTGGTGCATATCGTTCCAAACGTGGCTGGTAAACCCACGGATCCATTAGTGGTCGGAGGTTTCATCAGTATGTACTCTGGGGAATCTGCTTACTGATCGTGTGTCAGGTTATACCCAACAAAGGATCCCCATTTCAATGAGAATTTTACAGCTTTGAAGAATTTTGTGGTTATTTGTATTTTTAGTAAAGTTATCTTTTCAGTATTGAAGGTTTGGTATTTTTAGGTGATTTTCTTATTTAAAAGTTTCTGAATTCTTCAGAATATCAGGAGCTTTCCAAACCTTTGCCAGGTATTGGCTGGGAGGAAAACTGGAGGGGTGGCTTTGATAATTGTTAAAGGTATGACACGATACGATAGAACTTTATTTATCCCAGTAGGGAAATTGATCGATCAACGGTCATAAAAGCACAAAATACATGAAACATGAAATTAAAATGATGAATGGGGTGGATTGGGGGATGTGCAAAGATTGAGGAAGGAGTGAGGGAGATAGGAGGGAGGGGAGTCAGTCTCAGTCTACCCCACGACAGAAGGGGGAGGAGTTGTAAAGTTTGATAGCAACAGGGAAGAAGGATCTCCTGTGGCGTTTTGTCCTGCATCTTGGTAGAACTAGTCTGTTGCTGAAGGTACTCCTCAGGTTGACCAGTGTGTCATGGAGGGGGTGCGCTGTATTGTCCAGGATGCTCCATGTTGATCCTATTGCTGTCCACAATCTTCGCCCTGCTGCCCCAGCACACGGCAACGAAGAAGATGGCACTGGCTACCAACGATTGGTGGAACATGTGCAGCATCTTACGTTGAAGGAGCAGGGCCTTCTCAAAAATTGCAACTGGCTCTGTCCCTTCTTGTACAGGGCCTCGGCGTTCCTGGACCAGTCCAGTTTACTGTCCAGGTACGCTCAAAGGTATTTGTACTCCCTGGTAAACTGCACATCTACACCATTGATGGAGACAGGGGGATGGGGTGCTCCTCTCCTCCTAAAGTCCACCACCACCTCCTTAGTCTTGTCGGTGTTGAGTTGCAGGTGATTCAGCCCACACCACTCACAAAGTTGTTGAACACACCTCTGTATTTAGCGTCCATCCCCTCACTGATGCAGCCCACAATTGCAGAGATCTGAAAATGTCTGCAGGTGGCAGGATATGGAGTTATATCTGAAATAATCTGATATATAGCTATGGACTATGCATTACAGTTGGATTATTTCAGTCATAATAATTGTTAAATTAGTACATAAAATTCACTAATATTGGCATGATTTGTAGACTTTTAATCCAGCAAGAAAACAGGCATTTAGTTTTTGGACATAATAAGTGTGGACAGCAAATGCAACATAAATAATTTAGTTGTAAGATCTGAAAATGGCAATCGAGCTGGGAACAGGCAAGGCTGTTGTATTAAAGAGGTCTCAGATCAAAATAATTGGTTGGTAAGATTAGCATGGATTTGACTGTCAACTTTAAGTGAGTGAACAATTCAATAAAGGGATTACATTAAGAATATTGGGGTGAAACTATACCCACTATGTTCACCTTCCTATCCTAGTGAGATGAACTTCGTCTAGCATGGCAACTGTTCAGTAGAATCATAGAACATAGAACAGTAAAAACAGAGAAACAAGTCATTCGGCTCATATTGTCTGTGCCAGAAATGGTGCAAAGTTAAACTAATCTCCTCTGCCTGCACATGATCCATATCCCTCCATTCCCTTCATATCCATATTCCTATCTAAAATCCTCTTAAACACAACTATTATATCTACTTCCATCCACCACTTCCTGAGTAAAATACATGCCCTGCGCATCTCCTTTAATCTTTCCCACTCATCATTTTATATACTTCTATCTGGTTTCCCCTCAACGTCTGATGTTCCAGAGAAAACAATCCAAGTTTGTTCAATCTCTCCTTTTGGCTACTACTCAGTAATCCAGGCAGCATTCTGATAAACCTAAACAGAAAAAGCTGGAGTTAATAATTCAGGATTTTGCACCCTTTTGTCCATTCAGTGAAAACACCTAGAATACTGTAAAAATCCTTTATTTCACCTAGGTGACCTTGCTACCCTTTCCTGCTCCGGAGAGCTCTCCAGCTCCAGTTTAGCAAATGGAAAACATGTGCTCAAACAAAGGAATTAGCCTATATATATGGTTAATACAGTGGGAGGTAACTTACAATGGGCGGAAATTCTAGACCAATTACTACAGTATCACTTGGTTATATAGGTGGGGACAATATTTCCACCCAATTACAATCACATGTTTTACAATCGCATCGAACATCACATGTTTTACAAGACTAATTATGTCACAGCAAGAAAAGTGAGACCTAACTTCAATCAGCCACGAGGTATGCCCTGATCTCCAAGAGACAGAATACTTAACCCTTTAGTCGTAGAAGCATCCCCAGTTCTGCATATTATCAGAGTAACTCAGCGGAACAGGCCACATCTCTGGAGAGAAGGAATGGGTGACATTTCGGGTCGAGACCCTTCTTCAGACAAAGGGTCTTGACCCGAAACATCACCCATTCCTTCTCTCCAGAGATGCTACCTGTCCCGCTTTTTGTGTCTATCTTCAGTTTAAACCAGCATCTGCAGTTCCTTCCCACACATTCTGGTAAACCTCTTTTGTATCTTCTCCGAAGCCTCAACTTCCTATCTGTAATGGGACAATCTGAACTCTACACAATAAGTAACATTTGTTCAGCGCATGCAACAAATAAAGTGTGTGAAGTTGCACTGATAAACACCAAATGCACCAGAAAATTGATGAAAAGCAAAAAATGCTGAAAACGTTCAGCAAGTCAAACAGCATCTATATCTGAAGAAGGGTGTCGACCCACCACGGCATCCATTCCTTCTCCAGAGATGCTGCTTGTCACGCTGAGTTACTACAGCATTTTGTGTCTACCTTCTATGCATGGAGAAACAGTTAATGTTTTGGGTCTGGGAAACCTTCTCAATTCTAACTAATTTTAATTAATAATTTTAACTTACTAATTGTCTAACTAAGTTTAGTCTAACTAAAATAACAGTTCCTCCTTCTACTGAATGAGTGAATGTTTCTAGCATTTTCTGCTTTTGTTTCATATTTCCAGAATCTGCAATTTTTTGTTTTTCATTTACCAGAAAATTAAAGACATGCTATTTCAGATGCAAGGGAGTTTTAAATTATGCAGTTAATCTTAATTTCTGCCTAACATGTCTTATAATTAATTTTACTTTGTGTGTGGTTGCAACTTCTTCTGATTTGAAATATTAGGAGAAATTTAAAACGTTTCCTTAAAATAATCTTTGAATACTCGTTAAAAGTGAAACCACCAGTTTGCTTTCACCTCCCCTGAAATATCCGAGTGAGGACTGTGTCCAGAATTATGTTGAGTGGTGGCGCGTTGCCACAAGGACAGAGGCAGCAACAGCTGTGAGTCTGGGAGGGCAAGCACCACTAATCTCTCAGCCTGCTTTGTTTTAATAATTATGGAGCGTCTCAGCATGGATTTGGCCTTGTCTTGTGGGTATAGAGCAGGAAATCAATGTCCGCACCATTAAATAGCAGCTACTGTGCCATAAAACTCTGATATCACATCCCACAATGGTCAAACGTGCTGTTTGCCAATAACTTTTGGCTTGATCTTGCAAGATGTGTGACAGTCTGCAACACTACCATGAGGAGGGGCGTTCACTTTCATTTCTGAAAGTGCCCTGTGCGCCAGCCTGAAAGTATTCAATGAGGGAGCCATTGGCTCAAAGGGGCTCCCCTTCAGAGAGCAGCTGGCATGACTTCTCAGGCCAAGGAATGGGACTGGTCAATTTGGTGTCTGCCAGCAAGAGGTTCCCCACTCAGACATAACAACCTGATGTAGTTTGCCAAGAAAAGTATCCAGTTCAGCTATTCAGTTATAAGGCAACTGAACCATCCTACCACAACTAGAGAGCAGTCCTGAACTACTATCTACCTCATTGGAGACCCTCGGACTAAATGTTATTCACGTTATTCCCTTTATCATGTACACTGTAAATGGCTCAATTGTAATCATGTATTGTCTTTCCACTGACAGGTTACAGGCAACAAAAGCTTTTCACTGTACCTCGGTACACGTGACAATGGGCTAAACTAAACTAAACTAGTATCTGATGGAGATATCCTCTTGCACGCTTCTCACTGCCAAACACAGCCTTTGTATTCCAAGCACTCACATTGTTTAGTATCACCGCAGGTAGCCCCTCTGATACTTTTCCATACTGTGCATGCAGTGAGGGCAGTGCCCATGAAATCCCTCCTCACAATCACTTTATCATGACACACCCAAACTCACATCCTGACGCACCAGAGTGAATAGCTCTGGAACATCTCATATCCCCTTATAATTTCACAGAAGATGGTGATTCAGCCCATTGCCTCTGTGCTAACTGTCACAGAAATTCAGCAATCATATTCCTCACTTATTTTCTTGCAACCTGTTATTTCTCATGCCTTTCAAATGCACCCTAATTCTCCTGCTATCCACCTTCACAGGGCTATTGCTAAATAAGTAATTAATGCACCAAACTGTACCTTTAATTAATGCACCAAACTGTACCATATCAGTGACAGTCTCTTGAGCCCAAGATGAGTGCAGGCAGAGGGGTAACATGTGAGATCAAGCTTCCAGCTCTTGTTTTGTAAATATTCTGCCATTTCTGATGCTAATGCTGACCAAGTTGCCCCATCTAAGTTCGTCCCATTTGCCCACATTTGGTCCATATCCCTCTAAACCTTTCTCATCCAAGTCCATGTCCAAGTGTCTTTTAAGTGCTGTTATACAAGTGAAATTTGTGTGAACATCTAGTGAACTCGAACATTAGTCCTGTATTTCTCTCCATGCTGCCTGATATTCAGAGCGGCCCTGGAATCTCTGTTTTAGTTTCAGACGTTTGGCAGCTAAACATTTTGCTTTTAGTTTAATTTTCTTGCTGAAATGTGTTGACATGCATCTTGACCATCAGCAACTGCAGTGACAGGAGCCCAGCATCCATCTCCCATCACTATCTACCCATCGCTGCAGCAGGTCTTAGCGCAATAATGCTGTTGGTTGGTTGCAGAGTTCAGACTTACGTTGTGCATGTGAATGAAAGGAAACGAGGTGGGAGACGAACGAGCTGGAGGAAAGGATTGACTTGCATCAGTCATGTGCTAGCGTGGTTGTCATGTTCTGGGAACATCAATGTCAGTTCACCAAAGAATGTCATCTTGTGCAACATTTTCAGTTTGAGAGTATGAAAGCACCCATCAGGTGTGAAGGATAGCTAGCCTCTGACCAGATGGACAGTGACCATCACACCATCACAATGGAGACAATGTCCTATCTTCACATGATCATCACCCTTCATTGTGTTGTGTGGCTCTATCACTATGGTAAATGGGATCGACAGAACAGATATGCAACACAAAACTAGGCATATGTCAAGTCATGTGGACCATATGCAGCAGCAGAAATAACGTCTTATCCCAGCATATCTCTCACTCCACCGTGACTATGGAACTGGAGGATCAATACCGGCTCAATGGGAAAAAAGGGAAGTCATGTTGGGAACAGTTGCCAACCTGGTGGAATTGTAGCACACGGCTACATGCATGCAAAGCTGCAGACACAACTTGGATTAACCAGAGTTAAGCAATTCCACAACCATTGAATAAGAACTAGGTTCCGCAGCATTATCACATCCAGTTGCGAAGGAGGTGGACAATAAAACAGCTAATGGGTGGAAAGGGCTCCAGGAAATTCCCCATTTTTAATAAAGGCAGAGTCCTGTGTGCGAATTCAACTTAGCCAGAAATGCCAATTGGATGTTCCATCTCCAATTCCTCTTGAAATGTCCATTATCATAACACCAGGTTACAGCCAATTGGATTGATTCTACATATTATCAATAAATGACCATGGGCTGACAAATATGGCAGCAGTGGTGAAGACCACTGCTCTACTAGCTGCACATAAGCCAAGCTGTGACTGTCATAAGATCATAAGTGATAGGATCAGAATGAGACCACTTGGCCCTTCAAGTCTACGCCGCCATTCAATCATGACTAATCTATCTCTCCCTCCTAACCCCCTTCTTCCAATAACCACTGATACCTGTACTAACCGACTGTGTATCTACACCAATAGCATCCGCCTGACAATTTGAGGAATTGTCCAGGAATGGCCGGTTCATAAAGTACAGAACAAATACAATCCAGTTATCTGCCGCCTGCTTAGTTTTCTCTAATTTAGCAGCAATGTGATGGAAGATGGTGTTGTTTGTACCAAGTTTGCTGATGCATAGTTTGGGTTTTGGCAGAATCAGTCATCTCCAGTCCTCAGCCTTGGCCCAAATATGGATCTAAGAATTGGATTCCTGATGTGGGATGAGATGACGGTTCTTATAACCAAGGCACCATTTGGCTGAATGTTGCATTAATACGCCCTGATAAAACTGAAGTCAATGGGCATCAGGGTAAAAGAATTATATAAAACAAGGTGTATGTGCTTATCAGCAATTGATCATCCTAGCCTTGTTCATAAAGTAAGCATGAAGGGACAGCAGGCAGTGAAGAAAGCGAATGGCATGTTGGCCTTTATAACAAGAGGAATCTAATATAGGAGCAAAGAGGTCCTTCTGCAGTTGTACAGAGCCCTAGTGAGACCACACCTGGAGTATTGTGTGCAGTTTTGGTCCCCTAATGTGAGGAAGGACTTTCTTGCTATTGTGGGAGTGCAGCATAGGTTTACAAGGTTAATTCCTGGGATGGCAGGACTGTCATATGCTGAGAGAGTGGAGCAGCTGGGCTTGTACACTCTGGAGTTTAGAAGGATGAGAGGTGATCTCATTGAAACATATAATATTGTTAAGGGTTTGGACACGCTAGAGGCAGGAAACATGTTCCCGATGTTGGGGGAGTCCTGGACCAGGGGCCACAGTTTAAGAATAAGGACTAAGCCATTTAGAACAGCGACGAGGAAACACTTTTTGTCTGTGGTGAGTCTGTGGAATTCTCTGCCTCAGAGGGCGGTGGAGGCAGGTTCTCTGGATGCTTTCAAGAGAGAACTAGATAGGGCTCTTAAAAATAGTGGAGTCAGGGGATATGGGGAGAAGGCAGGAACGGGGTACTGATTGGGGATGATCAGCCATGATCACATCGTTGCTGGCTCAAGGGGCCGAATGGCCTACTCCTGCAGCTATTGTCTATTGTCTAGCCCCAGAACATCGAGGTGGTGTCCTAGGCCCGACCATGTTCAGTTGCATCATCATAAAGTAAAAACTGGAGATGTTCACTGATGATCGCACAATGTACAAATCTATTCAAAATTCTTCAGAAAATGAAGCAGGTCATGTCTTCATGTGGCAAGAAACATATGCATCACAATTGTAGCAACAGAGAACTGTAGATGCCGGCTTATACCAAAGATAGACACAAAGTGCTGGAGTAACTCGGTGAGCCAGGCAGATGCTGCCAGACCCATTAAGTTAATACAGCACTTTGTGCCTACCTTTTGCACCAAAATAGTGTCAGATATTCGTCCTCTCCAACAACAGCAAACCCAACCATCTATTTTTTAATTTTAATCCTCATTGGCACCAACCATCAGCATTTTGATGTTCACCACGAACTGGAAACTTAACTGCATTAGTCACTTTATTGCTGTGGCTATAGTAGCAGATGGAACTGACTCATGTATGGCTGGGTATCCTGCAGGGGGTAACTCAATGGATGATGCTACAACGCTTTTCACCATCCACAGGGTAAAATTCAAGAGTATATTGGATTACTCTTACGTATGAATGGATGCAGAACCAATACCACTCAAGAAGCTCCACACCATCCAGCTCATCTCACTAACCCTACCCATAGGTTCTCCACCACAGGAGCATGGTGGCTATAACATATACCATCAGATAGTACAGAGCCACTACTCACCCAAGGTACTCCAACAGCACCTCCCAAACCTCTGATTTCTAACACCAAGATAGCCAAGTTCATAGTTCGCTCCAAGTTCATTGTTCACTAAAGGTGGCAACACAAGTAGATAGGCTGGTAAAGGAGTATGCTTACTTTTTTGCTCAGGGCATTGAGTACAAGACTCAGTGTGTCACAGTGGAGTAGTGGTAGAGCTGCTGCCTTATAGTGCTGGAGACCCGGGTTCAATCCTGATTACGGGTGCTGTCTATATGAAGTTATTATGTTGCCATGTGATCACGTGAGTTTTCTCCGGGTGCTCCGGATTCCTCCCACATTCCAAAGACATGCAGGTTTGTCGGTTAATTGGCTTCTGTAAATTGTCCCTGGTGTGTAGGATAGAACAGTGTACAGATCATCATTGGACTCGCTAGGCCGAAGTGTCGGTTTCTATGCTGTATCTATAAACTAAACTAAATGATGTAGCTCTAAAGGACTTTGGTCAGGACGCATTTGGAAGATTGCATGCAGTTGTGGTTTCTCTATTACAGAAAAGATGTGGAAGCTTTGGAGAAGATGCATCGGAGGTTTACCAGAATGCTGCTTGAATTACAGGGTTTCAGCTGCAGGGACGTTCAATAGACTTGGATTGTTTCTTCTGGAATGTTGGAGGTTGAGGGGAGACTTCAAAGAAGTATATAAAATTATGAGAGGAATACATAAGGTGGACAGTCAGAAACATTTGCCCATGGTGGAAATTGCTAACACTAGAGGGCATAGCTATAAGGTGATGGGAAGTTTAATGGAGTTTAATGTTTCCAAGCTGTATCTCTAAAATAAATTAAAGTTCTTTGGGATATATTTCTGCAGTGGATGGTAAATAGATATCCACATGTGGTATCCAAAATCAAGTGGAGAATAATAGTATGTGCGTTATGTTATGCATGTGATCTGTTGCACTGTTGTCAGGAACAAATTCAGCAGAATCTTTCATTTTTTAGAGATTTTCTGATGTTGTCAATTTTATCTTTTTTTTGTTGGAGATCTAATACATCACATTGAATGTGACTAAAGTTTCTATTTTTCTAACTGTCCAGATTGTGTATGTTTCATACACAATCTGGCAAGATACCTTGCTATCTTGCCAGACAGGTAAAGTTTGCATTTTGAACATGACCAGAAAATGGTAGCATTGTGTCTGCAGCCTCTTTGGCAAGACGTGGGTCTGCATGTACCTGCCTTTGCTCACAACTTTAACAGAGTCCTGGAGTCATACAGTGTGGAAATAGGCCCTTCGGCTCAACTTGCCCTGCACCGACCAACATGTCTCATCTATATTAGTCTCACCTGCCTGTGGCCCATATCCCTCTAAGCCTATCCTGTCCATGTACCTATCTAAATGTTGCGATAGTACCTGCCTCAACTACCTCCTCTGGTAGCTCAATCCATATGCCCACCACTTTGTGTAAAAAGGTTACCTCTCAGGTTTCTATTAAATCTTTCCCCTCTCACCTAAATCTATGTCCTCTGGGTCTCGATTCTCCTACTCTGGGTAAAAGACTTTGCATTTACCCAATCCACTCCACTCATGATTTAGTACACCTCCATAAGAGCACCCCTCATAATATTGCACTTCTGAATAGTGTCTGAGCCTGCTCAACCTTTCCCTATAGCATAGGCACTCATAGGGTCTTGGCAACATCCTCGTGAATCTTCTCTGCACCATTTCCAGCTTGACAGCATCTTTCCTATAACATAGTGACCAAAACTGAACCAAATGCTCATTTTGGGTATTGAATAAAATGTGGTCTCACCAACGTCTTCTATAGCTGCAATACGACCTCCAAACTTCTATCCTTAATATTCTGACTGAAGAAGGACAATGTGCCAAAAGCCCACTTTCAAGGAACTATGTACCTGCACTGCTAGATCCCTCTAATAATGTACTTTCATCATGTATCTCTCTATGCACTGGGGGCATTTGTGTATATTCATTCCTATGTAGAGATAGGCTGTCTCTAAGAAGAGACGATTTTGCTGAATGATATGCTGGAATATCTCAAAATTTGGATCGTATTCAGAAATTCATAAAATATTATAAATAACCAAAGAACTGAAATAAATACTCCATCTTTGTCACATGTTATAGTGAGAATGTTTGCAGCCCTAGAATCTTGGTATGTATGCTGTATAGTGTTGACATCACCATCCTGCAGCAAACCCCAACAAATGAAAGGAACCACATCCTCATTTCCACTGGTTTTACACTTTAAATGAAATGTGTGCTCGGGAATAGGTTGTGAGGTCTGTAACCATTGAAATAGCTAAGTTCATGTTCCATTGCAATGGACTACTTCCTGATTATCTGCATCCTGATACAAAAGTGTCAGTTCACCGAGGAAAATCACCACTGAATTTGCTTTCGATATAACGATTCAGTCACTAGCTAATGTGCTCATGAGATCCATTCACACTGCTCAATTAATGATAACTTGATAACTTTGGGTAGCATGGATAATTTCAATCACGGGTTATTAATCATTCCATGTACGTTCCCTTTCCCATCATTGCTAATTATCATAATATCTCTGTGCATACATGCTCCTTTTTCTTTCTTTCTCCAATTCCATTTCAAACCTGGTAAGGCCAGCATTTAACATAGAAACATAGAAAATAGGTGCAGGAGGAGGCCATTTGGCCCTTCGAGCTAGCACCACCATTCATTGTGATCATGGCTGATTGTCTGCTATCAATAACCCGTGCCTGCCTTCTCCCCATATCCCTTGACTCCACTAGCCCCTAGAGCTCTATCCAACTCTCTCTTAACACTCATTCCCTGATCTGTGTGGCTTCATATTCTAGAGAAGAGTTGGCGCGATGGGTATATCTATTCACATTGTGGATAGACTGGATAATAGAGCAGATTTACCTTTCTACGTTGAACCACATGGGTGTTTCTATTACCTGGTAGCTTTCATGCTCATCATTTGCAACAGCAATATCTTAGTCCAGAACTTGATTTAATCAATTAACTGAATTTTAGTTTCCATCAGCTATCATAGGATTGGAATACATTAGTCTCTGCCATGGGATTATGAGGCAATGATGTAACTATTGTACATTTGTATCAATTTAAAGGGAAAAATAATTTATCGCTGTACGACTACAACTTTATAATTGTGAATTCTCTTTCCTTCTGGTGAAGGGAAGGGTCTCCAGTTCTCCGTTGAAGGGTCACTTTCCTGAATCATTGACTGTCTTTGATGTCTGAAAGCTCTGTTTTGTTGATTTGTGCAGCTTTAGAATAAAAGGGTTAGAGTGTCTGCCATGAACACAATGCTGGTTAGGACACTGTTATAGGTTCCAATAAAAGTCCTATAAAATTCCTATGCATAACCATAAATGTAAAACATTTAATGAACCGGTGAAATTGAACACTGCAATAGAACACCATCATTTATTGCTTTGCATTAAAAAGCATTTCTTATTGACTTTAACACTTTAGTATTTTGTTATTCTCTTCGTATTGGTGAAGATGGGGCTATCTCCAAAATTAAATGTTTATTATGATAATATCCACTTCTTGACCAGTGAAGTGATTAAAAATAAATCTTCAAAAATAATTTTAAAAAAAACCAATACTGAGCCATTTTCTAGTTTTATTGATGTACAATAATCAGTTTCTCAGTAATGTATTGATGTGAGGATACTTCATTATGCGTCTATAAATGCTTTTGCGCCAGTAGATTTGGGCCTAACCCATGTGTTTAAATTATGTTTTTTTTGTACTGGCTCAGCCAATTTAATCAGAATTTACAAATGTAACCAATTTGAAGAGCCTTCTTTAATCAGCATTTTCAGCTGTATCTCCTTATGTCTGCGCTGGGCCATGAACAGATATGGGGGAAGGTGAATCAATGTCAGAACATAAGGTTTGGGAAAACACAAGTTGGGTGCTTCTGGGGCTAACCTGCATGTTTAAACTTCACCTTTTGTTGCCAATGCTTCTTTGGATTGCTGCAGCCCCTCTATAAGAGGCAATCCCACAGTGACATTTAAGTCAGGAGTTTCAACACACAGTGATAAAGAAGGGAGACACAAGGAACTACTATCAAAAAATAACCCAAATTGTTGGAGTACCTCAGCATGTCTGATGCTACCTGATAATGAAGGAAATGTGTTTTATTTCTGAATCAGGATAATGTGTGAATTGAAGGGGACCCTGCTGCTTGTGGTGTTACCATGGGTTGGCTTGATCTTTTTGGTGCAGGTGACAGAGAGGGGACATACGTATTCTACAGTGATTCAATTTAGATTTACGTTCAAAGGTACTTTATGTTTGAAAATCTTGGAGCCAAATTATTAAGGATAAATAATAACTTGAAATTCAACATTACTTTAATAAACTGTTATGTGCCACAGCTTCAGATATACAAGATTGCACTTTTGCGAACCTTGTTTATTTTGTTCACTGAGTAGTATTAGTTTCACCTTAAATATTACTGTGGATACCCGAGTTTGGAATTACCTTTCCCAATGTTGTTCCCAAGTAGTGCCAAAAGTAAGAGACTAATGGGCCTGTCCTACTTATGCGACTTTTTAGGCGACTATAGGGGACTATGAGGTCGCCACATGTTCGCCGGAGGTTGCCGGGGTGTTGCCTGCAAGGTGGAGAGTAGTTCCTGCATTCTTGTAACTAGTTGCGGCTTCATTCTGGTTGCCGCTAATTTTTCAAGATGTTGAAAAATTAGTGGCGACCAGAATTTTGACACCATGGAGAGTAGCGAGAATTCTTGTGATGTGGGTGCAGTGGTAGTGGGTTGCCAGGAGGTCGTAGGTTGTCATAGGTTGTCGTAGGTTGTCGCCGGTGAATTTCATTGGCTCTTTGGGGAAAAAAAAACGTAAGCAGTAGTTTTCAGAACCAAGGATAACTGACGTTAATGTCCGCCGAGCTTTACAGCCGTGTACTTCTGGCTTCTTAAAAGTTGTCTCCACTGCTTCTCCCCACCCCGTCTCCCCCTTCTCCCCACATCTCCCTCCATCTCTCCCCACTTCTCCCCCCTTCTCCACCCTCCCCCCCTCTTTTAAAGGACTGTGACCCTTCCCGTACACTGCGCTTTCACCGTCTTAATTACAGCGCCAACCTTCCTGTTCACATTGGCTTCACACCATGTGAATTTCACTCAGACAGTGCTCCCCCCGCTTACCCTGTCCCCCGCCTGCATAACTGGCTGGTGAAGGAAGCTATGTATGTATGTGTGTTGCAATCTGACAGTTACTGTTCCAGTTGGCGGCTTTTCAGCGGCCTGCTATGACTTGACAGTCGCCGGCAGTCGCCTGAAAAATCGCCTAAGTGGGACAGGCCCATAAGAATAGAGCATTGAAAGTCATACAAAGAACTTTTCTATATATTCCCTCTTTGCACCATCTCTTTTTTTTCGTAAAGTTAATCTTCATTGCAACGAGTTGTTATTTGACTTTATGAATTTATAATTGCTAAACTACTAAAGCTGCAATAATTATTTCAAAGGGCAATGTTTAGTGAAGGCTTTACTTTCTGCAGTTCTGCCAATCGAGATATGATAGGAATGTTTAAATCAATTAGACAGGCTTGATCCACTGCCATTATATTTTGACCTGTTCTCATCAAAATCAGTTTCACAGCTGCATGGTGAATTTTAAGTTCAGCTTTCTTGGATTCTGCATTTTAATGTAGCCCCGCAGTGAGTTAAATGCAATTTGCATGAATTCACAGCACCCCATGAGAAGGCACTATTTTGAATATCGAGGCCATTCCGGGCTGCGGTCGTCTGCTTACCTGAACAGAGAATTTTCAGTGGTTTGAGGGAGCAATACCTGACATTGCTTTGATAACCTCAGCTGCTCTGATTCACACAGTAGTTAGTCGAATCCCTGGATAATATAATATTCAGACCAGCTGACGTGAGAAAGTGACAGGGTCGCAGTTTTCAGCATAAGAACACCTCCCTTGGAAAGAGATGAGCCCATATTCTGTTTGCAACCCAGCTTCTGCACTGAGGGCCAGGCTAATTAATTAGATATTTGTACGTGCAAGAAAACATTCGATTATAAACAGAGATATGCATGTTTCTCAGGTAAATTGCTCCACTGTTGCCTATAATTGTTTTTTTCGATTCAACAAAATGTGGACTTAAGTAACATTAATGAAAATGAATGCAGTATAGAACTTAATGTGTGCGATAAATTATCACATTTTATTTTGATCTGCAGCAGTACAGAACCAGAAAGAAAATAAATTATTTTCCTATTAAACAGGTACACTTAAAGCATCCATCATAGCCTAAAAACAGAAAGCAAAAGTGAATAATTAAAAACATTTAAGTGCTAGAAAGAAGGTGGGTTCAAAAAATGTGTCGGTAGACTTGGAGACGCCAGCTGTACTGGAAATATTTCTGATATTTCAATCCCAATCCTCAAAAAAAAAATTGAAAGCAGGGCCACTGGGTGGCGCAGCTGATAGCGACAATTGCTTCATTTTGTTGGGACTGGGGAAGACAATGGCTCCTCACAAGACCTGTTGTGACTCGTGGAAAGACACCTCCTGTTGCCTTGCACTGCACCATCATTCCGACTGTCAGGGGAAACTGATAGTGCAAGGCAGCAAGAGAGCCCCTTCCAGAGGGAATAAGAGAACATTTGGATTGAAACATTGTGTTGATGGAATTCTACTTATTGATTCATGTTTCAAGATGCAGAGACATGCTCCTATTTTCAGACCATTAAGTAGGAAATGAGTAATGGTGCATTATAGGTCATGAGTGTGGGTTTAGGCAAAATTGACCCATGGTCTGCAAATAAAAAAGTCATCACGATTATTGCAAATCACAGGCACTAAGCAGATCAAAATAGTGGCCTGTAAGCGACTTGGATAATAATGTCCTCGTAGGTTTATGATTTTTATTAGGTTATGAATTCTTTAAACCTTCATTTCCATAATTTTGGATGCTTTTGTAAAGTCTGCATAAATACGCATGCTTGAAGATTCATGTGGGAAATGGGGTTTGTTCTGAAAAAGGAGCAATTTTACTACCAAATAAAGTTCAACAAACACAGAGAGGATAACTGAACTCAGATATGTTGACACAGAAACTTTGTATAACCATAATTTATTACATGTATGATTTGATAACTATTTAAATATCATGGATCTATTTTATCACACGATTTATCACTAGCACTAGTTGCGGCCCATCTGTAAGCAAAAGCAAAATTCTGAAAAAAATCTAAAAGCAAAACACGCAACGGGACATTTTTAAAAATTCTAATGGGAGGTAATTTAGACTCTCCCCCTCCTTCCATTTTAAAAGTCATGTACACCAATTAGCAAAAAAACTAGAATATACTTGTTGCAATGCAGACAAACAGGTAAACATTCTGAACATGCATACAACAGATATTGTTCTATCTGTAACAAGATCCCTAATTTACAGTTATGCACAACTCTCCAGCTAAAATGAAAATCAATATAGCTCTCCGAAAATCCACTCTCTTTGCAATTTGGTTTTACAATGCTTTTGGCACGTGTAGAGGTAGGACGTCAAACGTTAATAAGCAAGTAATATTCATTAAGCTTTGAGGAACAGCAAAGAGCAATTATCAGGAAACTTAATTATGATATTCTTCTGGTCCAGTCAAATCTTATGTTCAGATTGATTACATTTTGCGCAGTAGAGGTGAATTAGCTGAATTAGAGAAAAAACAGAATTTCTCTGGTTACTATTTAACAACAATGTAATTGTCTTTCAGTGTTCTTAATGCAAGCTCAAAGACATTCTGAACAGATATACTGTATTTATCATATTATTAGGATAAATCTTCTCCAGTGTGTTAATAATGTAACAAATAGTGACCTGAGAGATCCTTACACCAGGATGAGAGATTCTGCAAAAACGTTGCATTTAATAGAGGGATTGTCATTGTCATAAATTTCTCCCTGAATGGACGGCTGCCCAAATGGTTTGAAAATACAATTAAAATACCATGTGTAAAGGCTGATTACTGGATGATTCAGTTGCTGGAATTGCGTTCCAAATAACATTTTTATTTGTTTGCAGTCTCAATACAAAATCATTTTTGAACAAATAAATCAATTGTAAGTACCTGTATTAAATTCTCACTTTGCTATAGTAATTCAAATAATTGGTGTTTGTTTTCTTTAAATGCTTCAAAGCACTGGTAGATGCTGATGTCATTTTCCTTCACAATACCACAACCCAGGAATCAGACTCTTTCTGTTGATGGTTTATGGTTTATGATTATCTTTTTTTTAAAACTAAAATTAGCAATGAGTGAAAGTTTATCCCCATTTTCAATGAACCTTCAGTTGGTACTGTGTGAAATACAAATTCAGGTTTTGTGTATATCTTTAAGTTCTAAACATAGGATTTTTTTGTACCTGCTGTGACAATGTACCATATAAATATCTGATACCCTTGTTTCTGATTTTTATAAATAATTTATTAATTCTAAATTTATTTTTCCCAAATTGTCTATTTCTGATTTTAACAAATGGTTAATAATAATCATCATAAAGGTTTCTGAGATATGTACTTCATATAAACAATTCTCAAATATCTTTGACCGGTTCACTTGAGTGTGACTGTGAAACTCTGTATTGTAAAAGTCTCAATAACAATTTAAAAAAATCTCAATTTCACTTCAGTTTCTTTAAGATGACATGGGTGCCATTGCAATACTTACCTCAATAGCTTTCTGCTTTGACAGAGTAAAGAAGCTTAAATCCAACAAAACTAGGACTCAAACAAAATTGTGACTACAAGATCAAGTCATCTTTATCCTATAGAACACGGGCTTATTGTATCACCTAGATCTCCTTTCCAAACTCCTCCTCGGAAGGTAAATTCTTATGCTAATCTGTCCACATTGTCCTTTTTTTTCACTTCATACATTATATGACATTGACTTCATGCATATTAATATTTGTCCTGAAGCTATTCTGCAGGCAAATATTTTTCCTTGCTTTTTCAAATATTATACTGGGATGAGCTTAGGTAAAAATGCTGGTGTTAGTTCTTGGTTACTTTAACAAACAGTAAATCACAGGGAAAGAACATTTAGCCCGCTGCATCTGTATGAGTACCGTGCTCATCACTGCAAAATGCCTTCTGTTTTTCAGAGTTGCATCAGCATATCAAATGTCCTAACAAACTGGAAATATTTAAAGAATTGTCATTATCTGTGTTTTTAATGGCCATTCATTAGGTTAAATATGATTGCAAAATTAAAATGAACAAAACTTTACTCCAGGTTCCCTGGAGACACTTAACATATCTTATAAAAAATACAGAAATGTTCTTGCAATGAAGTGGATGTCATTGAATAAGATCTTAAATTGATTACAGAATTTTGGCAAGGATTATTTCCTTTATCAAATTTGCATTTAAGCAGATTTAAAATGAAACGTATAACCAAAGTGAGTTATATTGATTGAAGTTCTAATCATTTCTAGTAGACCTTATTTTCACCAAAAAAAGTATAAGTGGCAGCCAAAGAAATGAAACCTTTTGCAAAGTACAAAATATAAATAGAACTACAATAGTAGCTATAACACTAATATAAATATAATGCTGAATATGAAAAAAGGAATAATTTAATTTTGATAATGAAGTAAACATTTCCATCAATAAGGAGGTTCAAGAGACTGGAGGATTGATATCCTAATAGATACAAAATATATTGTTGTTTCCATTCCACTGTATAAAACTGAAAATCCTCCTGTGTTCAATTATCTGTGTCCACCTCATCCCGGAATCACACTGCAAAATCAGGTTCAGACTTAGGTTAAGAACATGCATTTACCTCAAGAATATTGGGTTGCACAAATATCCACACAATTAACATCACCATATCAATAAGTATTATCATCAAGAGGTGTCAATCATGTTGCAAATTTAGCTTCAGGGAAACAAAACAATTTGAATTATAGTGTGGTCTTTTTACATGCCTTCCTTTAAATTGGATAATGATGGGGCTTTTCATTAGGTTTCTTGTGGTGTAATAGATTACAATATTCACCTTTTGACCTTGGTGATAAATGCTTCAAGTGAAAGTGCGTGGCAACCTGGTCTCTTGGTGAAGACAAGGTAGTTAAATAACTGTAAGTAACACTGGACTGCACGAAGACAAATATGCACCACATACTGTAGACTATGAACAGGAATACATCAGTACAGCAGAGAAGCAGTTCAGAAGTCTGTTTTAATGCTGAATTTTTATTCTTTAAATAAATATGTATATTATATTTTATCTCAAATTTCTCTTTAACATCAAGCATCCCTTTTAATCTTGAAAGTACACAAGGTTAATGATCCAATTATGTTTTTAACCTTTTAGAGTGCTAATAGCCAGGAATAAAAGGAAAAGAAACAAGACAAAGGAAAGCAGATAAACCAGCACTGATCACTTCAGATACATTTAAGACAAAATGATTTTACACATTACAATATCACATATAAGAGATCATAAATTGTATTTTTTTGCTAGAATTATTTTAATTGACCATCCTATTTGCACATTTTGAAGATTATTTTGCCGAATGATAGTTCGTGAATTAGAGGAAAAAGAGCCAAATATTTTTAAAAGGGGAAGCCGTAAGGCAGGTGACTATTAGTTTGTAGATCTATTACTGTTTCTGAAGGAATCTTGATTGTATTAAACTGTATGTTTTTGTGATTTTGTTAATATGTTACTCACATTCAGTACATACTCACCAGGGCGCCACTGCCAGCTCTGTAATTGGAATTTTCAGTGACATGGAAACGAAAATGAATTAAAAAAACCTCACTGAACAAATCACTGTGGTGATTTGTATTTCAGTTTGTTAACCCAAATGTCTTTGTTTTTGCCCACTTAAAATAAAAGGGATTATAAAAATGCAGCCATTCTATCAGGGTAGCTCCACAGAATATAAAATATTGAAAGTGAACAGTAAAACCTCTCGACAATGCCGCAGGATCATTTGACAAGAAATGGTCCCGTGGAACACTGCAATGTTTAGCTCTATTCCTTATCGTACCATTGCTGTTACCTGAAACTGTCATTTCTTCCAATGACCAAATAGAGACCTGGTATGTTTGTGTTGCCCTGACACTGGAATGATTTCTGCCATGGATCCCCCGCTGTATCCTTTCCCTGATTGCTGTTGCCTTCCAGTCCTGATAGAGCTATTTAGACAAGATGAGTCCTGGAATGTCCACTATCAGCACTGCCCAACAGCCACATAAAAGCTTCCATTTTGTTTCTCCGATAAGGAGTCATGTTGGTGGTGGCTGTTTATCATTTTGCATTGCTCCTTGCAAGTTGGGACAATCCATTTGCCAGTGATCCCCTGTGTTCATGCAAACCTTTCATTACGAACTTGGTCAGATCAAATAATTCTGGGGAGATGCCAGCGCAGCGAGACTTCTAGCTATATCATCCAGTCATGTCTGAAAGATATATTGGATGAGTGCTTAGAGATTGCACACTGAGGAGCCGTGTAGTGCAGCTGCAGGTCCCATTGCTGGCAATTATTTGTTTTACTGAAGCCAGTGGGGTTTACTTTTCAACCACATCCTCTTTCTTTCTCCTCACACTCCACTCAACAAACTGCACTCCGAGCTTGTCAGAGTAAGTAGTTTCACTGCCAGTTGCTTTCCAATCCTAAATTACCCTCTGCAGTCAAAGTAACGTAAGGTGAATAAAGCAGAGCTGGTCCAGAAAGGGGAGACTTCAGTACTGCAACCTGGCTGTGATCCATTTAATGCTTCCAGAATAAAATACATCCAATAAAAGCAAAAATACTCTGAGTGGCAGGTAACACTGGGAGTTAAACTCACCATCTGAGACTCAGAACAGATGATTAACTACTTTGCTCAGCCACAGTACAGCCAGCTGTAAGTTGTTCTCAATGGTAGCCATGTTAATTCTGACGCTTGGGGAAAGGGATTGGAAACCCATTCAAGGATTTGAGCAGACAATCTCAATTTATTTTCTTAGATGCGCCACATTATTAAGTGAAATATTAAGTTGTGACTTTGTCAAGTCTTTCGCAATATTTGAAATCAGAGTAAGAATGTTCTTCCAATTTTATTTTTGACCAATAGTTTTTTTTGTTTCATTTACTGTTTGTGGGATCTTCATGTTTTTGGTTTGACTGTCTATGTTTCTAGCACTTCAGTGGAGATTGTATTTCAGGGAAAAAAATCAGTTTGTGAAAAACTTTTGGACCTTGGATAACTAGTGCAGCCTATAAAATCCAAGGCTTTGCATTCTTCTTTCACTGTTTTTCACTTCTTAATTGTCGCACTCATGCGTACTCTGGTGCTGCAACGCCATTAAACCCTCTTCTATTAAAACACACAGTGATGACATAAGCAAAACAAAGAGAAATTACAGCAGTATATCAACATGATGCTTCATTGGGCAGCACTCTGCAGTAGAAACTGTAATTTCTGCTTGAGGCAAATGGCTTTGACAGGAGTGTTGAATGGGTAATATCAATCCATTCCAAGGAAAATGAAATTGCTCTGGAGGTTGGGGGTGTTTGATTCAATATGCAATCATTTAACCACCCTGGTTAATTTGGAAATTCTCCCCCATACATTCCAATTAGACCTCTGTTGCAAATGGCGAAAGGAACCCAATATTTTCCTGGCAGCACATACCCACATCACATTGGTCAAGGCTGTGAATGGGAAATGGTACCCAATTTGTCTTCACAATAGTGATCACTTTGGCAGCAAAAACAGGAAGGCAGATTACTATCTAAATGGTGTCAAGTTGGGAAAAGGGGATCCCTGTTCATCAATCAATGAAAGTAAGCATGCAGCTACAGCAGGCAGTGAAGAAAGCGAATGGCATGTTGGCCTTTATAACAAGAGGCGTTGAGTATAGAAGCAAAGAGGTCCTTCTGCAGTTGTATAGGGCCCTAGTGAGACCACACCTGGAGTATTGCGTGCTGTTTTGGTCTCCTAATTTGAGGAAGGACATTCTTGCTATTGAGGGAGTGCAGCGTAGGTTTACAAGGTTAATTCCCGGGATGGCGGGACTGTCATATGCTGAGGGAAGTGAGCAGCTGGGCTTGTATACACTGGAATTTAGAAGGATGAGAGGGGATCTTATTGAAACATATAAGATTATTAACAGTTTGGACACGCTAGAGGCAGGAAACATGTTCCCGATGTTGGGGGAGTCCAGAACCAGGGGCCACAGTTTAAGAATAAGGGTAATCCATTTAGAACAGAGACGAGGAAATACTTTTTCTCACAGAGTCTGTGGAATTCTCTGCCTCGGAGGGCGGTGGATACTTTCAAGAGAGAGCTAGATAGGGCTCTTAATGCAGTGACTCCAACTCTCCCGCTTTCGGCGGGAGATCGCCCGCTGAAAGGGCATTTTCGCAAAATCTCCCGCTCTCCCGCTTGAGATATAATTTCTCCCGCCCGGGCGGGAGAGTTGGAGTCACTGTTAATGATAGCGGAGTCAGGGGATATGGGGAGAAGGCAGGAACGGGGTACTGTTGGGGGATGATCAGCCATGATCACACTGAATGGCGGTGCAGGCTCGAAGGACCAAATGGCCCACTCCTACTATTGTCTATTGTCTATCTAGGAGATTTAAACAGTAATACCCGAACAGATTGTTCTTTTAAAATCAAAAATCAAACACCAAAAAGTGTTGGAAATGTGCAAGAAAGTCTTGCAAATGCTGGGAACCCTTTGCAGGTCAGGTAGCATCTGTGGTGAAAGCTATTGCCCACATATATGTCTTTTTTCTTTTCCCTTGAGTATGTGTTTTTATTGGTTGCCAAGAGAAACAGTGCCACATTTTAAATCTGTGCTGATCTGATAGTGTGAGGACAGATAACCTCAGTTTTGTCAAAGATATTTCATAACCTTTAGCTGCTTCAGTGTTGTGCCGGAGAATACAGGTTCTTTTGTTCCTTATGAAGGATATCATGATTTGGTTTACAATCAAAATGCCAAAATTACTGTTTGTTGCTTTACAAACCTTGGAAATGCATAATATTGCATAATTCATTGTCAAAGCGCTTTCAGTTATCATGCTTTATACCTTCTTTCCCCGTGCAATTGTCTGTCTAATGTTTATTGTGTTTAGTCCCTCAGTGGTTGTAAATTGTGAAATAAACCATTAGACATGGCATTCTTAACATTCATGTTTATCACCTGAGCCGCATATATATTTTACTTAACCATACTGCCTAAACACAGTCCACTGACATAACTGTGTTTTGTGTTGGATGGTTTGATTCAGACAATAAATAGCCTGACAGGAATTTGTAACTCCTACTGCTTTAATCTGATCTGTTTCCATTCGTCATTTCTAATGTAGACATCAATATGAAAATGTGCTCCGAATGTTGTCCCAATTTCACAAAAGGAGGCCTGCTGGCTTTATTTTATTCCAAGTGGCTAAGCTTGTTATCTGGTTTGTTGGTGGGTGGGGGGGGGGGAGGGAGAGGAAGGGTGAAGATTGGGAGACAGTTCTCTGCAAGCACACTGTTCACTTGAGGGAATTGCTCGCAACACAAAAGTAAGCAAGCCCAAGAGGGAAGAAAGCATTGTTGGGCATTATCTTTACTTCACAGCTGATATTGTTCTGCCTAATCTTGGGAACACCCAATGAGATTGTATACCATTCATATAAGATGGTCAGGCAGCATCTTCGGAGAACATGAATAGGCGACTTTCCAGTAATGACCATTTCTTCAGAACCCATTTAGAAACAGATTCAATTTGACACTTAAGATGGAATTCATTAGAAATCAAGGAAGAACCCAAGGATATTCTCCCCCAAATATTAGCCAATGCTGTGTTAGCAGGTAGAGGAGGTGGAAGATTTGAATTTTGTAATTTCTTTCAAATGCTAAATCTGAGTTCTATGGACCTGTCCTGGAGTTAGACCCCATCCAGATTTGGGCATGTGTTACTCTTACATGTCCAATATTCATTTAGTGGGGAAAGAAAGTGTAAATACCTTAAATCAAATATGTTACTAATGTGGAACTCTTGTTTTTCAGATGTTCATCTGTTTGGGGTGGGCAGTTCATGAATATCTGAGTGTTTTGTACATGCACAGAAGCTTAAGACCTTTATGTCATTTCTCTGTGGTGAGTGCTGGCATGGTGGTTTTGGTGAACGAGGTGGTCTTCTTTCCATGCTACATATTTACAATGATTGTAAAGACATTTCTCTAACTTATGCTATGGAGCCACTGGAAGAATAAATACAAATTTCCATATAATCAAGATTAATATTTTTTGTACCTCTACTAGGATTTATAATTAGCTGGGTGCTTTCACAGCAGGCACATTACATGGCACCCTACCCACACTTGCCTAAGTTCTATGTCTATCTTAAATACTTTTATAGCTAGTAAACTAAAGTATTCAAAAGACATACAAAAACACACATATTTTCTTTAGTGGACCTTTGATATTTCTCCCATTTTGCTCACAGTCAGTTGCAAAATCACATCAAATATCAACAATAAGAATAGAGGAGGTGGAGAGACAAAAAAAGCCGGAAATCTCCAGGACCTGACAAAGTTTCCCCGTCGACTCTTAAGCTCTGTGCCAAACAGCTGGCACCGGTCTATGCAGACATTTTTAATCAGTCCCTGCAAACATGTACTGTCCCTGCCTGCTTGAAAGTCTCCACTATTGTCCTTGTACCCAAAAAGGCAAGGATTACTTGTCTTAATGACTACAGGCCTGTCGCACTGACCTCTGTAGTCATGAAGACACTCGAAAGGCTTGTGCTGGCCAAGCTGAGAAATATCACAAACCCCCTGCAGTTTGCATATCGGGCCAATAGATCTGTGGATGATGCAGTCAACCTAAGCCTGCACTTTATCCTACAGCACCTAGACTGCCAGAGGACCTATGCGAGGATCCTGTTTGTTGATTTTAGCTCTGCATTCAACACCATTGTGCCAGAGCTACTACACTCCAAACGTTCCGAGTTGACTGTGCCTGAACCCCTCGGTCGGTGGATCACCAGCTTCCTGACAAACAGGAAAGCAGCATGTGAGGCTGGAAAAGCACATCTTGGACCAGCAAACGCTCAGCATGGGAGCATCGCAAGGTTGCGTACTCTCTCCTCTCCTCTACTCTCTCTACGCCAACGACTGCACCTCCACAGACACCTCTGTCAAGCTTCTCAAGTTTGCGGACAATACAACCCTGATTGGACTGATCCAGGATGGGGAGGAATCTGCCGACGACAGGAGGTGTCACAGCTGGTGTCCTGGTGCCGTAGCAACAACCTAGAGCTCAATGCTCTTAAGACAGTGGAATTGATTGTAGACTTTAGAGCTCCCCCTCCCCTCACCCCACTCACCATCAACAACACCACAGTCACATCTGTGGCGTCTTTTAAGTTCCTGGGAACCATCATCTCCAAGGACCTTAAGTGGGGGGCGACCATCGACTGCACAGTCAAAAAAGCACAACAGAGGATGTACTTCCTGTGGCAGCTGAGGAAGCACAATCTGCCACAGGCAATGATGGTCCAATTCTACACGGCCATCGTAGAGTCTGTTCTCACCTTCTCCATCATGGTCTGGTTTGGCTCAGCCACCAAGCACGACACCTGGAGGCTGCAGCGAATCGTCCGATCAGCAGAGAAGGTTATTGGCTGCAACCTTCCCTCCATTGATGAACTGTACACTGCAAGGGCCAGGAAGCGAGCAGGCAAGATCATCTCTGACCCCTCTCACCCTGGCCACAAACTCTTTGAATCACTTCCCTCTGGAAGGCGACACCAGACTGTCAAAGCTGCCACAGCCAGACATAAAAACAGTTTTTATCCACGAGTAGTTGCTCTACTCAACAGCCAAAAATCTGTAGCCTCTCTTTGATCTGGTATTTTGTTGGTTCACATGCTTAATCAATGGTGCTTTATCATTAATGTTTTATTATTATTAATGTTTAGTGTTTTCTGAGTCATTCGTAATTGTCACTGTATGTCATGTTGTTACTTGTGGGCGGAGCACCAAGGCAAATTCCTTGTATGTGAATACTTGGCCAATAAACTTACTTACTTACTTAAAATATATGCAGCCTTCAAAAGAGTTACCTTTGATGTTTCACTTCTGAGATGTCTGCTGCTGGCAAATGTACGCGCAAATCCATGTTACATTGTACCTCCTATGTCACACTTTACAAAGGAATGTTAGCAAATGTAAAAATGAGTACTTTAAATAGAAAGGTAAGCTCAGTGCTCAGAAACAGGAAATTCCAAAAATATATATTTTTAATTGTCTGCGAACTGGACTAATAGATATGCCTGATTTTCCTCAGTGGTTACAGCTTGTTTTATCCCACTGAATCTTTTACATAGAAATGACACAGACAACTTGTGACATCTGAAGGGTTGTACTGCTGAGTTCACTGAGTAGCTCTGTAGATGGGTGTGCAGGCTGTTAAGATATTACAATGCACTGACTGCAGCTCCAGACAATTTTAGACTACTCCCCATATATTTATTTTAATTGAGCAAAAAGATTAGCTGATGTTCACAAATAAAATCTGAAAAAGGAATTCCTTTAATTCCTACAGGTATGCCCTGCAGTAGCCGTAGTTTCCACAGTCCTGCTTTCAGCTTTTCAATATTAATATAAAGCTATGAGCTACGTTTATCTAATCTCGCTGTTAAGACATCTCAACAACACATCTATCTGTAATGTCTGCCTAAACACCAATTAGTGAGTTTTATGATCTTTCCTCCAATTCAAATTGCTTGAAATATTTTCACAGTATCTGTCATTTGATCATCTGGCTGTGATGAAAATGCATGCAAACACAGAGAGCAGCACAGAGGTTCTGTCAATCAGAGCTCAAGGCGCATGTACTCAAAGACACTTTTCATCCCAGCTGTTTTATTCCACATTAAAGGGACTGTCGATCTCCATCTAGGGAATGGCTTTTAGATGATGTGTCATACTTTTTGCGATCCAGTCACATTCTGTCATCTAGTTATTTGTTTTCTTCTCCTTGGTGTTGGCACTGAGGAGACAGAATCTCAGCCTTTTTATGAAATTATACCTTTAATGTCGCATCTGATTTTTAACCTGCATCAGTTTGGAATATAAGGTTTCTTAATATATACAGCCAAACTGACATGGATCAATTATTTGAAATAAATCAACATAAGAGGCTTGAACATTTGTTATGCTACTTCCCAACTGCATAATTTCAGTCACTTTTACCCTGCATGTCTGACTCTTCAGGAGATCCACAAGTCTTGACAGCACTGCTGTCTGATTCATGCACAAAGCAAGAAGCTGGGCATCAACAGAATGTCTGGCCATAGGGGACATTGGTGCACGTTTGATTCATCTTTCTGCTGACAATTGCATACAAGTCCTTTTCAGCAGGCGTCTCTCGAGTGGTTGGAATGGGAAGTGATTTGCTGCTCTCTTGCTCAGGGTGTAGTGGTCAAATTCACCGTGCACTCAGAGAGCCATCACTCAGGAGCTTTTTGGTCTGTTTTGTCTGTCCTACTAATCTATTAAAGGTGGATGAAAATGGAAGGGTCTCAATCCAAAGCATTGACCACACCCAGATGAAGGGCCTTGACGTGAAATGTTGACTGGCCATTTCCCTCTACAGATGCTGCCTTGCCTGCTGAATTTACCCAGCATTTTTTTTTAAAATATATTAAGGATTTTCAGGCCTTCTGAATTAAAAAATGGGAACATATTTTGTGGATGGACTGTTTTAATGAAGACATTTGGAAGTAACCACCAGACAAAACCTGTCAAACCTCTCCTCCGCCCAAGGGGAAAAACACTAGAGCCTTCAGACTGTGGTTCTTTGCACCACGAAAGTGGAAAATCAATGGGGGTGGAATTGAAAGCACACTCAGAGGCGCCACACGATTTACCCACCAGGGGCGCCACACGATTGGCAGCCCCGCCAACAGTCGACTGTTTTTTTGTCTTTTATAATTTTTAGTGTCTTTTAAAAGTTTGTGTAAATGTTCTCCGGATGTGGCGGGAGGGGGAGAGGGTCCGGGGAAACTTTTTTTTCAGTTTCTTACCTTGCTGGAGATGCAATTGTTTTACCAGATCGCATCTCGGTCACTGTGGCCTACCATCGATGGAGCTGGAGGCCTCCTCGGACTGACTGTGAGCCCCACTGTGGGGCGTGGACTTAACATCGGAGCCAATCCCTTGCCTGGGATCACTCCAACCGCGGCCTGTGGACTTTACCATCGAGTGCTCGCTGTCTCTGGAGATGTCGAGTCGGGAAGCTCCAACGACGCAGAGGCTCGACCAGGCCCGACGTGGGGTCCGATTGCCGACGTGGGGAAGCTGACTTCCCCCCAATGCCGGAGCTGATCGCCCTGATGCGGAGGGCCCAAACGCCGCCGGCTATGGGAGGCAAGACCGTCCCGTCAACGGAGGACTCGAGGCTACCGACCGCGGGGGAGCAAAGAAGGGAAGAGATTTGAACTTTTTTCATCTTCCATCCCAGTGAGGAATGTGGAGGAGTCACTGTGGTGTATGATTATGTTAAATTGTATTTTGTGTGTTCCGTTGCTTTTTATTTGTATGACTAACTTGGCAAATGAAATTCCTCGTATGTTGCAAAACACACTTGGCTAATCAAGTATTATTGTGATGGATTGTGATTGTGATTGTGATTGTGTGATTTTGATCACAACATCATGACAAGGAGTTAAAGCTCACACAGTTCAGCAATGCTGCTCTATTTCTAGGGAAAGGTCACTTCAGGGCTAAGACTGCAATATTAGTGATCATCTCTGTGGCATCTCACGTGGGTCATGACCAAGTTTCTGTGAAGTGATGTGAAGAAAGGGAATTAATCAGATGTGATTACAGCAAAAGATAATGTGAAAAATGTCAAACTACATATCCTGACCAGGTTTTTAAAAATTCCAGTTGTAATCTCATGCTGATATTTATAACAGAAACTAACTATGTGTGCCTGTCATATGATAATTATACTTCACCACCATCATGCCAGTGCAAGCTCCTTAATAGGGTGGATCATGCTACACATGGATTCACTTGACAGTTTCCATAAGAAATGTAGAAGGTGAATTTCCAATGCAAAGGTTGAACATAAGAATGAAATAGTGCTTAGGAGCAGAGGAAATGAAAGTAGATGCATGATTTTTCAATAACTGTAGGTATATGGTTATTTATTTTATTTATCTTTTTGATATGTTTAACTGCAATGCTGTTTGACCTGTCAACACATGTTAAACTCCATAAGGAGAATGTAAGAAGAGTATGCATGTTGCCCTCTCGGGAAACAGGACCAAAAAGCAGATTAACTCCTCTGTTACTGTTTGAGGACGAATCCGCTGCCACATTTGTATCTAGAACGGCAAAGGTTCAGTGGAGACATGATATAAGCTTATAAAATTATGAGAGACATAGTTAGCGTAAACAATCAGAACCTTTCTTCCATAATGGAAATGTGAAAGACCAGAAAGTGCAGCTTCAATGTGAGAAGGGAAAGGTTTAAAGGAGATGTGCGAGGGAGTTCTTTACATGTAGGGTAATGTCTGAATGTCTGGAACGCACTGGCAGGGTGGTGATGGAGGCAGATATGAGTGGAATTAAGAGGCACATGGGCATGCAGGGAATGGAGGGATTTGGATCATGTGTAGCAGATGAGATTAGTTTATCTAGGCATTATGTTTGGCCAAAGAACCTGTTCCTTTACAGTACTGTTCAATGTAACTATAGCAATTAGACTTCAAAAATAATTATTCGTACTTTGGGATAAAGGAAAGTTCATAATTGGAAATGTATGCTTTTTAGTCTTTATGGCACTCATTTGCTATCTTTCTCCTCAAAAACTAAATAAAATAAATTTTTCCCTAACGTTTCACTAATTTGTGATAAATGCCAGTGTCAGGAAGCTACTATAGCGCGCTCATTCATCTTTTGTACAAAAATTCAAAGGTTTTGGATTGAAATCTTTGAAATTTTCACAAAACTGTTTAAAATAAAAATGACACCAAAGCCAGAATGGATTATTTTCGGAATGACAGAAGGTAGTTCGGAATTAAATGTGTATCAAAAGAATCTATTTGATTACGGCTTAATAATAGGAAAAAAGTTAATCTTAAAATTCTGGAAAAATGCTCCTATACCAACATTAAATATGTGGATTTCAACTATGTTTGAAACATTACATCTGGAAGATATGAGACTCCACCTGGCAGAAAAATCGGAACGCTTCTATCAGACGTGGTCTGCATTTATAGAATGGCTACAAAGATAGGGTGCAGGAATACCTCGGGCCTTGGTGGGGGGGATAAAAAACTATCGAGTTGGTGGATTCCTTTTGCGTGATATATATAATATAGTAACTGGCTTTTTTTTCCTCTTTGTCTCTCTTTCTTTTTTCCTTTTCTTTTCTAGGGTCTATCTCTTAACCCCCTTTCTCTAATTCTTTGACCAAGGGTTTCTTCTCCCCTTTAGCACGCTCTTTCACTTTCACAACTTTTTTTCACCTACTTCACTCTCTTTCTTTCTATTCTTTTTCTTTAAAAGCCATAAAATTATGGGATACAATAATTGTAACAATATATATGTGATGTACACTGATGTATTTACCTCTAATAAAAATAAAATAAAAAAAAAAAAAATAAAAATAAGTTGTGGACTCATTATTGGAACACCTTCTTGGGACCATTTGCCTTTTATTTCATTATCGAAATGGCCGTCATTCACTCTTGAATATAGGCAGTTAATGTTGACAGGGTGGTTTATTACTTGAGTATATCAGAGCCAATACTGATGAAGGCTTCAACACATACCTATGCAGGTGCAATTCGTTACTGAAGTCAATAAACTCCAACTAATTTCCCTTTTCCAGCTCAGGGATGCCGAAGCTCATTTTGTCTTATTTGCAGCACATGGCATGGGATCAGTTGACCGCCATTCAAATTGGAATACTTCAGGCAAACGTCTCAGGCGAACAGGATAAAGCTTAATCTAAAGGTGATGCTCTGTGATTCTCCCAGAATAGCATGAAAGACTGAGGCCAGAAATACAATCACATTAACTGAAAATATGACTACAAAGTGATCAATCTTTATTCACCAAATTATTATTTTCACCAGTTCAATATTTTTATGAATGTGATATTTCCTCTCTACTTATTGGGCAAAAGGATTATCCTCTGAATATGGTAGGGGAGAACCATTGAAGTAGCTAGCCTAATCTTCAGGACTTTTGTTCAGCTGACTTACCCAGAACTAGTGGAATGATTTTCCGACTTGATGTTCATGGCAGGAAACTTGCCCAGAAAGAGCACATACTGCAAATCTGGGCATGGTCTGAACATTATGCAACATTGAGTAGAAATATTAGCATTGTCTGCACTTCCTAACTGAAATTCTAGCCAATCTCTTTTATAAACATTTTCTACATCAGTGCTACAGCTTGTAATTGTTCTGCAGTTCCATTGTCCTGTTGCTGAGCATCATGAACCTGCATTCAAATCATTTTTCCAAACTCATGGCTGACTTTCAAATCCCACTTCATGGTTAGGGTAAAAAGACCCAAATAGGAGTTATCGACAGGCCCCCAAACAGTAGCCTGGATATAGGGTGCAAGTTGAATCAACAGTTAAAATTGGCACGTCGCAAAGGTAATGCTATGGTTGTTATGGGAGATTTTATTTCGGAGTCACGCGAGTGACTTCGTGAAGACCCCGCCAGCACGCATGCGCGACATATCATCGCTCGCATTTGCTGTCGACAAGCTGGAGGGGGGGGGAGTGCGCTCTCTCCACAGCTCCTTCAAAAAGGCCGTTAAGGTAAGTACACTCACTTTAAGCTGGTTGCAGGTACAAGACACAATGGAAGGAAAAGGGAAAGGGAAGCGGAAGCTTCCCAAGCACCACGGGACGCCAACAGGCCAGCAGCCACTTTCTCCGGAGCTGCGAGAAACACCGGCAGCATCCGGACGGCCGGGGGAAAAGGTGCAGAAGTTGGATGCATCAGTGACGCCAGTGCCCAACTTATCTCCGGAATGGATGTCCGCACTGGAGCAGGGAATGCCAGACCCTGATTTCGTGCCCCCATCCCCCAGGAAGCGGGGGAGCAAACAGGCACGTGGCAAAGTGCCTCGCACACCGACGGCGGCATCACCCCGTATTGTTCAGGATCCACGGGGGCAAAGCTGGGTAACGACTGCGCTACAGGGGAGCCCCGCAGCTGCGGCACGCCACGTACAGCTGCGGGGATATCTGCCGTAGGGCAGGCCGGCAGAGCTACTGCTGCGTCGAGCAGCCCTGCAGGAGCAGGAGCTGCCGACACAACGCCGCGTCAGGCTGCGGTCAAGGGCGCCGGTGGCAGCAGTACACGGTCGACCAGCTTAGCTCTGGCAGCTGCCGACCATGCACCTCCACGGAGATATATGGTCAGAAGTGGAGGTAAGCCTGCACGGACTTCGGGGACCCAGGTACCGGGGGCCGGTGCCGACTCATCTCCACTGCCTTCCTACCAGGCAGGGGGACCGCCACAGTCCGCTCGAAGGCCGACTAGCGGTATGTCCGTGCGGGGGTCGTATGGGCCTGCAGGAGCAGTTGTCCACGACGACCTACCACCGGACCCTAGTCTGCATCTTATGGAGGTGTGGTCTGCTGGTGGAAGCCCCAGAGAAATTGCAGAGCCTGGGGAAGTCGGCTTGTCCGCCGCGAGTAGCGGGGACGGTCGCATTGCAAGGTTGGAGCTCTTGGTGGAGCAACTAGTCCAGCGGGATATGGACCGGGATGAACGGGAGTCTCGGGCCTCCACAAGCCACGCCAGGAGACCGCCCAGCATCTCGTCTTCTCCAGCCAGCAGTGCCAGAAGTTGCCAGGACGCTGACTTCGATGAAGAACCAGGGATGCCGGAGGCCGCAGATCCAGAGCAAGGTGCGGACCTGCTGGACGTAGTGGGGAAATTTGCCACAGCTACCCACACCGGGGAGCCGCTGCACCCCAAACTGGCGGGAACCATTAATTATCTGACCACACACCAGCTTCAGGGTCAGATAGTCAATGAAACCATGGACAAGTTCAAGTCGTCCGAAAACTGCATCAACTTAAGTGTCCCCACGGTCACTGCCCAAATCTGGGGGAATTTGAGTACCACCACCAAGATGCAGGACGTATGCCTCCCGCGAATCCTAAAACTCCTGTCGACGGGCATTACGGCATATGCCAGGACCCTCGATGGGGATAACGTGACCAGTGAGCAGCAGGATGCCCTGGCACTTCTCTGCAATGCGCAGTTTGAAATAAACTGTCTTTGTAAGAGCGCCATCCGGCCCACTCTCAACCCAAAATTTGCAGGGTTGTGCCGTACCTCCACCACTCCACCACCTCATCAGCTGTTCGGGGAAGATCTGCCAAAACAGGTCAAAGAAATGGACGAGGAGGTCAAGACCGTTGGCGTTATGAAACCGCCACCGGCTAAAGTACACCCATACCAGCGACAACAACCGTACCCTACCTGGAAACCTCGCCAGCCAAATAGGACACCAAGGACCTATCCACCTCCAGTCCCTCAACAGCAGAGGCCCTTTTTAGGGCAAGGCCTGCAGAGGCCCGCATGGAAGATGCGGCCACAGCCACGACAAGCAACACAACGTCCCCCCAAAACACCATATACCAAGACCCGCCGTTGACCATGGAGGTAAGGGGGTCTGGTTCATCTAAGAAAGTAGCAATTATAACCTCACAAGTAGGGGGACGGTTGCGGGCATTTTGTGGTGCTTGGGATGCAATAACCATAGACACGTTTATTCTACAAAGTGTTCACGGTTATATCATAGAATTTATTAATGGGAAACTTCCCCCTACACAGCATGAACCTCAGCGCACATTTACGCTCTCTCAAAAAGAGATAAAGGAGGGACATGCAGAAATTCTACGGCTAGCAGCCAAAGGGGTGATAGGTAAAACGACACACGAACCCCTTGAGTTTGTGTCCAACATCTTTACAAAACCAAAAAAGATGGTGGGTGTCGGATTATCATAGACCTAACCCAGTTGAACACTTTTGTACAATATACCCATTTCAAAATGGAAACCTTTGAAACAGCAAAGCAGCTGCTTTACCAGGGGTACTTTATGGCTTGCATCGATTTAAAAGATGCATACTATACAGTCCCCATCATAGAATCTCACAGGAAGTTCCTAAAATTTGTCTGGAGGGGACAGTTATGGCAATACAAAGCCTTACCAAATTGGTTATCAACAGCCCCCAGACTATTTACCAAAATAGTCAAACCAATATTGGCAATCCTCAGGCAACAGAATTATATCGTCATGGCATACTTAGACGATATACTTATAGTGGGACAGACCCTCCAATTGGCAAAGCTGGCAGTCACAGCGACCAAATTTTTATTCGAGACATTAGGGTTTGTAACCCATCCAGACAAATCCAAACTAACCCCATCCCACGTTATGGACTACCTGGGCTTCACCATTGACACAAACCGAATGATGATCACCATCCCGACCAACAAAGCTTCAGACATAAAAGAAGCATGCAACGGCCTTGCTTGCGCCAGGGCACCGACTCTCAGACAGACCGTATAACTATATAACCATATAACAATTACAGCACGGAAACAGGCCCTCTCGGCCCTTCCAGTCCGTGCCGACCATTTGTTTTCCCCTAGTCCCATCTACCTGCACTCAGACCATACCCCTCCATTCCCTTCACGTCCATATACCTATCCACTTTACTTTTAAATGTTAAAATCGATCCTGCCTCCACCACTTCTGCTGGAAGCTCATTCCACACAGCCACCACCCTCTGAGTAAAGAAGTTCCCCCTCACGTTACCCCTAAACTTCTGTCCCTTAATTCTCATGTCATGCCCTCTTGTTTGAATCTTCCCTACCCTCAATGGGAAAAACTTATCCACGTCAACTCTGTCTATCTCATCATTTTAAAGACCTCAATCAAGTCCCACCTTAACCTTCTGCGCTCCAAAGAATAAAGACCTAACTTGTTCAACCTTTCTCTGTAACATAGTTGCTGGAACCCTGGCAACATTCTAGTAAATCACCTCTGTACTCTCTCTATTTTGTTGACATCCTTCCTATAATTAGGCGACCAAAATTGTACACCATACTCCAGAATTGGTCTTACCAATGCCTTGTACAATTTTAACATTACTTCCCTATCTCCTATATTCAATGCTCTGATTTATAAAGGCCAGCACACCAAAGGCTTTCTTTACCAGCCTATCTACATGCAATTCCACCTTCAGGGAACTATGCACAGTTATTCCTAGATCCCTCTGTTCCACAGCATTCCTCAATTCCCTACCATTTACCATGTACGTCCTATTTTGATTTGTCCTGCGAAGATGTAGCACTTCACACTTAAACAGCATTAAACTCCATATAACCATATAACCAAATAACAATTACAGCACGGAAACAGGCCCTCTCTTCCAGTTCGTGCCGACCATTTGTTTTCCTAGTCCCATCTACCTGCACTCAGACCATACCCTCCATTCCCTTCACGTCCATATACCTATCCACTTTACTCTTAAATGTTAAAATCGATCCTGCCTCCACCACTTCTGCTGGAAATTCCACCACAGCCACCACCCTCTGAGTAAAGAAGTTCCCCCTCACGTTACCCCGAACCTCTGTCCCTTAATTCTCATGTCATGCCCTCTTGTTTGAATCTTCCCTACCCTCAATGGGAAAAAACGTATCCACGTCAACTCTGTCTATCCCTTTCATCATTTTAAAGACCTCAATCAAGTCCCCCTTAACCTTCTGCGCTCCAAAGAATAAAGACCTAACTTGTTCAACCTTTCTCTGTAACATAGTTGCTGGAACCCTGGCAACATTCTAGTAAATCTCCTCTGTACTCTCTCTATTTTGTTGGCATCCTTCCTATAACTAGGCGACCAAAGGTAATCTGCCAAGGTAATTGGGAAATTGGTAGCTACATTCTCAGCTGCGCAATTCGGACCATTACATTACCAAAACTTACAAAGAGCAAAGATCTCAGCATTAAAAGCAAATGCTGGGCACTTTGACAGACCGATACGGCTGCCACTTAAGGCTAAAGCTGAGCTACAATGGTGGATTGACAATATTAGTGAGTGTCACAAACCCATTATTGTTAGCAACCCATCAGTCGTGCTACAGACTGACACAAGCGCACAAGGCTGGGGTGCAACTAACACCACGTCCAGTTGTGGTGGCAGATGGGACCCTCACGAGTCTACCCTCCTCCAGACACAAGGGGTTAAACTATCTGGAGATGTTAGGGGCTTTCCATGGTCCGCTCCAAACAGCGGTGGGGCATCACTGCACTATCTTGTGACGAATTGGCAAACACAAACCATTGAGAGAAATATTTGGATAACAGCGACCTATCTACCAGCGAAGCTCAACACAGTGGCGGACACCAGGTCATGAGTGTTCAATGATAACATCAAGTGGATGTTGAACCCCCAAATTTTTGCTGAAATTATAGCTAACTTTGGCACACCAGATATAGACCTTTTTGTGTCCAGGTTGAACCATCAGATACCAACGTATGTGTCTTGGGAACCAGACCCTGGGCCAGTAGCTAAGGATACTTTTTCTCTCCTTTGGGGAAAATGGTTTTGCTACGCATTTCCCCCATTCTGCCTCATCAGTCGGGTATTGCAGAAAATTGAACTGGATTCTGCTACAGGCATTTTGATCATACCCGACTGGCCTACACAGCCATGGTACCCGGTGGTCCTCCAAATATTGAAACGTCCGTGGGTTCACATTGATAAAAACCCCAAATTGATTACCAACCCCATTACGGGGGAAAGTTACCCGTGCCATGGTCACCTAAACCTGTTGGCTTGCAGGTTCTAAAGAGGCCGCTTATCAAGGCCGGCATATCACCCAGAGCCATGGACTTCATCTCAGCATCGTGCCGAGCATCAACCAGGAGGCAGTACCTCACCCAGGTCAGGAAGTGGGAGGCCTTCTGCTCCCGTACCAACATGACCTACAACTCGGCCACGATCCCTGATGTCCTGGAATTCCTAGCGGGCCTTCATTACGATGAGGGCCTCAGCTACAGTGCCATCTCCAGCGCCAGGAGTGAGCTGTCCTCATACCTGGACATAGGTGTAGGCTCAAACAACCTGGTGTCCAAATTCATGAGGGGAGTGTTCAACACCAACCCTCCACGACCCAGATACAACATCGCCTGCAACGTAGGGATTGTACTGACCCTACTGAGGAGCTGGTCCCCTATGACAGAGTTACCACTCAATAAGCTCACCCTCAAAGCGGTGATACTGATGGTACTGGCTACAGCTCAACGAGTCCAGGCCTTACAGAAGCTACGGCTGGATAGCATAGTCTCCACCCCTGCTAAGGTAACTTTCTTTGTAGAGGACCTGCTGAAGCAGCACAGACCTGGGTCTCTTGGGCTGCAGTTGGAATTTCGGGCATACCCCACTGATGCCACCCTCTGCATATCCACCCATCTCCGCCGCTACATCAGAACAACATGAACCTTCCGGAAAATGGAGCAGGGACTCCTCATGAGCCACAAACAACCATATCACCGGGTGACTGTGCAGACTATCGCAAGGTGGCTCAGGGCGGTGTTGGGTGCAGCAGGAGTAGATACTAACATTTTTAAATTTCACTCTACCAGGGCTGCATCCACATCAGCGGTGAGGGCCATAGAGGTGCCCATGGACCACATCCTCGCCACCGCGGGCTGGGCCAGTGAAGCAACCTTTCAGCGGTTCTACAATAAGCCGCTGGGCGCCCCCGCAACGTGGGAGCCGCTCCGTGAATGATTTGTCCCCGAATTAGGGTTCTTTTGCTTTGTTATTATTTGTGTTAATAAATGTGCATTATTTTTCAGCCTGTTCATTCTGGAATGCATTAACAACCTTCCTCCATCAGTATTGCGGCAGTGTGATAGCATGTACGTTGTCCAGGGCGTGAAATCACAGAGCTTTGAAATCTTCACAAAGTCACTCGCGTGACTCCGAAATAAAATAGTAAGATTAAACGAGAACCTACAAGGTTCAAAGGTTGATCTTTATTTTATGAGGAGTTGTGGTGAGGGATTTCATGCCCTCCGCTCCCAACCCTCTATCATAAGGTAAACTGGTATGTTCTACGTCATTAATCTTACTGGGGCGTTCTGTGATTCCACACCGCTGCTTTGAAGAATGTCGTGCATGTTGTGCTGGCGGGGTCTTCACGAAATCCCTCACTGCAACTCCTCATAAAATAAAGATCAACCTTCGAACCTGGTAAGTTCTCGTTTAATCTTACTATTTCAACATACAGGTAGACTGGGAAAATCAAGTTGGTGCTGGGCCCCAAGAAAGGGAGTTTGTGGAGTGGCTCTGTGATGGATTCTTAATGCAGCTTTACCTACCAGGGAGAAGGCAATTCTGGATTTAGTATTGTGCAATCAACCGGATTTGATAAGGGAACTCAAGCTAAAGGAGACATTAGGTGGTAGTGAGAGGGAGAAGGGAAAATCAGAAGTGTCAGTATTACGGTTGAACAAAGGGGACTATGGAGCCATGAGGGAGGAGCTGGCCAAAGTTGACTGGAAAGATAGACAATAGACAATAGGTGCAGGAGTAGGCCATTCGGCCCTTCGAGCCAGCACTGCCATTCAATATGATAATGGCTGATCATCCACAATCAGTACCCCATTCCTGACTTCTCCCCATATCCCTGACTCCGCTATCTTTAAGAGCCCTATCTAGCTCTCTCTTGAAAGTATCCAGAGAATCAGCCTCCACCGCCCTCTGAGGCAGAGAATTCCACAGACTCACAACTGTGTGAAAAAGTGTTTCCTCATCTCCATTCTAAAACCCATTATTCTTAAACCGTGGCCCCTGGGCTCCCCCAACATCGGGAAAATGTTTCCTGCCTCTAGCATGTCCAAACCCGTAATAATCTTATATGTTTCAAAAAGATCTCCTCTCACCCTTCTAAATTGCAGAGTGTAGAAGCCACTGCTGCTCCATTCTCTCAGCATATGACAGTCCCGCCATCCCGGGAATTAACCTTGTGAACCTACGCTGCACTCCCTCAAAAGCAAGAATGTCCTTCCTCAAATTTGGAGAGTAGATTCCAAATTTAGCTGCACACAGTACTCCAGGTGTGGTCTCACTAGGGCCCTGTACAACTAGCAGGGATGGCAGTGGAACAACAATGGCAGGTATTTCTCGAAATAATACAGAAGTTGCAGGATCAGTTCATTCCAAAGAGGAAGAAAGATTCCAAGGGGAGTAAGGGGTGACCGTGGCTGACCAATGAAGTCAAGGACATTATAAACATAAAAGAGAAGTATAACTTAATAAAGATGAGCGGGAAGCCAGAGGAATGGGAAAATTTAATGAACAACAGAAGATAACTAAAGGCAATATGAGGAGAAAAGATGAGGAACGAAGGTAAGCTAGCCAAGAATATAAAGGAAGATAGTAAAAGCTTCTTTAGGTTTGTGAAGAGGAAAACATTAGTTAAGACCAAAGTTGGACCTTTGAAGACTGAAACAGGTGAATTTATTATGGGGAACAAGGAAATGGCAGAACAGTTGAACAGGTACTTTGGATCTGTCTTCACTAAGGAAGACACAAACAATCTTCCTGATATAGTAGTGGCCAGAGGATCATGGGTGATGGAGGAACTGAAGGAAATTCACATTAGGCAGGAATGGTGTTGGGTAGACTGATGGGACTGAAGGCTGATAAATCCCCAGGGCTTGATGGTCTGCATCCCAGGGTACTTAAGCAAGTGGCTCTAGAAATCGTGGACGCATTGGTGATCATTTTCCAATATTCTATAGATTCAGAATCAGTTCCTGTGGATTGGAGGGTTGCTAATGTTACCCCACTTTTTAAGAAAGGCGGGATAGAGAAAACAGGGAATTATATATCATTAGCCTAACATCGGTGGTGGGGAAGATGCTAGAATCAATTTTAAAAAATGAAATAGCAGCACATTTGGATAGCAGTAACAGGATCGGTCCGAGTCAGCATGGATTTACGAAGGGGAAATCATGCTTGACTAATCTTTTGGAATTTTTTGAGGATATAACTAGGAAAATGGACAAGGGGAGTCAGTGGATGTAGTGTACCTGGACTTTCAGAAAGCATTTGATTAGGTCCCACAAAATTAGAGCACATGGTATTGGGGGTAGGGTACTGACATGGAAAGAAAATTGGTTGACAGACAAGAAACAAAGAGTAGGGTTTAATGGATCCCTTTCAGAATGGCAGGCAGTGACTAGTGGGGTACCGTAAGGCCTGGTGCTGGGACCAAAGTTATTTATAATCTACATCAATTATTTAGATGAAGGGATTCAAAGTAACATTAGCAGATGACACAAAGCTGGGTGGCAGTGTGAACTGTGAGGTGGATGCTATGAGGATGCAGGGTGACTTGGATGGATTGGGTGAGTGGGCAGATGCATGGCAGATGCAGTTTAATATGGATAAATGTGAGGTTATCCACTTTGGTGGCAAAAACAGAAAGGGAGATTATTATCTGAATTGTGTGAAGTTGGGAAAAGGGGAAGTACAAAGAGATCTGGAGGTCCTTGTTCATCAGTTACTGAAAGTAAGCATGCAGGTACAGCAGGCAGTGAAAAAAACTAATGACACGTTGGCCTTTATAACACGAGGAGTGGAGGAGCAAAGAGGTCCTTCTGCAGTTGTACGGGGCCCTAGTGAGACCACACCTGGAGTATTGTGTGCTGTTTTGTTCTCCAAATTTGGGGATTTTTGCTATTGAAGGAGTGCAGGGTAGGTTCATTAGGTTAATTCCCGGAATGGCGGGACTGTCATATTTTGATAGAATGGAGCGGCTGGGCTCGTATACTCGGGAATTTTGAAGGATGAGAGAGGATCTTATTGAAACATATAAGATTATTAAGGGATAGGACACGCTAGAGGCAAGAAACATGTTCCCGATGTTGGGAGATTCCAGAACCAGGGGCCACAGTTTCAGAATAAGGGGTAAGCCATTTAGAATGGAGATGAGGTAAAACTTTTTCACGCAGAGAGTTATGAATCTGTGGAATTCTCTGCCTCGGAAGGCAGTGGAGGCCAATTCTCTGGATGCTTTCAAGAGAGAGCTAGATAGAATTCTTAAAGATAGTGGAGTCAGGGGATATGGTGAGAAGGCAGGAACGGGGTACTGAATGTGGATGATCTGCCATGATCACAGTGAGTGGCGGTGCTGGGTCGAAGGGCTGAATGGCCTCATCCTGCATCTATTGTCTATTGTCTATTGTCTATTGTCTATTCATCCTATTGTTACATGTTTCCTAATTATCTTTACAAGTTAAAACCATTGTAGTACCTCCTGTGGATAGCTATGTATATTTCAACACCTGCGCTGCTATAAAGGAAGCCAGTGGTGTTGTGATGCTCCAAGCGTGGCTTTGCCAAGGTTTCAATCACCCCTTCAGGCTTGCATCAAATGCTCTGGCCACATCAACCAACATTTTCATCGCTTTTCTAAGCAGGTTACAAATGTTATGAGTTTAAGTAATCCATCTACTGAAACTGCACATCCAAATTCATGACATTGTAACTTTCAGCATGGAGCTGCATCTGCCAGTAAACTGCCCACTTGCCAGCTTGTGCTAAATCTCTTTGGTTTGATCCATATCAGCAAACATCAACGAACAGTATGTTACACATGAGCAAAAATGTAGATATGAGAAGCACTGTCAGATGCAGTGGATACCTCCTCCCCATGTTCTTCTTCATCGCCTCACCTGGGATCAATGTAACCCTTGGCTGTTAAACAATATTTGATCTTCCATAACTTTCTGCTGAAGCTGAACAGGTGGCTCATGGAATCCCATTTGTGTGCTTTATATCCATCCTTCAGCACAGGAAACTAGCGCCAATGGATATCTGCTGCCTTGTCGATCATTTCACCTATTACAGGCATCAATCAGCACAAATTGAACCAAAATATCAAAATAGTCATTCTGTAATGGACGAGTCATGTGGATTCTTTGTGTTCAGAGTACAAATCTTTCATGTGGTCACTTGACAGTTTGCAACAGAAACTTCAAGGTCTTATTTGATTGGATTGGTTTAGCAATGGAAAAATTGCAACCGCTAAATGGAACGTGCAATTTTAAGGACAATTTCTGTGGAGCAAGGGATTAGAATAAGGGGGAGGTCATTTAGGACTGAGGTGAGAAAAACCGTTTTCACCCAGAGAGTTGTGAATTTATGGAATTCCCTGCCACAGAGGGCAGTGGAGGCCAAGTCACTGGATGGATTTAAGAGAGAGTTAGATAGAGCTTTAGGGGCTAATGGAGTCAAGGGATATGGGGAGAAGGCAGGTACGGGTTATTAATAGGGGACGATCAGCCATGATCACAATGAATGGCGGTGCTGGCTTGAAGGACCGAATGGCCTCCTCCTGCACCTATTTTCTATGTTTCTATGTTGTGACAGTAACTAACACAGTATTTCCAATGAATACTCACCATGACATTAATGACTTTTTGCACTCTGGTATGCATAGGATCATTGTCTTTACCTCAAGTGCATTAGAATGAGCTAAGGCCCACAAATACACTGTTGCCCATGGATCTGCCTCCACAGCTATCACCAGATGGTGCGACGGGAGACTTTGGGAGGTGACTTGGATCAAGTAGGAATGGATTAAGTAGAACTCCCTTCCTTGTTCCTTCACCATAAACCAAAAAACCACGCACCAGTGAAGACCAGTACCTAAGGCAGCAAATATAACGGAACAAAACTATATTAGCATCTCATAATCACCTCAGACGACAGAAGCTTCCATGATGATTCTACAGCTAACTGCATTGTGAAACTATTGGAAAACAACTACTAAAGTAAGAACACTCCATCATTAGGGAGAGGCATTGGGTTATAGCACAGTAAAAGAACTTTCACATTTCTGTTGTAGAAAAATGCATCGATGTCCACTTCAATTCACTTTAGACTTTTTCTCGTCAGAGCAAAAGTTGACAACAGTAAATTACATAATCAATTATAAATGAGAAAGTGCAGAGGATAATAATGCTGAAGGGTTACTGAGCAATTGTCTTGTCAGTGTTAGGGCAAGGCTTTTAATTTATCAAATAGCTCCTGTACTGCATTAATTGCCAAGTATCAAAGATCTCACTCCAGGCCTAGCTCCTGGGCACTGCTCTGCTATTGGACATTGGCCAATGCAAAATGCAAGAGGAGGAACCAAAACTGAGATTATTACAAAGAATAACCATCAGCTGAACTGCGGGAGAACTGATGCAAGAATATGGAGGCCAGTTCTTTTCCAAACAGAAAAAGCGAGTTACCGGAAATGAAAAATTTAATATGAAGCCTGGAAGACTAAAGTCTGGGTGGACGATGAGGTGCTGTTTTCCAGATTTGTCATCATTAATATCACTGGGCATCATTAGTATAGTTGGGCATAACTATAGATTAGAGTGGGTGGATGGAGAATTAAAGTGATAGCCAACTTTAATACTGCATTTCATCACTTTTATATATATTGTTGCTTGTTTTCACTGTCTCTTAATGCCTTTATTAACCTATGCCAGAAATCTACATCAACAGCTTATCACCATAAAAACTCTACCATCCCCTATTAGAAATATTCCATTTGTCCTACCCATCTCTCCACATTAAAGCAGCATCTTGCTTTCTCACTACCACTGTTCCCCTAAAGTCTTCAACCTGAAACATTCAGTGTTTTTATCCCCATAAACATTGCCTGACTGACAGTGTTTCCTTCACTTTCTGCTTTCACTTCAGGGTGTACTGTTATGTGATCTTTGATCTGTTGCAGATTGCATTTCAATACATCTTACACAGTAGTTAATTGTCAGGGGCGGAAAACCCAGGGGGGCCAAAGGGGACACGTCCCCTCCATGTTTTGTGAGGGGGGGGACATCCCCCACCAAGTTTTTGTGAGCCGGATTTTAAAATCTTCGCTTTCCGCGAGACAGTGGAGGTGGGACTGCTGATCAAGGGCGCTGATTGGATGAGAGGGACGCGGTCAGCAGGCAATGGGGGCGGGACATGATGTGGGTGAGTGTGCGCATGCGCATGTGTGGGTGAGTGCGCGCATGCACGCGCGGCCGCCAAAGATTTGTGTCCCCCGTCCCCTCCATGTTTTTATAGCGAGTTCCGCTCTTGGGGTGCATCAAGTTGGAAGACAAATACGCTGTATCAAACAGTGCAGTTTGAACTGAGGATTGTTAGAGGGAAGTGCAGGATCTCAGCCTTGTCTCTGGTAGAGGATAACAGGGCAACTGGGTAAACCTGAAAAACACCAAATATTCAATGAGCAGTTAATCTTGACCAATCAAGCAGACCTTTCAGAAATGTTCTCTCAGTAGAGGTAGAGAGCAAATGTAGGTTTGAAGTAAGAACCAATGTGCTGGAAACACTCAGCAGGCCAGGCAGCATCTATGGAAGGAGATACAGAGTTAATGATTCAGGTGCAAGGTCCTTCATCAAAACTAATAAAGGATCTTCCACCTGAACATCTATTCGTGCAGACTGAGCATCAGTTCTGGTGAATGGTCTTTGACCTAAAGCATTAATTCTCTTTCATGGATGCTGCTTGGCATGGTGAGTATCTGCAAGTATTTGATTTTCAATTGATGCAACTTGCTTGCTCATCCAGTCTTCGAGTATGCAGTAAATGGAAACATTTGATTGCTTCATTGTGAGTGTCTAACTAATAAGATTAAAATGAAATTCGACCACAAAGCTCATGTATTTTTATGTACAAATCACAGAGATACATTAATAGTATTGTAATATAATATTGTAATATAATATAAAGTACTGGAAACATTCTTGAGATTGGTAAAATAGTTCTTATCAACATTTCATCCAATTGATCTTATGCTTCTTCAATGACTGTTGTATAATAGAGCTTCCACCGGGACTAGAAAAATAGTTTGTTACCACATTTGTCACTGTACCACACGAGCATATGTTAAGGAGAACATCGTCACATTGCAAGGATCAGAGAGAGATACAAATATATTGTGAGATCTTGCTGGTATAATTATAGCTCGGTAACCTGGCGAAAAGGCCATGGGACCACATTTACATTTAATACATTTCTGGGTGAATACCACAAATTTGCACTTTGTTCACTTAAAGGATTCAGATAGGGAGGCCAGCATGCCATTTAGGATTTTCCACCGTTTAATTTTAACCTGCCTATCTGCTCTCTAAGGAGGTCATTCGTGACCTGAGCTCATATGGTGCGTGAATCACAATGTAAATTGTGTCCATAACTCAATAAAATGTCAAGATTTTATCGCTGACTCAAGTACAATATGCATTGGTTAAATATTGACAGGAAAATCTATCAACAGCTTCCTTATTCCTAACCATGCTATGCATTCAGCCTATTATAAATACATTTATCACAAAGTAATTCTACAAACATTATCTTCTTGTCAAAGATGCACCACTATTGCTTCCTCAAGCCCTTGCATGTTCAGCAACTTTATCTGTCCTTTCTGTTGCTTTCTCAGTCGTGCAAGGTGAGGGAGAAGGCATGATTTTGTGTTGCTGTCTGAAAGCCCATTCCCATCTCCATTTCATCGACCTGCACCTATAAGTGTTCCGCTGGGCACCTCCCATCAATAATGTAAGACTTGTTAACAACACATTTTTTCAGTTGTTCCTTGTTGAACCGTTTCAAACTGAACCTCACATGGTTCAGGGCAACCTACCCGCTTGTCTAATTCCTCTGCAGATAACTCTGGCTTCTCATTTGGCATTACCACCAACCTATTTAGTGCTTCAAACTCATGTCCTGTGACCAGGATCCCAGGTAAACACTTCCACTACCCTCGAGCCCCAGTCTCAGATCCAACTTCTCTCTTACTAGTTGAATTTCTGATCCTTGATTCAACTGTGTTAATGATTTTTCCTTCCACTACAGAGGTAGTACCAAAGCACAAAGTTGAGGCCACTGCTGCCAGTGACCCAAGATAATTCTTGCCATTGACGATTGGAGTCACTTATCTCTTGTACATTGAGACCATTCTTTGACTTGACATTCCTGCTAGAGAACCTGATCCTTGAAAGCACATTTGCTGCCAGCATGCAGCCCTTTACATTAATGTCTGTACAATATTTATTGCTAATAATATGAACCATTATAATCACAAATGGAAATTCTGGAAAAAAATATGATCACATCAAGTTCCATATAACACTCTGGATGTAGCAAATTAAACTATTTACTTTCGTTTACAATATTATGAAGCAAATGGACATTTAAAATGTTGCAGATTTCCATTGATACACAACGGTAAAAATAATTCTGAATCCGTAATGTTTTTCTTCGATCCTTTGACCTGCATATTCCAGCTTGATCATGTGAAATATTATAATTGCATAGTTCCCTGGGTCCTTGCAGCAACCTGTGTGAGAATTTGCCCACTATGGCATTTTTGAGGAGTTGTACACAAGACGAATATTAGAAGTATTCGATTCAATCAATCACTTTGTTCAGCTAATCCATCAGAGAGTTTGATCAAATGACTTGCAAAGTTCATTTCACAGTAAGTCTCAAGGTTTTCAGGTATGTGAGAAAATTGAAGTTATTAGATTTGGATCATTTTTTCTCGAAGATAATTTTTGATCTGTTGAAGAAATGAAATTTTAGCTGAAGATAGACACAAAATGCTGGAGTAACTCAGCATCTCTTGATAGAAGGGATGGGTGATGTTTAGGGTCGAGTCCCTTCTTCAGAACAGTATACTGGAAGAGCAGTGTGGAATGCATAGGGTTCTTAGGTTGAAATTCAATGTGCAGCTTGTTTCAGTTCCGCTTCTGAGCTGCACCTGGGCAGGTATGGAGCAAAATTTGGGAATTTCCTGTAAAAGTGGCAGAAAATTCAGGACTAAGTCTTCATTATACTGATGGGTTGCATTTTCAAGTGGAATAACCTTTAATAAACGATGCTAATTTGATGTTGATAATGGATTATGATAATTTGAAATGAAATGTGCAGTGACTGGCAGAAGACTTTGTAAGCAGAAGAGCCCGTTCTAAAATGAGACATAAAACAGACATGTGGTGGAACTTTAATGGCCGATTACGCCACTCACTCCCAGTCTATTGATATGGCGTACCGATATCACAGCCAATCCCTTAAATGTGCCATTTCTTGAGACCTCTCTACTCCCATCCTCTCAATCAGAGGCAAAGCCATCCTTGTATACGTTGTTGTAATCCTAATACTTGCCCCCCACCTCCAAGCCTAAATTCACTGTTGCAAAGAAAGCTCTCAACCAAATCACACATTCTCACAACAATCTTGGCTTCTGACATTTTATCCCTAAACATACTTTGGCAGCTGTTCATCTGCTCAGTCATTTCTCATCTTCACCGTTGATGCTTTTATTCCCAGTAAAACACTTACTACTCCTCCTCTTAACATTTCCAATGGTGAATTCAACATTTTCATCCATAAAGTCCAGGAAACTATACTTGAATGCACGCGGTTATTAGCTGTATTTTTACCACTTATTGTGAGACCTTGCTGAATTTGCCTCGTTCCGTATTTTCTTTCCATGCATGTGATGGGGATTGCTAACAAAATCTTTCCTTCCTCCTCCCGAACTGTTCCATAAAAGTGCTCAAATTGAGGGCCATACAGCACAGAAAAAAACCCCTTTGAATCATTGAGTCCATGCTGACTATCTAACACTCATTACTACCAATGACTCCAATTCTATTATTTATTCTCCACACATTCTCTGCAGCCTCCCCACCTCCCCAGATTCCATTAGTCACCTGCACATTAGACTGCATGTCTTTGCAATGTGGGAGGAAAGTGGAGCACTTGGATGAAGAACATACAGACAGCGTCCAAGGTCAGGACTCTAATGTGACAGTGACTCTAACGGCTACATCACTGTGCCACTCTTTTAAGCTTTACCCTCTCCTATCTCTCATCTACCTGTTGCCCTTGGTTGGTGCAGTCACTAAACATGATGGCAGATTTTGGATGGAGACTGACATTACTGAGTTCTTGCTGATTACTAAATCTCTCAGCTCACCACTGTCTCTCATGTAAAAAAACATTTTTTTTCCATTTAAGGCTGAAATCAATGTCTTCAACACCACCACCAATTACATCCTGTAACCACTGATTCCATCCACGAATAATTGAAGAAATTGTTCCTAACCTCATTCGGATAGACTCGAAAGTGAGATTTTGATCACGTTCTCCCTCCACCACAAGGCCACCTTTTCAACCAGGATGTGCCCTTTCTCCATCTCTGCCTTATCCCGTCCACTGCCAACATGTCATTATTGTTGTCTCTCAACTGACAATTCCATTCAGTGGACAAATTTATCTACATTAAATTTATCTGACATAAACACAAATCCAGAACTATCCAATACTCTACTTGCTAATCTACATTGACTCAGTCCAACTCTTCTGATTTGAAATTTTCATTTCATTATTAACATTGTGACTTTGCTGTGCATACCTCTAAAATTGCCCTAACTCCGCATCTATAAAAATACTGTGCTCCCTAAACTCAGTCTTTATGACTCCCTCTATCCCCCAGCACAGGTATCTATACCTTCAGCCATTTATGCTTCAGACATGCCATCTTCCATCTTTCTCTCCTCCTTTAGGCCCCTTCTTAAAATTTATTTGAGCTCATGTAATGTTTCCACTACTGACCCGCTATTAATTTTCCTCTGATTAATCTCACGTGATGTGACTTTGGACATTTTATGACATTAATGTTGATGTATGAATGGCAGTTGTCATCTTTACATGGATTGGTATTAATGTCAGCAAGAAAGACAGCGTGCTTGGAGGACTATAGATAAAGGTTTTGCTCCCATAGAGAAAATACTATCAGTGAGGTTAAGCTTTCAAATCTCACATAACTTCAGGATGAGTTAGAGCCAACTCAATAAACTGACAGCATGAAGGACATGTTACTCTTCATATCAGTTATAGATGCAACGTGGCAACTTGGAAATGCATTCGACAATAAATAATGCCTTCCTTAATGCCTTCTTTCATGGCACAGGACTATTTGGATGAACGAGTGGAACAATTGAATAATACCCTAATGTAAGTGCTTGATAATTTATTGTAGGTAGGTTTGCCAGAAAGAAAAGTACTGATGACAAACACTTAATGGCAATGTTGGACCTAATAATTTAACTGGCCAATCATTACTGCAATGATAGAACCTTTGATCAACCAGGCATTTAATCCTTCAATTGATTTCCTTCCTCAAATTTAGCTTTAAAACTAATACGGTGCGAGGCTCCATGTACCTGCGGCAATGGTAAAGGTAACACCTTCCTGAGTTTAGCACCTCGTGCTGGTGACAAGAGTGGGCCAAAAATTGCAACTACACATAATGGTGAACTTAATAGTCAGATTTTGCATTATACTGACTGTGGAATTGTCAGGCTTCACAGTGCCCCTGTTGTGCAACCGATGGTAAATTCGGAAGTCTATACATGCGTGGTTAAATGCAGAAATCCAGAAGTGTTCCTTCACAGAGAGCAGTTAATGGCCTTACAGAGGAGATCTTTTTGAAATTATTGAATTGATGGGAGCTTCACTTTCATATACATATTGTTATTGTAAAAATGCTTACAAAATATTAAGCTTTTTGATTTTTTTTTAACTTTAAGGGAATTTTAAACAACATTAATTTTAGAGGAAGTTCTCCAGCCCAAAAGAAAATAATGTTATTGTTGTGGAATGCTAATATTTTCCATTCCTTTACAAAATTTCCATTGGAAAATATTTATTTAAAAATCCCTTGTAATATTTCAGCATTTACTTTAACCCCATGTATATATCCCAATTCATATTTAATTGACTGTAAACTTATTTTTAAAATTTGAATCAATAAACCCACATGCTAATTGTAAGTTTGCTGTCTTTAGGTGATTAGCTGCACAATCTGCTTGATGAGGCCTTTGTTGCTGAATACCTTGAGGTCCTCTATAGCTGACACCAGAATGAAGTTAACCTTGCGAAAGCTAAGCTCTGCCACAAAGAACTTTGTTGGCAATCTTCTCCGAATTTAGCAGTGGTCACTCACTGCAAAATCCAGCCACTGCGAATTATGTTATTATTTGCATAAATTGTGTGGCACCTTGTGGAGTGGATGACATATGTTGTGAGATGCAAATTGTCACAAATTGCGAGACAATTTATGCTGCTATATTGTTTGACTCATGAAAATGGCAGCTCCTCATCCATTTTCTGCTTTCTCAAGAAAATGATGTAGTTGCATGGTAGATAAGAATTCAGCTGGCCATAGGAAGTTAGAGCTAATATTTAGTAACATAAGAGCCCTTTTCATAATGAACGTTATGGTTTTCCAATGCTGCTCAATCTCTCTTGTTCAGAAAGGGGACAGATGTAACTCTGCAGTCTCATGCATGTGGATAATGAACAACTCTGAGAGAATGTGAAAATGTAGCATTCATTATTCCTCTTTTCCTTTTCTCTTCATTCTCTCTATTTAGCCAGTTTAATTAAATAATTATTTTCCATTATTTCTCTTTCCATAACTGTTTATTTCTGTTGTTCCTCTGTTTCTTTTGCAAACCTTCAATCTAATTTGTTGGATAAATTGTTGTTCCCAACATTCGCCAGGGTCCCAGGTGCCTTATTGCCTTTGCGGCACTGTTATCTGTTCACAGTTCCAGCAATTTGTAGCATAAAAATAGTTTGAGCTGACAGACGAAGCTCAGTTAATGGGGCTCACCGCGAGATGTCCTGCCCCAGCAAAACCTGGCCAAACGTAGCCATAGCGTTCACAATGGAAGCCATGTAGTGCTGCCGTGAGAGTTTATTACCCGGTCAGCCAGGCTGAAATTTAAACACTACAATAAATGCAATTTTGACATAAATTGCTCTTGGATATTTAAGATTGTGTTTTGGAATCCCTGACTTGCCAAACATGTCATAATTTAAAACAAAATCGACCTTCAGTGAATAAAAGTAAATTTGGGGAATTGCTTGCAGTTGACCCAAGACACTTTCTCATTGAATTATTCCAGGAGCACCTCTCCACTAATCTTCAAGAATTAGTTCTTTAAACGTATTGATTTCTTTCCAGTTAAGGGATAAGCATTGCAAGCAAATAATTACAAGAACCTCTTGCACCAGTGAAGGCAAGTAAAGCATCCTGTTTAATAATGGGAAAACTGTCCACATTAATGATCGCATGTAACAAACATAAACTATTGCATGGAACACAGTGATATGGTCATTATATTACTGGATTCATAATTCCACAAGTTCAACTTACTACCATTGTAGTTTAAGAATATGAAGTTAGTTTAAAATATGGATTTAAAATGTTGCTTTCAGTACAAAGGAAAATGCATCCAAATGCATTGTTGTAAAATCCCTTCACTCACAAATCTCTTTCAGGGAAAGGAACCATCTGCCCTATCTTCTTTGGTCTATATGTCACTCCTGTTTTTATAGCAGCCACAGTTAATACAGTATGTATCTTTCTCCTAAAATGGCTGCGCAAACCATTCAATTATGTGAAACGTGAGCAACCAAGGAAAGAAAATAAGTGCCACCTTGCCAGTGAAAATCAAATCCATTAAAAGAAAGATAACACCTAACTGAATGCTATTATCTATCAAGAGTATTATTTATAAACATGCTGTTGAATCTGCAGGGTGAATGGTCTACGTCCAGAGTCCATGTAACAACTTATGAGAGGAAGATTCCATTAGTTCTTCATTTCCTGTAAGGAATAATTGTAAACAGTTACATCCACCGTATAGCTGACAACAACATACCAATTAATATGTTTTAAAATTATAATAAAATATTGAAAGAAGATAAAAAAATAATTAAACCACTTAAAATAAAAAACATTTAAAATATTAAATACTTTTAAATATTTCAGTTAAACTAGAAAAATGTAAATTATTTGAATAGCCCTGGTACCTTTGTTTCTACTGATAAGAATGAGACTGTTTGACTTGGGCTGGATCAGGAAGCAGAATTCGCAGCATCCAGCTACAAGGAGTCACAGTACAGCTACAAGGAGCCTCCACTGCTGCACCCTACGAGGAGTCCAACACAGGAGCAGTGTGACTAACAGCAGTGATCAAATCTATGGAAACTCGGCACAGTAACCTTACCAGTGAAGATTGAATCCCGATGCTTTCTGTGTAGAGTTTGCGAGTTTTCCCTGTAACTGCAGGAGTTTCCTCTGGGTGCTCTGGTTTCCTCCCATATATCAAAGATGTGTTAGTTTGTAGGTGATTTATTCTGCGTATGCTGGAGTCTGATAGAATTTGACAGGAGTTGATGGAAATCAGGGGAGACTGGGTGGCATAGAAATCTAGTGGGGATGGAATTCATCTGCAAACCGGCAGATATGCCAAAATGACCTCCTGTGTTGTAAGGAAGTATTGGCACATTAATATAACTGGACATCTCACAGCCATTGAGGTAAATAGCTCCAAGCTGAACTCCAGGCATTTTTGCTGAAATTTCAGCCTGTTAACATATGATTTGACAAATCCGACATTGCCAGGTTTATGGCTTTGCTGAAAGATTCAAATTCCCTTGGAAAATAATGGACCTTAGAAATGAGAAAGCCCGTTTCAGAAGGGAAGTCTACTTGCCAAAGGACAGCTAATTTGTAGAATAAAATACTAAGAAGGAAACATCTAGTTGCACTCATTTGCTGCAGGAACCATCTGGATTTCAGGTATATAAGTCAATGGGAACTCTAGGTTTCCTGTAGGTTCCTCTTACCTTCATGACCAAATTCCGAATGTGTCCCTCCAGCAAATCAACCTACATAGTGGAAAATTCATAATGTTATCCCCTGAAGTATGTTCAATAAATAATTTGATGCTTATTAAATAAAGAAGGAATTAATTTCATGAGGTGGATGGTTGAGCCTTATTTAATTAAAAAATGGGGTTATGTCAATTTGGCATAATGGCAATTTCCTGATCCAAGAAATATTTTATTTTATGTATGTGCCCTAAAAAAGCTGTGTGGACTTAAAACAAACATGAACAACGGTACCAATTATTGTGTGCTTTAGTCGTGACGAGATCTGATTAAAATCTTTCGATATTATCTTAGGACTTCTTTGCAAAGTATAGCCTGCTTGATAATATCTGCGGGGTAGTATGAACAAATAGAAAAAGTGGATCTACTTCAGTGTGTGCAGAGTGACACATATTTTTTCAAATGCGATGAAAGGGTTAAAGGCAGGAAGATGGTATTGTCTTTGTGATTTCCATTTATTCTCATCGTAAACATAAAAGGTATACTTTGATTGTGAGATTGTGTTTTTTTAGGTGCCCTGCCCATCACATTTCATTTCTGTAAAATAAACATAAGCTGCCGTGTACTGTACAATAAAATATGATTTAATGTCACGGCATAATTCTAAGAAACGCAGACTGTTAAAACCATTAGCAGTAACTGTGAAGACCAGAGTCCATTGATGTCTGTAATGCAACTGAGTGATTCCGTAGCAGAATGCTACCAAAATTAAACCTGAACTAACCAAATAGCTTCTTAATTCGCACTGACCAAATCAATGGATTTCCATGAATATTTTGACACTGCATAAATGGGTTTGCATCCTCACCATTGAGATTGGATGATTTTTCCTGTCAGGCTGCAAATGTGGAAATATCACCTCTCACTGAACAAAGTCCAATATCTCATTAGAAATGAAAATAGAATAGAAGGAAAGCGCAAATGCTGTCAGCAGAAGTGAGGGAAGAAATTAAATCTCCAGGGGCCAGTATATCTTATACAGAAGATTATCCACTGCCAGGCTGCATAAATCATGCCAAGGCTCTGGGACTGCAATGGGCTAGAAAATAAGAAACCATAAAAATGTCATATTGAAATACAGTTGCAGAGAATTCTTTTATGATGAACTTAAATTTGCTTGACATACCCACAAATTCAGAGGCTAGCTAAGATTGTTTATGCCCCACGTCTCACTGCCACTCATGCAGTTCCAGTTACTGACAAATTATCCTAAATGGGCCTTATTATCAAGGAAATTAATTTTTAACATGGATTGTCAGCACATCCCCTCTTTCTTTGTTTTTTATTTCAATGTTGCCTGCGCTTCCACACGTGGGATTTATACTGACATATTGCATATGTCACAAGGTAACCCTTTGACCATTTGAGGAAGTAAGGTTGTATAAAACATCGGCTGACACTAAAACTATGGTGCTTATCCATAACTCCATTATTAAACAGACAGGGTTAGCCATTTAGTTGAACTGAGTTCTATCCTCTGAGAGATCAGATTGACTCAAATTTTATTTTATTAATAAACTTTGTCATGTTCCCTTATTGAAACTCCAAATTTCGCATAGTGGGCAATTCAATGAAGCAATTTGTAATATGAAAATATAAGGGCCTGTGTTCTTGCATTTCTTGTGTCCCTCAAATCGCAGTGAATGTATACTATTTATAACATTGCATACTTCACACTTCATAATGCCTTATAAAAAGATATTAAAAGCAAAAAGCATTCATTTTTGTTTTATCTTTCTGAACGTGGGGAGGAGCAAGAGATTAACAAATAGTTGATCTGAGGGTAAAGCATCTTGTAATTAACCTTAAGGTATGCTAGTTAAATTATGTGGTCAAAAGGTGGAGCACTCTATTGCACACAGGCTCATGCTAAAGGCACAGTAGGAAGCATTTTGCTCTCTAAATGAATCCCTTGGAATTGAGGATGACTTGCTTTCATTCAATTAAGTGTGTTTTGAGTGGCTGATGAGTCCAACATGGGAACCACCTACTCTTTCCCTGATTGGATAGGATATGCCTGACAGGTGGACAGTTTGTCTGCTGTCATATTCTTTATCATTCATGCTAGTTATCTGACATAGGCGGGGTTTTCAATACCATTTTAGATGTTCCTTCTCCATTTTCCGTGGACAAAGGCTAAGGATACCCATGAGTCAGCTGGGATGTTGCACTTTACCAAGACTTTGAGAATGTCCCTCAACTTTTGCCTTTGCGCACCTATCCATCATCTCTGGTTATGATGCAGTTCACGGTCGAGTGACTTTGTTGGAGTCTAGTGATAGAAATTGTAAGATGACATTGTAATTATGGTCTCAATGGTGGGGATATTGACAATGTCTGGTTATTTATATTGATGAAGGACTTGAATGTTGTGGAGACAATAGTGGTGATATCTCCAGTGCTGTGAGATACTGCTGTATGTAGTTCATGTCTGAGAAGCATCTAGGGGGGGCAGAGAGTAAGGGCGCTTCTGTAATGACTGCCCTCAGATTTGCTCTTCTGTGAATTGTCATCTCTACGTTTCCCCGGCATATTCTCTTCTTTCCGGCAGTTAGTTATGAGGTTGTGAATGTGCGACTCATGTTCCACTCTGCCAAGTTTAACAACCTCAGCAGGGATTCCATCTGTTTGTGGTTTACCATTTGGCTCAAGTTGTTGGGGCTTATTGTTGGTTGAGAGTGGCAGTAAGGTTGGACTGAGTTGTCTGATGTAGATTAGAATCAAAGTTACTCAGATCAAGGGGAGTGTCACGATTGCGGTGTACTTCAAAACATAGCTTTCGGCACACTGTCCTTGATAAATTCATATTTTCTTAATTCATATTGTGGTGTTCCCTTGGGCATTTGGATCATGGATGGGCTGAGCAGCAGTAATTAATCTATTATAGTGTTGTGGTTATCAGTTATTTGCTGAACCTCCTGTGCTCTTACCGCCTATGGTTGGTTTTTGGGTGACTTTGAAGCGTGTTTTTTTCTTGAGGCCCTGCAAAGCATTTCTTGCATCTTCAGGTAATTGGCTCCAGAAACGCTTGGTCATGAAACCAATCTGGGGTTTTCTAGAAGAAAACATCAGATGAGAATCATAGTGAACCTCAAAATCCTCAGCGGCCTAGACAACCGGGTCGGGCACCACCTACCGGAGTCCATGGCTCCCAAAGTCCGCAGGCCGTGCTGGGCAGAGATGCAATGCTGGCGGCCCTCGGCAAAGGGCCCCAAACTCCGCGATGTTGTTCAGCGCTGCCCGCGCTGGAAGCTCCCCCAAACCACAGCTCCACGATGTTGGAGCAGCGGCCCAATGCGCCGGAGCTCCAAACGGCAATCCAGGTAGGCATTTCCCGCTCCCCGGTGAATCCAGCACTGCGCCGCCGCTGTTGAAGCTCTGGTCCAGTTCTTGGTCCCCGTCAGGAAAGGCTGCGCCAATCCAGGTGGTAGGCCGCGAGGAGGGGGGTGGGGACGCGACTTGGAGAATAGACGCGTCCCAGCCAGGAAGCGACTAGGAGGCAGTTTCCCCCTAACCCCTCCACAACATAGAAAAATTAAAGTTTCCCCCCAAAAAAACTTTAAACTGACTAAAGATTTAAAAAAAGATAGAACAACAAACGGGCTGTAGGCAGAGGCTGCCGTCAATGCGGCGCCCCCGCTTCACACGGGAGGGCTGGTCCCCCAACACAATATTCCACCTCTCCACACACACACACACACACACACACACACACACACACACACACACACACACACACACACACACACACACACACACACACACACACACACACACACACACACACACGGCTGAGTGCGGCCTCTCCACTGTGCTGATTCTGCAGTCAGTGGCACTTCCGCAATCAGCGTGACCTCTGCACTTACCGGAAATTATGCAATCAGCGTGACCTCTACACTGTCCACTAAGCGGAAGTCACGAAATGAGCGGGACTTTGGGACTAAACACAGTCGGACCTAATAAAGCATTTATTCCTTCGAAACACAGTCAGACCTAATAAAGCATTTATTCCTTCCAAACAGTCGGACCTAATAAAGCATTTATTCCTCCCAAACGCAGTCGGACCTAATAAAGCATTTATTCCTTCCAAACACAGTCAGACCTAATAAAGCATTGCAGTTTCAAGCACAGGCAGGGCAGCAGGCGAAATAACTCATGGCATTGTCATTTCATTTCATTTAATTTCCAATTAAGCATTGCACTTTCAAACACAGGCAGGGGAGCAGGCCAAACAACTCATGGCATTGTCATTTCATTTCATTTCATTTCCAATTAAGCACTGCACTTTCAAGCACAGGCAGGGCAGCAGGCCAAACAACTCATGGCATTGTCATTAAGGGCTAACAAATCATTTATTGCAAGTACATTGCAGACTGACAGTTCAGTTGATTCACAGCTTAGAATGACAGTCATGGCCTCTCCCTCGCGATCTCGCAGATTGACTGATTCACGTCCAGGCATCCGGGGTTTTATAGTCATGCCCCCCCCCCCCCCCCCCGGAAGGGGTGTTACCTTAATCGCGGTAATTGACAGGCGAGAGGACCAATCAGCTGATCTCAAGGTTTTTATAAACACTCATAACTTTTTTATTTTTCATCGATGGGAAAAATACTCGGGGCTGGCTCAGCAGAGGAGGACTGTAAATAAGGTGGCCAAAATCGCAGCATTATAGGGTAGCGTTTTTTCTAAAATTAATATACAGCGTAGACAGGAAGTGGTCAAGATGAGACTTTTAATTATATAGATATTTACTTACTAAAATGGCAGGGTGTCATTTGTCCCTGTTGTTCCATTTCCCCCTTTAGCCTTGCAATTTATCCTCTCGCACATGCTCATTAACCAGGGGTGCAGAAAAGATCCTCTGGAATGTTGTCAGGCTAAGTGGGCTTGAGTTGTAAGGGGAGGCAAGATAGACTGGGACTGTTTTCACTGGGACCATGGACTCTGAAGGACGATCTAAAAAAGATTTATGAAATCATGAGGGACTTATTTAACATGCATGATCACAGTCTTTTTCCCAGCTATGACACTCTTAGTCTAAAACTAGTGGGTATAAGTTTAAGGAGAGAAGAAAAAGATTTAAAGGGCACTGAGGAGACATTTTCTGCACGCAGAGGGTGGTGGGTACATGGAACAATCTGCCAAAGGAAGTATTTGAGGTGGGTACTTTTACAACATTTAAAGGACATTTGGACAGGCACGTGGATAGGAAAGGTTTTAAATGATATGAGAGAGGCAGGCAAATGGGACTAGCTCACGTCGGCACCTTGGTTAGCATGGATATGGTGTACTGAAGGGCCTCTAAAACTCAAACTACATTTTAGTTGTATTGTCGCTCACTTAGTTAGGGGTACATTACCATAGCTAATCAACTGACCAGCAATTTATTTTTGGGAAGTGAGAGCAAGTTAGAGAGTTCAGCAGATAATATGCAGTCAGAATGTGAAAATTCAACATAGATGGCACCGAGGGTGAGGATGGAACCAGGGTTCCTGACGCCACAAGGTGGCAACGCTAACTGCAGCCCCACACAGCCGCCCTTGGGCAAGTCCCCCCTGTTTATGGATGCTACATGGGATATGCCAACATGGACTAAAACATATGAGTATCGCTGAGCAAAGTACTATTCTGAATAATTTTTGGTAATCCAACAAGTCATTCTTTGATAAAAATGAACTGATTTTTAAGGATAATCAACATTTGCAGGAGTACTTCCTTAAAAATGATTAGCAGATGTACTGTCAGTTGAGTCGTCACTAGGTTGTGCACTCACCTACTTAGTATCATTTCCGTTCCCTCTGAGGCAGCCTCATGTTGTAAAGGGTGAATACACCGCTAAATGACAGATTACATTCATTAGCTTGTTAGCTTCCAATTTGGAAATTTCACATGGTTCCAGAGTTTTGGGGCTCAATGGAGGTAGGGTTTGTTGAGGCAAGGCCCAGGAGACTTGTAATTTTCCCTTGAAAGGAACCTACCAAGGAAAGCAAGGCAGATCCTGTGAGCAGCAGAAACCTCACAGCAATGTGTGGACATTGTATTTCAAGAAATTTAATGATTTCACAAGGACAGTCAAAATAGATATTTAAAAAAATTGTTCGTAGGACAAACTCAGCTTTTCTTGCCCATACCTAATTGACCTTGAGGGGAGTGCTCTGCTTTGTTATATTTTAGGACATTTCAAAGTCAACAACATTGCTTTGGCTCTGATGTCACACACCAGATCAGGTAAAGACAGCAGTTTCCTTTCCCAAAGGGATACTGGTGAACCAGATGTTAATAATAATCTGGTTATTATTTATATTATCAACTATGTATTCCAGATAATTAAATTAACTTAAATGACTTATTAGAATAACAAATGATCAAAATGGGATTTATCTCCCGATAATTAGTGTAGTCTTTGCCATAGTTGAGCATTACACTGGTATTGGTGCTGCAACCCATTCATTTCTTCATTCCTGGCACTGTACTCCATAATACTGCCTTTTCCTCTTGATTCAACATTCAGAGCAGTCAATGCACTGACTGCTCTGAATGACTGACGGTCATCTTATGTTAATAAATAGTATTACATACGACAACATAAACACACATTTTCCGTGCATGCAGGAGAAGCCAGCTCACAACATAAATGGCAGAGTTTGTTGGAGCAAAAGGTAATGTCAGTAAATAAATAGTTCATAAAAATCAAGTGAGTGGAGATGGTGAAGCGGTGGCACCTCTAAGTAGAATGATTGTACTGCATAACAGTTGAATCCCCTCATATGCTATAAGCAATTACAGCTTGAGGTAATTCCCCCCTCTCCATGATCTTTGGTTGTGACTGTCAGCAGACCAATTTCCCTCAGGGGATGAATAAAGTTTTATCGTATTGTATTATATCATATTGTATCGTATTGTAGATGTAAATGACTTCTAGACTCAGTACGTGATTCAAAAACATCTTTAATCAGCACTGAAACTTAACAGCATGGAGGATGATTAGTTGTCAGTACATCCTGGCTGCTCCAACTGTTGGTGCTGGGAAACCAGTGTTAGTATAAGTATTACAGTGGGGTGGAGTTAGAGATGCTGGCTGGTGTGTGATTGGTTAACATGCAACATCAATCTACATTCTTTCCCCTAAAGATTAAGTGTGAAAGGGCACTCATGCCATGGGGTTAAACATACTCGCCATATCTGTCTGGTGGTCTACTAACACGGCCCGAGCGCATGCGGACCAAACCCTCCCCCCCCTCACCTGAAAGATGAGGCGGAGAGCCTGGAGGCGAGAATGGCGCGGTGGAGGCTTGTGGTGACCGAAAAGGGAAACATGCGGTAGGTGAGGCCCCGTAGTTAGTGGAGACCGCGGGACGTGGAGGGGTGCAAGGCATGCGGGGATGGGTGGTAGACATTGCAAAAGGCGGCTGGAATTGGAGCGGTGGAGCATAGATACCAGCAGGTGGTGGGCGAGGCTCCCTCACAGCAAGCAGGTGTTGTCGACTTCTCCGGTATACCGCTCCCTCACAGTCTACCAGGTAAGACCGTGGCTCGTCAGTCGGGTTGATAACAGTGCCCAGACGAGAATGTCCAGTTGAAGTTGGTAGGCGGACGACCTGACCTGGAAGTGGAGGCTTGAGTGGTCTGCTGGAACTGTCGTATGACCATTTCTGGATATCGTGCATCTCTTATACACATTTGTGGATAGTGGCAGGCTTCAGCACCTGAGGAACCAGTTGCTGTTGTGCGATGGGTACCAGAGGCCTTGTCAATCTCGACATCAGTCGCTGTGCTGCCGATCCCAGGGTTCCGTCCCTGGCAACGTTTCTGAGATTCAGGAGATCCAGATAAATGTCTGACTTTGAAATCTGTGCTCGCTCCAGCAAGTTTTTAGGCGCTTCTGACAGCGCATACAGCGAGTCCATTACTCTGTGGATACTCGGGACTGCTCGCGATGTGCTGGAAGTTCCATCGATCTGCGAAAAGCTTGAACATGTGGCTGGTGAACTGCCGACCGTTGTCGGTTCTCAGGCTGACAGGAGCGCCAAAGGTAGAGAAGTGTCTTTTCAGCTTCTGGATGACCATCTCAGATGTGAGGGAGGTCAGTTGGTCTAGTTCAAACCAATTAGAAAAGGAGTCGACTAGAACGAGGTATTGCTTCCCGCACCATTCGAAAATGTCTGCGACGTCCAGGGCAGAGCTGGTGGAGGTTGTTGCAGAAGGGGCTGTCGCTTCTGATGAGGCGCAAGGCTGTTGCAAGTGGGGCAGGAGGCTATGCGGCCCCAGATGTAACTGGCCATTCCCGGCCAGTAGAACAGACTACGGGCGCGTGCCAGTGTGGCGTCGGCTCCTGGGTGACCGCTGTGTGCCTCTATGAAGTTTACGTCTCGAGGCGATGAAGGTATCACCACCTTGTGACCCTTGACAACAACCCCATCCTGAACTACCAGTTCATCACGGACCAGGAAGAAGGGCTGAACCTCTGTGGACGTGTTGGATTGTCTGCCTGGCCAGCCTGTTTTGATGATGGAGGAGAGGATTTGAAGCGTATCATCAGTGGCGGTGTGCGCGGCCAAGGTGCGCAGTTGCTTGCTGGAGACGAAATCGACACCGAGGACCGTGACACTTTCCTGTTCATAGGGATGTTGTTCGCAAGATGCCCAAGGTGCACGGGAGAGAGTGTCAGCGACGTGCATGTCCTTACCCTTAGTGTAGGTAATAGGGAAATCGTACCGCTGCAGCTGCATCATCATACACGGCAAACGAGCTGGCGCGGCGTGGATGGGCTTGTTCAGGATTGTCACCAGTGGTTGATGGTCCGTCTCGACCGTGAAGGTGTTGCCAAAGATGTTGTCAAAGTCAGAAGCGACTGGATCCACTCTTTCTGTATAACGGTTTTTTGCTTTACCCTTTTGTGAGTTTTTATTTTGCTTTATGATGGCCTCTTCCTGTCGAATGCCTGACCCTCTCGTCTTTGATGCTGATATCAGCGAACGCTGGGCCACGTTTCAAATTGATTACTGACACTACATGAACATTGCACACCAAAATGAACCTGATGCTGTCAAGGCCTCTCTCCTACTCAACCTTGCGGGCCCAGGTGCCTTCGGCGATCCAGAACATTCCGCTATGCTCCGGCAGTCCGCGACGACCAGGTAATAACCCCAGCTGAATCTCCTGATGACCCCAATGTTCTGATGCGTAAATTTAGCCAGATCTGTGACCTGCCCTCAAATCACATTTTGGACAGGGCTAGGTTTTTCTCTCGCCATCAACCTCCTGGTGAACGAGTAGACTCGTTTATCTCTGACCTAATGTATTTAGCCCAGCGCATCCGATTCCAAAATATGCCGGTCGATCAGCTGACTGATCAGTTAACAAGGGACATTTTAGTGAATGGCATAACTGACCTAAAGCTCAGATCAGAGCTTCTGAGATGGCCAGATTTGACACTGGAGGAGGCAGCACATGCACGCAGGACAGCGGAATTCATCGACCCTATAGACAGTTCGCATGAAACCAAAACCATCAATCTGACGGGCCTCACTAGGCAGCGAACCAACACAGATAACAGATTTATGACCCAAGCTAGTCAGGCAGCTCTTGGCGATCCTCAGAAGAAATGCCCAAATAGCAACTACTCACACAGCAGACAATCAGCTTGCCCTGCTTTTGGTAAATCATGCAATTACTGTAAAAAGTTAAATCACTTTGCCTCTGCATGTCGGGCAGCAAGTCGGGCCCGTGAGAAGAATTCGCCTAGCTTCAGGTCTAATCTCAACTTCTATTATGCCCCTTTCCCACTTAGGAAACCTGAACGGAAACCTCTGGAGACTTTGCGCCACACCCAAGGTTTCCGTCCGGTTCACGGAGGTTCCCAGAGGTTTTTGTCCTTCGGCAACCACCTTCAACTAGCATCGCAACCGGCTTTGACTAAAAAATTACCGATTTTTAAAACAGAAACCACTTTCGACCATTAGGGAGACTGACAAAAACATCTGGGAATCTCCGGAAACCTCCGGGAACCGCACGGAAACCTTGGGTGGGGCGCAAAGTCTCCAGAGGTTTCCGTTCAGGTTTCCTAAATGGGACAGGGTCTTTAGGAGCTAAGTCAGTCTCTGCGGGACTCCTCTGATTTCTGACCTGTCCTTGTAGCCACGGTATTAAGGCGTCTTGACTGATATAGTTTCTTGCCAATGTTCACCCCCAGGATATTGATAGATGAGGCCCCAGTGATTATAATGTCACTGAATGTTAAAAGAAGGGTAGTTAGAATTTCATTTTCTGCAAATCCCCATTACCTGGCACTTTTCTGGCACAAATGCGACTTGCCACTATTTAGCCCATGCCTGAATGTTAGCTAAGTCTTACGGGCATGTCCCACTTATCAGCGGACTCCCAGCGAATGTCAAGTTGCCGGCAGTTGCCTGAAAAACCAGGAACTGGAACGGCGACTGTCAGAGTGGAACACACATACACACACACACACACACACATAGACAAACACATCACAAAGGCGGGGGCCAGGGCAAGCGGGGGGAGTGCTGTCTAAAATTCACATGGTGCAAAGCCAAGATGATACAGACACACACTGCGATGAACAGGAAGATTGGCGCTGTAATTAAGATGGCGAGCACAGTGTACGGTAAAGGGCCTGTCCCACTTACGTGTCCTTGGCATGCAAATTACGCGACCTCATGGTTGCGTTGAGCCGCGTCGGTCCGCGAAGGTCGCACGCGAGTTTATTCGACCGCACAGCCGTCTGGAGCGCGTGATGTCATTTGAAGACGGACACAAAATGCTGGAGTAACTCAGCGGGACCGGCGGCATCTCTGGAGAGAAGGAATGGGTGATGTTTCGTGTCAAGACTCTTCTTCAGTCTAAAAGAAGGGTCTTGACCCGAAACGTCACCCATTGCTTCTCTCCAGAGATGCTGCTGGTGCCGCTGAGTTACTCCAGAATTTTGTGTCTATCCTCAATTTTCTTGGCCCCGCTGTGGGAGTAGATGTGGGGGCGGATCTGGACCGCAACGGCCATGAGCCCCAGGCCGAGCTCGGCGATCGTTTGCCTGCTTCTGCTGCAGTTGGAGGTGAGATGTTGCATCGCTCCAGGGTCTTGGGCCTGTCCCGCTTTGGCCGTCAGTTACGCGACAGGCCGTTGGCGCACGAAGATTTTGTTTGCTACAAAGATTTTGGAGCCCCGCGCAATGTCGCGCACAATTACATACCTCTCCGTGCTTCTCAGTGGGACCGGCCCCGCGCGGCCATACGATGCCCATGCGCCTCAACGCGACAACGAGGTCGCGTAATTTGCGTGCCAAGGACACGTAAGTTGAACAGACCCTTACGTCCTTTAAAAGAAGGGGGGGGGGGAGAGAAGGGGGGAGAAAGGGGGAGAAGGAGTGGAGACAACTGATGAAGCCAGACAACTTTTAATAAGCCAGGGTTACACAGATGTGAAGTTCGGCGGACATTTAACATTACCAGTCGATTATTCTTGGTTCTGAAAACTCTTGCTTACGTTTTTTTTCCCAGTGAGCCAATGAAAGGAAAGGCAATTAACTAAATCTACCTACAACTACCTCAACTACCTACAACTACATGGCGACCCCACTACCACTGCACCTACGACTACAGGATTATCGATTATCTCCATGGCGACCAATTTTTGGTTGCATAAGATTTGTTTACTGGTGTTTCGTTGCCAAGTTTTATCTTTATAGCCCTTCTTAAATATGGGCACAAATTAACCCCCCTCACCCATATTTAACAATGATTCATATATCTCAGCCAGGGATCCTACAATTTGTTCTTTGGCTTCCTCCAATGTGCTTGTATATGCCTGTTCAGGCCAAGGAGATTTATCTACCTTCATTCATTTTAGGACATCCAGCACCTCTTTGACTGTAATACTGATGCTCCTCAAGATAGTGCCATTGACTTTCCCAAACTCCCCAGTCTTCATACCTTTCTCTGTGGTAAAAGTAGAGGAGAAATACTCATTGATAACCTTGCCCATTTCCTGCAACCTCACACATCTATAGATGATTGTTTTTGTGTCCAAGGGACCCTGCTCTCTCTCTCTAGTTACCTTTCTCCTCTTAATATACATAACATCTCTTTGGATTCTCCTTATTTTAATCTGCCAGTGGTCCCTTTTTTGACCTCCTAATTTTTGTTCTTAAGTGTATCCCTCAGTCCCGTAAACTCTTCCAGTGATACATTTGATCCCAACTGCCTATACCTATCCCAGGTCTCCTTCAATTTCCTGATCAGAGCCTCAATTTTCCTCATAATCTAATGTTCCTTACCTGCCTTGCCCTTCACTCTAATAAGAATATGCATGCCTTGAACTCTCACATTGTTAAAAGCATCCCACTGTCCAAGTATCCCTTTGTTAGCAAACAACATATTCCAATCAACTTTTGCAAGTTCCTGTCAAATACTATCAAAGTTTGCCTTGTCCCAATTTGAACTTTAGCTTGTGGACCACCCTATCCTGATCCATAGCTATTTTAAAGCTAGTGGAACCATGGTTGCTGGTCCCAAAAGGATCACCCACCAACACTTCAGTCACTTGCCCTACCCACTTCTCCAAGAGTAGGTCAAACTAGGACCTTGCCCTTGTAGAGCTCTCTACATATTGTGTGAGGAAACCTTTCTGAACACACTTAACAAATTTTACCCCATCTAAGCTCTTGGAACAATGGCAGTTCCAGCCCATATTGGGAAAGTTAAAATCCTTTAATATGGCAACCTTATTAGTCTTGCAACTGCCTTCAATCTCAACATACTTGTTCCTCTAATTCCTGTTGACTATTTGGGGGCCTGTAGTACAATTGCAGTAAAGTGATCATCCTCTTTTTATTTCTCACCTCCACCCATAGTGCCTCACTCAACGCTCCCACAGTGATGTCATCTTGGACTACTGCCATGATCGTCTCCTTAAACCACAATGCAAATCTCCATCCTCGTTTCTCCTCACCTCTATCTCGCCTGTAGCACCTGTACCCTGGAGCATTACGCTACCAGTCCTGTCCCTCCGAAGGTTCTGTGATGGCTATAATGTCCCAGCCACATGCACCTGTCCATGGCCCGAGTTCATCCACCTTACCTGTCTGGCTTCTTGCATTGAAATAAATGTAATTTAATCCAACTGTCTTTCCTTGCTCCTTGTTTCTGCCTGCCCTGTCAACTGAACTTAGTATCATTAACGTATATATAGATTTCCAGCCTTCCTCACCACTCAGTATTGCATTGGATCCCGTCATCCTGCCAATCTAGTTTAATTTGTAGGTAGCAATGCTTTTGCTGTTATGGCACAGCATGTTACAGGTGTGCCTAGTTCTAGAACGTGTGTTTTTAAGTTTTGCAACAAGGAAACTGACTAGTCCATCATCTTTTCTGTATCCAGTACTCTCAATTGTTTCATGTTGAGTAAATTGATTTGGTTGTAGACTGGGAATCTCAGGAAGAAGTTGAGGTGGATCATCAGCTCCTCCCTTGGTATAAACAATATAATCAAACCTCGAGTGTCAGCCCCCTTCGTCATCTTGGAAATAAAACCCAACAGATATCGATAAATTAATTGTACCTACCTGATCAAAATTGTTGGTTTTCTGTTGTATGTAGCAGCACATTTTGGAGAGCAAATTAGACACAGTGTGAATGATAACACATTTGTGTACAACCCAGACTCAAATGCAGCTGAATTTAAAAGCTGCAGTGTCATTACTGACTCCCTAAGGTACAAGACTGGCACCAAGCAACAATTTGTAGACAGTGCCATAATTTTATTTTATCAAGACTGTATCTATGTGTAATTGATTGCACTGTGAAACTTTAACTAGATATGTTAAGGTAAAATATTACCAGTGGACGCCACACACTTCTGGGCATAAAACACAACTATGTCATGTACGTATAAATAGACTTTGGAATGAGTTTAGGTCTTTTGGCAGGTCATATAACAGGAGAACAGTAAAGGAACTAGTAGGGAGCCCAAAGGAACACCAGCGTCAATCACATCACTGTTAGAGGATAATCCATTAAAAGCAGCTCTTTTAAGTCATCTCCTAAGACAAGATTGAACCCATTTCACTTTATTATTCGATAGGCAACTTTCATGCACTTTATTGCTAAGTATGTTATGACTGGCTGTGTCAAAAGCCATTTAGATTTTAAAATATTATTCCCTATAAGTTAACTCAGTCAATACTGTTGTAAATTTGGCTAATAAATTCAAGCAAAGGTCTGCTCAAGTAATATTTAGCCGAAAAATTGACAGCTAAATCCCAAATACTTTGCATTTTATTGGTTAGATGAAACATACTTCGGGAGCCTGCAGAATATCCAACAGACGGGTTGGGCAGAGTAGCATATGATTAATAAAGACTTTGACTTTATGCCTGTAGCTCACATATTCTAAACAAAACATACTGATTTTCTTTTAGTGTATCGCAGTGTAAATTAGAAATAAAAATTAATGATAATCTTTTTGGATAAATGGCTGAATCATTTGCTAATACCATTGAGTTAAAATAGGAGCAAAAATAATGAGTTACTGTCATCATGAGTGTCAGTTCAGGAGTTACCTAATTGGTTGGAGATCTCCTGGTCTTTGGTTGCCGTGTTAGGATAACAAATACTGAATGGGGCTGAATTTTAAGCATCTAATCGTTGTTGAATGATTGAATAACACAATCACTTAATTATATCTGTGTTCTATAACATTGGATCCAATAAAAGTGGATTACAATTGAGCAACACAACCATTGAAAATAATTATATGAACTCAGACTTTTATTGAGAATTGGGAAGCAAAGATGAGCAGACGTTTTCACTTAAAGGGTGATGGTAGGTGGAATCAGCTGTTGCAAGAGATAGATCGCCTGACAGACCAGCTGTCATGAGACAGGTACGATAACAACATTTAAAAGACAATTGGCCAGGTATGAGGGTAGGAAACGTTTGGAGGGTTATGTGCCAAACCTGGGCAATGGGCCATCTTAGATGGGGCATCTTGGTTGGCATGGAAGAGTTGGGTCGAAGGGTCTTCGCATGGCATTTATGCTATGACTCTGTGACATTCAGGCAGAAATCAGAAATGCACGAAGAACTCTGCCAGTATAGCAACATCTGTGGAAAGAGAAACCAGTTAATATTTCAGTTAATAATACATCAGAACTGACAATTAATTTATCAGAACTGATGGCCTTTAAAAATTCAGTTGCATGTGACTCTTTGCTGATAGAGATATCTGGACAAATAATTGACCTATATTTATCTATGCTGGTTAATTGAAGCTGTTATTATAATGTTGTCTGGAGTAAAAGAGGGAATGTTTATAATAAAGTAATAATATGCATTCCTCATCAAATGTAGATTGAGATGAAAAAAATGCACAGAACATATCAGCCATTATGCTTTGTTGTAACTTCTACTTTAGCAAAAACAAAAATGCAAGAATAACTCATTTATCTTGGCATTCAAAATGCTTGAGCCTCATTCTCCAAGATGTTCTGTGAATAATTATGTATTAGAATTTCATTTGGTAGTTTTAGAGTTGTAGTGTCACTTAATCATACATCAGGAAACAGCCTCTTCAAACTGAAGATAGACACAAAATTGCTGGAGTAACTCAGTGAGACAAGCAGCATCTGTGGAGAGAATGGGCAGAACACATTTCGGGTTGGGACCTTTATTCAGGCTCAGAAATATCAGTCTGAATGAACATCAGTCTGAAGGTTCTGACCCTAAACGTCATCTGTCCATTTGGATAACAGTAACAGGATCGGTCCGAGTCAGCATCGATTTACGAAGGGGAAATCATGCTTGACTAATCTTCTGGAATTTTTTGAAGATGTAACTAGGAAAATGGACAAGGGTGAGCCAGTGGATGTAGTGTACCAGGACTTTCAGAAAGCATTTGATAAGGTCCCACATAGGAGATTAGTGGGCAAAATTAGGGCACATGGTATTGGGGGTAGAGTGCTGACATGGATAGAGAAGTGGTTGGCAGACAGGAAACAAAGAGTAGGGATTAATGGGCCCCTTTCAGAATGGCAGGCAGTGACATGTGGGGTACCGCAAGGCTCGGTGCTGGGACCGCAGCTATTTACAATATACATCAATGATTTGGATGAAGGGATTCAAAGTAACATTAGCAAATTTGCAGATGACACAAAGCTGGGCGGCAGTGTGAACTGTGAGGAGGATGCTATGAGAATGCAGGGTCACTTGGACAGGTTGGGGGAGTGGGCAGATGCATGGCAGATGAAGTTTAATGCGGATAAATGTGAGGTTATCCACTTTGGTAGCACAAACAGGAAGGCAGATTACTATCTAAATGGCATCATGTTGGGAAAAGGGGAAGTACAATGGGATTTGGGGGTCCTTGTACATCAGTCTATGAAAGTAAGCATGCAGGTACAGCAGGCAGTGAAGAAAGTGAATGGCATGTTTGCCTTTATAACAAGAGGAATCGAATATAGGAGCAAAGAAGTCCTTCTGCAGTTGTACAGAGCCCCAGTGAGACCACATTTGGAGTATTGTGTGCAGTTTTGGTCACCTAATTTGAGGAAGGACATTCTTGCTATTGAGGGAGTGCAGCGTAGGTTTACAAGGTTAATTCCCGGGATGGCCGGACTGTCATATGCAGAGAGAATGGAGCAGCTGGGCTTGTACACTCTGGAGTTTAGAAGGATGAGAGGGAATCTCATTGAAACATATAAGGTTGTTAAGGGCTTGGACACACTAGAGGCAGGAAACATGTTCCCGATGTTGGGGGAGTCCAGAACCAGGGGCCACAGTTTAAGAATAAGGAGTAAGCCATTTAGAACGGAGATGAAGAAACTGTGGAATTCTGTGCCTCAGAGGGCGGTGGAGGCAGGTTCTCTGGATGCTTTCAAGAGGGAGCTAGATAGGGCTCTTAAAAATAGCGGAATCGGAGGGTATGGGGAGAAGGCAGGAACGGGGTACTGATTGGGAATGATCAGCCATGATCACATTGAATGGCGATGCTGGCTCAAAGGGCCAAATGGCCTATTCCTGCACCAATTGTCTATTGTCTGTTGTCCATTCCCTCCACAGATGCTGCCTGACCTGCTGAGTTCCTCCCACACTTTGTTTATTGCTCTCCTATTTATACTAATTGTACACAAACCACTTTATTCTCCCTATATACCAATCAACCAATCATCTCACTCCATATCATACCACTTACTACGGAGCAGGGACAATTTACACTGGCCAATTAACTTACATCTTTGGGATATGGCAAGAAACTGAGGCACTTTGAGGAAGCTCACATATTCACAGGGAAAATGTGCAAACTCCATATAGACAGCACCTGAAGTCGGGATTGAACCTGGATTGCTGGCACTATGAAACAGCACCTATATAAACTGTGCCCCGTCCCACTCTTTCTTCATTAATTAATTTGTTTCCATATTTTCTTCTTAAGAAATGCTTATATTCTACTTCTCTCATCCAATAATTTTTCATGGGGGATAATTTGTGCATTTTGAAAAAAATGTTTTTCTGAAATGCATTTTTCATTTTGCAATATGTAGTACAAAGGCAGTGAAATCTTCCTCCTTTAAAATACACAACCTTACCTCAAATTTGAAATTTCTTCCTCATCATATTCCTGCAAAAAGGCATGCACAAGATAATGAGATAGAGCTGAACAGCTCTATATCTGTCCAAATGTCTTTTAAAAGTCGAATTGTATGAGGTCCTATAGCTTCCTCTTGCAGCTCATTCAAGATACGTACTTCTCTCTGAATGAAAACATTTCCCTGAGGCCCCTCTTGAAACTCTTTCCTCTCATCGTGAGCCTGTGTCCTTTAGTGTTAGAATCTTCTGTGCTGGGAAAATGACGGTGAGCATTCACTTATCCATAAGGTCACGTCATACGTAATAGGAACAGAATTAGGCCATTTGGTCCATCAAGTCTACTCCGCCATTGAATCATGGCTAATCTAGCTCTCCCTCCTAAACCGATTCTCCTGTCTTCTCCCCATAACCCCTGTCATCCATACTAATCAAGAATCTATCTATCTCTGCTTTAAAAATATCAATTTACTTGGCCTCCACAGCCTTCTGTGGCAACGAATTCCACAAATTCACCACCCTCTGACAAAATAAATTCCTTCTCATCTCCTTCCAAAAGGAACGTTCTTTAATTCTGAGGCTATCACCTCGAGTTTTAGACTTTCCCACTAGTGGAAACATCCTCTCCACATCCACTCAATCCAAGCCTTTCACTATTTGGTATATTTCAATGAGGTCCCCCCTCATTCTTCTAAACTCCAGCGAGTGCAGGTCCAGTGCCTTCAAACGCTCATGATAAGTTAACCCATTCATTTCTGAGATCTGAGTACAGGCCCAGTGCCTTCAAACGCTCATGATAAGTTAACCCATTCAGTTCTGGGATCATTCTTGTAAACCTCCTTTGGACCCTTTCCAGGGCCAGCACATTCTTCCTCAGATATGGTGCCCAAAATTGCTCATCATTCTCCAAATGCGGCCTGACAAGCGCCTTATAGAGCCTCAGCATTATATCTCTGGTTTTGTATTTTAGCCCTCTTGATGTCAATGCTAGCACTGCGTTTGATTTTATTTACTACCGATTTGACTTGCCGATTAACTTTTTGGGAATCCTGGACCAGTGCTAACAAGTCCCTTTGCACCTCCAATTTCTGGATTCTCTCCCCATTTTGAAAATAGTCTACGCGTTTATTCCTACTACCAAAATGCATAACTCCACACTTTGCAACACTATATTCTATCTGCCACTTCTCTGCCCACTTTCCCAACCTGTCCAAGTCCTTCTGCAAGGTCCCTGCTTTCTCTGCATTTAATGCCCCTCATAACCTTGTGCTTCTCAATAAGGTCATTCCACAGCCTCCTGTAACCCAAAGAAAATCTCTGAGCCTATCCAACCTCACTCTATAACTCAAACTCACAAGCCCAGGTAACATCCTGGTGAATCTTTTCTGCACCCTTTCCAATTTATTTACACCCTTCCTATACTGGGCGACCAGAACTGTGCACGATATTCCAAGTGAGGTCGCACAAACAACTAGTACTGCTGCATCGTGCTTCACCACCCTGTGGAAGATACTGCCTGGTCCATCACAGATACTGACTTTCCCCACTTCGAAGGGATTATAGAAGAAACTGCTTCAAAATACTGTGACTACCAGGTTCAAGAAAAGCATCTTCCCAAAAACCATCAGTCTCTTGAACACACTCTTGACACTTTGTCCATTTAACTCGCTACTTTTAGGGAACCATGCATCAGTTCTCCTAGATCTCTCTAACATTCAGCATCTTCCAGGACTCCACCATTTACTATGTAAATCCTGCCCTCCAGTAAACCTTCATTAAAATGGACCACGGGGGGGGTGGTGTCCATTATTGCTGAGTGTCTGCTATAACCGTGTAAGCCATTATCATTGCATGCAGTTGAAATAAAGAACTACAGATGAAAGTTAATACCCAAAATGACACAAGGTACTGGGGGAGCTCAGTGGGTCAGGCAGCATCTCTGGAGAACATCTCTGGTGAAACCACATATGGAGTATTGTGTACAGTTTTGGTTTCCTAATTTGAGGAAGGACATCCTGGTGATTGAGGCAATGCAGCATAGGTTCATGAGATTGATCCTTGGGATGGCGGGACTGTCATATGAGGAAAGATTGAAAAGACTAGGCTTGTATTCACTGGAGTTTAGAAGGATGAGGGGTGCCCTTATAGAAACATATAACATTATAAAAGGACTGGACAAGCTGGATGCAGGAAAAATGTTCCCAATGTGGGGGCGAGTCCAGAACCAGGGGCCAGAGTCTTAGAATAAAGGGGAGGTCATTTAAGACTGAGGTGAGAAAAAACTTTTTCACCCAGAGTGTTGAGAATTTATGGAATTCCCTGGCACAGAGGGCAGTGGAGGCCAAGTCACTTGATGGTTTTAAGGGAGAGTTAGATTGAGCTCTTGGGGCTAGTGGAGTCAAGGGATATGGGGGGAAGGCAGACATGGGTCATTGATAGGGGACAATCAGCCATGATTACAATGAATGTGCTTAACATGGTGCTGGCTTGAAGGGCCGAATGGCCTCCTCCTGCACCTATTTTCTATGTTTCTATGTTTCTATGTAACATGGATAGGTGACATTAGGTCCCTTCTTCAGACTGATTCAGTCTGCTGATATTGGCGCTGATGCCGCTGGTCTGCACCAGTGAGCCCTTCTTCACCGGTTCACCCGATTGTTGTTGCGGTCACATTGTAGCCCCTAGCTGACAGTGCTTTCTTCAGGCTACTGCCAATGACAAGACGTGCTCAGTCACCATGAGGCTCCCTCCTCTGTCACCAGCTGCTGCGTCTTCCTTCGCTTCATCTGCCCCAGCTCCATCGCCACCTCCTCTTCCCTCCCCTCCTCAGTCACTGACATCTTCCAAGGTGGAGTATCAATCAATCAATCAATCAATCAACCTTTATTGTCACCTTGCAAAGCAACAGTTGTACAGTGCAAAAAGAGAAGACGTTTCCCAGGAAATACCAGAGCATCGCACATAAAACTTAAACATTTTACACATAAATAAAAACAATAAAAAACAATCCAGTCCCTGATAAAAGCAATACAATAGTTAAAAGTGCAGGTAAAAAAACCCAGCAACGTTAAAATACAAGTAAAAACAGTCATAAATTGTCCAGGGCAGCTGATTTAAGTGGCCAATGCCAGAGTTTGTTATTAAATTGTCAGTGCAAAAAGCAGCAGAATCAGGTGGAGTGACTGTTTAGCAGCCTCACAGCCTGTGGAAGGAAGCTGTTTAGCATTCTGGTTGTCCGGGCTTTGATGCTATGGTATCTCTTGCCTGATGGCAGGAGATCCAGATATGTGTGGAGGGGGTACAGTCTGTCCTTTGCAATGCTCAGTGCTTTTTTCAGGCATCGGCTCTGGAACAGTTCTTGTACCGAGGGTAGGGAGACGCCAATGATCCTCTCTGCTCCCCTCACTACCCTCTGCAGAGCCTTTCTGTCTGAGCAGTTGCAGTTGGAGTACCACCTGTTAATGCAGTACGTGAGTACAGACTCAACCGTGCCCCTGTAAAAAGTCCTGAGGATGTTGGTGGGGAGTGAGGCCTGTTTGAGTTTCCTCAGGTAGTGCTGATGCCGCTGGTCGCTGATGGGCTAGCTGACAGTAGCCCCTTGACAATCCCAGTGTTGTCCCTGGACCAGGTGAGACTGCCTGTGATCTGCACTCCGAGGAACTTTATGTTCTCCACTCTCTCCACCGTGGTGCCACTGATGTTGAGGGGCGTGTGTTTGGGCTGCCACTTCCTGAAGTCGACAATCATCTCCTTGGTTTTGTCGACGTTTAATTCTAAGTTGTTGTTGCCGCACCAGTCCACTAGTTGTTTCACTTCCTCCCTGTACATTGTTTCATCCTCTCGACTGATGAGTCCCACCACTGTGGTGTCATCTGCAAATTTAATAATCCATTTGTCCCTGAATCTGGCAGCACAGTCATGTGTGAGCAGTGTGAACAGCAGCGGGCTGAGCACACAACCTTGAGGGGAGCCGGTGCTCAGCGTGATCGAGCCTGAGGTGTTCTTGCAGTCTCTCTGTCAGAAAGTCCAGGATCCAGTTACACAGGGTGATGTCGAGGCCTAGCAGGGTTAGTTTCTCCACAAGTCTCTGTGGGATGATGGTATTAAAAGCTGAGCTGAAGTCAATGTACCGGATTCTGGCGTAGGTGTTTTTGTTTTCCAGATGAGCGAGTACTGTGTGCAGTGTAGTAGAGATGGCATCTTCTGTAGAACGGTTGGGGTGATGGGCGAACTGGAGGGGGTCTAACGACCAGCGTCTCTGGGGGAGGAGAAGTAGGAGGTGGCAGTGGAGGAGAGGGAAGAGGCTGAGTGGACAGAGCGACGGAGGCCAAAAGTAGGAAACTCCACAGTGACCGAGAGCGAACAATTGGTGGCAGCAGCCTGAAGATAGCGGTGTTCCCAGAGGCTTCAATGTGAGCCGTAACAATAGAGATGTCAACTGGACCAGGCAATGGGTGAAGAAGGGCTCACTGGTGCACCTTGCAACCTGGGTGCGGCGTGGGAAGCCGGGGTTGTAAGCAGAGGGGAGGTGGTGCGAGCCGGGAGTGGCGTCAACAGGTCCGTCTGCTATAACTGAAATCCATTATAAAGGGGTCCCTCATGGGCCTGTAGATCCCAAGCTTGTCCTTGCTCCCCTTCTTAAATAATAGCACACCACCAGTCTTCTGGAATTGCACCTGCAGCTAAAGATGATGCAAATATCTCTGCAAGGGCCTCACATTTTCTTCCCTAGCTTCACACAAGGTCCGCGGATACACTTGGTCAGGCCTTGGGGATTTATCCACCTTAATGGACTTTAATACTGCCAATACCTTCTTTGTTAATTTATATCTGGTCTAAGACTTTACCTGCAAGGCAGTCACTCTGCTATCAAGTTTATGCAAATTAAAATATAATTAGTTGAGTCATCAAAAGTGTCCCATCTTGGAACGAAACCTATGAATTTTCCATTTGATGATTGGGACAGGGTTAGAAAATTAAAGACGAGGAGTTTTCACCTCTGGCTAGCTTGAGCTTGATCCATAACTCAATTTCCTATCAAACTATTATGCTGGGAATCCTCAATAAGAGTAAGTTGCTTCTCCATGTAAATCCTGAATGTTAAATCCTAAGAATTAATCCAAGGAATATAACCTAGAAGTAATACATGTGGGCAATACATTTTTCTGGGCTAGATGCCCAGAGTGGAATGGTACACTTTAGAAAGTGTCCGGTCACTCAGGTGTACTCTCCCTATCTTATTTCCTGATGTATCTCTCAGCAGGATAAACATTTGAAGGAGTTACTGCATGACTTAAGCTCCAGTGCAGCAAAATTACAGGGAAACATAGAAACATAGAAAACATAGAAAACACGTGCTGGAGTCGGCCATTCGGCCTTTCGAGCCAGCACCGCCATTCAATATGATCATGGCTGATCATCCAAAATCAGTACCCCGTTCTGGCTTTTCCCCAACATCCCTTGATTCCTTTAGCCCTAAGAGCTAAATCTAACTCTCTCTTGAAAACACACATGAATTGGCCTTCACTGCCTTCTGTGGCAGAGAATTCCACAGACTCGCAACTCTCTGGGTGCAAATGTTTTTCCTCATCTCAGTCCTAAATGGTCTTCCCCTTATTCTTAAACTGTGACCTCTGGTTCTGGACTCCCCCAACATTGGAAACATTTTTCCTGCATCTACCCTGTCCAATCCTCTAAGAATTTTATCTTTCTATAAGATCCCCTCTCATCCTAAATTCCATTGAGTACAAGCCCAGTCGAGCCATTCTTTCATCTTATGTCAGTCCCACCATCCCGGGAATTAATCTGGTGAACCTATGCTACACTCCCACAATAGCAATAATTTTCATCCTCAAATTAGGAGACCAAAATTGCACTCAATACTCGAGGTGCGGTCTCACCGGGGCCCTGTACAATTGCAGTAGGACCTCCTTGCTCCGAAACTCAAATCCTTTCGCAATGAAGGCCAACATGCCATTGGCTTTCTTCACTTCAGAGTTAGAATATCACAGCACTGTGCAAAGTAGTGGATGATTGGGCAGGTGACATTTTGGGTCATCACCCTTGACGAAATTCAGAATCCAAAGAACGCTCTCAACCTAAAATGTCATCTGTCCATTCCTACAAAGATGCTGCCTGACCTGCTGAGTTCCTCTAGCACTTTGTAATTTTGCTCAAAATTGCAACATCTGCAGGGTTTTATTTTGTTTTTTGAGAACAGGAAGGATAATGCAGAGGTAGAAAGGAGACAACCGTGCTGCAACTTAAATAGAAGGGGGAAATTATGAATGGTGATAATAGCATTGAAACTCATCCAGCAAATGAAAGACTGCAAGATGGAACAGTATGTGTAAGGGAGAGACACCAAGGATGTTACTTGTAATCATGGCTTGATGAACAGTGTTCACCAGCAACAGCAGAGCAGGCCCAGTTATACAAATATCTGAGCAACGCCATGGGGGATAAACTTGAATAATAAAACCATCAGATGAATGAAAGTGATTCCAAGGCTGTAATCTCATCACAGGGTTCAGATAAAGGTTATAAACAGCAGGCTTTCACTCCGTAGTTTATGGCACCATCTGAACTCAGAGCGATTACTCTTTGTAATCACTCTGAGGTCTGCTATATTTTTATATAACATATGTCTACACACAATGTCTCATTGACTAACAATGGGAAAATGAAAGGATAGAGAAATCCATCTTGTTCCTTATTGTCTTTAATGGGTGGAAGTACAGAACAAGCTTCCACTGTTGATCTAATAACCTAAGCAATAAATTGATTCACTAAATGAAGAAAATAAAGCTGGCATAAATATGAAACACTGCATAAATATGAGGCCACCACTCTTGTCACTAACGTAGACTGGCTTATTACAAATATTATGAGTATTATTTTATCAATAATATAACTCAATCATAATAATGTTACACATTTAATAGCCTTGCTTATTTTAAGTTCCATTTTTTGAAATAGGATGTACTTTGCAGATGAACAGATTTTGTTTTCCAGTGACTAATGATTTATTGACTGATTGCAATAATCTGATGGTAGAGAAGTTTGTGGCAAATTACTTGGCAGTCATTGAAACCTAATTGTTAGAAGCAAGGAACATGCAACTGCAAACACCTGAGCTCACATGGAACCTGACCAATTGGCACTGAGAACAAAGATTGTCCAGAGTGTGATTAACGATAGGGATGTAAATTGTGCTCGTTTTGTGAGGATATACCTTTCCCTGAGTTTCCAATCAAACTCACCAATTGAATGAAAAAGCACAAACCAGTGTCATGTGCAGTATTTTAAAGGGGTATTTTCTTCAGTAAGCCGCTTTTACATATTTCTTGCCCTATTTTAGAATGATAAAAGTGGTTTAATTAATGCGATTGAAGACCAACATGACAACATCAGTCTGAAGAAGGCTCTCGACCCAAAACGTCACCTACTCCTTTTCTCCAGAGATACTGTCTGACCTGCTGAATTACTGCAGTTTTTAATGTCTATATTTCATGATAAAAGTTGTTCTCATAGCCCCAATTTTCTATCTCTTTGTAACATAATTTTAAATTTACCAAAGCTATGGAGAAGACTCTGCCACTATATTAACATAGAATAATCAGTTTAAGAATAAGCCTATCTATAAAATCACATCTCTTAAAACATTCCTTGTAGCAATTTTGTAGGTAATTCCTACTTGGATTCTTTTTGATGCGCAGGTTAGCCATTTTCTGTGTGGCTCTTGGTTTATTTTTTTAAACTAATGCAAATGATTGCAAAAGCTCAATTTGATGTAAATATAATTTGCACCTGGAACTCTGGGGCATTTTCTCGAATTGCACCAATTTTTGAATGAATCATGCTGACAAAATCCTTGTAATGGGGAGAAAGTCAACCCTTTGTGGTTTAACTTTCTGGCAGTAGCGGCTTTAAATATTTACATTTACAATCCCCTGTATATTTGTTGATTTCAATCCCCTCTTCTACTCCACATGTGCAGCAAAATTAAAAAAAAAACCCTGCCTGAATTTGTTTACAATGTTTGTAACATAATTGCTCACTTCATGATCATTGGACCAGAACATGCTGCTGGTGCTCTCCTAGTTTCTGGAAGTTGTACTTCCTGTCACACAGCAGAAAAATGATGTCAACCAGGATGCAATACTGAAGGGCTCCCTCTAATTTTGTGCAGGGAACTGGCGGTCATTTGTCATAAGCTTATGGAAAGTGGGCCGAAAGCAATTGCAGGCATTCTTAAACATCCACCTGCAAATATGTCGACAACTACAGAGGCAAAATGACAGATTAGTAACACACTCAAATACTTCCTACAGCAGGACAGAGCCCACTGAAATCGTGGTTTAAAACAGCCATTCAACCTGAGATTAAAAATGTTTTACAATATTCAAATACAGTATATATTGAAAAGAGTGGAACTAATTTCCATAATCTTGCAATTTCTAAAGCATCACTAGAGTTGTCATGACTATTTCCCTGGCGATTTTGATATGGCATTACAGAAGGGGGTTGGGCTTCATTTCCACATTCAGGCTGACAGTAAATCTGAAGGTATATTTAATGACAATATTATACTGAATCACTGGGCTAAAACTTGACATCAGTTCCGTGACTCACTACTCAAACAAATAATTTTATGGGCAGAGGTAACACTGGGAATTGAACATTTTATTCCCTTGTAACAAGGTTCTTAATCAGTCAGCTACAGAGAGGTTACAGGAACAACTCATGCTAGCTAATGAGGATTGTTAAAATGCCCTTCACAGCCATATTACTTCTCATTAACATTAAGTAAACATTTAATTAAGCATATTTTAGAGCCTGTTTTATTATTACAAATTGAATGATCTGGGCAATTGGAACATGCAGTGTGAGGCACAGTGACCTTTCCAAGCCCTGGAACCAGTTGCAGCTTAGACTATGTGGTTGAAAGGCTCCTTTTTCTTCTCGGTTGGACATGATTTGAAAGAAGCAGGTTTGAGCTGGATCCATTTCATCTCCTGGTAAATGGCTCCACGCTGTTCATGATTGGTGTTGAATGGTACCAAACTGACAATCTCACTACTGTGTGGGAAATAGAAATGTCGCACCAGTGTTTTATAGTGCGCTGTTGGGCAGCACAGGGAGATTTATTTTACACCTAACTCATTTAAGAGTGCTCGACGCTGACATTCCATGGGCAGTGTGGACATTCCTCCACACTAACATTTTTTATACTCTGCGTATATATTTTCAAAAAGACTGTGAATCATGGTTTGCTCAAAATTCACCCACATCACCCAGGCAATTGTAATTGAACCCTCAGTGGACTTTTATCAAATAATATATTCTTTTCTGAATTATTTCCATGCTTGCATAAGAAAAGCATACACTTTGGGATAGCACAATGGCACACCGGTAGAGTTGCTGCCTTGCAGCGCCAGAGACCCAGGTTCAATCCTGGCCTCTAGTGCTCTCAGTATGGAGTTTGTATGTTCTCCCTGTGACCACATGGGTTTTCTCCAGGTTCTCTGGTTTCTTCCCATGCTCCAAAATACCTATAGGTTTGTAGGTTAATTGGCTTCGGTAAGTTGTAAAATTGTTTAGTGTGTGTAGGTTAATGTGTAGGTGATTGCTGGCTTGCGCGGACTTGGTGTGCCGAAGGGTTTGATTTGAGCTGTATCTCTAATGTCTCTTCAAATCATATTCAGTGGGATGAATTTTACATGGAATATGAAGTTCCGTCAATCATATGATGAGGTATGCAATGTTGTGATTGTAATTCTGGATAAATAGAAACTCGATTTAGAAGATTGAGGGGGGATCTTATAGAAACTTACAAAATTCTTAAGGGGTTGGACAGGCTAGGTGCAGGAAGATTGTTCCCGATGTTGGGGAGGTCCAGAACAAGGGATCACAGTTTAAGGATAAGGGGGAATTCCTTTAGGACCAAGATGAGGAAAACATTTTTCACACAGAGAGTGGTGAGTCTCTGGAATTCTTGCACAGAGGGTAGTTGAGGCCAGTTCATTGGCTATATTTAAGAGGGAGTTAGATGTGGCCCTTGTGGCTAAAGGGATCAGGGGGTATGAAGAGAAGGCAGGTACAGGATACTGAGTTAAATGATCAGGCATGATCATATTGAATGGTGGTGCAGGCTTGAAGGGCCGAATGGCTTACTCCTGCACCTATTTTCTATGTTTCTATGAAACCAGTAGAGTGCTAAAAATTAGTTCTACACAGTTGAATTTCTACACCTCTGAGTTCAGATGTTAAGTTACGAGTCTGATTGTGTGACTTAGTTCTAGTGCTACTGAAGTACAGGTATTGTCACGTGTGTGTATTTTAGATCTTTAAAAATCCCATGGCACCAACTGAAGTACAGGATGTTCTTTCATTCCTTCATCTCTGTTCCTCACTCAATCAAGACCAATGACAATCAATTGCCTGATCATTAAGCTCATTGGTACTTGTGGGACTGATGGGTACAGAGTGGTGTGTTGCACTTGGTTGCTTAAAAAACAGCCATGGCACCAAGTTGTTATAGAATTAACGTCCGTTTGCATAAGGTAATTGGGACATAAATCAACTTAAGTTTAGCCTTGATGTAGAGAGCAGGCACTTTGAAATTACAGTACATATTAATTGCAAAAATATTCTTTCATTGCACTTTCTTGGAGAGTTTCACATTTTCAGTAAGCAAAACAAAATGAAAAAGGAAATTTTAGGAAGGAATAAATAAAGCAAAACTATAGTAGTTGTTAGTTAATGTCACAATTTAAATAGTGGTAGCTTAATTATAGAAGTGTTGCTGGGGTTTTTATTTTGAGGAGTTAGTGATGTTATTCCCTTTTCTCCACAACCTGCTTCTCTGACGTCTCAGGAAGGGTCCCGACCTGAAACATTACCTATCCATATTCTCCAGAGATGCCGCCTGACCCGCCAATTCATCCCAGCGCTTTGTGTATTTTTTGTAAACCTCCAATTTTAGTTACCTGTTTCTTCTTCTCTCGTTTATTAGTCTATTGTCAATTTGCAGCTGAAGCTTCCCTTACCTCAGTTTAAAAAAACCCTGATATCTTTTTAAATCATGGTGAAAATGGAAGCAAATGTTATCAATGCAACAAACTTGACATTGCATCTTCTGGGTTAGGATCAAGAGCTTGATTGGTTGATCACATCAGAAACAGGCAAATGGAAGTTGCAGAGCATGGTAGGAGATTTCAGTGAGCAGCACCTGGTTATCAGGAGCCCTCAGTGGCAACAGGTGGACAGGAGCTGATGACAATGGTACAAGTGGCAAGTAAGAACTCACCACACTATACAATGCACGATGGGGAGTAATTGAACTATTGTTGATTGGATCACACCTCTGCCGCACCTATTCCTATACCTACTGCAAAGCCGACCCCACCGCACCCACACTTCTGCCCCCAACCCTGACCCCACATCACATCAGTTCCCCAACTCTGAATCCACCATGTAAAAATATGTCTTACTCTCTTGAACCTCTCAACTAACCATATGCCAGTTAACTCCAGCTGTTCCGCCATTCATATTTGTCACATTCCAAAAATGACCAAACCCTTAGTTCTATGACCCAACACCCTCCCCGAAGCTTCTACCCACCTGATTCCAGTATCCTCAACCTACCACCCCTGGCCCTTTCTCTACCTCTCCCATCTGCTCCACAACCAGCAACCTGCTTAATCCTCACCGATGGTTCCTTTGTGACTTTCAGACCACACACAGTAGATGGCCTCACGAACGATCAGGGGTTTGGATATGGGTGACTTTAATAAAACTGTTGTGAAACCTTGCAAAACATTTTTAAAGTTAATTTCCAGTCATGAAAAAATCCTTAGCGCTGTCAGCTAATGTTGCACTGAAGCTTATTGAGCTGCAAGATATTGGGTTCGATCCTTGGACTATACTGATTAAGGAACCTCAGTTGATTATGGAGGCATGAGCCAAGGTGGCAGAACTGAGAGAGTGGGTTTATCAAAGGCACCTTGGTGTAAGTGGATGCCTGGATTGTTGGATGCAAGATATCTGACAGTGGCTGTGATGCTTCCTCTAATCAAGTAGCTCTTGATGAAATGTTGAGATGATGAGATGAGATGACACATGAAGAGATGATGAAATATTTTCTTTAGAGCACATTCTGACATTACCAGGAGTAAGACGCAAAAAGCCGGAGTAACTCAGCGGGTTAGACAGCATGTCTGGAAAAAAGGAATAGATGACGTTTTTGGTCAAGACCCTTCTTCATTATCCTATTTCATTTCTCCAGAGATGCTGTCTGAACTGCTGAGTTACTCCAGCTTTTTTGTGTCTATCTTCGGTTTAAACCAGCATGTGCAGTTACTGCCTACACATTATCAAGAGGAAGGCAGGAGTAGAAGAAAGATAAAGGGAACAAACGTGACCTTGAATGCACAAGGAACTGCTTGACGCAGGGTTTCTATTTTGGGTGCAGTTGTTGATTTTGACCACTTTGAAAAACATTTACCTTGGAATTACTGATTGCCCTTACCTTGGTGACTGAATGGGCTGAAAAATAGCAAAAATGGTGAAAGAGCATATTTTAGAAAGATTGGCATGATGGTTTCTGCAATGAACCATGCACAGAAACATTAACTTGGCACTGCTGGTTTGCAGAGCTTGCAGTGGATTGCAGCACTTTCACGTAAATTCTGGGAAGCAAGTCAGTTCTGACAGCACCCGCTCTGCATCGGAGCAGGAAAGGCTGCCACTGAGGCGAGAATAATGGAAAGTGGCGATGGAGGAACGAGATGCTCTCTAGGGTATCTGAACCCAACCCATGCAATGGCACTGCCCAATCTATCCCTCTACTGTGAATGACCCCCAAGCCTCTGTGTGCTGCCAGTGGATCAATGGGCCAGTGATTACAGCATGCAGGCCACAAGTGGTTGGTACAGAAGCTGTGATCAGTGAAGAGAGCTCGAGGGAATGACCTAACATACCGGTTGCCATTGAAAGGTGCAGCCAGGAGTTGTTCTGGACAGGAAATTGAAGGGATGTTTTAACTGCTCTCTCATTCCTAAACATTGTGTAATGTGCTGTTGTGTGTTTTTTTGTGTTAGCAACAGAAGTCATGGTTTAGACTCAAAAGCTCCAGTTTCTTCCTGCAGTGAAGGAAACTGGCCTGGCAGCACCTTGTGATGCCATTATATGTGACCGGCAAAGGGCAGACATCAGCTGGGTGCTGGACCTTCATGCCTGGAAATGTCCAGGCCAATTTCCCTGATATACTTGGTAAAGTTAGATTAACACAGTAAAAATGAATGATTACCCTAGAAGCAGGTATGATAAATGACAGTTGCAATCCATCACCAGTGGGTGACCTGATTATTAATTATAGAAAAATATACAGAACTATTTTCTATTTAGATTGGGGCACAGCTGTCATGCCCACTGCCACTTTCAAACATATTCCATTTTGAATCTTTTCTTTACGCACCTCTTCCTACTATTTCTCCCAGAACATCCAGCTTCATTATTGGAGCCTCTTCAAAGGCCTGCAAAAGGGACAGAATCAGAGGAAACCGCAAATGAATTCATCGTGGGAGCAGAGCCTGCCTTTGGGTGAAGGCCAGCTAGCTTTAAACTCGTTGCTTTTGCAAAATTAGCGGCAAGGATTGTGATTTCTTGATTAGTACGGGTGTCATTGATGATCCATCCATGATTGAATGGCAGAGTAGACTTGATGGGCTGAATGGTCTAATTCTGCTCCTAGTACTTAGGAAATTATGAATTTACACCAAACACCATTCACGCTTAAAATTCTGCAGCTTCTTCACTGAATGAAGCAAGCCCACTGAATGGTCGTTTTGGGGCCCAGGGAAGCTTAAGGATGTGATAGTGAGCTGAGTGATGCCAACAAACAATGAAATAAATCATGTGATGAAAATGAGTACATAGCTGTGGTGGCCTGAGCAAACTTGTAAATAAGGCAATAAATGAAGATAATGTATGGTGCTTAAGACGGGTAATGTGGTGCACTACATTTTCAAATAGAAGTAATGCCATTGAATTAATTGATTAATTCATATCTTTTCCACTCATTTCTGTGAAAGCTTTGAATATTCAGTTCAGAAATTCTGCAGGTACTAATTAAATAAAATGATGGCTTTCCCATGCCTGATGTACAACAAACATCATGGATCAGACTGAAAATAAGTGCTTAATATAGACAGCTTTAAACTGTAGCAATATTGCTACTTGTTTTGCTGTTGACAAGATGTTATAGAGTTAGTGCTACTGCAGCTCAATTATGTCTTCACCATTAACGGCAAGTCAGTCATGAGAAATAATTCAGAAAATCCTTGCACCCTCACATATAATTAAGTTGACAAAGGTATCAACTGGAAAATCAGATCAATAAAAGATGCCAAAAATGAAATTCAATCATCACCAGATCTTAGCTAGATTTGTATCTGAAATTAATCTCTGGAGAGGAAATTATAAATGCTTCATGCTTAAAATGTTTATAAAGAGACCTAAATATAATGACCTTAATTCATAATTCATTCACTGCAAGAAAAAACTGAAAATGTACATTACAATAGAAGTCAGATACCCATTACGGGCTGTCAGTTGCATATAATATGATACCGTTTTTCACAGAATTCTAGACTTGTTTCCTAACCATGTATTAATTAGATTTTTTTCCCTCTGCTCTACTGCAGTCAGGATTGTGTGGATGTGTTACAGCCATTTCTTGATTTGTTTGTCTTCCTTCGTTACTACCTGTGTCATCAGACAAAGACATCTCAAATTAAAAATTGTGCCACTTTTTAAAGCTTTAGAATTTTGCCTTTAACTATGTATAATGCCTTGGAGGGTAATCTAAAAAAAAATAAAACTTCCGATCCGGGTGTGGCGGTGGATACCATTGTTGAAGAGGTTAGGATGAGAGAGAAATGGGAAGCCAATGTTGAAATAAAAGTGGGGCTTACTTGAGTGGTGCAGGATACAAATGTAGGGATTGTAAAGGATGATTCACTTGCTCTGGAGCATGATTTATTCAACTTGTATTTCCCTACATATTTATTCTAATTTCAGCTTTCAGGTAACCCTAATTCTGCTCCTTATTTCCTTGGCCGCATTTGCAAGTAATGCGAATCTGAGAATGGCCAGCAGCAATTCCAACTAATCACTACTGAATGAGCCTCAGTCTGCACCTCTTAAAGAGGAGGTGCTCATTGTTTACAACCAGTGAATCCCTCTTTCCTCCTTCCATCGGGCAGAAGATCCAACAGCTTGAAAGCATGCACCATCAGATTCAACAACATCTTCTTTCCTGCTGTTATCAAACTAGAGCAGACCGCCCATAAGCTAGGGTGTAGCCCCGATCATCCTACCTACCTCCCTCCAAGTGGACCTTGGACCTTTCTCTCTGTAATTGTAATTCCCTAATGTTGTAACACTATATCCTGCACTTTGGTATATTTCACTTTTGATCATCTCTTGTTCTTGTGCATGATGCAATTATACTCATGAACAGTATGATTTGAGTTGTTAGCATGCAAACAAATATTTTCACTGTAGCTCTTTTACATGACAATAATAAACCAATATCATTTTCATGGAAAATATCGAAGTCTGCAGTTGACCCAGGTTTCAAATATGGTTCTGACAAAATATTTGCTTGAATGCTGCCTTGCTTGACAAAATGGAGAGAATGAGGGAAATCCTCAACCCACAGATCCTCGATCTATAATCAAACGGCAGTAGGATGGTGCCATGCTCAAAGGCAAATCCAGGAGTGAATCTCCAACATGGTCACAAAGTTTAATTATCTCACACCTGGGATCAAGTCCAATGAGTCCATTTTTAAAGTTATATATTCACAGGACACCAATTAATAGATAATGTTAGCATTTACTGGTCATTCTTGATTGCCCCTAAAATGAGGTGGTTTAAGTCAACTCCATTATTGGACCAGTAATCACATATAGGCCAGATGTAAAATGCTTCCTTTCCTGACATTAGTGAACCAGATGAGTTTTTACAACAATCCAGTAGTGCATTGGGTGACTGTTACTTGAATTTAAACTCCTCAGTTGCCATGATGAGATTTGACCTCTCTTCTTGGGGTCCATGGTTCAGGCATTTGAATACGAGTAGAGTAACATAATCACTATGCTACCATACCCAGTCAGCCCAACAAATACACTACAAACCTGCCTCCTTGCTCTTCGGTAGTGCTGTTACAGAACATTCCGCTCTCCAACATTTCACACTGATAACAAGTAGCAGCCTTGGCCCAAGCTGTTTGTCCCTATGCAGGGCCACTGGATCAGCCCCGAAGGCAGCCTCAATGACTGGCAAAGCGATAACTGAAGATTACAAGCTCTGCCCCATTTGCAGCACTGTCTGGAAATTATTTGCCTTGTCACCAATGAATACCACACAGTCCGTGAAATAAACTGAACTCCAACAAAACTGCCAGTCATGGAGCATCCCTGGAGTATGGGCAATGCTGCTTCCCACCACTAAACATCGAGGTTCCCTTTGGCTTTAGTGGAAAGTTATGGTCCTTTTCAATAGAGCTGTGTTCCAATCAGCAATACATGAAGATTGACATCACCAATCATGTGCACATACCTCTGACATGCATATGACGATGCACAACTGACATACCTAATTTGCCATGCAGGGTAAGTCAACCCGAAAAATGTGGTATCGTGATGAGTCTTCTTCTTGCGTATGGCGTGCACAGCCTAAAGTTGTAGGAAAACATGTTCTATTTGATCTTATTTGATTGTGCATGATGGGTTGATTGCATTCGTCGAAACCGGGCAGACCACGTGAAGGTTGCAATCTCCCACCCCATCATGATGTGTAATAAACATTGAGATAAATCGTCAGCCGTAGCACCACCAGAAACGACGTCTCAAAGCCCAATTTTGCATCCAGTGTCTTCAACACAAATTTCCTAGAGGCATCAACTAAGATGTTCTTTACCTGTGACAAGAAGACCAATGCTGGCAGTTGATGTATAGTGAGGATTTGTGGCCATATAAAAGTGGAGTCAGAGTTCAGTTAAAAGCTTCCCAGACGGTTACAAAATACAGACAATTGATTTTGTAGTAATCTCTCTTGACGAGCATCTCTTTGTTGTTTACAGACCCGTCGATGGTCACAGCAGAGCTACATCCTGTAGCAGCTCAAACAGGCGACAGTGAATCTCTCTTTTTATATCCACAAGATCTCACTCAGACAAATGGAGGATGGCTGTGAATATGTCAGCTCGCGATTATCACATTTTCATAAAACATGTTGCCAGGCTCTACTATGACAACATGCAATGAGGATGTTACAAATCTATGCATTACAGTTTAAAAAAAACCCACAAAGGTATCAATGAAAGTAAAGGGCAAATGCACAATGATCTCATCACTGCATAGGAGCATTTATTGCTTTGTGTGAATACTAATGAAAGAAATAATTCACAAACAGATGACAATGGCTATTGATCTCACTAAGTTACTCCACATGTTCGTGAACTCGCACCACCTTGTCTATATTGAATTTCTTGTCAATGACACTATTAGAAATGAGCATTGGCAATATATTAGCATTTATTGAAATAATTAAGTCAATGCATCGTTAAAGTACCGATGAAATCCCATTAAACATTCACGTTCTAATTTTAGCTGTTTGGCCAGACTCCTTTCTTAACCTTGATAGGAACAATGAAGAAAAAAGCTGACAACCAAATCTACTGGTTGTGCAAAACACTCGTTGTCAGTGAAATTTTATTGATTAATTCTCTTTTTAGAAAGACAGAGACAGACTCACAGGGACTGAGAGAGGCAAGCACCTAATGAAGGCTCTGGAGGAAGTATGATCAAGCTCTTATGTTGGCCAATTGCTTGGACTTCCAGCTACATCGGCTAGGATGACCTCTCAATGTGCTTGCAAAATGATATGCAGGCTTTTACTGGCTTCTTGCCAGTGAAGAATTGTTCCACTGAAACCACAGACTCAGTACTAGGTTAGTGCTGGATCACCTTGGAATGTATACTCCTGAGTTACTGGCAGTTCATGGATCATCCTTTGAAGATTTCTTTATGGCTTGATCTGAAAGGAGAAAGGATATTGATATTTCAGGAGCTGGGTAATCATTTGAACTTGAAAGGAAGACAGGTGGATTCCTTCGCTGGACTGATTCAAACCATGAATGAAAGGAAGGTCATGCAGAGTTCACATAACATTGCAATGTCTAATTGTCTACACAAAAAGCTGGAGAAACTCAGCGGGTGCAGCAGCATCTAAGGAGCGAAGGAGATAGGCGACGTTTTCGAGACCCTTCTTCAGACTAATTGTCTTTTGTTCTTTTAGACACTGATAAGGCAGCTGTGCATTTACAGCAGTTTCTGCAAACTCAATCGTACAATTGTTATGATTGTAACGTGACACAGATAACATGGCTCAAAAAATAAATTCCTTATTCAGGCATTATTACTTTGCTGAGTTACTCCTGCACTTTGTTTTTTTTTGGGGTAAACCAGCATCTGGAGTTCCTTCTGTCTCCATTATTATTTTGATATTACCATAATATCTGTGGAAACAACATGAGAGTCAATACTTCAGTTCTAGACCCTGCATCAGGACTGAGGATCTGGACATGCTTCTGGGGCTGGAATAGAAGGATAGGCCAGATGAATACTTGGCTGAGGAGCTGGTGCAGGGGGGGGGAGGGGATTAGGTTTTTAGGTCATTGGGATGTCTTCTGTGACTGAGGTGACCTGTACAAAAGGGATGAGTTGCATCTCAACTGAATATACTTTAGACTTTATATTGTAGAGATGCAGCATGGAAACAGGCCCTTCGGCCCACCAAGTCCATGGCGACCAGCGATCACCCCATGCACTAGGACTATCCTACACACTAGGGACAATTTACAAGTTACAGAAGCCAAGTAACCTATAAACCTGTTCATCATTGGAGTGTGGAGGAAACCAGAGCACCCAGAGAAAGCCCACGCTGGTCACTGTGAGAACGTACAAACTCCGTACAGATAGCACCCGTAGTCAGGATCGAACCTGGGTCTCTGGCACTGTAAGGCAACAGCTCTACCGCTGCAGCACTAAGGTGAGGACCTAACAAAACTGATTGAAAACAAAGATCACAACTGTGAAATGAAGGAAAATCCCATAAAATAATGAAGTAGAGACATTTACCTTGTTAGAGAGCTGTGGGAAAGGTTTGCTACTCATGTTACTTAGGAGGTTTAAATTAGATTGGCAGGGGAGAGGGCCCCAGAGCAGAAAGGAGGCAGATGGGAGATTGTGACAAATATTGTAATCAAAGAAGACAAGCTTAAAGACAGGACAGGCACGTGCATGGTAAAGACAGAGGAAGAAGTGGTGGTTTAAACTGTATGTTTCCAATGCCAGAGGCTTAACAGGGAAGGCTGATGAACTCAAGCTCATGAGTGTGATATCATTGATATAACAGAAACATAGCTGTGAGAAGGGCAGGACCAACAGCTCAATATTCCAGGGTATAGGTGCTAGGGGCATGATAGAGATGCAGGTAAGAGAGGAAGGGAGGAGGGTTGACTTTATGAACAGGGAGGACATAATTACAGTGCATTCTTGGGAGAATGGTTAGTGAGGCTTTATGGATATAACTAGGAAGGGCATGATCACTTTGATGGGACGGTATTGTAGGCCTCCAAATAGTCAACAAGGCTTAGAGGAGCCGTTGTGTGGGGAGGTTGCAGATAGATGTAAAAATAACAGGGAAGTATTAGTGCAAGAATTGGGAGAGTGCTGGGATTTGTTTCTTTGGAGCCCAGGAAGCTGAGGGATGACGGTGACCTTATTCATGTATACACGATCGTGAGCAGAATGGATCAAGTGAACACTGGCAGGCTTTTACACAGGGTGAAGGAATCTACAACTAGAGGGCATTTTGCCACAACTTCTTTCTTTGAATCCCCCATCCCAGGTGAACAGGTAAGTGGGAGCCATCCCGATTGTCAAATTAGCGTCACAAAATCTAACTTGTTACAGGAGTACCAAGTGACAAAGGGACTGGAATGATATAGTCCCCTGCATCAATATTAAAAGCTGCTGCTGGTGTCTGACAAAGAGGCAACTCTCCGATAGCTGAACTGATGTTCCTAATTGTAGTTTAGCTCAATGTTCCTATCTGTCCTTGCTCTCCAGATGGTCCAGGGTCACCTGTAACTGATCAAAAGCATATTACATCATGCTCATATTCACATCGGGTCTGCAGGACATTTATATTTATTGCTAGTACATCACATAATGAAAGACATATGTAATGTGTACAGCATTAATTTTATGTTAACTGTCCAATACAACAACAATTTAATCTATTTTACAATGAACACATAGGGATCATACTCACCAGGTTAAGGGATTTAAAATTTCTTTTTAGCCTATTAGCCACTTCACTTTCTCTTCAGATTATGCACTCTTTCTATTTGCAGAGTGCTCCTACATTTTCTCTATTATTGTACAGTGTAATCTTGACATTTGTATTTAGCTTAACATAATAAAAGTTCTTGTGTCTGTTCCTTTTCTTCCTTTAGATTGTCAAACATCGTGAAAGCTTTCTTCTGGGAGTGTGAGGATTTGGAAATTGCAAGACTTAAAACCTTGATCATTGCTTTTGGTACCAAGATCTTGTCCATAAATGCAAGACTTCCTAACAATCTCCTCTGTCTCTTAGTATAAAATCAGAAGGAATGAAAGGAAATTGAGTCTTTTTACATTTCGCAGGGTGGATTTTGCAGTTTGTGGTTCAATTGTGATATTCTATACCTGAAAACTGGGAAGTGCAAGACCATCTGAGACTCAAATTACAAACATGGTAGCCTTGCCACTAACTGCTTTCTATCTTAGCCAGAGTGTCAGCTGAACGGTGGCGCAGTGGTAGAATTGCTGCCTTACAGCGCTTGCAGGGTACTGGTACAATCCCGACTACGGGTGCCGTCTGTACGGAGTTTGTTCGTTCTCCCCGTGACCACGTGGGTTTTCTCCAAGATCTTTGGTTTCCTCTCACACTCCAAAGACGTACAGGTATGTAGGTTAATAGGCTTGGTGTATGTGTAAATTGACCCTAGTAGTAGGATTCTCTTAAGGTGCGGGGATCGCTGGTCGGTGCGGACTCGGTGGGCCGAAGGAAGTAATTAAGGAACATTTAGTGGAACAGTACAACACAAGAACAGGTAAGATGAGGTGATCCACATCCCTCCATTCCCTGCATATCCATGTGCCTATCCAAAAACTTTGTGTACCTGCCCCCACCACAACCCTTGGCAATGTATTACGGGCACCCGCCACTCTCTGTGTGTAAAAAGTATGAATTCCCCACACATCTCCTTTAAACTTTGTCTCACCTTAACTTTCTGCCCACTAGTCTTTGCATTTCCACCCTCTGACAGTCTACTCTATTTATGCCTCTCATCATTTTATATACTTCTATCAGGTCTCCCCTCAACCTCCAGAGAGAACACAATCCAAGTTTGTCCAATCTCTCCTTACAGCTGATACCCTCCAATCCAGGCCGTATTCTGATAAACCTAGATGTATTGGAATCTTTTTCAAATGACACCATAAGCTTGCATTTAGAAAGCCAATGATTAGGCAGGGATAGGCAGCATGAATTCCAGGTAATTTTTTAAAAACATTTTCTAATTAGTTAAAATGAGCTTATTTGGCCTATGCTGGCTATCAAAGCAATTCCATCAATGAGATTGAATTTTCTTGGAAGGTAATAAGTATTGCTGTTGAAGACAATGTGTTTGACATAGTACGGAGTTTAGCAACATTTTTGAGAATGTCACGCATGACAGGTTACAAGAAAAATTACAAGACCATGGGATCAAAGGGGTATTGGAAATCAAATACAATCCAGCAGACTTTGAAAATCCGAAACAAAATAAAAAACCTTTCGAGACTATAAACTATAAGTTGGACTGCGACCTTTTCTTATTCACAGATGCTGACTTACCTGCTGAAAATATTTAGAACATTTTTGGATTTTGATCCAAGGCATAGTTGCAAAGTGGAACAAATAAATTGGTCAGGGGCAGGAAGCAAAGAGTTCAGCTTTTGTAACTGAAAAGCTGTTACCAGCAGGGTTCCACATGGTTCAGTACTTAGTCCATTTCTGATGATTTAGATCTAAATGAAGCCTCAAGAAGATGAGGTTTGCAGATGATACGAAGATTGACTGCCCGATTGACAGTAAGGATGAATGCTTTAGACTGGTGAAATGTATTGATGACCTGGTCTACTGGGAAGAAAATTGGAAAATGGAACATAATCCATTGGAAAATTGGAAAATGGAACTACTCTTATAACAAATGTAAAGCACTTTGGTCAACGAAAGTTGTTTTTTAAATGTGCAGTATAAATAAATGTGACTTGACTCGACTTGATAATCCAGGATTATGTGAAGTTGGATAGGTTTAGGCAAGGAAATATGCAATAAGTGGAGCAGTAGTGAATGAAGTGGAGGAGCAAAGAGTTTTGGAAATATGTTTTCAAAGCCTCAAAGGAAGCAGGATTCGTTAATAAGATGATTACAATGACAGAAAGATGAATTCCTTTATGAACCAGGGCACTGAATATGAGAGCTGGGAAGTTATGGTGAATCAGGCTGCAGCTAGAAAAATGTATACAGTTCTGATCACAGCACTTCAGGAAAAATGTGAAGTTCTTAAATTTTAATCTGTGACATGCTGGACCAGGAGCCTAGTTTTGGAAGATGGGGTTAGATTGGGTAGCTGCTTTTCAACTGGCAACAACATGATTAGTCAAATTACAATCGTCTGTATTGCAAATGTTCATTGATTACAGAACGATTTTCAACCAGATATTTAACCTTTCCAATAATTTACCATTTGTCTCTTATTTCTTGATGATCCTTTTCCTTGGGAATATTGCATACAATTTCTATCTTGTGGTCTCTCCACAGTCCATGCCACCATCCCACACTGATAAACTGCCCAATAGTTTACAGCCATAGAACTCATCTCCAGGATCTTGCTCCTCATTACTGATTCATCTGATACACTAATATTGTTTGCCATAATATATATTTCTTAAATCAATATAACATATTGATATCTAATGGTACGTTAAACTAGTCTGTGCATTTAAGAAATTGTGTTGCGTTGGTTCAGGAAGGTTGGTTAACCTGGTATTTTCCTCTATCCCATTGATTTGTTGTTAAGTGCACATGATTGCAATCACCCATTGCCCATCACATTTTGAATCACAATTTAGAGCTACTGCAATATTTTATATCACACTTGGGCTTTAATTAGCTCATAAATAATATTTGTAAATAGTGACAAACCATAATTTAAATGTACCAATCAAAATAGTGTAAACTGGAATGAAATGTACAGTTTCAGAACAATTAAGAATTACCAGACATTATTACTGTCCCTCCAGGATAATGCTGGATTGCAACCTTGTCGTGGTCGGGGAGCTTGTGTGTCTCAGTGACCCCTAGAGCTATGCCAGTGGGAGATTTGTCTCCTGTTAGGATCTCCCATGCTGAACAGGTCAAAGGGTAGAGGCGAGGTGAAGAGCGATCCACTGGTCCTCCAGGTTGGAGGTTGAGCACAGGGCTAACGACCCTGTCTCGTAAAACACGTATGTTACAGAAACAACAAGTGAGGGATTTTCGGATGGTGGTTAGGGCAGTTAGAATAGGAACACACAAGAATATTTCAGATAGGCTCATGGATACGTGGAGGGATACGGATCGCATGAAGGCAGAGGAGATTAGTTTAATTTAGCATCATGTGTGGCACGAACATCTTCAATTGTGAAGCAAACAATGGACAATATCACCCCTGTCATTCTGGAGGTATTCCACTGGTGTTACTGCATGTTTGGCAATTGATCACTGATACACTTTGATACCCTATCTCTATAATTTTCCCAAATTCCTAATGAAGTTTTGGAAGATCGTTAACATTTTGTGGCCATTGCTTTGCATATTTCAGCTATTATGTCTTTAGAAACAACACATATCTTAGCTAGTTATGACACTTTCCTCAATGATAGATTTAATTGGGTGTCTACAATGGAATCATATACTTACAAGTAATAGAGATGAACATGGGAATGTTTCCAAAATTTGTAAAGAAGAAGACAGGAAATAGCTTGCTTTAGATACTGATGAAGTAAGTCACACAAATTCATAATCTAATAATTCTCCTCTCTAAATTACAGTTTCATCAACGTTATTAAATGACTCCAGTGCATGCAATATAAAAGAAACCAGAAGTGGATTAATAGAGATTTTTTTGTTGAGCGGTCCAAAGTATTAGAAATGAAGTAAAGTGATTAATAAGGCTTGCTGAACAATGACCATCTGATTTCCTCAGCATTCTGGTATATTTACCACCTTGAATAACCCCATCATCAGGGAATTCTTTGCCAGCAAGCAGAGTGTAAAATATGTTATTAAGTAGAAACACATTGTTTGTGATTTATAGTGATAATGATTGAATATAAAACACTGCACTGACATGATTAACACCACCAGGAAACAGGACCATAAAAACAGGATAAAAAGCTGCTTGCAAAACGTAAACATCATTCTACCAGTCTCTGTACAGCAGCAAGAAAGATTTATTTGAAATGATGCTGGAAGAGATTTTATATCGAATGCCGAAATGCAGAAATATATGAGTTATATTTTTCTGCTGCACAATTAGTTTTTGTTTTCATTTTTATTAATTGAACATGATTTAAAATGCAAATAGAGAATGGATACCTGTGCAAAGAGCTTGATTTCGCTCATCAACCACGATTGTTGTACTAGCCAAGTAAACATCCTGCCAAGCATTCTTGTGCACCATTCCTGCCATATGTTTCAAAACAGACAGCACTCTTGCACTCTACTTTGCTGGAAAAGATAGACTGTGTTAAAGCAGACATTCGGTTCTGAAATCTGGACGAAGGAACAAAGGAGTAAAAATTCAAATCTGCGGGAGCTTACACTTTGCCTGGATATTCTTTGAGCGGATCCACTTCTGCCTTTTTTGTGCCCTCAACAAAATGGAATTTTACCAAAATATATCACAAGTGAAATGCTTTTTGCAGCGTAAGTAATATCAATACTTCACTCGTAGTTCTGTTAAAAATCAATGTGGTAAGCAATCTATTTTCCTTTTGGTCCTTTTATTATTCTCTCTTAGGCCCTGGGCATCAGAAGCAAGGCCAGCATTTATTGCCGTCCCTTAAATGCCCTTGGGATTGAGCCACGCGTCGGCAGTCCTTTTAATGAAGTACTACTGGGTTGGGAGTTACAGAATTCAAATCCATGAATGCTGAAGCTTCCAGGTCAGGGTGCTGTGGGGCCAGCATAGTGCAAGGATGATGCCGTTCTCATGCTCCTGATACCACAGTCCATCTAAATAGTGGAGGTTATGGGTTTATGACGGCTGTTGAATACGCCTCGGTGAGATTGTGCAATAGGCTTTGTAGATGGAACAGAGTCTTTCACGGAGCACCTGTGAAGGCGAACAAATTCTGATCAGGGCTGATAGCATTCCAAATAAACTGATGGCTTTGGACAGTGTCAGAGTACTGGACTATTGTTGAGCTACACTCATCCAGGTAAATGGAAATGGTTCTTTCACAATGCTGATTGACCTGTAGATAGCAGATAGGCTTTGGGAGGCAAAGGACTCCCTGCCTCTGATCTGCTCTCACATGTGCTCCAATTAAGCCACCAGTCAATAGTGACCCCCTGATTGTTGGTGTTGTGGGGGGGAGAGGACACGCTATTCGGCCACAGTAAGGACATTGAATGTCAAGAGGAAATATTTGACTCTTTCATGCTGGAGATGGTCTTTGTCTGCATTTTCAGTAGTCCAAACATTTCTTGCTATCTCGCCAATGACATTAGTTTGATGTGGAGGCTGGTTTCTAGCTCATTGTTGCATTCTTTGTGTATGGTTGCTGGTTTCTGATATTATCCCTGTTTCTGGTTCTTGTTTGGAGATCGATATTCTCTTTGTTTCTAATATTATCGTGTAGTTGGGCTACGGGATTGTATTGATCAGTGATAGGCAGAGTGATGGCAGATGAAATTTAAACTGTTAACTGGGAGGTGATGTACATCAATATGAACTTGTATGAGCTTCAAGAAAGACTAGAAGGGATTTTCTCCCCCAACCTCCTCCCACTAGTTATTGGCAATGTGGAGCAACATTGAACAAAGGTTATTGATTTGCCTTCAATAATTTTTTTTCCACAGAAAGAAAGAAATGTGCCCAGCCATGGAAAATGAAAGAAGTTAAAGTGAATATGAAACCAAAAGAAAAAGGCTTATAGTAATGGCAATAAAAGCAGTGAGCCAGAGGAATAGAGCATTTTGGAATTCAGCAAAGGAAGACAAAAAAATCAACAAGGAAAGGGAAAGCAAAGTACAATAGTAATTTAGTAAGGAATATTAAAATAAATTGTAAACATTTTCATTGAAATATAAAAAGGAAAATATTAGTAAAAGATAATTTGGGCTGAGTTCACCAGACTAACTCAAGAGAAATTGAATTGAGGACTGGTGAATGGACAGATAACAGAGGCACAACATACAGTGCCCTTCATAATGTTTGGGACAAAGAACCATCATTTACATATTTGCCTCTGTACTCCACAATTTAAGATTTGTAATAGAAAAAATCATGAGGTTAAAGTGCACATTGTGAGATTTTAATAAAGGCTATTTTTAGACATTTTGGTTTCACCATGTAGAAATTACAGCAGTGTTTATACATAGTCCCCCCATTTCAGGGCACCATAATGTTTGGAACACAGCAATGTCATGTAAATGAAAGTAGTCATGTTAGTATTTTGTTGCATATCCTTTGCATGCAATGACTGCTTGAAGTCTGCGATTCATGGACTTCACCAGTTGCTGAGTGTCTTCTCTGGTGATGCTCTGCCAGCAATCTTTAGCTTATGTTTGTTTTGGGGGCTAGTCGCCTTCAGTTTTCTCTTCAGCCTATAAAAGGCAAACTCATTCGGGTTCAGATCGGGTGATTGACTTAGAATTGACCATTTTCTAGCTTTGAAAACTAGGTGCTTTAGCAGTATGTTTGGGATCATTGTCTTGCTGTAGAATGAGCCACTGGCCAGTAAGTTTTGAGGCATTTGTTGGAACTTGAGCAGATACAATATGATGTGTCTATACACTTCAGAATTCATTATGTTGCTACCATCAACAGTTGTTTCATCAATTAAAATGTGAGCCAGTATCTTCAGCAGCCATACATGCCCAGGCCATAACACCCTCACCACTGTGTTTCACAGATGAGGTGGTATGCTTTGGATCTCGGGCAGTTCCTTCTCTCATCCATACTTTGCTCTTGCTATCACTCTGATATAAGTTAGTCTTCATCTCATCTGTCCACAATACCTTTTCCCAGAACTGTGGTTGCTCTTTTAAGTTTTTCTTGGCAAATTGTAACCTGGCCATCCTATTTTTGCGGCTAACCAGTGGTAAACCATATAACCATATAACAATTACAGCACGGAAACAGGCCCTCTCGGCCCTTCCAGTCCGTGCCGACCATTTGTTTTCCCCTAGTCCCATCTACCTGCACTCAGACCATACCCCTCCATTCCCTTCACGTCCATATACCTATCCACTTTACTCTTAAATGTTAAAATCGATCCTGCCTCCACCACTTCTGCTGGAAGCTGATTCCACACAGCCACCACCCTCTGGGTAAAGAAGTTCCCCCTCACGTTACCCCGAAACCTCTGTCCCTTAATGCATCTTGCAGTGTAGCTTCTGTATTTCTGTTCATGAAGTCTTCTGCGGAAGGTGGTCATTGACAAATCCATACCTGATTCCTGAAGAGTGTGTCTGATCTGTTGGACAGGTGTTTGGGGATTTTTTTATATGTTATAGAGATAATTCTGTCATCAGCTGTGGAGGTCTTCCTTGGCCTGCCAATCCCTTTGCTCTCTTTCTTCTTAATGATAGACAATAGACAATAGACAATAGGAGCAGGTGTAGGCCATTCGCCCCTTCGAGCCAGCACCGCCATTCAATGTGATCATGGCTAATCATCCACAACAGTACCCCGCTCCTGCCTTCTCCTCATATCCCCTGACTCTGCTATCTTTAAGAGACCTATCAAGCTCTCTCTTGAAAGTATCCAGAGAACTGGCCACCACCGCCCTCTGAGGCAGAGAATTCCATCTTTGTGTGAAAAAGTGTTTCCTCATCTCCGTTCTAAATGCCTTACCCTACTCTGTTCAGAGAATAAAAACGGGGTTACCCTAAATGGATGCTTTTTATGAGCATGGATTCAGCGGGTTTGAGGTCTGCTTCCATTCTTCCATTATTCTATTGCTCTGAGCATCAGGCTCCCCTGTCAGACATGTCCCCATGTCATAGGCCAAGACGGATTACAACCTGACCAGTAGCATCCTAAACCTTCAGAAATGTTTCACTAGATGGCACAGTGGCACACCAGTAGAGTTGCCTTAAGCGGGCTCGAACCTGACTACGGGTGCTTGTCTGTATGGACAATTGTCTTGGACGTTCTTTCCGTGAGCTGTGTGGGTTTTCTCCGGGATCTCTGGTTTCCTCCTACACTCCAAAGACGTACAAGTTTGTAGGTGAATTGGCTTGGTATAATAGTAGATTGTCCCTAGTGTGTGTAGGGTAGTGTTAGTGTGTGTGGATAGCTGGTGGGCTGAAGGGCCTGTTTCCATGCTGTATCTGAACTAAACTAAAAAAAGCCTAAGGTACAATTTTGGATAGTACACTAACCTCCTCCACTGGAGGAGCTCTGATATTCTCTTTGTTTTTTGAATAGTGTTGTGGGATATTTGACTGATACCCAGTTTGTCATAGGTGGAAGGGGTATACATTGGAATGGATGTCAGGAAGTTCAATGCCCCTGCTTCTGTGCTGGGATATTGGCCTATGTTATGTGCTCCAACCCATGATGTGAGATTTGGATCCACAATCTTGGGTATGTTGTTCTACCACTGAAGACTCTCTTTAGTTTTTGCATTTAATTTATTTCTATGCTCATTTCCTCAGCTGAGAAGTTATAAAAATAAAGAAGGCATGAAACAGCCAAGTAACTGATGTTTGTCCTATTGCTATCCAACATTCTCTCTTCGGCGTCCGCTGAATCACATTAGGCTAGCAACCTGACAAGTGTGGATTTTCAGTTTTTATCCAGTTTGCCTCGTGTATGTTGATATATGCTTTGCGTAAGTAAGTTGTGGTTGTCTGTAATTTTGTATAATTTTTCCATTACAAAAAAATCACTAAAAACAATCAATATATGTCTCTGAAATACTGGATTCATTTGCTTGAAAATCTTAAGAAATATGATTATAGCACACTGCTCGGTCTTCAGTGTAATGCATGTTTATTAAAAGGAATACGATTAGCCTCACAATGAACTTTTTAAAATGGTAACTTCACAGGAAATAAATATCGAATCTCATAACTAACGTGTTGGTTAGAATACAGTCATTACTTACATTACAACCATTTTATTTTTTTGCTCCTGATGATTCATTTCAGGCTTGAATGTTTTCAAATCTTGCCATGCAGTGATTTGACATAATGAAATAGTTGAGCCTTCAAAGTGAAACAAAATGCACAACTGCAAAATTAATTATGGAGATTTTTTTCACTGGTGGGTTATCAACCTAACCATCTGAATGCTTCATGCATTTATTTGTTACTGCAAAAGTAATTTCTAATGGGCTTCGTGTCAACATAAAAAGAGTGAAGAATACCATCTGTGTGAGCAACCAATGTACTGACGGCAGCTGAGAAAGGATGGCTTATTTTCCACTGTTAGTACTTTTGTGTGATTGAATGGCAAACAGGAAACAAGTAAAATATTAAACTTTGTAATTGCTTGGCATGCAGGGTGATACCAAAGAACTGTTAGAAAGGTTTTGATAGTCACTAAAATATAGGCATTAAAATGTTTTATTTGTGAAAAAATTAAGCGTGGTTTGCTTAATTGAATGATAACGTATCAAGGACAAACAGCACAAGGTGTAAGCAGTTATTTAATCTAATGGTAAGATTTATACTTTGTTTGCAAATGATCTTGCTTGTATTCTCCTCTATCATATTTCTTTTATTCTCTTCTCACTTTTCTGATTTTCCTGCATCATTAAACCTGCTTTACTTCTAATGAAAATAAAATAATAAACTGCCGATGCTGGATATTGGAAATAAAAAGAGAAAGTGTTAGAAATTCTCAGCAGGTCAGGCACCATCTGTAAAAAGAGAAATGGTCAATGTTTCAACTCCAGAACAACTTCATCAATGTTTTACTTATTGCTCTTTCCACAGAGGCTGACTGACCTGCGGAGTGTTTATAACACTTTCTGGTTTTGCTTCTAACTTTATTTCAGTTTGATGACTGGGAGAAGACTATCTATCTATATGCTGATCTATTGTCTACCTCATTGGTGACTCACGGACTATCTTTGATCGGACTTTACTGGCTTTATCTTGCACTAAACGTTATTCCCTTATCATGTATCTGTACCCTGTGAATGGCTTGATAGTAGTCATGTATTGCCTTTCTGCTGATTGGCTAGCATGCAACAAAAGCTTTGCACTGTACCTCGGTACACGTGACAATGAACTAAACGAAGAGATGATCAGTGAGAGAAGATTTAGAAAAAGGTCAGATGGACTGCGAAGGAGACTGGAAGACTGGGGTACAAGTGAGAAGACATCTCATCTGAGAGTACACAAGAATAGCAACAGAGCCAAGGGCGGGAGCAATCATGAAGGAACCTACCTGATATAAGAGCAACACCTTTGTCATCCTAGAAGAGGCAAAAGAGAACAGTGCAGCGCTGGAACATGCTCTTCGGCACACAATGTCAGTGCCAATCATGATGCAAAGATAAACTAATCTCATTTGCCAGCACATGATCCATATTCCTCAATTATATACATACTTGTGTGCCCATCTAAAAGCCTCTTAAACATCACAATCGTATCTATCTCTACCACACTCCTTGGCAGTGAGTTCCAGGCATCCACCACCCACTGCGTACAAAAAAAACTTGCTGTGCACATCTCCTTCTAAAATTTACCCCTCTCACCTGAAAGCTATGTTCTCTAATCTTTGATATTTTCACCCTGGGGAAAAAGGTTCTGTCTGTCTACTCTTCTTCTTACGTGTGGCGTGCACAGCTTAAAGTTGTTGGACAACTTGTTCTATTTGATCTTTCATTTGTGCACGTCGAGTTGATTGCATTAGTCGAAACAGGGCGGACCACGTGAAGGTTGCAACCTTCCACCCCACTGTCTACTCTAACTGTGCCTTTCATAACTTTATGAACTAAGGCTCATTTAACTACTGGTAGACCAAGCTTCAATTTAATGTTTTCCACTTTTGCATTCACTGTTGACATTTGTACAAGAAACATCAGCTGAGCCATGATCGATTGGCCAGGTGGGCTGAGGAATGGTTGATGGATTTTAATACAGAGAAATATGAGGTGTTGCATTTTGGGAAGTCTAACATGGGCAGGACCTACACAGTGAATGGTAGGCCTCTGGGGAGTGTTGTAGAGTAGAGGGATCTGGCAGTGCAGGTGCATGATTCCATGAAGGTGGAGCCACAGGTAGATAAGGTGGTCAAAAAGGCTTCTGGCACACTGACCTTCATCAGTCAGAGTATTGAGTATAGAAGTTGGGGGGCCATGTTGCAGTTGCACACGACGTTGGTGAGGCCGCATTCACAGTATTATGTTCTGTTCTGGGCACTATGTTATAGGAAAGATGTTGTCAAGCTGGACAGGGTACAGAAGATTTACGAGGATGTTGCCAGGATTAGAGAGGGTCTGAGCTACCTGAGGACATACGTTTATGGTGAAGGTAAAAATATTTAATAGGAATCTGAGGGGTAACCTTTTCAGACAAAGGGTTGTGGGTGTATGGAACAAGCTGACAAAGGAAGGTGACTGCCAGAGGGAGGAAGGCTGGGAATATCCCAATGTTTAAGAAACAGTTAGACAGGTCAATGGATAGGACAGGTTTGGAGGGATATGGATCAAACACAGGCTAGTGAGACTAGCGCAACTGGGACGTGTTGATCGGTGTGGGCATGTTGGGCCGAAGGGTCTGTTTCCACTCTGTATCACTCTATGATTCAATGACTCTACATTTATTGATGCTCATTGGGGATGCTACAGATGAGTGGTTTGGTTTAAGATGAAATTCCCTCTCATAGCACAATACAATGTGGCTTACCATAGAACTTTCAGGCCCATATATCTGCCCTTATTGATATGATAGCACAAGTGAGTCTGAAGAAGGGTATTGACCAGAAACATTACTTATTCCTTTTCTCCAGAGATGCTGCCTGACCCGCTGAGACACTCCAGCATTTTGTGTCTATCTTCTGTGAATTAGATATCTTTGTGGCAGGGTAATCACTTCCCACTCAATGCCAGAGGTGAGGGTTTTCTCCAGGTGCTCCGGATTCCACCCACACTCTAAAGATATATAGGTTTGTATGGTAATTGGCTATGGTAAAATGGTAAAATGTTCCTTAGTGTGTAGGATAGTGTTATGTATGGGTGATCGCTGGTCAGCTGACTCGGTAGGCCAAAGAGCCTGTTTCTGCGCTGTATCTCTGAAATCTAAAGTCTGAAATAAAACGCGAGAGTGCTATAAAAGGGAATAAAGGCATTTTTGAATTCTTTATGTAATGTTTTTGATTTAAAAAGTGTCACAAAATGCCAGACTTTTCAAGCAGACCATCGTCAATGAATTCATGGATCCGTTTTTTTTTATACACGGAATCTTTTTTTCCACTTTGGGGGAACTTTGCTCATTGTGTACGGGTGCAGATTTTGGAGAAGGGCCATCACTTGTGAACATTATGCATCGTGCACCAATTGCCCCAGATACCATTCAACTGGACAAATACATGTAAATTTAGCAGCTACTCCTATCATGTATAGATACACATAGCGAAGAGGGGCAGGGCTCACTAATAAAGTTTTGAAGGGTTTAAAAATCCATTACTGTTCAAATATGAGAGTAATGATCCAAGAATTACTGAAATATTACCACAGTAAGCATAAAAAAGTTATCACAAGATCTTACCAATAAAAATAAATGTTCTGCATTCACGGTATTAGTTCCCTTTTACTATTTAGGATTATAAATTTACGAAGTGGTCACATTTCTGTGATTAAAAGCTGCAGAATAACACAAACTTTGTCCCAACTCAGGTCAAATAAGGTTATTGTAGGAGGGGATTTTAACTTTCCCAATATAGACTTGGAAAATCATAATGTCAAGTGTTCAAATGAGGTGCTATTCCTCAAAAGTGTTCAGGAGAGATTTCTTAAGCAGTATGTAGAGAACCCCATACATGAGAGGGCAATGCTGGATCTAATATTGGGAAATTAGGAAGGGCAAGTTAATGAAGTATTTGTGGAAGAGCCTTGGGACCAGTGACTACAGTTTGATTAGGTTTAAGATTGTGATGAATAGGGACAGAGAGGGTCCACATGTCAAAATGGTCAACTGGGGTAAGGCCAACGTTGAGGGTATGAGAGAAGGTCTTGCTCAAGTTGACTGGAGCAGGTTATTTGAGGGGAAAGTAACATTGGCCAGGTGGGATGTTTTTGAAAGTGTACTGAAGAAAGCTCAGTATATGTACGTCTCCGTGAGAGTGCAGGGCAAAGCAGGGAAACGTAAGGAAGCTTGGCTGTAGAGGAAAATTGAGGCATTGGCCAAAAACAAGAAGGATGCATTGGACAGGTATAGGTAGCTGGGATAAAATGCATCTCTGGAGGAGTTCTGGGAACTAAGGAGTAAACTAAAAAAGGAGATCAGAAGGGCAAAAAGGAGCCAGGAGCCAGGAGATAATGCTCTGGCGGGTAGCATTAAGGACAATCCCAAAAGATTTTATAAATACACTAGACCAAGTGGGACCCGTTGCGGGGGAGGGGGGGGGGGGGGGGGGGGGGGGGGGGGAGGTGGCCTGCGGCGTCACACACACACACTAACCACCCCACACACACACAGGGTGGGGGGAGGGGGGTGAGAGTTGGAGGGGTGGAAAAGAGGGAGAGTGGGGAGGGTGAGGGAGGGGGAGGGGAGAGGGGGAGGGGAGACGGGGGGTGGAGAGGGGGGTAGGAGCGAAGTGCAGGGGAGGGGAGAGGGGGGTGGAGAGGGGGTAGGAGGGAGGGGGCAGAGGGGGGATGGGGAGGGGGGAAGGAGGAGGGGAGAGAGGGTCTAGAGGGGGGAGGGTGTTGTGTTGTTCTAGGTGCTGGACTGCATACAAAGCCCATCCAGTGGGCCAACTGTCTGAAAGTCGGACAGCTGACCGGGCTACCGACCGATAGCACCAAGGGCTGCTGCTGCACACCATGGGCTGCACTACATCGGGATGGGTGAGGCAGGGCCGGACGCGACGCTCCAACCTGACAGTCCCCTCGACCCGAGCAGCAGCAGTCAAATACAGGACAAAGGCGGTCATGTATGGGACAAACCAATTTAGCCCAATATATGGGATGGCCCGGCTAATATGGGGCAGTTGGCAAGCCTAGGTGTACCTCAGGGTCCGGTGCTGGGCCAGTTACTGTTTGTCATCTACATCGATGGTTTGGATAAGAACATACAAGGCAAGATTAGCAAGTCTGCTGATGATACAAATGTGAGTGGTTTTGATACAATAGTGAAGATAGTTGTGAAAGATTGCAGCAGGTTCTGGATGGATTGGCCAGGTGAGAGAAGTGTGTCTTGTTGCATTTTGGGATGTTGAAGAAGGGCAAGACCTACACAGTAAATGGTAGGCTCTGAGTAGTGTTGTAGAGGGATCTAGGAGTACAGGTGCATGGTTCCTTAAAGGTCAAGTTGCAGGTGGATAAGGTGTTCAAAAAGGCTTTTGGCACTTTGGCCTTCATCAGTCAGAGTATTCAGTATAGTTGGGAGGTCATGTTGCAGTTGTATAAGACATTGGTGAGGCTGCATTTAGAATAGTATGTTCAGTTCTGGGGTACCATGTTATAGGAAAGAAATTGTCAAGCTTGAAAGGGTTCTGTAAAGATTTACGAGGATGTTGCCAGGATTAGAGCTATAGGGAGAGGATGAGTAGGCTGGGTCTCTATTCCGTGGAGCGCAGGAGGATGAGTGGTGATCTTATAGAGGTGTACAAAATCATGAGAGGAATAGATTGGGTAGATGCACAGAGCCTCTTGCCCAGAGTAGGGGAATCGAAGACCAGAGGACATAAGTTCAAGGTGAAGGGGAAAAGATTTAATAGGAATCCGAGGGGTAACTTTTTCACACAAAGGGTGGTTGGTGTATGGAACGAGCTGCCAGAGGAGGTCGTTGAGGCTGGGACAATCCCATTGTTTAAGAAACAGTTAGACAGGTACATGCATTGGACAGGTTTGGAGGGATATGGACCAAGCGCAGGCAAGTGGGACTAGCGTAGCTGGGATATTTTTGGCCAGTGTGGGCAAGTTGGGCCAAAGGGCCTGTTTCCACACTGTATCACTCTATGACCCTTTAGGTATGTGAAGAGGAAAAAATTAGTTAAGACCAAAGTTGGACACTTGAAGTCCGAAAAAGGTGAATTTATTATGGGGAACAAGGAAATGGCAGATGAGTTGAACAGGTACTTTGGATCCGTCTTCACTAAGGAAGACACAAACAATCTTCCTGATATAGTAGTGGCCAGAGGATCTGGGGTGACGGAGGAACTGAAAGAAATCCACATTAGGCAGGAAATGGTGTTAGGTAGACTGATGGGACTGAAGGCTGATTAATTCCCAGGGCCTGATGGTCTGCATCCCAGGGTACTTAAGGAAATGGCTCTAGAAATCATGGATGCATCGGTGACAATTTTCCAACGTTCTATAGACTCAGGATCAGTTCCTGTGGATTGGAGGGTAGCTAATGTCATCCCACTTTTTAAGAAAGGTGGGAGAGAGAAAACAGGGAATTTGCTGGAGTCAATTATAAAAGATGAAATAGCCGCACATTTGGATAGCAGTAACAGGATCAGTCCGAGTCAGCATGGAGGGGAAATCATGCTTGACTAATCTTCTGGAATTTTTTGAGGATGTAACTTGGAAAATGGACATGGGAGAGTCAGTGTATGTAGTGTACCTGGACTTTCAGAAAGCATTTGATAAGGTCCCACATAGGAGATTAATGGGCAAAATTAGGGCACATGGTATTGGGGGTAGAATGCTGACATGGATAGAAAATTGTTTGGCAGACAGGAAGCAAAGAGTAGGGATTAACGGGTCCCTTTCAGAATGGCAGGCAGTGACATGTGGGGTACCGCAAGGCTCGGTGCTGGGACGGCAGCTATTTACAATATACATCAATGATTTGGATGAAGGGATTCAAAGTAACATTAGCAAATTTGCAGATGGCACAAAACGTGGTGGCAGTGTGAACTGTGAGGAGGATGCTATGAGAATGCAGGGTGACTTGGACAGGTTGGTGGAGTGGGCAGATGCATGGCAGATGAAGGTTAATGTGGATAAATGTGAGATTATCCACTTTGGTGTCAAAAACAGGAAGGCAGATTACTATCTAAATGGCATCAAGTTGGGAAAAGGGGAAGTACCACAGGATCTGGGGGTCCTTGTTCATCAGCCTATGAATGCAGGTACACCAGGCAGTGAAGAAAGCAAATGGCATGTTGGCCTTTATAACAAGAAGCGTTGAGTATAGGAGCAAAGAGGTCCTTCTGCAGTTGTACAGAGCCCTAGTGAGACCACACCTAGAGTATTGTGTGCAGTTCTGGTCCCCTAATTTGAGGAAGGACATTCTTGCTATTGAGGGAGTGCAGCATAGGTTTACAAGGTTAATTCCCGGGATGGCGGGACTGTCATATGCTGAGAGAATGGAGTGGCTGGGCTTGTACACTCTGGAGTTTAGAAGGATGAGAGGGGATCATATTGGAACATATAAGATTGTCTTATTTAATTTTTTTTAATTTTTTAAAATTTAATAGAGGTAAATACATCAGTGTACATCAGATATATATTGTTACAATCATTGTACCCCATAATTCTATGGCTTTTAAGGAAAGGGAATAGAAACAAAGAGAGTGAGGTAGGTTAAAAGAGTTGTGAAAGTGTAAGAGCGTGCCAAAGGGGAGAAAAAAAACCCCTTGGTCAAAGAGTTAGAGAAGGGGGATTACGAGATAGACCCTAGAAAAGAAAAAGAAAAAAGAGAGAGGAAAAAGAAGCCAGTTACTGTATTATATATATCACGCAAAAGGAATTTACCAACTTGATAGTTTTTCATCCCCCTTTACTAAGGCCCGAGGTACTCTTGCACCCTATCTTTGTAGCAATTCTATAAATGCAGACCACGTCTGATAGAAGCGTATTGGGGATGATCAGCCATGATCACATTTAAAGGCAGTGCTGGGTTGAAGGTCCGAATGGCCCTCTCCTGCACCTATTGTCTATTGTCTATTGTCTATCTGCAGTTCCTTGTTTCCACACTCTGCTGTTTATTATTAATTACTTGCCACAGTTGGGAGAACCGCACATTTTGTACCCTCTGTTACACCCAATTTGGTTCCCTTAACCACAGGTTAGCCAACAGCAGTGGTGTACTGAGATTTGGCCACTAGATATGTTTGGTACCTTTTTCAATAAGGTTCCTGTGTGGAGTTACATGTTTAAACAACTTTTAAATCCCTTGCCTGATGTTCTCCCATGAAATGGATTTGGGTGGGAATGGGGAAGTGGGTGAAAACCGGGCCATGTGGATTATAGCAATAATTTCTATTATTTTAAGATTTTGTTGAGACCTGGCTTTGCAAATAGGACAGCTTTCAATTTATCCAACACAGAAATTACATGATTAGTACCTGATTTAATGCTTATGTTCTCACTGGACATTAAATCATTTTCATAATAAGCAATTGATGTTGTGTCACAATACAAGCAGAGGGCTCAAAGGTTGCAAGAGCATAGCAACTAGTTGTGCACACAATCACACATTTGCTTCCATTGATATCTTTGGAATTAACATCAGGAGGTGAGTGCAGTCCCATGTGAATTTAGTGCTATTGACTGAGGCAAATTTTTATCTCCTTTTTTTACAGCTCAAATTGTATGGTATAATACTGAAAGCAGTTCTTTCAGTGAACCCCTTTGTCAATGAGGAAAGGGATTTAAAAAAAAATTGAGATGTTAATAAAGGTAAAAAAAAACGATCATATCAATCTCCAAGGCAAGCTGCGCCAGGAATATGTGAATAAAGAGAAAGAAAATTATAACAATGCTCTTAAATTGTGCATCTGGGTGAAGAAAAAAATCTACTGTAATCCCCATTAGATTAAACAGCCCAAACAGTAATATAAAAGAACTGGAAGATATATTCTAGGCAGGTATTTCATTACAGCCGTAGCAAATTAAAACACAAATAGGATTAGAAAAGAATAATGTAACAATCTTCCACTGGATTCCCTGGAGCACTTAGTCATAAATTGGGTTTGCATTTAGTGGTGTGGGGAGTGCTGAATACAGGTAAAGTGCTGCAGACTGGAGATAAGGCATTCTGGGCAACTGACCAACTTTAACAAAGCTAAGCAGTTATTTCTGAGTGATCTCCTAATTTAACACTGTCATTTGTTAACTCTATCTTATGTGTTACAGGATTTTACTGAAATACCTCCACAAAACTCAAATGCATTTGATCAAAAGGTGGCATAAATCCTCTGATTGGAAACATTTTTATTTTGTTAATTTTAATTGCTTCCATTTTTAATTGTAACAAAAATATTTTTCCTAAGACGGAAATATTTCATGTTGACATCAGTGATATAAAGCTGTTTATGATTGTTCCAATAATAAAATATTCTGAACTAAAGAAGGGAATTAATTTAAATATATTTTAGGAATAACATCTATTGAACCCTAAGGGACAAATTTGGGATTATGCTATTTTGCAAAATGCAATATGTCGACACACAATTACTTGACAATTTTAAAGGGTTTTTCCTCATAGTATAAGATCATTTATTTTGTTTTGATGAAAATACATTTTTTAACATATCAAATTTCCAATTATTAAAATTAATTAAATGTCTGTTTTGCATTTATGCATTATGGGTGATGCTGTATAGTGAGGAGGTGTCAGCAAGTAAAACATTTAATATTTCCACAGTCTAATGCTCAGAGCCACTAAAGACAGTTTGTATTCTGGGGGAGTACTTAACTCGTTGTTTCAGGGGTATTAGAAACTTCTGCACACAAAAATTCTGGCCAAGTATTGTTCCAAGACCGTAAATTATTATTTCATGGCAATCTGTCGGTATTATTGCGCGGAGAAGATATTGGAGTGAGACTTCTGACGAGTATATGATAGCAATCCAAACTAAAATTTCAGCAAAATATGCTAACATTAGCAAGAGGGTTTTTTTTCTTAAGTGTGCCAAAATTCATTTGCACATTGCACAAACAACACAATTGACAAATCTTTCATTTTTTAAATTGCTTTTATGAATTGGTTAAACGTGTTAAATTTAAGATTGAAACTTAGTGTAGTTTGATGAAATCAGCAAAAAAAGTTGTCAAAAATGATTAAAAATATATATATATTCAAAAGCTTTTAAAATGTACCTATTAATGTCCTTATGCTCATAAAACAACTTAATTTTAAGAGCCTCCTTGAAGGCTCACAAATGAGTGTGATTAGTGAAAACTCCCAAAGGGGATTAATTCGATCTGGGGTGCGACCAGCTTCCTGGCCACAGTCTTTTTCCAATGAATGTACTTTTCAAATAATATAAAATATTGAAGAAGCCGATCTTGTGCTGGAGAGTTTGTGTTTGAAATTCCACGATCCATTGTGGTGGTTTATCCAATTTCAGGGCAGTTGTGATGTTACCCAGCAGTAACTCTAGGCTACTGTGTTGAATTCACTCACTTTAAACAGTGACAATCATGGAAATACCTAGATTGGACTGGGATACTTTTGTCTTTGGTAGTAGCCCTTCAGCTGTTCTGACTGTAACTCATCGAACTCCAACCACCTCCAGAGAAGCACTTCCCTATAACTCTTGCTACTCTGAAGATGAATTGTTCTTAAAGGATGTTGCGGAAAGACTGTATGAAGCTCAGAAGCAATTTTTATTTCCTGCCGCTTTGTGATGACACTGGAGATTGATGAAGAAAGTGCTCCAAGTTCTACCATCCTTTTAAAGGAGTGGATCAGATAGAAGATATGCGGGTGTTTAGTACAGGTCACAGTGAGGCTTAATATGGATCAGATAATTCTTGTAGAGTTCTTGCAGGTGTGGACCAATAGTTGTCCGCAACTGGTCAGAGTGTCCAACTGGATTAAAAGATGAGTAGACAGATAATTTGCATTAAATGTTTACAGAAGCTTTGATTTAGAATAGATTTCATGAAGGAGTAAGAAGGATCTGGTAAATGTCTCATGTGGGGATGATCTAGATCTCCCATAGTTCAGATGGGGATGTAATCATGGTTTGGTGCAGGCCTGGATCCTATGATTGAATAATGTTGGCTGTGATACCAAACCAGTCGTCTCTGCAGTCTTGAGTGTCCAGTTTTTGGCATCCAGTCTTTTAATTTGTTCTATGTTTGATCTCCAGTCTGTGTTAAGTGGCTCTATCCTGAGGGCTTGCTGGCTTTGGTCTACAATATTTGGTTTCCTGTTCCTCATTCCCATATGGTGGTACTGCAGTAGAAGTGGGCCAGTTCAAACCATGAACAAAGGAAAGATTTGCGTTAAGGCACTTGATTTTTCCAGGGCATCCCAGAGCACATTATCATGAATGAAATATTTTGGAGTTGCCATTTCTGTACTGTAAGATATGTGGCATTTGTGCAATAAACATCCTTACTCTACATTCAGCTTGAAGGGTTTGATAGATAATTTAAAATGTATTCCATTTACCATAATAGTGGATTAGCAAGTGGTAGATACAGTCATATTGTACAAGTGCTCAAATAAGGTGGCATAGTTGTGCAGCGGTAGATTTGCTGCCTCAGAGCGCCAGAAATCCGGGTTCAATCGTGACTAAATTGAACAAATGGGACTATGAAGGCATGAGAGGGGATCTGGCCAAGGTAGACTGGAACGGGATCCTAGCAGGAATGACGGTGGAACAGCAATGTCAGGGATTTCTGGGCATAATCTGGAAGACGGAAGATCATTTCTTGCGTCTAGGATCTAGGAATAACTTAGCATAGTTCCCTGAAGGTGGAATCGCATGTAGATAGGGTGGTAAAGAAAGCCTTTGGTGTGCTGGCCTTTATAAATCAGAGCATTGAATATAGGAGTAGGGAAGTAATGTTAAAATTGTACAAGGCATTGGTAAGACCAATTCTGGAGTATGGTGTACAATTTTGGTCGCCTAGTTATAGGAAGGATGTCAACAAAATAGAGAGAGTACAGAGGAGATTTACTAGAATGTTATCAGGGTTCCAGCAACTATGTTACAGAGAAAGGTTGAACAAGTTAGGTCTTTATTCTTTGGAGCGCAGAAGGTTAAGGGGGGACTTGATTGAGGTCTTTTAAAATGATGAGAGGGATAGACAGAGTTGACGTGGATAAGCTTTTCCCATTGAGGGTAGGGAAGATTCAAACAAGAGGGCATGACATGAGAATTAAGGGACAGAAGTTTAGGGGTAACGTGAGGGGGAACTTCTTTACTCAGAGGGTGGTGGCTGTGTGGAATGAGCTTCCAGCAGAGGTGGTGGAGGCAGGATCGATTTTAACATTTAAAAGTAAAGTGGATAGGTATATGGACGTGAAGGGAATGGAGGGGTATGGTCTGAGTGCAGGTAGATGGGACTAGGGGAAAACAAATGGTCGGCACGGACTGGAAGGGCCGAGAGGGCCTGTCTCCGTGCTGTAATTGTTAAAAAAAAAAAAAAAAAAAAAAAAAAAATTCATTCCAAAAAGGAAGAAAGATTCTAAGGGGAGTAGGAGGCAACCGTGGCTGACAAGAGAAGTTAGGGATAGAGCAAAACTAAAGGAAAATATGTATAACACAGCAAAGAGTAGCTGGAAGGCAGAGGATTGGGAAACTTTCATAGGACAACAGAAGGAAACAAAACGGGCAATACGGGCTGAAAAGATGAAGTACGAAGGGAAGCTGGCCAGGAATATAAAGAAGGACAGTAAAAGTTTTTTTAGGTATGTTAAGGGAAAAAGAGTAGCAAAGTGAAATGTGGGTCCCTTGAAGGTTGACATGGGTGAAATTATTATGGGCAACAAGGAAATGAAAGAAGAGTTGAATAGGTACTTTGGATCTGTCTTCACTAAGTAAAACACAAACAATCTCCCAGATGTACTGGAGGACAGAGGATCTAAGGGGGTAGAGGAACTGAAAGGAATTTTCATTAGGTGAGAAATAGTATTGGGTAGGCTAATGGGACTGAAGGATGATAAATCCTCAGGGCCTGATGGTCTGCATCCCAGGGTCCTCAGGGAGGTGGCTCTAGAAATAGTGGACGCATTGGTGATCATTTTCCAATGTTCAATAGATTCAGGATCATTTCCTGTGGATTGGAGGATAGCTAATGTTACCCCACTTTTCAAGAAAGTAACGAGAGAGAAAACGGGGAATTACAGACCAGTTAGCCTGACTTCGGTGGTGGGAAAGATGCTGGAGTCAATTATTAAAGAGGTAATAATGGGGCATTTGGATAGCAGTAAAAGGATTAGTCAACATGGATTTATGAAAGGGAAATCATGCTTGACTAATCTTCTAGAATTTTTTGAGGATGTGACAAGTAAAATGGATGAAGGGGTGCCAGTGGATGTAATGTATCTAGACTTTCAGAAAGCCTTTGATAAGGTCCCGCACGGGAGACTGGTGACTAAAATTAGAGCACATGGTATTGGGGGTAGGGTGTTGACATGGATAGAAAATTGGTTGGCAGACCGGAAGCAAAGAGTAGGTATGAACGGGTCCTTTTCAGAATGCCAGGCAGTGGCGAGTGGAGTGCCGCAAGGCTCGGTGTTGGGGCCACAACTGTTTACCATATATATTAATGATTTGGAAGAGGGAATTAGGAGCAACACTAGCACATTTGCGGATGCTAAAAAGCTGGCTGGCAGTGTGAACTGTGAAGAGGATGTTAGGAGGTTGCAGGGTGACCTGGACAGGTTGAGTGAGTGGGCAGAAGCGTGGCAGATGCAGTATAACATAGATAAATGTGAGGTTATCCACTTTGGCGGCACAAACAAGGGGGCAGATTATTATCTCAATGGGGTTAGGTTAGGTACGGGGGAGGTGCAGCGAGACCTGGGCGTCCTTGTACTGAAAGTTGGCTTACAGGTACAGCAGGCAGTGAAGAAAGCTAATGATATGTTGGCCTTCATAACAAGAGGATTTCGGTATAGGAGTAAAGGGGTTCTTCTGCAGTTGTATAGGGCTCAGGTGAGACCACATCTGGAGTATTATTACTCAAACATTTCCACTTTGGGACTTAGCTGTGAATCTAGCCCAGACTAATGAGTTCCCTGCCACAGAGGGCAGTGGAGGCCAAGTCACTGGATGGTTTTAAGAGAGAGTTAGATAGAGCTCTAGGGGCTAGTGGAGTCAAGGGATATGGGGAGAAGGCAGGCACGGGTTAATGATAGGGGATGATCAGCTATGATCACAATGAATGGCGGTGCTGGCTCGAAGGGCCGAACGGCCTCCTCCTGCACCTATTTTCTATGTTTCTATGTTTCTATGTTTCTACCGGTGTTGTCTGTACAGAGTTTGTACCTTCTCCCTGTGACTGCATGGGTTTTCTCCAGGTGCTCTGGTTTCCTCCCACATCACAAAGATGTGTGGGTTGATTGGCTTCTGTAAATTGTCCCTTGAGAGTAGCATAGAACTGGCGCATGAGGTGTTTGTTGGTCAGCCATGGACACGGCGGGCCAAAGGGCCTGTTTCCACTCTCTAACTAAATTAAACTAAACTTAACTAAGTGCACATTGATAACCATTTCCAACAAGTGAGAGTCTGAAACCATTAATTTATTGTAATTTGAAGAATGTTTGTTTTCTCTGGTGTTATTAACATGACTGCCATTTAATAATTATTTCTGACAAGAGAGGGAATCTTATCTTTCACATTCAGTGTCATTGCCATCCCCATCCTCATCTTGGGAAAGATCTGTGACCAGAAACATATGCATTTGCTTATGAATACCATGAGAACAAGACCTGGTCAGGGGCTGAGTATCTTTCCAGAAACAGTGCACATCCTAGCTCCCTAAAACTTTTCCATCACTTACAAGGCAAATGTCAAGAGTGTAATGGGGTATTCTTGTCAGGGTAAATACAGCTCCATTAGTAGTCAACATGTTCAGTGGGAAAAAAGCAACAACTCCCAATGTCTGCTCTGTCCACCACTCACAGATATTGGCTGCAGTGGGCTCCATCAATAAAATAACAGTTCACAGCTTATTTCAGGTGGACTCTGGGGTAGGTTTGCAGTGCAGGGATTTGAAAAAACCCACTAAAACTTGAGCCACTTAGAATTTTCATAATCATTAGATAAGAAGTCGTTCAACTCATTAGTCTGGGCTAGATTCACAGCTAAGTCCCAAAGGGGAAATGTTTGAGTTATAATTCACTACACTACATAGTCCCAATTGACTATGACATTTTAAACCATTTTACATCTTGCCTGGCAGGTTTTACCAAAAGTAATGACATATTGGAGATATGATTCTTCTACTTAGAAAGTCTGTTGAACATCTGCTTTATTTTAAATGTATGTTTTGCCATTGAGATTTTTTTCTGGGTCATATTAATTTATCAGTAAGGTGGCTGTGAAATTTGTGGATGAGTTAAAAAGTACAGCAACATGTTTATTTTGTCATGTTTCTTCTCAGTTAATAGTCGTATTCAAATTTAACACAACAAACTATTTTAAGCTTAAATGCAGTCTGTTCAATTAAACCGGTTATTTATGAATATGCTTTGTTCTATTTTTACATCAAATTTTAACTCCCAGAAGCTTGGAGTCTTGCACTTCCAACAATGTGACAAGATTAAAAATTAGAGTGATCATCTGCATTTGTTGTACGGGTGTTGGTTCATGCACAATGATACTTTCATATTTTCTGCACCTTTTCTGAGGTGTGCAATGTGCACAAACGCGCACAATGTGGAATGCACAAAGGCCTTCTTGTTGTTAGGTCTCCATCAATGAGTGGAAGAAACTGACCTGCTTCCCTGTGGCTGCTGCCATTGGTGGCTGGCATCACTACCTGTGGGATATCAGACAGCCTAAAGGGGCACTAAGACAGTTTAAAATTAAAACAATCTAGATCCACAGGATTCAAACTGGTGGCCCAGCTGTGAAAGAGTGCCAGGAGTAGATGCAGGGATACCTTCCTTCAAAATAGACTGGCCTCCCAAAGTCTGCTCAACAAAAAACCCATCCCCTTATCTTATTTAAGTGAAAGAATTAAAAACCTAATTTCCTCTGGATCTCTGCGCTAGTCTGTTTGCAACGGCAATCATTCATTCATGTTTAAAAACATTTTATAACTTTAAGGTATGGAGAAGTCTTTACATCAACTTAGAAATATTCAGGTTCGTTTGTTATGCATTTGGAAATATTTGCTTGGTTCGGTGTTGTTGGTTTGGTGTTGTTTCTTCCCCCCCCCCCCCCCCCATTAGAATGGTGCAACCATAATTTCTCAACTAGGCTTATCAAAGGATGTGTCACAAAAGGAGGTGTTCAGCCAGGAAGTGAAAAAAATTGGTAAACATTGTTGTCTGTTGAGATCAGAGTAGGGACTGGAGAATAAGCAGCTTGAGAAAGTTGGGATTGCCTCCAGTGAACATAATACAGGCAGGCCACCTTTACTGTAACCAAGTTATAGCCTGGAAATGAAGAAATGTTCATTGACTTTTTACATTGTGATGGATTATGACAGTTTGATTTGTGTCATAGTTTGATGTTAGATTTCAGATTAAAGCTGCCACTGAAATGTCTGTTTCTGTAAATCAGCAGTGTGACATCAATCAATGTTTAGTTGCTTGTGGCTGCAATTTGAAATTATCTCTTTAGAACACAAAGGATCCACAAGAAAAAGAGGCAATGTTTCATTTTGTCCTTTGCGCTGTTCATGAATCATTCCATAGTCATAGGCCTAAAGTAGAAGCCAGTGAAGTGTAAACAACATTACTGCCACTATAGTGAGAACTTTAATGTCCTTTGTGTCCTCAGACGCATAGACATTAATGATAGTGGTGGTTACAACTGCAGGATTTGTTTTGGTTTGTTGAGAACTAATATTATAAAAAAGTCAAAAAACAAATGTACAAAATATTTTCTTCAACATTCCACTGTGTACTCATAAAATGCCACACAAACAATTCTGGAAATCATAGAACTCCTATGAAGTAATTTTTCACTTTGCTATGAATAAGGAGCTGTCACATAACCTACCATAAATATTGTGTTTGCTTTACTCCTTTAGGACAAAATTATATTGAAAAACTACCTGGAAATCGGTCGAGGAAAGGGAGGAAAGGATATATTATGTATTTATTTAATTTCATGTGTGTATGGCACAAAATATGATAAATGCAAGTGAACATCTAAAGGGTGGGTATGAGTAAATTTGAGAATTCTGGATCTGGATGTGTCTGTAAATACGATCACATCAGGAAAAATCAGTGCGCATAATCAATACATTTATAACACAACTAAGTGGGACCCGTTGGGTCCCTGTCACATGGGAGGCCTGATCCCCCAACGCAACCCGTTCCTCAGCGCAATATTCCACCAAACACCCGTTCCCCCAACGCAACCTGTTCCCCCAACACAATATTCCACCACTCACCCATAACCCCCAACTGCGCAGGTGTGGCTCATTTCCCCTGAGCCCCCAGCACTCCTTCCCCCTCTTCTTCACCCTACATCTTCTATCCCCTCTCCTCCTCCCCTCTCCAATCCCTCCCTCACCTTTCCCTCCCTCTTCTTCCCCTACCCTCAGTCACTCCCTCCTTCCCTCCCTCCAAAACTCCTCCCCTCCCAACCCCCCTCCTATCCCTCTATCCCCACTCCTCACCTCCCCCTATCCTCCCTCTGCCCCCCTCTCACTCTATTTCCCACTCCCTACCTCCCCCACTCCCCCTCCTCTCTCTCTATTCCCCCTCCTCCCCCACTCTCCCTTCTCACCTCCTCCACTTCCCCCCCACTCCATCCCTACCCCCTCCTCTCCCTCAATCCACCCACTCTCCCTCCTCACATCCCCAGGTTCACGAGGTGCCGCTCTTTTCCGTCCTTGCATGCAGCAGCCGTCGGCATCAGAGCCGGCCTCAGCGCCCAGGCCCCGGATCGTCGGCATGGCCTTTCCCCGCCCCCGGAATCGACCGCTGCCACTAACAGTCCCAGCCCGAGCCTCAGGGCCAAGGCGGCAGATACCTGATGTCGGCGCGGCCTCTTCCTGCCCCCAGAGCCGTCCGCTGCCGCCCGCAGACGCAGCCCCAGCCACAGAGCTAAGATGGCAAATCTACGTGGGCCTGGAGTAACAGTAAAATGGAAGTAATGTTACCCGTGTCGCCGTTGTGAAACAAATATGGCAATCTGATTTCTGGAAACGTCCCAACTGCGGTGGGGCAGCTGAGGACCCGTTGACTTCCCTTTGTGACACCAGTAAAGATGGGCATGGGAACTCTCCCCCAACTGCGCATGCACGGGTGGGGGCGCTGTTTTAAGTTAATTTTTCAAAAATGTTAATAACTTTTAAAATATACCATCAATCTGAACAAAAGGTATTTCATTTACAGCACAGGACAATGGTGAGTAAGGTGGGGCAAAATCGTAGCGCTATCTTGTACCGTTTTTGCACAAATAGAGGTACAACGCAAACCTGCAGATAACAATATGAGAGTGCTAGTTATATATATAGATAGATATAGATAGATATAAACTGACACATGACAATCAGAATAAACTGGTTGCCCTATGATCCTATTGATACTGTTTTATTTGTTCTTTGAAATATTAAAAATATGTAAATCCTTACAGGATTGAAATGAACACATCCATCTCTTGTATCCTGGATTGAAATAATATTCTGGTTTATCACCAGAAAAGATGGGGGTTAATGTATTGCTTCCACTGTGCAATGCTGTATTTGAAAGGCAGTAAATGAACTAAATTTTCAAGGACACACTAAATATAAACACAATTAGACTAACAAATTGTGCTTTATTTAATGTAGTTGCATTTTCTATCTCCATTTTATTGAAGATAGGCAATGGTCTGTTGAAATTATTAGATATCACGTTCGGAAGATGGTTTCAGATATTCTAATACTGCATCAATATTCTTACTGGAAGTAGCAAGTTATAAGGTGAGGACCTAACACAGAGTCAGATGGCTGAAATTGACAAGTGGCTTGCTCTGACAGCATTGATCAGTGACAGCACAGCAGAGTGTAGAGTGTAGTCATAAGCAGACCTCCCAGTGGTTTAGCTTTTCATGTCTTGTGTTTGATGGACCATTGTGGACAGCTCCTACAGGGAATCTGCAAATTCAGGCAGAGATCCTCATGCTGGTAATAGTGCCCACTGTAGCCATTGGTTTCTTTCCGAATTCTGGAATAACCTCCTGAGTTCCAGTATACATATTAACAAGTACAATACTCCAGATGAGCAACTTGAATATAAACACAAGCTTGTCATGAGGGCTTTCACTAAATAATGTCTTTGCAATGTGAGATCATGGCTTCAAGTTCAAAATGGTTATGTCAGATGGACAAACATGTCTGTTGGCTAGTCCTCGTCGAGTCAGATTTATCCTTTCGGACAGCAAACATAATTTATCTTGTTCATGCCTGGAGAAAGATAACATGCAGCAGCAATAATTCAAATAGCAGAACAAAACACACTGACATTCTGCAACAGCTAAAATGAAGTGCCTGAATTTTATTTTCAAATTGCTCAGTGGATTATGCTGCAGTTAATAGGAATATAGGGTACTCCCACATAACTGTATGAATGGCTGGATGAAAATCATGAGTTTCTGTGGATTGTTAAGGCAAAACTGGCTGTCATTATCCTTTGGGCATACTGTATATTCAAATATGAATATTTCCTTCCTCACGACAATATTCTACCTTTTATTGAGAAAGAACTTCTGAACTAAAATGTTTTAGGCTGAGATAGGAATACAGTACAATGTACAAGTGACTGAACTGTTACATTCTTTGCTTGAACTGAAACAAGGATTAAATATTTTTGGGGGTTACACAAAAAGCTGGAGAAACTCAGCGGGTGCAGCAGCATCTAAGAGGCGAAGGAGATAGGCGACGTTTCGGGTCGAGACCCTTCTTCAGACTGGTCAGGGATCAGGGAAACGAGAGATATAGACAGTGATGTGGAGGGATAAAGAACAATGAATGAAAGATATGCAAACAAGTATCGATGATAAAGGGAACAAGCCATTGTAAGCTGTTTGTGGTGTGAAAATGAGAAGCTAGTGCGACTAGGGTGGGGGAGGGAGATAGAGATAGAGGGAATGCCAGGGCCCGAGGGCTGAGGGAGAGGTGGGAAGGGGAGGAGACAGCAAGGGCTAACAGAATTGTGAAAATTCAATGTTCAAGCCCAAAGGATGCAGACTCCCCAAGCGGAATATGAGGTGCTGTTCCTCCAACTTGCGGTGTTGCTCACTCTGGCCGTGGAGGAAGCCCAGGACCGAGAGGGCGGATACGGAATGGGAGGGGGAGTTGAAGTGCTGAGCCACCGGGAGGTCGGGTTGGTTTTTGCGGACCGAGCGGAGGTGTTCGGCGAAGCGATCGCCACGCCTCCGCTTGGGTCCCTGAAAGGAGTGGAGGGGGGAGGTGAAGGGACAAGTGTTGCATTTCTTGCGGTTGCAAGGGAAAGTGCCCGGGGAAGGGGTAGAGCGGGAGGGGAGGGAAGAATTGACAAGGGAGTTGCGGAGGGAGCGGTCTTTGTAGAAGGCAGACAAGGGGGGAGATGGGAAGATGTGGCGCGTGGAGGGGTCACGTTGGAGGTGGCGAAACTGGCGGAGGACTATCTGTTGTATTTGCCGGCTGGTGGGGTGAAAGATGAGGACCAGGTGGACTCTGCCCTGTTTGCGAGTGGGGGAATGGGGAGAGAGGGCAGTGTTGCGGGGTATGGAGGAGACCCTGGTGCGAGCCTCATCAATAGTGGGGGAGGGGAATCCCCGTTCTCTGAAGAATGAGGCCATTTGTGATGACCTGGTGTGGAACACCTCATCCTGGGAGCAGATGCGGCGTAGACGAAGGAATTGGGAATAGGGGATGGAGTCCTTACAGGAAGCAGGGTGGGAGGAAGAGTAGTCCAGGTAGCTGTGGGAGTCAGTGGGTTTGTAGTGGATGAAATATTTTTGAATAGTTACTGCAATTTTTGTTGAGGTATGTGATGGAATGAGAAAGGAAACAGGCCCGTTTTCTGTTAAATGTATCCAGTTCATGAGAGTTAGGGACTAATTTTGGGACATTGAAGCAAAGTATAACTGAAAAAAAAAATGCACTCACTGGCAAGGTAAATGCCTCTTGTTCATTATTTTATGGGATTTTCTTTAATTTTATTGTTGTGATCTTTGCTTGCTAGCAGTTTTGTTAAGTTCTCACCTTAGGGCGGCATAATGGTGCAGAGGTAGAGCTGCTGCCTTTCAGTGCCAGAGACCCGTGTTTCATCCTGACTATGGGTGCTGCCCGTACAGAGTTTGTACATTCTCCCTGTGACCATGTGGGTATTCTCCAGGAGCTCTAGTTTCCTCCCATATTGTAACAAAGTAGGTTAATTGGCTTCTGTAAATTGTCAAAAGTCAATAGACAATAGACAATAGGTGCGGGAGTAGGCCATTTGGCCCTTCGAGCCAGCACCGCCATTCAATGTGATCATGGCTGATCATACCCAATCAATACCCCGTTCCTGCCTTCTCCCCATATCCCCTGATTCCGCTATTTTTAAGGGCCCTATCTAGCTCTCTCTTGAAAGCATCCAAAGAACCTGCCTCCACCGCCCTCTGAGGCAGAAATTTCCACAGACTCACTACTCTCTGTGAGAAAAAGTGTTTCCTCGTCTCCGTTCTCAATGGCTTACTCCTTATTCTTAAACTGTGGCCCCTGGTTCTGGACTCCCCCAACATCGGGAACATGTTTCCTGCCTCTAGCGTGTCCAAGCCCTTAACAATCTTATATGTTTCAATGAGATTCCCTCTCATCCTTCTAAACTCCAGAGTGTACAAGCCCAGCTGCTCCATTCTCTCAGCATATGACAGTCCGCCATCCAGGGAATTAACCTCGTAAACCAACGCTGCACTTCCTCAATAGCAAGAATGTCCTTCCTCAAATTAGGGGACCAAAACGGCACACAATACTCCAGGTGTGGTCTCACTAGGGCTCTGTACAACTGCAGAAGGACCTCTTTGCTCCTATATTCGATTCCTCTTGTTATAAAGGCCAACATGCCATTTGCTTTCTTCACTGCCTGCTGTACCTGCATGCTTACTTTCATAGACTGATGTACAAGGACCCCCAGATCCCGTTGTACTTCCCCTTTTCCCAACTTGACGCCATTTAGATAGTAATCTGCCTTCCTGTTTTTGCTACCAAAGTGGATACCCTCACATTTTACTTTGGAGTCACGTGAATGACTACATGAAGACCCCGCCTGCACGCATGCGCGACATATCGTCGAACGCATTGCAGAAGCGACAGTCGGGAGGAGCACCTCTCCTCCACCGTAAGTTTAAAAAACTTATTGAGGTAAGTCTTACCATTCTGATGAGCGTGGCGACTGCGCATGTTTTTGTGTTTCAGACGGAACACCATAGAGTCGCGCAAGAGGAGCGGCAAAAACCGCTGCTATGGAAAGCAGCCAGCAGCGTGCCGTTTCTCCAGAGCAGCTCCTGACTTCCCGCCGCTACAGTCCGAAGGAACGCCGCGGCCCGGCGGCAAAGCCACCCGGAAGTCGGACAGGACCGTTGACTCAGCTGGGTCCGGACCTGAAGACACCCCATTCATGGACAGTGACGGGGGGCGTCTTTCCCGCATGGAGCGGATTGTGGAGCCGTTGCTCCAGCGTGACCTGCTTATGCAGGGGCAGAGTCACGGTGGGTCTCCTTGCAGACCCACGGCAGGATCCTTTCAAGGACTGCCAAATGTCTCACCCTCTTCGCAGGGGAGCATTAGGGGTCAGAGCTGGGCTGACCCTGAAGAAGGGGCAATGGCTGAACAGTCATCTGTGTTAGGGGTGCCAGAAGAACTGCTGGGCATGGCAAATAAACATGCTATGCCAACACAGAAAGCATTGCCTATACATCCAAAGCTGGCAGCCAGCATAAATTACATGGCTACAAACCAGCTGCAGGAGCAAGCCATAAACTCTACGGCTGAAAAATACCTCGCTCCAGAGAATTGCATTTCTCTCAATGTACCAGCAGTCAACAACCCCATCTGGGGCAACATGAGCCCATCTATAAGATGCCAGGAGGTGAAGCTCTAGAGGATCCTTAAACTGCTGGCTGCAGGGATCACAGCAGTAACCAGGGTGGATTTGCCAGAAGAGCTACAAGATGCTTTAGCATTACTGTGTAATACTCAGTTTGAGATTAACAATTATAGGAAGAGCATCATTAAACCAGCACTTAATCCCAAATTTGCGGGATTATGCAGGACCAGTAGCATTCAGCCGCCAAATTTGCTGTTTGGGGACAACCTTCCGAAGCAGGTGAAAGACCTGGATGAAGAGGCCAAGGCTATAGGCCTGATCAAGGTGCCAAACACCACTAAACCCCACTATCAACAGCGGCAGCACCCCTACACAACCACCAGACATCGGTACAATGAAAGAACACCTGGTGGTGAAAGCTCGAGGGCCGGTCCACCTGCACAGCGGTCTTTTTTAGGCCATGGCCCAGCCCAGCCTTCTTGGAAAATACGCCAACCCCACAACGAAGCAACACAACACCAGAAGAAACAAGGGCAGAGACAACCCACACAAACCCGGAGGTAACCATGGAGGTAGGTGGGTCTGGTTGCCTCAAAAACATTGCATGTTTAGGTTCATCAATAATTGGTGGACGGTTGCACTTGTTTCATCATGTGTGGAGCACTTTTACCTCTGATCCTTACATACTCGGAAGTATTCAGGGTTACAAACTTGAATTTGTGTACGAACTCCGCATCCCAGTTTTGCCGGAAGCTCATACTTTCACAAAAAGAACAGCAGGCCATGCTGAACTGTTGAGATTAAACAAAAAAGGGGCAATTGAGAAGAAAATCAGAGAATCTCAAGAGGTCCTATCTAATATATTTACAAAAAACAAAAAAGATGGCGGTTGCCGCATCATTATAGATTTGACCGAACTAAATACTTCCATTCAGTATGCCCATTTCAAAATGGACACATTTGTCACAGCCAAACAGCTGATTTCTGATAGGTACTACATGGCTTGCATCGATCTTAAAGATGCATACTATTCAGTACCAATACACAAGGATCATCGTAAATACCTGAAATTTGTCTGGATGGTACAGCTATGGCAGTATAAGGCCTTACCCAATGGGTTGTCATCAGCAGCCAGGCTGTTTACTAAATTATTAAAACCAGCTTTATCATACTTAAGGGAACATAACCATATCGTCATGGCTTACCTTGATGATATTCTCATTGTAGGTGAAAATTTGGGAATGGCTACATTGGCAGTATCAGCCACAAAAAATCTTTTCAAAAGCTGGGATTTATCATACATCCAGGTAAATCAAAATTGGAACCCTCCACTATCATGGATTATTTGGGGTTCACTATTGACTCTGTTCAAATGTCTATCACCTTGCCACTACACAAAGTGACAGACTTGATGGTAGCATGCAAAAGCCTCACTGGCATCAGGGAACCATCCATTCGGCAAGTAGCCAGAGTGATTGGGAAATTAGTGGCTGCGTTCCCAGCAGCACAATTTGGACCTCTCCATTATCAAAATCTGCAAAGAGCAAAAAATTCAGCTCTCAAAAATCATGCAGGCCATTTCGATAGGCCTATGAAACTACCAGGGAAAGCAAAATCAGAATTAAAATGGTGGATAGAAAATGCTCAGCATTGTTCTAACCCCATCACTATCATGAACCCCTCGGCTACATTACAAACTGATGCCAGTGCTAAAGGTTGGGGAGCAGCTAATACCATCACAAGTTGTGGTGGCAGATGGAGTGCACAAGAATTAACCCTGTTTAAAGCACTAGGGATTAATTATTTAGAAATGCTGGGAGCATTTCATGGACTCAGGGCCTACTGCTCAGATATGCACCAGTTGCATGTACGGTTACAAATTGATAATACCACAGTGGTGGCCTATATTAATCATATGGGTGGAATAAAGTCGATATCATGTGATGAATTGGCTAATAAATCTGGCACTGGTGTCTGGAAAGAGAGAGTTGGATCTCAGCCACTTACCTTCCAGGTAAGCTAAATACCGTGGCAGACACCAGATCACGTAAATTCAACGACAACATTGAATGGATGTTGGATCGGAAAGTGTTTACAGATATTATAGAACGGTATGGGACACCAGATATCGACCTTTTTGCATCCAGACTTAATCGCCAACTCCCAACATATATTGCTTGGGAACCAGACCCAGGGGCAGCAGCGATGGACGCTTTCTCGCTGCATTGGGGGGATTTGTTTTGCTATGCATTTCCCCCCTTCTGCCTCATCAGTCGGGTCTTACAAAAAATTAAACAAGACTCCGCAACGAGTATTTTGGTTGTTCCCGACTGGCCTACCCAACCATGGTTCCCAGCAGTACAAAAGATGGCCTCAGAACCCTGCATCCGGATCAACAAACGGCCGAGTTTGTTGGTACACCCTGTGACGGGGAAAGTCATCCGTGCCATGACCGCATGAACTTGTTGATTTGCAGATTCTGAACAGGCCATTCCTGGGATACGGACTCTCCGACAGGACGATCAATGCCATTTCAGCGTCGTGCAGGGAGTCCACGAGGAAACAGTACCTGACATATGTCAGGAAATGGGAAGTGTTCTGCACCAGGACAAACACTACACATGACTCAATCACCATCACTGAAGTGCTGGAGTTTCTGGCCACCCTTCATTTCGATGAAGGATTGAGTTACAGTGCCTTTAATTGTGCAAGGAGTGCCCTTCCTAATTATCTGGGCAGAGGGAGTGATCACCTGGCCATAGGATCACACCCACTAGAATCTAAACAAATGAGGGGTATATTTAACTCCAATCCCCCCAGGCCCAGATACACCCATACATGGGACATAGGCATAGTATTAACCTTTTTTACGAGGATGGACACCCATATCGGGGCTCACTCTGGACAAACTAACATACAAGATGGTAATGATAATGGCACTTGTAACAGCACAACGGGTCCAGTCCTTACACAAGCTAAATATGGACGCCATGTATGTCACAAGTGGCAAGATAACAGGGGTTACTCAAACACGACCGGCCCAGGTCCTCTGGCCAAAAATTAGAGTTTCTGGCCTATCCTGCAGATAGTCGGCTCTGCATTGTGACACATATTTTGCAATATATAGATGTCAGCAAGACTCTTAGGGGCACGGAGAGAGCTTTACTCATAACCCATAAATGCCCTCACCATAAGGTCACAGTGCAAACCATATCCAGATGGTTAAGGGTGGTATTAGATGCAGCTGGGGTGGATACTAATGTTTTCAAATCTCACTCCACCAGGGCTGCATCTACATCCGCGGCTAGGATGATGGAAGTTCCTTTGGACCACATCCTTGCTACAGCGGGTTGGAGCAATGAACCTTTTCAACACTTTTATAATAAACCCATGGCCGCACCTGCCATGTTTGCAGGAAAGGTTTTGATTTCTGTAAAATAAATTATCCAATGTGGGGCATATTGTTTAGGTATGAATAAATACCTTTCTTTGTTTTTCAGCACAGTGTCATGACTGAATTCGTCCTCTTTTTCCTAGCATGGCAGGGTGTGAGCATGGACTTGTTCCAGGGCATGAAATCACAGAGCTTTGAAATCTTCACGTAGTCACTCACGTGACTCCAAAGTAAAATAGTAAAATTAAATGAGAACTTACCAGTTTGAAGTTTGATCTTAATTTTATGAGGAGTTACGATGAGGGATTACGTGCCCTCCGCTCCTAAAACCCTCTATTATAAAGTTCAACTGGTATGGAAGTTCTCTCTTATCTTACTATATTAGTCACTCTGGTATCTGTGATTTCACACCACTGCTTTGAAGAATGTCGCGCATGCGTGCAGGCGGGGTCTTCACGTAATCCCTCATCGTAACGCCTCATAAAATAAAGATCAAACTTCAGATTGGTAAGTTCTCATTTAATCTTACTATTTATCCACATTAAACTTCATCTGCCATGCATCTGCCCACTCCCCCAACCTGTCCAAGTCACCCTGCATTCTCATAGCATCCTCCTCACAGTTCACACTGCCACCCAGCTTTGTGTCATCTGCAAATTTGCTAATGTTAATTTGAATCCCTTCAACCAATTCATTGATGTATATTGTAAATAGATGCGGTCCCAGCACCGAGCCTTGCTGCACCCCACTAGTTACTGCCTGCCATTCTGAAAGGGACCCGTTAATCCCTACTCTTTGTTTCCTGTCTGCCAACCACTTCTCTATCCATGTCAGCACACTACCCCCAATACCATGTGCCCTAATTTTGCCCACTAATCTCCTATGTGGGACCTTATCAAATGTTTTCTGAAAGTCCAGGTACACTACATCCACTGGCTCTCCCTTGTCCATTTTCCTCGTTACATCTTCAAAAAATTCCAGAAGATTAGTCAAGCATGATTTCCCCTTCGTAAATCCATGCTGACTCGGACCGATCCTGTTACTGCTATCCAAATGTGCGGCTATTTCATCTTTTATAATTGACTCCAGCATCTTCCCCACCACCGATGTCAGGCTAACTGGTCTATAATTCCCCGTTTTCTCTCTCCCGCCTTTCTTAAAAAGTGGGATAACATTAGCTACCCTCCAATCGACAGGAACTGATCCTGAATAACCATATAACAATAACCATATAACAATTACAGCACGGAAACAGGCCCTCTCGGCCCTTCCATTCCGTGCCGACCATTTGTTTTCCCCTAGTCCCATCTACCTGCACTCAGACCATACCCCTCCATTCCCTTCACGTCCATATACCTATCCACTTTACTCTTAAATGTTAAAATCGATCCTGCCTCCACCACTTCTGCTGGAAGCTCTTCCACACAGCCACCACCCTCTGAGTAAAGAAGTTCCCCCTCACGTTACCCCGAAACCTCTGTCCCTTAATTCTCATGTCATGCCCTCTTGTTTGAATCTTCCCTACCCTCAATGGGAAAAACGTATCCACGTCAACTCTGTCTATCCCTTTCATCATTTTAAAGACCTCAATCAAGTCCCCCCTTAACCTTCTGCGCTCCAAAGAATAAAGACCTAACTTGTTCAACCTTTCTCTGTAACATAGTTGCTGGAACCCTGGCAACATTCTAGTAAATCTCCTCTGTACTCTCTCTATTTTGTTGACATCCTTCCTATAACTAGGCGACCAAAATTGTACACCATACTCCAGAATTGGTCTTACCAATGCCTTGTACAATTTTAACATTACTTCCCTACTCCTATATTCAATGCTCTGATTTATAAAGGCCAGCACACCAAAGTCTTTCTTTACCACCCTATCTACATGCGATTCCACCTTCAGGGAACTATGCACAGTTATTCCTAGATCCCTCTGTTCCACAGCATTCCTCAATTCCCTACCATTTACCATGTACGTCCTATTTTGATTTGTCCTGCCAAGATGTAGCACTTCACACTTATCAGCATTAAACTCCATCTACCATCTTTCAGCCCACTTTTCCAAATGGCCCAAATCTCTCTGTAGACTTTGAAAATCTACTTCATTATCCACAACACCACCTATCTTAGTATCATCTGCATACTTACTTATCCAATTTTACACCCCATCATCCAGATCATTGAATCTATAGAACATTGGAAAATGATCACCAATGCATCCACGATTTCTAGAGCCACTTCCTTAAGTACCCTGGGATGCAGACCATCAGGCCCTGGGGACTTATCAGCCTTCAGTCCCATCAGTCTATCCAACACCATTTCCTGCTTAATGTGGATTTCCTTCAGTTCCTCTGTCACCCCAGATCCTCTGGCCACTACTATATCAGGAAGATTGTTTGTGTTCTCCTTAGTGAAGACAGATCCAAAGTACCTGTTCAACTCATCTGCCATTTCCTTGTTCCCCATATTATATTCACCTTTTTCAGTCTTCAAGGGTCCAACTTTGGTCTTAACAATTTTTCTCCTCTTCACATACCTAAAAAAAGCTTTTACTATCTTTGGCTAGCTTACCTTCGTACCTCATCTTTTCTCCCCGTATTGTATTTTTGGTTATCTTCTATTGTTCTTTAAACATTACCCAATCCTCTTGCTTCCTGCTCATCTTTGTACGTTGTACTTCTTCGCTTTAATTTTTATACTGTCCCTGACATCCCTTGTCAGGCATGGTCATCCCTTTCTCTCCTTGGAATCTTTCTTCCTCCTAGGAATGAATTGCTCCTGCACCTTCTGTATTATTCCTAGAAACACCTGCCATTTTTGTGCCACTGTCATCCCTGCTAGTGTATCTTTCCAGTCAACTTTGGCCAGCTCCTCCCGCATGGCCCAATAATCCCCTTTATTCAACTGCAACACTGACACCTCCGATCTACCATTCTCCCTCTCCAATTGTAGATTAAACCTGACCATGTTATGGGCACTGTCTCCTGTTGGCTCATTAACCTCGAGGTCCTTTATCAAATCCAGTTAATTACATAACACTAAATCCAGAATTGCCTTCTCCCTGTAGGCTCCAATACAAGCTGTTCAAAGAATCCATCACAAAGGCACTCTACAAAGTCCCTTACTTGGGGTCCATTACCAATCTGATTTTCCCAGTCTACCTGCATGTTGAAATCTCCCATAACAACCACAGCATTACTTTTACTACATGCCAATTTTAACTCCTGATTCAACTTGTACCCTATGACCAGGCTACTGTTTGGGGGCCTGTAGATTAGTCCCATTAGGGTCTTTTTACCCTTACAATTCCTTAGTTCTATCCATACTGACTCCACATCTCCTGTTTCAATGTCACCGCTTGCAAGGGACTGAATTTAATTCCTCACCAACAGGGCAACCCCACCCCCTCTGCCCACCTGTCTGTCTTTTTGATAGGAGGTATACCCTTGAATATTCAGTTCCCAGCCCTGGCCCTCTTGCAGCCATGTCTCAGTAATTCCCACAACATCATACTTGCCAGTTTCTAACTGAGCTTCAAGCTCGTCCACTTTATTCTTATACAAGTGTATAGAGTAGAACTAGTGTATGCATGATTGCTGGCCGGCATGGAGTATGTGGGCTGAAGGGCCAGTTTCCACGCTGTATCTCTGAACAAAACTAAAAAATCTATTTTATATGTAGCTTGAACACCATAAATTATTAATTTTCCATTGATGGTTTTTGTTGATAGACTAATTGAAAATTAAATTGTTGTCTTAATATTTTTAAATTTTGGTTAATCTTCTGTACAATATTTTAAAGACAGAAGAATTGAGCACATTATTTTGATACATCTACAGAAATTGAATTTGGAAATACTCAGGAGTGCGGTAAGGACACCATTTATCTACACTGCAGCACTTGGTGGAATGCAGATCCTATGATTTTTGGCTCAGTAGCATTCATGACCAATTTCTGCTGCAGTCAAAATTACAGATGCATGTTATTATGCCTTTGCGTAAATCATTTTTCCCTTCAGACAAAATAATATTTTGCAGGTTACTAATAGATGGAGCAAATATCTGTAAGATGTTCTCAGACTAAATGTGCAAGCAGCAATAAACTGAAAGCAGAGTATTTTTTCTTGTTTCCTTCTGTGGAAATATCTTTATGGTTTTCAGCACCACTTACTAAAAAAAGGTGTAAACTATTTTTCAGTTCACTGAAGTCCAACCAAGTAGCCAGAGAGTCCAAATTAAGATAATCTATGATGACAGTATTTCATTAACTTTAAAAAGTTTTCCACAACTTATTTCAAATGCTTTTGTTAGGATCTAAACTGATAACAAAACTAATACAAACATGTAGCTTACAATGTTCAGAATTGTGTGCACATTTCCCTCTTCATTTCAAACACATAAATATCTGCGGCATTACCATTTGGGCTAAATGAACTGTTATGTGTTACAAACTATTTCAGTGCGTGGTCACTATGATATGTTTAATGAATAGCAACTCCTCTCTCAGGCAATCTTCTGAACAAATACATATCTAATGACATCAAGTGCTTTTGAGTTTATCAGAATATTTATTCAAACACAAAGCTATACAAAAATGAATTTAGAAGTGATCATTTAAAGCAGAACTCACAAGCAAAATTAAAAGTGCCTTCAGAAGCAGGATTCGGATACCAGCAGTAAGAGTCTCTACATCACCAGAGTTTAACAGCGGTACTGATAGCTTCAGCATTACCACGACTCAGTAACCAGAACTTAATGTTTCAGTGTAATCAGATATCAGCAAGCAGCAGTGAGAATTGTTGCAGCACAGAGATTCAATGAGCACTATAGACAGCTTTCTTATAAGCAAAGCACTGTTAGTTGTAGTGGGAGCTGCTCCATAATCACAACTGATTGCTGTTCAGGGAGTTTTTACATAACCAGACTGAGACAATGACATTGTAATGTCATGTTTTGTTGTACAATTTGCTGAGTTTATGTTCTTTTTATTCTTTTTCAAAACTAAATTAGTGATGCTGATTTAAGATGATTTTAAATACAGCCAGATGTCCTAATCTTCCGTGCAAGATCCAATTTTTTCTTGGGTGTATATACTGTAAGATCAAAAATTATGATAGTCTGGTAGGCTGTGGGCCAAGGAGCTTTTTAGTTCAAGTTCGTGACCCAACTCACGGAACTACCTGAATTTATAACATAAAAATATTATATAAATCATACCTAAAACTCGTGAAGACCAAAACCTGCACATTTTTTTGAAATATGGGAAAAACTTCCAATTTTCCGTGTAGTGATTGTCCAATCAATGCACGTTTGACATTGAAGTCGGATGCAAATTGACCAATCCCCCGCTTTGTTTTATGGTCGCTAGGCAGCGAGGACCCTGGGATCATGGATGCCTCCTAATTACATCAAAACAATAACAAGGTTTCAAAGGAATAAAGGTAATGCTAACCTTGCTGATAATTTTGTTTTCCAATTGATTTATCTTTATAAAGTTATGATGTGACATGTTAAATAAAAATGATAAATAACAAATGTAGAGTTAGGGTTAGGATTAGGATTAGGATTAAGTTAGGGTTAGGGTCAGTCAGTCTGTCGGTCTGTCGGTCGGGCTTGTCGGTAGGACGGTGGATGCTGCGAAAGGGTCGGTTGGGCTGTCGGTAGGCCTGTGAGTGCTGTGAAGGGTCGGTCGGGCAGTTGCTAGGCCGGTGAGTGCTGCAAAGGGGTCGGTCGGGCTGTCGGTAGGCCGGTGGATGCTGTGATTAGATATGTTACAAAACTTACCTTTAGCGGCGCTGCAGTTCTGCCGCTGGCCGTGTGCGCGACTTTGGCGCCTTTAGGGGGGGGGGGGTTAAAATGCGGTTTTCCCTTGCCATCTGGAATAATATTTTGTCGGAGTGCGATCTATTTCTGGAGATTCGTTCCGACTCCCGGTAAGTTAATTTTTTTTTTTAATCGCCCGACTATTTCTGTGCTGGAGTAAAATAAAAATTAGCTCTCAATGCCGTGAACGCTGACAACGGGGACCGATTTTACGTAGGGGATAGGTAAGTGAAAGCTGTTTATTTTTACATATACACTTGCTTGTTTAGGTGACTTTAATCAATATTTCATGTTGCAAAACGGTGATTTATTCCCCATACGAACTGGCAGAATTTTTCCTGCCGATATTGGGTTTAAATTGACCGCACCCGCAACGTTCCAATCCATCGCGTTCCATAAAATCCCACTCGCAAGCTGTTTAAAATGTCCATTAATTTACAGGCATGAAACACAAAATTCCTTCAATTTGGCCTATAAATTAATGACAATGAGATTTAAAAATCATGTTATATTGTGAATTCATGTGTGAATGTTATTTGGACACTTCGGCTTTAAAAAAAATGTTAATATTTTCTTAAGAAATGAATAGATGTTTAGATCTAGTAATTGAATTTTGTAATTAGCTACAATTAGGTAACTAACTAATTATATGCTTTAATTTCAGGTCATCCAAGTAAGATTGTTTCATATTAGTTTCAGAATGCTTCAATTTATAATAACTGAAAATTTCTTTCAGTTCTCTTAATTTCTAAGAAAATTATGGGCTTTTGACTGTCCTCGATCACAACTTTTGTGTAAAGTCAATGGAAAGGCAATGGAGAAAAAGATGCTAATTTTCGAGTATGAAAATGGCCATAACCTTTTTAATACTGAAGATATGAAAGTGAATTAGGTGTGAAATTAAACGTCATTGCATGCTTTATCTGATGGAATAAATTGCAGATTTGATTTTTAAAATCTCAACATTTTGTAACATTGTTACTGTGAGGTGTTGGTCGGGCTGTCAGTAGGCCGGTGGATGCTGCGAGGGGTCGATCGGGCTGTCGGCCCGCTGGTGAGTGCTGCGATGGGTCGGTCGGGCTGTTGGTAGGCCGGTGTTGCAGCGCGCATGTGGGCGGACTGATAGAGCTGCGCTATGGTGGTGCTGAAGGTGGCCCGGGCGGCGTGCAGGGCAGTGCTGCTCCCCACCATCATCACCACAATGTTCCAGAAGGACATGCTGGCCGAGGCGAACCTGTCTTCTTTCCAAAACCTCTTTCAAGATCTTAACCAAATCTTCTGTCCCACTCTCTGTAACTGACATTCACCCCCTGTCAGAGGTATCCTTTGACTTAGCGGCTCCAGCTCTGGAAGGGGGCGGGCGAGTTAGGGTTAGGGTTAGGCATTTTCCTCTTTGGAAGATGCCTTAGCCTTCCCCCAGCCTGGCACTGCCCCAGTCCCACTATGGCCATGACCCCCACTCTGCACACTGAACTGCCCTCACCCATTAATTAGGCTGCTTCAGGTGCCGGACATCTGCGGCAGTCTCATTCAAAGAACACACTTGCAATTATATTAATTATATTATTTTTATATAATATAGTTATACAGAAATATATATGATTACAGTCTTATTCACATCATATATACACACACACACACACACACACACACACATATATATATATAGAATAATATTATATGGTTTAAATAGATTGCAACACGGTAATAGGCTCCCCACGGTATAATATGGGTATTCGACACTAGATGGCGCTTACTTTTTGGATCTCATTTTCTAATTTGTTTAATTAATTAAAGTGCAACTTTTGGCACTGACGAGTTATGACTTCCTTCTTAATTGTATTTTATCTAAATCTGTGCAAAATTTCATGTAGTTCCAAGACATGGGTCACGAAAGTTGATTTCTAGACACATTTTTGATGCTTTGCCCACAGACTATGGGTGAGTTTTGTGCAGGAAGCCCATCAGCTTTTGCTACTGTTAGATGGTGCAATGGGTGACCTAAAATCGATAACCGATCAACCTTTCTTTCTCTTTTTTCCTCTTCCTCTGTCTGTCTGTCTCTACCTCTCTCTGACTGTCTCTGTCTCTCTTTCCTCTCTCTCTCTCTCTCTCTCTCTCTCTCTCTCTCTCTCTCTCTCTCTCTCTCTCTCTCTCTCTCTCTCTCTCTCTCTCTCTCTCTCTCTCTCTCTCTGTCTCTCTGTCTCTCTCTCTCTCTGTCTCTCTCTCTCTCTCTCTCTGTCTCTCTCTCTTCTTCCTCTCTTTTATAAGAGTGAACATATAGAAAATGAGATAAGGGTTTAACCATTCCGGTTACCTTATTTGACTGAAAATACTGGCTTCAGTCCTCAGTATGAACACAGTTTGAATTTGAAAAGTATTTCAGGCTTTTCAAGCAAGCTGTGGCTCTGTTCATATGACACTTGCATCTGACTCACAAGATTTTTGGTCCAAGTCCTAATCAATAGCCTAATGCACACAAAGTATGCTGGGTACTTCAATGTATTATGAGAGGTCAACTCTTTCAGGTTAACTTTGAAGATCTCTGTTGCCATTTAATGAAGAGCAGTGCAGTTATCCCCAGTGTCTTGGTAAATATCCCATGTCCAATGGTTGCTATTGTTCATAGGGGCCTTGTGTTTGTAAATTGGTTGCTACATTTCTCAACATTAAATGCTATTCCATCTGAAATGTCCAAGTGTAGCGGCACCTGCTGGTGCCCGCAGGTAATCGAACCCTGCGGTCAGGTGCTTCGGTCGCGTGACTATGGGGAGGGGTTTGTGTTCGCACGCTTTCTGGGCGATACCCCTTCAGTCGTTCTCGGCCACCGTTGTAGTTTGACCTTTGTATTGGCTGTGTTGTGTTATACCGTTGATTTAGTCATTTCGATAATAAAACTTATTTTGGAAATCAACTCTTGTCTCAACTCGCCAAATTGGTGACCCCGACGCTCCCAATCGAAAATTGTATGCCAGCATGCAAGATAATTACGCTCCCGATACCCATCAGAACGCCGTCAGCCTCAAACTGCCTGTGTTTTGGCCCGATCAGCCGCAAGTGTGGTTTGCACACGTTGAGGCACAGTTTCATTTGCGCCGCATCGTTGCGAACAAAACAAAATACTTCCATGTGGTGGGAGCCCTGCCGCAAGAGTCCGCCTCCCGTCTGCTGCCTTTTCTGAGGGATCCTCCCGCGATCACCAAATATGATGGCCTCAAGGCCCTCCTGTTACACACCTTCTGGCTCAGCTGCTGGACTGTGCCGCCCGCATCCTACATATGAACGGTTTGGGGGATTGCAGGCCGTCCGTCCTCATGGCCGAGATGCTCGCATTCATGGACGGCCATTGCCCGTGCCTGTTGTTCGAACAGGCTTTTCTGGAGCAGATGCCCGACGATGTCCGCCTAATGCTCGCCGGCACAGATTTCTCCGATCCTCAGCAGCTCGCGGAACGGGCCGATGAGCTCTGGATGACCAAGCACCAAAATATCTGCGCCATTACCCGCGTGCTCGCACCAGCGCTTCTTTCGCCTCGGCGGGTCCGCGAGGAGGCCCCGCCCACGTCTTCCAGTGAAGAACCACAGCAGCATCCCGTGACTTGCGGTAGGCACCCTTGGTGTTACTATCACCGCTACAGCTCGACTTTGCCGCCCACCCTGCACGTTTCAGGGAAATGCCTCAGCCGATCGTCTGTAGAGGCGATCGGCCCAAACAACTGAAAAAAGATTAAGCCAGATCAACAGTTATTATGATAAATATTTGAACTGAGATGATTTCATCATGAGAGCAGAATCTCTTAATTGGTAATGAAGCTGCGAGGAACAATGTGCCAACTTTTAGCAAAACTGGTAAGAAATAAATTATTACTCTGCTCTGTTCCTCCATTTCAACTCATTTATGTAGCAGAGGGTAATCTTGTATCATCTATTATTAAATATCTGTAAATTGGTGTGCTGTTTACACCAAAATAGTGTCCACTAATGAACAAATGTGATCCCAATACATACACGTTGTAGATCAGGAGCAATTGTAAAACTCTTGTGCTTCATCCTCAGTATTCCTTAATGCTCTCCCTCTTAAAGTAGGTAGATAGTGCAAAATCTGTTCCATAGGATAATCATTGTGACTCTGTTCACTCTATCTGTTACCTCAAAAACAGTGAACAATCCAACAGCTTTAATGAAATATAAATAATAATTCAATGCCAAACAAATGAGATGCTGTAATATCTGGTCCGATATTTCCAAACTGAAAATGAATCTGCCATATTATGGTCAAATGAGCAGTTATGACCAATGAAAATTAAACAAAGTCTTGCGAGTAAAGGAGTTGAAAAGCAGAGATTTCATCTTGCATCCAAAATATAAAAATCATGCCCACTATATCTCACATTATATGGATAATGTTCATGACTTCACACAGATACATTTCTGGGTTTCTCTCTTAAGGATGATGCTTTGTCTATGGAAGGTAAAGTTTAAAATCGCCCCCCTGTGTGTATAATGCCATATGGCAACTTACACTAGAGTTTCATTGCTGTTTGATATGGGGTTGATTAATATTGTACTTGTAGAGTATTGCATTCATCTTAATAAAATAATTAATCATTGTTGGCAGTTCAACACTCATCTTCATCATTTTGGAATTTAGAGGGCTGCAGTCATTATTAATAGAGGATTCAGCAATACTTTCTGAGAATGTCTTAGGATGCCTTAATAAAAATTAATTTATCACACTTTGCGCTGTAACCTTTCTTCATTCCAAAATGCTAATGTACATGCTGTAGATATTCCATACATGGTTGAACTATGTTATTACTCAGCACATTATTGCCCTACTCTTTGTCCACTTTCCAAACTTCACCATCTGCTCTTCAACAGCATGCAGTCAGTGAGTTCACTGCTCATCTGTCCCATTGTATCACATCCACTGCAAAAACAGGCCACTTCCATGATCCCAATAGGGATTAAATTGACAAATAGTCAGACCGCATTTCAGTTTGTTCAAGGATTGTTGAAAAATGAACCAGGGCCTTGGTGATTTCTCACTCCCCCCCACCTCTGCTTCAAAACTAAAATGTTTTTTAGAAATATAAAATGATATGTTCAAAACAAAATTTCACTTATTGTTTTGTTTTAAATTTGGTTAAAATTTTAAGTCAAGCAAATAAAGCTATTGTCACTAATTTCTTTCCTATTTTCTTCGAGTTTGAGTATTCTTGTATCAGCAATGTAAGCAGATGATAGCTGAGAAACTGAATGGGAAGAGTTACTTAGTTTTACAGAGCCGCATTGACACAAGCAAATATAATTGATAGACACGAGATATTGCAGATGCTGGTTTACAATATAAGGGAAAAAGTGCTGTGGTAACTCAGTGTGTCCAGCAGCATCTCTGGAGAACATGGATAGGTGACGTTTTAGGTCGGGCCATTCTTCATGTAAACCTTGTTTTCCCTCTTTCTCTATCCCTCCCCCATCGTAATTCTCCGTCTAGTTTTACTGATCTCCTGATAAGATTTTACTGATTGTATGCCTCGTTGACACCTTCCCCTCAACTAACTATGAATCATTTTACATTTTCCTTGAACTTCGTCCCCTTTGATCACTCATTTACACACCTTACCCTTCCTTATCTCTCTGTCTCCCTTTCTCCTGACTGTCACCCATTCATTCTATCCAGAGATGATGCCCCTCCTGGTGAGTTACTCCAGCATTTTGTGTCCATTCTTCAGACTGTTTGAGGTAGGGAAAAGAAGGCTGTAAGGGAAGTGGAGGTAGGGCAAAACCTGGCAAATGATATAAGGATACAGGTGAAGGTTTTTTTGTAATGGTTGAACAAAGGCCGGAGATAATAAAGACAAAGAGTGTGAGATGAGTGGAAGAGGCATAAAATCTGAAGCCAGAGGAAGAAATCTAGGTGGAAGGGGATGGGGGTGGGGGGGGGGGGTGATGGAAAGGAGAAATTGTAATTGTTGACTTCCATTACTGAGTGTCATTATAACTTGTTTAATTGTATGTGAATTGAAATTGTTGTGGGGATCATGAACATTTGTAGAAAATTCCCCTGATGATTTTACCTGCATTTGCCATTGAAACAAAAACATATTTCTAGCAAGATGTCAGCAAATACAGATATGAAAGGAAAATTAATATTTTGTATTTTTATTAATATTCAACAGAGGTGATTTCTTGTGTAACCATATTTAGCAATGTTTTAAACAAGCAGAGTAAGATTTCCTTTATTTGCTTTTCAAGAAAAATTAGAAATGTCTTATTTTTGAAGGTGATTACAATTTCATTAGAAATGCCAATGAGAAGGAAATGTTTCTGCATTTGTCATGATGTTGCTCTGCACAGCAGCCAAAGGAAATCATCCTCATTGGCTTTTGCTGTTAATTGTCATGCTGTTTCTTCGTGTTTGCCTGAGGCATAAACATCACAAAACAAAATGCCATTTATATCTTCTATAATGTACAAAAAGGTGCAAGATTGGAATATAGTTGTGCCAAATGTCTCTTTTTTGCTTTTCATTTTCCACTGATCAAACCTGGTAATAGCAATTCCTGACAAAATAAATCGTGCATCAATATGTTACCAAAATAATTAATGGAATTTGTATCAAAAGACACGTACGAGAACGGATTCAAACTTCTAAGGATTTTACGATGAAAGGAACTAGCAGCATCTTAATTTGAGGGAATTGGCAGAATGAAGTTCACATTCTCGTCTGGTCCTGAGTTTTATATTTCTTTACGAGGATGAGAAAAATGAATAGCTAATATCTAATTAAAATGTCAAAGGAAGAAAATATTGTATAGGCATAACATGCAGCCTTCAAAACAGCGTGGAATATAATTTAATTAAATGATAGTGTACGATTAGCAATATTTTAATTGCTGCATGAGCACGTACACTCTGGATGTTTGGATTTAAGATTTAATTTGAGTATTTACTCGGAAACTGGCTTCATGGAGTATCAGTTAATAGAACTGCACTTTCTAACAGCAAACCTATACGGCTATGAAAAATGTATAATAGCAAGAGTATAACAGATGAATTGTCGGTTATGTATTTTCGATGACTCAAATAGGCCTGGAGTGCTATTAACTAATTTGATAGAAACAGGTTCAAATTATTTTGAATTGGCTCCCTTATTGTGTGTCATGAACAATTCTGTTTTCAACTAAACTTCAAGCTTAAGTGAGTTGCAAGACTGAGCAGTTCTATGATAATATATTATTGCTGTCTATATAGCTCCAATTATTTTAATGAAAAATCTGATTTGAACAGGAGTCTGAAAACATCTTTTTATTTTAGTTTTTTATTCAATTTTGTACCAATTTGATCTTGCAATGAGCATTAAGGAATTGTTCATTTCTGAACAATTCTCCATATGTTTTCATGCGGGAATGACTATAACATGCAATGGTAAAGCACATCTACAGTCCAGTAGTTCAGAGTATGATCTGTGGCCGACGTACAATCTAATCTTAGAAAAAATGGTAACTATTGGGAGGTTGAGATGACATCATAAAAGAGTGCAATACTTTAGTGCTTTATTAATGGACGTTAGCTCCGAAACATTAATGATTTGTTCATGTTTTACATTTACAGTCTGTAAACCCTACACTGTCTACTGTGAAACTTTGCTAACAAAAACCTATGACTGTAGAGTTTCATATTGATGAAAAGCCTTGGTTACACTTTAATGACATTATTTGACAATTGACACCATCAGACCACAAAGTCTGAAAGTAGATGTGGGGATATCTAATCTTCTTGCGTATGGCGTGCACAGCCTAAAGTTGTGAGACAACTTGTTCTGTTTGATCTTTTGTTTGTGCACGCCAGGTTGATTGCATTCGTTGAAACAGGGTGGACCACGTGAAAGTTGCAATCTCCCAACCCCTGGGATATCTAATTGAATGATACAGGATAATAAAGTCTGCAAGAGACACACAGTTGTAACATAAGTAAACAAATCCACACAGATCAGAATAAACAGGAACATTTTCAATGAAGTTCAAAACTCCTCTGACCATGGTCGATGCCCAGTCTTATGCCCACATATTTTTTATTTTCATTTAAAAGACACAAATTGATAATTTCTCTTCTGAATTTTCCTTCATTTCATGCCACAATCAATTAAGGAAATAAGTAAACGTTATAATTGAAGTTGTGTAATATTGCCATTTATGAGAAGAAATACAATAACTTTTTCTCATCAGAAAAGTATTCCATTAAATTGCTTTGTAAAGTGAGCTATTATTATCTTCCTGTTTTTTTCTTCTGATTTTTTCTTCTTTTTCAACTGGTAGGGGATATAGGTTTTGAACTTCCAGTCTTTCCACATTATAGGCTGATCTACAGTACTTCCATAATTACCACAGTTAAAATCTCAAAGGATGACATTTCTGAAAACTATTTTCTTTGAGATCTTCAAGCATTATAACTAAATTAATTTCACAGGCTGCAAGGGTAAGAGAGTGTACATCGTTTTAGCTCAAGGGATATTATTGAAAGCAAGTATACCAAAAGCAAGGGTGTGTCATACATCTATTTTAAGTGCTACCTCCTTTTCCTAACCTTGCTTTCCTGCAAGCACATTTTATAAGAAAGTTGGGAATTCCATTCGTAACATTCAGAATTTCTGAGTGAGGGCAAAGTGTGTCAAGCTGTTAGAAGATTATGCAGGTTAATCCCGATGCAAGGGAAAATAATGAGTTAGCTGACTTTTTTTGTGGGGCTTTTGGCCCCAGAGGAAGGTACACCCAGCCGTATCAATTAATGGGGGTAAGGGGCTCATTCAGTGTGATAGGAGCTCGATGCATGAGATAGATCTTTGCTATTATCAGATAAGGCCTTTAACCGATTTCCACATGGCAACTTGTCCAAAGGATAAGAGCCCACGGGGTTTAAGGCAATGTGGATGTAAAATTGTCTTGGGATAAACAACCCATGATCACCACTCTCTGGATGAGGGTGTCGGAAGCAGTCAGTGATGGTTGTTGTTTTTTTGTTGTTCTGTTGATCAGAAGCTTGCGAATTGTGGTGTAACCCTTATATACATTAATGGCCTGGGTGTGACTTGGAAATATGATCAGTAAGTTCACAGATGCCACAGTGGTGTTATGGACAGTAAGGAGGGTTGGCTTCAGTTGTTGAACAATATTGATCAGTTAGGAAGGAAATTGGCTAATGGAATTTAATTCTTAAAACATGTGAGGTGTTATATTTTGAAAGGTCCAGTAAGATAAAGCAAGGCAGGACTCTGTGAATAATTGAGGATCAGAAGGAACTTGATGTATTTTACATTTCATAGAGATACAGCATGGAAACAGGCTCTTCAGCCCACCGAGTCCACATGGACTATCAATCACCCATTCACACTAGTTCTATGTCATTCCACTTTCTCATCTGCTCCCGACTCAATAGGGGCAATTTACCGAAGCCAATTTAACCTTCAAACCCACATGGCTTTGGGATTTGGGAGGGAACTGGAGCACCCATGTGGCCACAGGGAGAACATACAAACTGCTCACAGAGGTGGGATAGAAGGCAGAGTGTGTGGAAATGCGATTAATACAGATGGGTACTTGACAGCTGCCATGGACTTTACAGGCAAAGACCCTGTTTCCAAGCTTTATACTCTATGGCTCTATTAGGTACATTATGCTAACAAGCTATCAGCAGCCAGTCACGTTAAACATTCCTTCACCATCCTTAGCATCTATCCTATGGGGTAAAAATTCTGCTTAACTTGATCCAACCTGAGATTCTACCCTATCAGTTGTCAGGATGTGACTTTACAATCACAAACTCGCCAAACCCACAAATAAATCTGCAGATTTTTATATGATTTGCCATTCTCTCATCAGCTAATTATGCAGCTACATAAAAAGGTGGCTGCGAAGGAGAGAGTTGAACTTGTCCAGAATATCAATATCACATAATTTATCCTATTTCTAGGCATATCCCTTCAGTGTGACGTTCCATTTGATGACCTCTATGCATGAAGTGCAGTCAGATACATTTTTCTCTTCACTGTGATCTCATGCTACCTTCGACTGAGAAGTGGAGACCCATCTCAGTTTCTTTCTTCAACCTGCAATGGTGGAGCTTGCGGAGAATTGGCCTTTGCATGCACAAAGTGTTAAAGGACAATTGTATTGTGCAAGGTACCTTGGGCCTCTTGTTCAATAGAATATTGCAATAAACACCCATGCTGAAAACTGTGATGTGTTAAAGAAGGAACTGCAGATGCCGGAAAATCGAGGGTACACAAAAAGCTGGAGAAACTCAGCAGGTGCAGCAGCATCTAAGGAGCGAAGGAGATAGGCGACGTTTCGGGCCGAAACCCTTCTTCAGACTGATGGGAGGTCGGGGGGGGGGGGGGGGGGGAGAAGAAAAAGGATGAGGAGAAGCCCAAGGGCTGAGGGAGAGGTGGGAAGGGGAGGAGACAGCAAGGGTTAACAGAATTGAGAACATTCAATGTTCAAGCCAAGAGGATGCAGACTCCCCAAGCGGAATATGAGGTGCTGTTCCTCCAATTTGCGGTGTTGGTCACTCTGGCCGTGGAGGAGGCCCAGGACAGAGGGGTCGGATAGGGAGTGGGAGGGGGAGTTGAAGTGCTGAGCTACCGGGAGGTCGGGTTGGTTATTGCAGACCGAACGGAGGTGTTCGGCGAAACGATCGCCAAGCCTCCGCTTGGTCTCACCGATATAGATCAGCTGGCATCTAGAGCAGCGGATGCAATAGATGAGGTTGGATGAGGTGCAGGTGAACCTCTGTCGGACCTGGAAGGACTGCTTGGGTCCCTGAAAGGAGTGGAGGGGGGAGATAAAGGGGCAAGTGTAACATCTCTTGCGGTTGCAAGGGAAAGTGCCCGGAGAAGAGGTGGAGCGGGAGGGAAGGGAAGAATTGACAAGGGAGTTGCGGAGGGAGCGGTCTTTGCGGAAGGCAGACAGGGGAGGAGATGGGAAGATGTGGCGAGTGGTGGGGTCACTTTGGAGGTGGCGAAACTGGCGGAGGACTGTGTGTTGTATGTGCCGGCTGGTGGGGTGAAAGGTGGGGACCAGGGGAACTCTGCCCTTGTTGCGAGTGGGGGAATGGGAAGAGAGGGCAGTGTTGCGGGGTATGGAGGAGACCCTGGTGCGAGCTTCATCTATAGTGGGGGAGGGGAATCCCAGTTCTCTGAAGAATGAGGACATTTGTGATGACCTGGTGTGGAACACCTCATCCTGGGAGCAGATGCGGCGTAGACGGAGGAATTGGGAATAGGGGATGGAGTCCTTACAGGAATCGGGGTAGGAGGAAGAGTAGTCCAGGTAGCCGTGCGAGTCAGTGGGTTTATAGTGGATGTCGGTCAGGAGTGTATCCCCTGCAATGGAGATGGTGAGGTCAAGGAATGGTAGGGAAGTGTCGGAAATGATCCAGGTGTATTTGAGTGCCGGATGGAAGTTGGTGGTGAAACAGATGAAGTCAGTCAGTTGTGTGTGGGTGCAGGAGGTGACACCAAAGCAGTCGTCAATGTAACAGAGGTAGAGGTCGGGGATGGGGCCCTGGTACACCGAGAACAAGGATTGTTCGACGTACCCAACAAAGAGGCAGGCGTAGCTGGGGCCATGCGTGTGCCCATAGCTACGCCTTGTATTTGGATGCGTGTACCCATAGCTGCCCATAGCTGTGCCCATAGCTGTTCCAGCTGCTACGGTCAGGCAAACGCCTCCGTTGCCATGCTGTGAGAACGGAGAGGATGAGAAGGAGTTTCTTCCCAGAGGCCACTCGGACTGTAAACTCCTATCTCACCAGGGACTAACTTTACTAACTTTACTGTACCACAATACCGCCCACAATATTTAATATGAAAAAGAACATGTGATTCTGTTTGTAATTTGTTGGTTATTTGTTTGTTTGTTTGTTTTTTGCACAAGGTCCGTAGGCACTGCCACTTTTCATTTCACTGCACATCCCGTATGTGTATGTGACGAATAAACTTGACTTGACTTGACTTGAGCTACGCCTTGTATTTGGACGTGTGATGTTTCACTGTGCCTCAATGGTTTAATATGCCTCATAAGGTACAGAACATGCTCGATGTGCTTGCATGGGTAATGACTTCTGAATCATAGGCAAGAATGCTTGTTTGTATGTATATTCTATCAATAATTATCTTATGGAATCTAAGTTGCTATATCATTTAATTGTTGATAGCACTTTGTGTGATTTTCCGCAGTTCAAAAATAAAAATAAAATGTCAGTGAGAAAAGGATGTCCATTCAAAGGAACTGCAACATGTGACAGCAAACGGACATTATGAGGGCAATGCCAGTTTATATCTCATACAAATAGCATCTTACTATATCTATACTATTACTAAAACTCGCATCTTGTCCTCTTCCGGTTTGCGTTTTTTTTTAATTTGTGCAAAAACGGTACCTATATCACTAGGATTTTATTTCCACCCTACTCACCGTTCTCCTCTGCTCCAGGCGCACCAAGTTTTGTTCTGATCTGTGGAATATTACAAAAGTTATGAAGGTTTAAAAAATTGTACGATCAGCAGATTGGTCCTCTCGCCCGTCATCACCATAAAGGTAACTCCCCTTCCGGCAGCCGCTGTCAATCACCGGGGCGAGGAGAATAAAGCCCCGGAAGCGGGGCTGAGTCCGTGAGCCGCGCTGAATCCACAAGCCATGCTGATTGAGTCCACAAGCCGTGCTGAATGAGTCCACAAGCCATGTGGGCAGAGAGCTGAGTGCAGGAAGAGAGCAGCGTGCGGGGAGTGAGCAGCGTGCGGGCAGAGAGTGGCATGTGGGCTGCTTCTGTGGCGACCAGCACGACGAGCCGGGAGCTGTTAAGTTAAACCAGAAGCCTCTGAGTGAAGTCAGAGTGGGACTGGGAGCTGCTGCATGAGGCTGAACGCTGAAGGTGCGGGGTGAGGAGAGTGCGAGCTGCTTCACCCCCCCATCTCACCCCCCCTTCACCGTCCCCCCATACCCCCACTTCCCCCACAACCACCTCCCCCACGCCCCTCCTACACCCTCCCTCCCCCTTCCCCCCCCCACATTCCCCTCACACACATCCCCCTCCCCACCCCCCCGCACAACGCTCCCCCCCACCTACACTCCCTGCCCACACACGCCCCTCCTCCCCTCCCGTACATGGAAGGGGGGGGTGAATGCTGGGGGATGAGGGGAAATGAGCCGCGCCTGCGCAGTTAGAGGCTATTGGGTGAGTTGTGGAGTATTGCTTTGGGGGAATGGGTTGCGTTGGGGGAACAGGTGAGTGGTGGAATATTGCGTTGGGGAATGTGTTGCGTTGGGGGGACCAGACCTCCCATGTGACTGGGACCCAACAGGTCCCACTTAGTCTAGTTGCATTTAAAAATAGGAAATCTATGATTCCTGAGAGCTTTAGTTCTGCTATATAAAGTCGTGTTTGATTCTTTGAGAATCCTGAGCTGTGAAGTGTGTATTACCCTCTGACTAAGTGAGATCAGTGAAACCGTGGTTAATCATCTACTGATGCCAGATAGTTCCCGGGCATTATAAAAGAGCAGCAATAAAAGTGTCCATTATGGAACGAATTCTAGTCTGACTGATTCACTCACCTATGGCTTTGCTTCAGTGGCCATAACCAGTAATTGATTAGTTTATTATTTTAGTGGAACAGAGCAAAGCACTTTCACAGCCTAACACAATCAGACCCCTATCTGTTGGGACCATGGAAGCATCTGTAATCTATTATCAATTATTTATGTCCTCTTCCTAATTTTTCCTTTGTTTATATAATTCCTTTCCCTGTATGACTGTTCCAATGTGACGCCACTGTATTTGGAACTGGAAGAGGGTGAATTGTGCATGATTTCCTCCATAATCCCTGATGCCTATGTGTTGCTTTAGAAATCAGAGCTGAACCTACTGAGATCAGGACAATCTGGATGGGCCATTAGTACAATCAGTTGTGTGATAATCTACTAGCCACATAAAAATGCCAAGGTAATGTGAACTTGCCATATCACTCCATAGTCAAAATTGATCCTCCTTTGATATTTAGTTTTGTTTAAAGAATGATATGCATTCGTATTTTAAAAATATTCCTTATATTAAGGGTTACATTATTGAATTATTGGTTTAGTGATAGGCACTGGTATTTAGTGCAGGATTTATTAGTAATGTGTTGGTTCAGTGATATGCACAGGTATTTAGAATATAATTTGTAAATTATATTCAGTAAGGGTTATATGTAGCATTAAGTAGTGATCGAGGCTGAGGGCTGAAGGGCACGATTGAATCAGAAAATATAGGCTTTGCTGACAGCACAGTCTGTCTGACCTCCTGACCTTGGATATTACTATCCATAGGGTCAGTATGAATGCTGCAAACAATTCTTACTGAATGCAGTCCTGTATACAGGCTGAAATTTATTTTAAAAGCGTTTTTGATCCATTTTTGTACACGCTGACTTTATGATGTCATATCTGTCTCTGTTGCTACTGACATCACTCACTATAGACTGGCTCCCACTGATGTTAATTAGAGACAGATAATGAAAACCATCTTCTCACATGTGACAGCTCTTCAATCCGATCTGAAAAATATGAGCAATTAAATGTGGCGGCACCCACTATATTATTTATAGTTTAACTGTGGTGCTGCTGAATTGGAGGTGCTTATTAGCTGTATTATTTGGCCTTGTAATTAGCTTTACTCAACTGTATCTGCTAATTAATGGGTCAGCTTCTTTGGTAGCACTCTTGCTTCTAAGTTAGGAGGTAATGGGTTCAGCTCCCACGGCTGGATTTTTTAAAACATAATTCATGCTGACATTGTTGGTGTATCTATACGCTAGGCTAGTCACTGGGAACTAAACAAAGGAGCCCTCAAAAATGGCTATGGAATAACAGTGTGCAATTACGCCATGCCTATACAAAAGGTTTAAAGGCAGCGCACCATCTTTGTGCTGCCTGCTGTTTTTAAGATTGATATGTGCTGCAAAAGAAAAGTGGCTCTTTTGTCTGCATACATCAACCATGTGCTGATATCATTAGTTCCTATAGTTGTTTTAAGCCGTTAAAATTTGCTGTACTTTTCAGCGTGAATGTGCACGGTAACTACTGGAGATGCTAACTTCGTGCAGGATAGTGCAGTGCAGCAAAAAAACAATCAACGGCTGACTGTTGAGGAGAAGGTACATGGACTGCACTAAATTTGATGAAGATGGAGAAATATCCAGTCTTCTTAGGGAAGTGCAAGATTCTCTAAGTAACCTGTGTGAGCCAGAAAAGATGGCCAAATGAGTTAAATACTAGATATAAGGCCCCAGACTTGTATGCAGCTTTAAAAACCGGCAGTGGTGGGTCCTCGGAAGCAGTGGAGCAGCGGTGATGCCCCAGCAAAGGCGATGGGGCCTTGGCGACGGCAGTGAGGCCTCAGCAGGGGTGGTAAAGCCTTGGTAGCGACAGTGAAGCCTCGGTGGTGGCGGTGAGGCCTTGCAGCGATGAGGCCTCATCAGCAGCGGTGAGGTCTTGGTGGCGGCGGTGAAGCTTCGGCAGCGGTGGTGGAGCCTCGCAACGATGGGGCCTCGGCAGTGGTGACGCCTCGCCGTGGCGGCGACGCCTCATGGGTTGACCCGTAGTCGGCGGTCGATGAGAGCGTGGGGGAACCACCTTGAGGGAGGGGGAAGAACAATGGAGGACCTGGCATGGGGGGGATCACTGTGAGGGAGGGGGAAGAGTAATGGATAATGGGGGGTGAGGGAGGGAGGATAATGGAGGACCTGGCTTGGGGGAGCCGCAACAGGGGAGAGGGAGGAGGAGGGACGGAGGAGAACCAAGGAGGAGCCGGCGTACTTTGTAACTTTGTCAGCGCCGTAGGTGGCCACTATTTGTATGCCTTGGATATGCAAGCAAAGAATTTCACTGTGCCTTGTCACATGTGATAATAAAGTATTCCATCCCATTCCATTCTAAAATGTTTAATAACTGAATTTGGTGAGTAAGGACTCATCAATGCCTTGCGCTAGCAACTGCATTTATAGCCCTGTGCCTAGCCCACTCTTCCATCACCACCTACTGGAAACATCTATCAAGCAGAATCAGCCACACATCTGCCAACAGATAAATCAATCAATCATATTCCATGGTATTCACCATATGCTACCCTAAAAAAACTTAGTGCATAGGAGCCAGGAACTATCTGGAGAGCAAGAGACATGCCTGCATGTCACTATCCCCAAGGGGCTGATGAAGCTGGCTGTCATTAGTAGACCCATCAGTACAGCTATGGTTAATAGAGAGGCTGACTACATTAAAAATAACCAAATCCTCTTATCTCATCCTCCTTCTCAGTATCTCACTTCCTTCTCATTCAACAGTTTATTTTGATATACAAACTTAAGATGGTTTTCCTCCTTCTGCCTATGACAAACCTATCCATGCCCCCTTTCCTTGGCCAATACCCAGGCATGCACACGTGGCTAGTAGCAGATCAAGAAGGAGAAGGCAGTAGTGATGGAGATGCCCCACCACTGGTTTTAGTTTTGAGATACAGTGTGGAAACAGGCTCTTCAGCCTTTCGAGTTTGCTCTGACCAACAACCACCCAGTTCTCATTTACAGAAACAAATTAACCTACAATCAATATATGTCTTTAGTGTGTGGAAGGAAACCGGAGCACATGGAGAAAACCCACATGGTCACATGCAAACTCCATACAGACAGCGCCTGTAGACTTAGTCAGGATCAAACCCAGGTCTCTGGTGTTGTAAGGCACCAATTCTACTGCTGCGCCACTCACATCCCATCTTCCGTACTGGTACCGGCGCTACACCCAATGTAGAGAATAGAATTAGATTTTGACAGACAGACTATGGAACATATTAAAGAGTCAGCAAAACATAATAGATGGTGCATTAGGAATCTTGCCAGTAAGCTTGAATTCAATGTCACGGAGCCTGGAGAAGTCCAAAAGTAATGTGGCACTGGGTTTGGATTGTGACACAAAGGCTATCCATCCTACCATTTCATTGTGACCAACGTTATCAATGTATTTGTGAATCTAATCACAAAGTGGATTCTGATAAGTTATTGTCACCTTTGACGGCGCCCCCTCCCTTGGATGTTGCTCTGATCCCATTCACTGGCTGACTGACTATGGAGAGGCCAATCCCCAGCATCACTGGTAACAGCTGCCTCCAATTCACTGGCATTGGTTTGGCCAATTGAACCTTGTCAGCCTACTTCCTATTAAACCCAGACACGCTGGCCAGAGGGAAGCAGGGGTGGTGGACAATGTGGGAGTGTCTCCCTGCTAGCTGTGTTCTCCTCTTGCAGATTTCTGGGAAGTAACCCTAGACTCACAGTGGCTCTGCTGAGGCTAAGACTGAGTGGCTGAGGCAAGCTTGAAATGGCACAACTTCTCCCTGCTCTCAGACAATGAGGGACTGGACCCACACAGAGGCAAAGGATGGCCTCCAGGATAATCCAGAGACTGTCAGTGTCGCCTCTTCAAGCCCAAAGCTGAGCTGCCAGGAAGAAACCTGAGACTACCAGTGCCTCCACTCGATGAACTGTAGGGAGAAGCCTAAGATTGTCACTCCTCCTCCTTTGAAGACCAGGACTGAGCTGCTGGGGCAATTCTGAGATTGCCAGTGTCACTGCACATGCTCTGTGACAGTGATGGACAGTGCCCTCATGTGGTCCTAGACTTTCTGACCATTGTAAATAAAATATCATGCGAGTTCACCCTGCAGTGAGCGGCGGTGTGGTCATTGCCGAACCCATCACCGTCCTTGATGTCACACACCACATGTTTAATATTACTGACATTGCGATTTATAAGTTTAGAAACATAAAAAATAGGTGCAGGAGTAGGCCATTCGGCCCTTCGAGCCTGCACCGCCATTCAATATGATCATGGCTGATTATCCAACTCAGTATCCTGTACCTGCCTTCTCTCCATACTCCCTGATCCCTTTAGCCACAAGGGCCACATCTAACTCCCTCAGGAATGATCTTCCTGCATCTAGCCTATCCAACCCCTTAAGAATTTTGTAAGTTTCTATAAGATCCCCTCTCAGTATTCTAAATTCTAGCGCGTACAAGCCAAGTCTATCCAGTCTTTCCTCATATGAAAATCCTGACATCCCAGCAATCAGTCTGGTGAACCTTCTCTGTACCCCCTCTATGGCAAGAATGTCTTTTCTCAGATTTGGAGACCAAAACTGTACGTAATACTCCAGGTGTGGTCTCACCAAAACCCTGTACAACTGCAGTAGAACCACCCTGCTCCTATACTCAAATCCTTTCGCTATGAATGCTAACATACCATTTGCTTTCTTCACTGCCTGCTGCACCTGCATGCCTACTTTCAATGATTGGTGTACCATGACACCCAGGTCTCGTTGCATCTCCCCTTTTCCTAATTTACCACCATTCAGATAATAGTCTACCCTCCTGTTTTTGCCACCAAAGTGGATCTCACACTTATCCACATTATACTGCATCTGCCATGCATTTGCCCACTCACCCAGCCTACCCAAGTCACCTTGCAGCCTCCTAGCATCCTCCTCACACCTAACACTACCCCCCAGCTTAGTGTCATCTGCAAACTTGGAGATGTTGCATTCAATTCCCTCGTCCAAATCATTAATATATATTGTAAATAGCTGGGGTCCCAGCAGTGAGCCTTGCGGTACCCCACTAGTCACTGCCTGCCATTCTGAAAAGGACCCGTTTACTCCTACCCTTTGCTTCCTGTCTGCCAGCCAGTTCTCTATCCACTAGGATAGGGTAGGAGTTCTGACAATCTTATAGAACAAATTGCACAAATTCTTGTTAACGGAATAAATGTTGTATGAATGATACAGAGAAAGCTTTTTAGTGAATACTATTGGCAAAGGTTGATCCAGAGAAATTTGTTCATACTGGGAAATTCTATGAAAGGATTATGAACTGTGCAATAGATGTATACCATCTCGAAGTGTATAGTTCAAATGAAGACAGTTATTTGAGTGGAGGCTGCTTCCATTTCTCATTAAATTGTTGAAGCATGAATGTTTAAGGAGGTGGTTCAAGAATTTGAAAATTAATTGGAAACTCACTTTAGACCTTTTGGCTTGGCCAGAACTGATTGAAATTGACTTGGAGGAAGCCTGTGCAAGCAATTTTGTTAAGAGAGTGTGCAGTTTGTAATTTTAAAAACTATTTGAAATGGAAAGCTTAAAGAAAGAGGGTGATTTTCTCAGACTCACGCAGCATCTAATCCCAAAATTAACTCTCAATAATAATGTTCTGCAGAATAAAACCAGTATTTAATTTCAATCTAAAATATATTCTATTTTTATACAAATTTACTTTGTCTTTGCCTCTAATTGCGTTGTCAAGAAAAGGGGGATATTTGAGGTTGTTTTGTGATGTGTAAAACCAACAGAGATGAAAATTATTTAAGTGACACATTTTGTTTTAGAGGTACACGTAGGACTACCTGATTGAAAATGATAAGGTAGTTGCAGTTTTATGAAAATAGATAAACAGTGATGGTAACACCACATAAGTATTTTCTTCCTATAACATGCTTCAACCAAGACATTAAACAATGCTGCACAAACTGTACATTGGGGAGTCCAAGCGTAGTCACAGTGACTGTTTAGTCGAACATTTGAGTTTGGTCCACCAAGGTCTACTGGCTCTCCCAGTTGCTAACCATTTTAACTCTTCCCATTCCCATTCTGTCCTTTTAGTCCTAGGCCTCCTCCATTGCCAGAGTGAAGCCACATGCAAATTGGGTGCTTACAACCTAATGGTACAAATGTTGAATTCTTCATTCTTCGGTAACCTCAAAACCCCCTCCTCTCCTCGCTCTCCCCTTTCTTTCCCCTCTCCTGTGTCCCATCAGGACTCGCACATATTTCTGCCCTTCATCTTCCCCTCCCTATCCACCTACATTCCTTCGTCTGGCTTCACAATTTGCAACTCTTTAATCCTTTTGTACCTCATCAGTTTTATAATCTCTGGCCTTCGCCTCTATTCAGCTATTACTTAAGTCCAGTGGGCGGCGCGACTCTCGTTGCAGTGGCCTCTGCAGTCCATCTGTCTTTTTTTATTTTTTGTCTCGTTTGAGTGTAGTTAGTGTTTCTTTTTGTGGGGGATATGTGTGGGGCGGGTGGGGGAAACTTTTAAAATCTTTTCCCTGTATGGAGGACCCGACCTTTCCTCTGTCGGGTCTCGGTTGCCGTTGGGGCCTAGCACCGTGAAGCAGCCTCCAACCGGACCTGGGGCTCCAGTCGCAGAGCCTGCGGACTACTCACCGTCGTGGAGCTGGCCGAGTTAGGAACGGGAGGAGCTGTGGTGACACGCTGCTGCTGCTCGACCCCGGAGATTCGGAGGCTCCAGCTGCAGGCCGGTGGACGGTAACACCGGGAGCTCGCGGGTCCCCTGGTGGGAGACCGCTTTTCGGAGCTCCCGCGGCGGCATCTTCTCCTGCCCGAGTTGCGGGGTTGAAAATGACTTGCATCGCCCGACGCGGCTTTAACGGCCATGGCACTTGCTAGCGCTTGCCAGGGGCTCCAACATCAAGACCCGGAATGCGGCCTTGCATCGCCCGGCGAGGCCTGAATGGCCGCGGGACTTATTTACCATCGCCCGCCGGGGGCTTTGACTCTGACGTCGGGAGGAGAATGGGGAGTGCACGGGAGATATAAGACTTTGCCTTCCAACACAGTGTGGAGGAAATTCACTGTGATGGATGTTTGTGTCAATTGTGTTGTGTCTTGGTTCTTTTCTTGGTTGTATGACTGCAGAAACCAAATTTAGTTTGAACCTCAACGAGGTTCAAATGACAATAAACGGTATTGTATTGTATTGTATTGTACCTGCCTGGCTTTGTCCTGCTCCTCCCTCTCTTCCAGCTTTTTCTCCCCTACAATCTGTCTGAAGAGAGCTGCTGAGCTAAAACGTTGCCTATCCATGTTCTCTAGGGATACTACCAGTGAGTTACTTCAGCACTTTGTTTCTTTATCTGTGTTTGTTTTTTAAAACCTTCAGAATAATCATCACATCCATCAGATCCTCCTCATCCTCAACCAGATATATTGTATTATAATGTATTGTCATTAAAGGACTCCAATACATTAGTCAAACATGATTTTTCTTTCATAAATCTGTGATGATTCAGCTCAATCATATTATTATGTTCTATCATATCTTTTATTCTAGCAACAGACATCAGGATAACTGAGCAGTGGATCCCTGTTTCATCTTTTCTTAATTTCTTAAATATTGAAGTCACATTTGCTCCCCTCAATCTGCAGCAACTGTCCCAGAATCTATTGTATTTCGGAAGATGGCCATGGGAGCATTCATTTTCAATTATCCATCACCTTCAAAACTCTAGGATTTAGAACATAGTTATTTTTCATTTTCAGTGTACTTTAGTAGAATGTTTTTTGCTAACAATTTATTTTATGGCCTCATAAGACCTGGACCTTTGGTCTGTAGTTTTTTGGGGAGATTTTTAGTGTCATCTTCTATGGCATACCCATAGAAGCTTTTAGAGTCTTTTTATGTTTCTCGCAAGCTTACTCACATTCTACTTTCCTTTTCTGTTTCAATTTCTTGGTTACCCTTTGCTCAACTATAAAATGTTCCCAGTCGTCAAGCTTCTTGACAACTTCATAAGCCTTTCCTGCTATTTTAAACCATCTTTAATTTCTCCTGGAAATCTGAAGACAATTTCTTTTGCAGCTATGTGGCTTAAAATAATATATATTTGCTCCAAGTCATGTATTATTATTTCTTGAAATGCCTGACATTGCCTGCCCACTTTAAAGTAATTTCTCCACTCTGATCCAGCCAGTCTGCTTCTCTTACTTTCAGAGTTTACATTGTTAAGATTGAAAACAATGTTTTCAGATTGAACCAGGTTATTTTAATGTAAATGTTAGATTACTTGTTCTTGGGGGCCTGTTTACAATGAGATTATTAAATAAACTGTTTTTGTTACATCATACTAGATCTAGTCACTCCACGTACTGATGATGATATCCATTTAAAATGCATTTTTGGAATTTACCATTAATTGTAATGTAGTATCCACCATGATTACGACATTATCTCTGTTACATGTATGCATCTCTAGTTTTCTTTCTTGTACTGAGACTGACAGAATAACAATTATTTGTATTTCTCTCATGTTTTCTGCACCATGCTTCTTCTTATCCCACCTGAACTGATTCTAAGTCTTTCATGATTTATTAAGATTATTTCGAACTGAAGTTGTAGCTTATTCATAGTGCTTCCTGACCTGAATATTTAGGTCCTAGCCTTGGACACTTTGCCACCACTTTTCTCAAACAGTAACTAGATCATATCTATTTACAACTAATCCAAGGAGAGATAGCTGAATGGATAGCAAATTGGCTCCATGGTGGAAGGTTGCTTCTCGGACTGGAGGCGTGTGATTAGTGGTATGAGTCAGGCATGGGCAGAAATCCTGGGGGGGGGGGGGGGGGGGATATGTCCCCCCAATGCTTTGAGAGGTGGGGGACAATCCTCCCCATGTTTAGTAATCCAGACTTTATCAGACGCTTTCTAAGGACTGAATCAGCCCGTTCGCAGTGCCCGGCGCGGCATAAAATCAAACTGCTGCATCGAGGCGATTGAAGTTCCCGCTCTTGAAGCCCCCGCCGGTCAATAAAAGGCCCCACGAACGAGCCGATTCAAGCCCCACGATTCGGGGTGGACAAAGCTGCTGTTGCTGGAGTTCGGAGTCGGTCACCAACCAGGTCAGCCTCCGATGTTACCGTTCACAGGGCCCACGGCAGAAGCATCGCATGTGTGCGCGGCCGCCAAGAAATTGTCCCCCCTCCCATGTTTTGATAGCGATTTCCGTGCCTGGCCTCAGGGTTCGGTGCTCAGCCCATTACTGTTTGTCATCTACATTAATGATTTGGATGAGAACATACAGGGCAAGTTTGCTGATGATACAAAAGCGAGTGGTTTTGCAGATAGTGAAGATGGTTGTGAAAGATTGCAGCAGGATCTGGATCGATTGGACAGGTGGGCTGAGGAATGGTGGATGGAATTTAGAAGTGTGAGCATAGAAGTGTGAGGTGTTGCATTTTGGGATGTCTAACAAGAGCAGGATCTACACAGTGATAGGTAGGCCTCTGGGTAGTATTGTAGAGCAGAGTGATATAGGAGTGCAGGTGCATGGTTTGTTGAACCTCGAGTCACAGGTAGATAAGGTGGTGAAAAAGGCTTTTGGCACATTGACCTTCATCAGTCAGAGTTTTTAGTATAGAAGTTGGGAGGTCATGTTGCAGTTGTATAATACATTGGTGAGACTGCATTTAGAATATTGTGTTCAGTTCTGGACACTATGTTATAAGAAAGATATTGTCAAGCTTGAAAGGGTTGAGAGAAGATTTACGAGGATGTTGCCAGGACTAGATTGTGCGAGCTATAGGGAGAGGTTGAGTAGGCTGGGTCTCTATTCCTTGGAGTGCAGGAGATTGAGGGTTGTTCTTATAGAGGTGTATAAAATCATGAGAGGAATAGATTGGATGGATGCACTGAATCTCTTGCCTAGTGTAGGGGAATTGAGGACCAGAGGACATAGGTTCAAGGTGAAGGGGAAAAGATTTATTAGTTCGGTTATGGAAACTTTTAAGTTGGGGGAGAAGTTTATTACTTGGGTTAAATTATTATACACTAATCCAACAGCCAGAATAATAACAAATCAAATGCTATCAACTAAATTTAATCTATTTCGAGGCTGCAGACAAGGTTGTCCTTTATCCCCGCTACTGATTGCAGTTGCAATAGAACCATTAGCTCAACCGGTGAGATTACATCCTGAAATATATGGGTATGACACCAGAGACACTGAAAATAAAATTTCTTTATATGCGGATTACTTTATATTACAAAGTCGGAAATTAGTATCCCAAATTTACTAAAATTAATAACTGAATTTGAATTATTTTCAGGATATAGTATTAATTGGAATAAAAGTGAACATGCCAATAATGGTAAATAACTTACATATACTACAACAATTTCCTTTCAAACGAATTTTTGCAAACGAAAAAATCAAATATCTTGGAATTTATGTAACAAAAAGATTCGATTCTTTATTTAAATCCAATTTTCCACTTTTATTGTATAAATTAATTAAGAACATTTTATATTGGAAAACATTACCTATCTCAATGCTAGGTAGAATTAATGCAATCAAAATGATTTTCTCCCGCAATTATTATATCTTTTCCAATTGATTCTGATATATCTTCCTAACAATTTTTTTAAGAAGGTTGATTCTATAGTCACCAACTTTTTCTGGGATTATAAGAGCCATAGAATAAATAAAAAAACATTTATGTAAACCAAAAATAAATGGAGGTCTAGCACTGCCAAACTTTATGTTTTATTACTGGGCAGTTAATATTAAAAATATGAATTTTTGGTTAGTAGAGACAGATAAACAACCAACCTGGTTAAAAATGGAAAAAGAAGATTGTTCGCCTTTTGAAATTAGTTCGATTTTATTCGCCAATATTAAAATAGGTAAGAAAACCTATAGTGAAAACCTTATAATAGAAAGTGGAATACGTATCTGGAAACAAATAAAGAAAAAACAAGAAATTGGAATGTATACCACTAGCCCTTACCATTGTAAATAACGTTACAGTTAAACCCTCAATGATGGACAAAGGTTTTTTACAATGGAAAAACTATGGAATGAATAAGATGGGCGATCTCTACAGGGAAAATTCTTTCCTTTCATTTCAAGAATTACAACAAATTTATGGATTACATTCAAAAGATTACTTTAGATATTTACAAATTAGAGACTATGTAAAAGCAAATACACAGGAAATTAGAAATAGAAAGACAGAAATTTTAGATGAATGTCTAAATAAACACCCGAACACAGAAAAATTGATATCATATATTTATAATATTTTATTGGAAAACGATGTCCCAATGACAGAAATATATAGGCAACCATGGGAAAACGAATTAGGTCAAATCATTAGACCTGAAGTATGGGATGAAAGTTTACAACATATACACCACTGCTCGTTAAATGCTAGACACTCTCTTATACAATTTAAAATATTACATAGACTACATTATTCAAAATCCAAACTACATAGTATTTTTTCAAATGTATCTGCCATATGTGATACATGTCAGCACTTAGAAGCTAACTTAACGCACTCATTTACAAATTGTGTAAAAATTACTAAATTTTGTACAGAAAGATTTAAGATAATTTTGAATGTTGTTAATATGAATCTGATCCCTGACTCAAATTAATAATACTGGGAATATTAGAAACAGATCAATTAATAACAACGAATCAAAGAATTTTTATTGATTACAGTTTAATAATTGGGAAAAAATTAATATTGAAATTCTGGAAAGGTCCTACATCCCCCACAATCAAAATGTGGATTACAGGAATGTCGGAGACACTTCATGTGGAAAGATTAAGGCTTGCCCTATTGGACAAGTTGGATCTTTTCAGAGGAATATGGTCTCCATTTATTGAATATCTAAAGGGTCAAAATGGCTCGGTACGAGAGCCTGTCTGAAGCCTGAATAATGGAATAGATGAAGAATCACGTATAACAAATCATGGATATATCTCCAATGATGGATAACTTTTTTAATACTCCATTCATTTCTTTATTTTTGATTTCCTACTTTTACTTTATTTTTCTCTATCTTTTCTTACCTGCAAAAAAAAATGTATAGAAATACATAAGACATAATTGTTAATATTAATAATATTACGAATGTATGTGAGAAGTATATTCTATTAATATGTACTTACGTCTAATAAAAATATTTAACAAAAAAAAAAGATTTATTAGGAATCTGAGGGGAAACTATTTCACACAACGGCTGGTGGTAAGAAACCTTTAGACCGGTACTTGGATAGGACAGGTTTGGAGGGATATGGCCCAAGCACAGGCAGGTGGGACTAATGTAGCTGGGATATGTTGGCCGGTGTGGGCAAGTTAGGCCGAAGGGCCTGTGTCCACATTGTACGACTTTATGACTTTATAACTATGTGTGTCCTTAATTCAATCACCTTACTGTTGATTTGTGTCTCTAGCCATCTTCAATTTGCTCCATCCTCTTTTTGTTGATCTGTGGCCTTGGGAATAACCCGATCGTTAATCCCTTTGAAATCCTACCTTTCAATTTCTTTCCTAGGTCCCTAGAATCTGTGTAGGACCTCATCTCTCCATCCACCCATGTTGTTGGAACCAATATGAAGCATGCAATCTTGCTCTTTGCACACTCATTTCAAGATGCTCTGCAGGTATTCAGTGATATCCTGGGTATTAATGGACACAAAGAGATTGATATTATAATTTGCCATTGGGAAATGATTAGGCAAAGTTGTGCTTGGAAGCAGTTTAATGGCATTGTTTCTCTTCCTAAGGGAGTAGGAGTATAAATATGCACACATCACAACATTTAAGCAACCCAACAAGGGATGGAACACTTTGTTGCAACTCCAGCAGTTACATAAACATCAAGTACTACTAAATTGTAAGCACGGGGCATTCTGAACAGTGAGAAAAATTTAATACAAATGAACAAGGCAGGAGGCATTTGCTCTGCTGTTCACAAGCTCAGTATTATCGCTCTCAAGGTTGTTATTAAACTGAATATTGAATAATTCAATATTATTAAAATGAATATACTGAATATTGTACCAGAAGTATATTTAAAAGCTGGAATTTATCAGATTTAATTTTATGCCACATAGGTAAATATAACGAAAGGGATAGTTGGTAATGATAAATTAGCAAGAATCTGACTAAGATTCATGTGATGGTCTATTAATGCACTTCATAATTATCCCTCGATAGGTGTGATTAATAAAGTAGCCAATGAAGATGGTTATCAAGATTGACAATGGGATCCTGATTAGCTGGGTAAGTGGGCTGAGCAATGGCAAATGGAGTTTAATTCCGATAAGTATGAGATGTTGCATTTTGGAAAGGCAAACGAGGGAAGGAACTTCACAGTGAACGGAAATGCTCTGGGGAATGTTGCATAGCAAAGAGATCTAGAAGTGTGTAATTCCTTAAAAGTATCCAAGTACCAGATAAGATTTTAAAATTCTGGACACTAATGTCTGCAAGCTGTATGTAGAGCAGGGAGTTTTCGATATCTGTTATTAGCAAGGGATTGCAGATAGGATGTGAGAATGAACGGTGGGTACATGGAGCAGCACAGCCACTGCAAGGAAGAGGAGAATGGCTCTCCAATTGGTGAAATTAAGGAGTAAATGTCTTCCCTGTATCTCAATGAGCAAAAATGCATGTGAATTGTGTGCATCATTCAGGACATCCTTCCCAAACCATGCCACTCGCTGCAGGGTAGACTGCGGCCTTAGAGTAGGTTATGGCTACTGTCTGCACTGCAGCCGTCTACAGAGCAGGTATATGATTTACACTGATCTGTTTCATGTTGTACCTTCTGGCCATTAGGAGGACTGAGGCTTTGCCACCACCAGTAACATGCACAGTTGGAGATCATGAGAAAGAGGACCAAGAGGAATGAGAGGGGGTGAAGAAGATATAAACAGCCTCTTTCTGGTCCACTAGTAAGTGATCAACCCATCCAACATTGCACTGAATCCAATCCCAATTTCTCAATCAAACCAACTGACCATCTTACTTTCCCTCTGTTTTTGGCCATCATTGTGTTTGCTTGGAGTCCTGTTATTTGCATAACATTTTCTAAGACTAAGGTACTTGCAAACCTGCTGCTATTACAGCCTGAAATAATGATATTTGGATTTTAAGACAAACAAATCCTTGCCCATCACAGGCTCAGAACCAAAATGCTGGAGATGTATGAGGCTGTTGCAAGCGTAAGCATAAGGGGGCTTTCAGCTCCTCAATACTGCCCCATCATTCAATTGGATTGCAGCTGATCTGTAAGTCAATTCATCCTACCTGCTGTAGTTCAACAACTTTTATTCTTAAGATAGACACAAAATGCTGGTGTAACTCAACGGGTCAATAGACAATTGGTGCAGGAGTAGGCCATTCGGCGTTTTGAGCCAGCACCGCCATTTACTGTGATCATGGGTCAGGCAGCATCTCTGGAGAAAAGGAATAGGTAATGTTTCTTTTCTCCAGAGATGCTGCCTGACCCACTGAGTTACTCCAGAATGTTGTGTCCATCTTCGGTGTAAACCAGCATCTGCAGTTCCTTCATACATAACTTTTATTCTTACCTTACAAATAAATATTGTTATTGAAATGTTCAGCCTCAATGTTTGAGAAAAATGATTCCATATTTCCACTATGTTATCCTGTACTGCTTAGTTTTAATTTAATAAAAGTAATCCTTGTTCACCATGTCCCCCTTCAGAGGAGCTAATTTCTTTCTCTAAACCGTCATAAATTGTCTGAAAAAAACACTTGGCCAAATTCCACTATTTGTGTCAGCAAGATACAGACAGAATCAGCAAAATCAGCTCAAATATTTATGGAATTTTAAAAGCAAATGAGCTATACCCAAAACTATTTAACTTTCTGCAAACTATTATTCCGGTTCAAAGAAAAAGCTGCTTGAATTAGCTTCCATCCCAGAATAGGCCTCAAGATGAAACTTCAAAATTCCCTTGACAAGAGCCTTATCGTGGTATTCGTTTTCATGGCTGCATTGGCATTAGTGAGCATTTTTAAACGTTTTCTCATATAAAAATGCTTAATTTAAGAGGGAATCGATTATTATGCACAAATGGAACTGATAGCTTAGTTCATATTCAGTGAATCAAACTCTCAGAGATGAATTACTGGACACAGTTATTGACAATGCAATTTTGCAGGCAAATCCATTTACAGATTACGACTCTTAAATACAAGAAGGAATAACTTTGAATGGAAAGGAAATAAATAAGTGGTGCTGTTCTAATACACTGCCCAATTGGAATGGTTCTTGGAAGAATTTATTGTTGTAATGAAGCAGGTAATTTTAGCAGGAATTTAAAGCCTGACCTTGGCGATATTGATTGAGGACTATGAATCATTTCAAAGGATAAAGCATATTCCAGGTAGTTCTTGGACTGAACCTGTATATCTTGAATTAAGGAACAGCAGAAAAAGCTTTAGGGTGCTCGTCTATGTAGCCAAATATCAAGATGGTTTCCATTAGCGTGAGAGCCTCGGACCAGAGGGCACAATAAATGGGCCTCAGAAGTCCTCAGAATAAAAGGATGTACCTTTAGAAAGGAAATGAGGAGGAATTTATTTAGTCAGAGGGTGGCGAATCTGTGGAATTCATTGCCACAGGCAATGGTGGAGGCCAAGTCTATGGATATTTCGAAAGAGGAGATTGACAGATTCTTGGTTAGTAATGGGCCTGTCCCACTTAAGGTGATTTTTCAGCGGACTGCCAGTGACTGTCAAGTTGGTGGAGTCGCCTGACATTCACTGGTCAGCACCGGCTACAACATATGAGAACCTTCGACCTCCTGGCAACCCATTAGGACCTTCTGGCGACCCACCTACGGCTTGAGAATTCTTGCTACTCTCCATGGCGGCTTCATTCTGGTCGCCGCTAATTTTTCAACATGTTGAAAAATTCACGGTGACCATAATGAGGCCGCGATTAGTTCCCAGAATTCAGGAACTCCTCACGACCATGAAGGCGACTCCCCGGCAACCACCCGTGAACATGTGGCGACTGCATAGTTTCCCGCAGTTGCCTAAAAAGGTCGCCTAAGTGGGAGAGGCCCGTAAGTCAAGTCAAGTCAAGAGAGTTTATTGTCATGTGTCCCATATAGGAGAATGAAATTCTTGCTTGTGTCAAAGGCTATGGGGAGAAGGCAGGGCAATGGGGTTGAGAGGGAAAGATAGATCACCCATGATTGAAAGGCAGAGTAGATTCAATGGGCCCAATGGCCTAATTCTGCTCCTATGACTTATGAACATATGAAATTGTCATTTGCAGCTTTGATATAAGAATCATGGTAGCCAATCTCTACCCAGCCTGTTTCCATAGACAACCACATGACCAAGCAGTTTTTGCAAAGAAACAACAAGGGACAAAACGGGGCCAAATTGCTCTAGACTGTGTGACTCTACTACTCTATAAGTCAACCAATGCAATTTAAGATGAATTGTGCGTGCATTTCCCAGATTGTACACAAAATAAAACTCTGCTTCTTTAACTGCTTCACCCTATTGTGATGAAATCGTGATGGATCACCTCAAAGTCAAACTTGCTTTTTGTGTGGTACCAAGAACTTAAATGCAGTTCCTCAGCTATAATTTAAGCAGAGCTATAGCTAAAAATGTCTGATGAGGTTAGTGGCAGGTACAATTAAAACATATTTGCACAGGTTCTTGGATAGGGCAAAACTGAAGGAAATGGAACTAGGATGGACATGTTGGAAAGAAGATGGACATCTTGGTGGTTGTGAACGAGTTGGGCGAAAGAGCCCGTTTTTGTGCTGTGTGATTCTGTGAATGTGTGACATTTTCACCTTCTGTATTCCAGAATAGTTGACATATGGGTTAACATTGTACTTCCCCTTTAGCTTTTATACTCACATATCTTCAAACCTTCTCCTTCTCCAAGGTATCTAAAATCTCACTATTTAACCATTTATAATAAACGTTGTCAGCTAGAGTTTTGCCCTTTTATTTACTCTGTGAAAGTCTCTGTGCAATCTTTTTCTCCCATCCACACTGACAATGCCACCTAACTGATGGGCCTGTCCCTCTTAGGCGACTTTTTAGGCGAGTGCTGGAGACTCTGCGCTCGCCACATGGTCGCCGCACGTTTGCCACATGTTCGCTGGTGGTCTCTGGTGAATCTCCTTCATGGTCGCGAGGAGCTCCCTCATTCTGGGAACTAGTCGCGGCCTCAGCATGGCCGCCGCAAATTTTTCAACATGTTGCCATGGAGAAAATCGATAATCCTGTAGTCGTGGGTGCAGTTGTAGTGGGGTCGCCATGTAGTTATGGGTAGTCGAGGTAGCCATAGGTAGTTTTAGTTAATCGCCTTTGCTGACCAGTCATTTTCATTGGCTCATTGGGGGAAAAAAAACATAAGCAGTAGTTTTCAGAGCCAAGGATAACTGACCGGTAATGTTAAATGTCTGCCGAACTTCACAGCTGTGCATCTCTGGCTTATTAATAGTTGTCTGGCTTCTTAAATGTTGTCTCCACTCCTTCTCCCCTCTTCTCCCCCCCCCCTTTTAAAGGACTTACCGTACACTGTGCTTTAGCCGTCTTAATACAGCGCCAACCTTCCTGTTCATCGCGGTGTGTGTCTGTATCACCTTGGCTTTGTACCTTGTGAATTTCAGACAGCGCTCCCCCGCTTGCCCTGGCCCCCGCCTTTGCGATTTGTTTGTTTGTGACAGTCTCCGGCAGTCCGCTGAAAAATCACCTAAGTGGGACAGGCACATTAGTGTCATCTCTCTCCAGTCACTCTCTGCCCTTAGAAAGATGTTGCAACTCCACAATTATTCCACACCAACTTATTTATCTGAAGAACAAAAGAAACCCACAAGGACAGAAACCTCCTTCCACAAACCACAAACTCTCCTTCCCTGGACTGCTTGCAGCAGTGTTCAGGAGATTAACTTCACACTGTGCACAATTTAGTATCTTTGCCCTTACTAGTTACTGTGAAATTCACCAGCACTCCATATTTTCATGGAACTACTAACTATAACACTGTGCGTTAATCTCACACGGATGCATTGTGGACCCTGGAAGGGCTTTGCTGAGGCTGGACACAGCAGTGGAAGTTTATTGATTACATGGCTTTATATAAGCAGCTTCTGAGCTCATTTTATCCTGTAATGTGTAGTTGATCTCCAGGTTAAGAATGATTTGTGTTTTCAGGAAGATTAATGGCTTTTCCATTTTCTTTCAACTGGATTTTAAATTGAGAAGCAAAAAAAATAAGGAAGTAAAAAAAACCTCATCGTGCAGGACACCATCAAAGCTGGAAATGAGTAAAAGTGTTTATATCTTTGCAACAGCAAGGATTTACGTTCCGCTTTGGATGGCTTGCCCTGCATTGACAGCTGCTTCTACTCCTGCTGGGCATGTGCTTGTTGCTAGCTCAGTTCTAAATTACAATAATGTTTCCAAGTAATGTTGCTGTGTTTTTATTGCCACTTACTGACTGGGCAGGAAATCAGTGTTAAAAGTTTTCTGGCACTCACCCAGAATTACCATCAAATATGACCGGATCTCTTTTAGCATATATAAAAATCTAGTTTAGTTTAGTTTATTATTGTCACATGTGTAATGATGCAGTGAGAAATCTGTTCTACATGCTATCTAGTCAAATCATACTATATATGAGTACAATAGATCCTTTTCTGGAACAGCACACAAGGAGACGCCACATAAATTGACGTGAAATATTTGAATAAAGCAGAATTTTGAATCCCAAAATATTTCATACACGAAATCAATCAATAACTTGCGTGGAAATGGCTGTAATATTTAAAGCCCTGCTTATCTACCACAGACACTGGTCAGACACATTCAGAATGGCTTGTTAATAGTGATATTTGTCATGGTGTTTGCCATTTATATTTCCTCTATTCTCCCATAAAACTGCTTGGGCAAAAAACACATGGAAATACATCAAAAAGCAAATGGGCACAGCTGAAAGTAGCTAACAATTGTGCACGTGTTTCCATGGTCATTGACAAAGTAAAATTCAACACTTTAAGTTAAGCTACTTGGGATAGGTTTTATGCATCAGTGTCATTGGCATTGCCTTGCTTGGTCAGTGTGTTAATCATGTGAGATGGAAGATCGGGGATATTGTACTTGGCTTCTGAAAGTCATTCTGTTCAATTAATGTACAAATGAGGAACCTCACACAGAAAAGGATGGTTGTGGTTGTCAGAGGAGAGATTCATTACCTCAGCCCCAACACATCATGACAGGAATTCCACATAGCTGAGCAGAAACCAAGGCTCAACCATCTTTCACGGCTTCATCCGTGATGTTCTCAACATTTGCACACCTCCACACCAAACTAATGTAAAGTGTCTGGTTGGTGCAGTTTCATTGCAGTTCAGGCAGAATCCACCTACTGTCGGAAAAAATGGGAGTAGTAGTTATCATCTAAATTGTATACTTTGTGTTCCGTGCAGTAGTTGTAATTTGACAAATTGAACAATTGTCCCCCCGGTTTCCACTGAACTTCATTAAAAACAATATTGAAAATTATTTCTGAGACACCCCCAAACCCCTGAATTATAAAAAATTGCAGAGACTACTGAAAAGTGTCTCATGACAACTCAAACCCCATTGCAACATAAGTACTTGTTTAGAAGGTGACTGTGGCTTTAAGGCTGTTACCTTGTTAAGTGCAGTGTCTAGTGCTTCCTGGGTTACAGTAATTGTCTGTTAAAGCTTGTAAACCAGTCCAGAGAGAGACAGGCTTGGAGCAAATAGTTATCATCTTGCCGAATTTGCTCATTTTCTTAGCCACAAGTTTACACAGAGGTCCCAAGTGAAAGTTTGTGCTCTGGGGAATGAACTGGGAACATCATGGGAGCAAAAGAGAAGGGTACTAATCCCAGAGGAGGAACTTGTGTCTTTGCAAGTGAAGAACTGTGAATGTACACATAACTCCAGGAAAAGATGGTGGATGAGAGGGGAACTGTTAGGAAAAAATATCCAAAATAACAAACTGGCTTCTGACAGGATATGTCAGAAGGTGCTGTGGGAGTATGTTCTCTGGACCCACTTGCAACCATGCAATTGTTTGACCATGCCGGTGATGATGGAGGTAATAATAATTATGAAGCTGTTTGCTAATAGGAAAGGGGTGTCCTATGCGGGAAATATATTTATCCATTGTTAGTTGATGTATTTGCACCTCTTGCCTACTTCAATACCCAGATTAGGAAAGCTATTGTAAAATTATAAAGCTATGTTGACACAGTGCCCTCAGAAATAATTGGAAGTTACAAATCTGGAATCTGCAAATAAAAGCCCAGGGAAATGATCATTTACTTCACTACTGATTTAAGGAGTTTGGTGTGCTTGTATAACTTTGGCATGTTACAAGACTGCAAAATGAGATTGATTTAGGTGTGACCTTGCTGATAGACATATTCATGCTAAACTCTATTAATTGTGACTCGCATTTGTAATGGATGTTGTGGTGATGGAGGTTAGTTTGGGCGCATAGTTAGAATGTGCATGGAGACTGTGTTGCCTGCCCTGTGCCAGATTTAAAAGTTATCTCCTTGCCTAGAAAGCAGTCTAATATGAAAGGGAAAAACATCCAGCTACCTTTTGGTGACCGATAACATTGATAGGTCCAAGAAAGTTGTTTTATTGAAGGACTATGCGTTGGATTCAAATTATAGCAGAATCTCACAGGTCACCCTTTGTTTCCCTTTTCACCTCAATTCTTTGTCCAACTACCTTCCAATCAAAGCCTCCCTCCCCTGTATTCACCTTTTCCACATTACCAGTCTTTCTCTTGCCCCCACCTCTTGTCTCGTTTTCTCTCCCTTACTACAATCAGTCTGAAGAATCGCTCTGATCCAAAACGCCACCTATCCATGTGCTCCAGAGATGTTGCCAGACCCAGGATTTGTAATGTTACTCCAGCACTTTGAGTTCTACGCACGATTTCAGCATCTGCAGTTCCTTATGTCTCAGTATTGCTGTGGTAATAAGCTGTTGGTGACACTATCTGTATGGAAGATTAATGAGGGCTATATTGCAAAGTTTTGGAGTTTAGAAATGGGGAAGATTTATTACAATTAGCCAAGGTGATGGTGAGGTTACCACTAGAATATTGTGCACTGGATTGGTCCCTTTGCCTAAGAACTGTCATGGTAGCTATGGAGGAGTCCAAAGAAGATTCATCCAGTCTAATTGCCGAATGGCATGATGGAAGATGTAGATGATTTCTCTAGTAGATGAATCTCAAATGAGGGAGAAAGAGAGGGAGATTCACTACTTAACCCAAAAGTATTTTGTGTGTGTTTCTGTGTGTGCGAGAGGAGATTCGCAAAGGGAATGGACCTCTTGGAACGTGAATAGGGTTGGGCAGGGAAAGATGTGTCCAATAATGGAAACATGTGGAGGACAGTACAGAGATCTTATTCCAAGTTGCCCCAATTTGAGGATAACTCAGATGAGCCAGGACTGGTTTGTTTTGTGAATCAGCATCGATAGTGGAAACTATATTTCATGATCCAACTGAGATCATGGGAAGATTGTGTATGTGACAGCAATGACGTAAGCTGGGATAAGAAAACTGGAGATAGTCCAGATATAATCATAAATTATTATCCCCCTCTATTCCAAATGAACTGCGGAAAGACTGACCTCCATTCATGCGTTCATAGCGTACATATAGAATTGTGCTCTCATTTAATCTGCCTTCATTGAGTTGTGAAGCCAATCTTTGCCATATAGTGTTAAAATATTGTTAGTGCAAGATAGGTAAAATGAAGTTGTACTTTTTGAGTTGTGGTCATTCTAGGACCACTGAGTTGATGCAATGCTATTAATACAATGGTAAACTAACGATTGCAGGTTTCCCTGGATGACCTCACCTTCTTCAACCTTGCTACCTGTGAATGGCCTCTTAATGGCATATACCCTATTTCACACCCTTTCAATTTCCAGTTAAAATGTATCTGCAAGAAATGCTCTTTCCACTGCTTGATTTTTATTGTTCTGTTTCCACATATTGTGTCCCAGATTCATAACAAATGCATTTGTTAGACATTTGATTTTGTGGAAGTTTTGCCCATTGCTGCTCCTTGCTTGTAGTGGTGTAATCATTTTTTTTTCCCTTTCCAACACGTTGCACATCCATCTATTTTATGAGATGGAAACTGCCACTTGTTGAGCAACACTGAGAAATAGCACTCTAGAATTGCTACTTTCCAAACCTACTTATGTCAGCTTCATAAATTCTACAATGTGTGTATTGAAATTCAAGTCCTGCAGGCAATGGAAGATTTTTGGAAATATGTTGTGTCTTTTTTTTGCATATATTTGAACATATGACACATGAAGTTTATGTGAACAAAATAAGTGGTGGAAAAGCTTCATATAAATATTATGCTTCTACTGATAACATATGTAACATTAGTCCCATATTAGGATGGTAAATGCTTTTGGTAATGTTACAGAACAAGTGTTAAGCATAATTAAATATTCCTCAAGTTAGTCTTTAAATAGAGGAGGCAACATGCTTATTTTTCAATCAAATCTATAATAGTTAATAAAGTGGACAGTGGGTTGTGGCATGTACATGTTAATTTGCCACTGACCAGTGAGGCAATTTTACATTATTTTATTCATATAATAAATACCGAGTGCTTGAATGTATAGATTCTAAGAGACTTAAGACAGCTCCTGGTTGTAAATGTATTGTGGCACCTCTCCTCCAAATTAGGTTGTGAATTTGAGTATGACTGGAATTTAAATATGCTAGTATCTGTCTCCATCTTTTTCTTTTGCTTCTGCTAGGTTTACACCCAGATTCCTGCGCAACTTTGATAGAATCTGCAAGCCAGTTAAAGATTCAGCAAAACTTAAAGCGTAAGTGATTAATGAGAATGTATTCATGTGTATCATGTGATATTATGTTTGCATGCTGATATAAGGTTTTAGTTTGCACCTCCTTCCCATAAAACTGGCTCAGGCCCCGTGCCGCCAATTGCATTGGTATGGGAATGCTTAAGGGTTTTATAATCAAAAAAATAATTAACTGGGAAATTAATATGAGCTTAGTGACCAGTAAGCAGCAATTGAATTAATTATTGGACCAGTATAGTTTTTGCAAGTCTTTCCCAGTGATTGTTAATTAGAATTTTCACAAATGTTGGACTGGTAAGTCTGCTGAAAAAAATGTGCTGATGAACCTATTTTCAGATGAATTAATTTAAAACTCAAATGCATCACGGAATATGCTCTGTATGGATAGAAAAAAATGATTAGACTCTACTGGATTGTAGTGGTTCTTGGAATATTTTACAGTTATGAATATCCTAAATCACTTTGGAAATTTGAAATTATGCTGGTTAGTTGATGGTTCAGTAACTTTCTATGTCCTACTTTCAATTGCATCCAAAGTGGAATTCTACCCTGTAATCATAACTGTCACATCAGGTAATGTTGGATTATTAAAGGGGGATTCCTTCAGATTTGATGTGTGTTGAGACTCTTATTCACTGGTTAAATATTGGGACTGTCTTAGCTTCCTGATAAATTTGTATCCAATGAGCAATTGACCAATTTTTGTATGAAGAGTTCCTCATTCATCTCACAGTTGTTCATGAAGTATTGAAAGCTGACTGTTCTCTTCCAATTCATTGATGTGTTTTGGTTTGTGCCGTATGCAAAAGGTAATTTTCTGGTTGAGTTGACTGTATTTAATATTAATGTCTAAATGAGACAGCAGAGCCAGAAGGGACTTTGTCCATGCCACAATGGATGCAAAGTTATATGCTTCCCTGATGTTGTTTTCCTTGACAAAAAAGCAGATTGGAGAGCTGCAACGTCAAAGTTGGTCAGCCAAGCTGTTACCTTGGATTTTCAGCTTTGTTACTAATTCTCTGATCTGTGCTCTCATGTAGCAGTTGTTAATTCAAGATAAACATTAATGGGGAAATGATGAAAACTGAATATGATAATCACATTTCAGAGGCTAAGGTGTTGAAAGCAATTCTTCAACCTTTTTAGAATTTTATTTGCAGATTGTTTTTGCCATTGTTGATTCCTTTGGTGTTGTGCTTCATGTGATTGTGTGTTTTCCGCCACTTGGTATAACGATTCTTCAGTTGCAAACCTTGGTAGTATTGGCAAGCTACCGAACCAGAGGGAGCATCCTAGCTGAAGATCAATGTATACAAATGTTTCATACTTCCTGAATAGTGGCAGAAACAGGGATATTGGTTGATTTTTCTCCTTCCTAATTCTATTTAGGATATCAATTTTTGCTTCGGTTAACATCAGCAAACTCGTTACACATTGAGGATTGAGTCTGGGACTGTCCTGTCCGTGGTGCTTTTGCGAGAAATCTATTGAACCATCAGGAGAGCCCTGAAGGTGCTTTTGTTACAATGCATCAGTGAAATCGGCCATAGAAAGAATGAAAACAGACGCAGTGATAACTCAAAGTGGACAAAGCAGTCAAAAGCCCATGAACCAGAGGATTACAGTAAACACTAATGGCCTTATAGGTAGGAATGAAGAAAGTAAAATATAAACTTTTTTAAAAAGGTCGGACGGTGGAAAACAAAACGCTCCAGGAAACTGTAATTTAGTTGAGGATATGCTCACTCACCTTTCCCACTTATTCCCCAGGTATTTTAATGGTATGTCATGTCAAATCACTTGTTTTTTAAAGCTCTATTACAGGGAAGGTAGCCTAAACGATATTTTCAGTATCATATATAATATGTTGATAAAGTCATTCATTCAAATTTTTAATGAATTTTTTTATATAAATGACCCAGTTTTTGTTCAAATGATTACCCTATCTTTTTGATGTTTATAGCATTTTTATTTTTAAAAGCATCTTTAGACCAAAATAATTATGGTAGAGTGTACAATAAGCTCTACATCATTGTGTACACTTCTTTGCATCCCCTGCTCCCACACTTTGTACCAGAAAAGAGTATTTAGTTCTTTGCTACTGATATAAATTGTGTTAGAAATAAAAGTACCAACTTGATTGCTATTGTCATTGGTTGCAGCTGTGCAATACGGCGAGTTGACATTTCAGCTGCACAAAACATTGGTTAGGACACACATGGGGCACCATGTACATTTCTGGTTGCCGCATTACTGGAAAGATATGATAAAATGACAGAGGGTGAAGAAAACATTAATGAGGATGTTGCCTGGATAGGAGACTTGAAATACAATAAGAGATTGGATCAACTATCCCTGTTTCCCCTGAAGCAAGGAGACTGAATGGTGACATGATTGAGGTGTGTAAAATTATGAAAGACATTGATAGGCCAGATATCCGGGGTCTGTTTCCCTTGGTAGGGGTGTCTAAAACTGGAGAGCATAGGTTTAAGGTGAAAGGGAGGAGGTTGAAAGGAAGTCTGAGGGGTAAATTTTTAACACAGAATAGTTGGGGATATCTGGAATGAGCTGCCAGAGGAATGGATGGGGGCAGGAACAGTGAGAACATTTAGGAGACATCTGGACAGGTAAAGAGGCAGGGCATAGAGAGATATGGAATCAATGCAGGCAAGGGGCTGTGCAGCGGCAGAGTTCCTGCCTTATAGCGCCAGAGACCGGGTTTGATCCTGACCCTGGGTGCCTGTACGGAGTTTGTATTTTCTCCCTGTGACTGCGTTGGATTTCTCCGAGTAATTTGATTTCCTCTTGCACTCCAATGATGTACAGGTTTGTAGGTTAGTTGACTTTGGTTAAATTGTTCTTGGTGTTTAGGATAGTGCTCATGTACGGGGTGATCGCTGGTCGACGGTGGGCCAAAGGGCCTGTTTCAGTACTGTATCTAAAGTTTAAAGTAGGATTAGTATAGACATGCGGGATGGTTGGCATTGATGTGACCGGCCAAAAGGCCTGTTACTATGCTGTATGTCTCGTTTAAGGTATTTACCTCTGGCATGATATACACAGCTCCCATCAGGAGTTCATAAAGGAATTAAAATTTGACTGCTCTTGGGAGATGCATTAAGCATACCATATACAAGTGAGTATATCCTTGCCATGCTTAATGATTATTAGAGGGAGATCTTGGCTCTGTTGCCTGCTCCCTGACTCAATATATTCTGGTAATACAAAGGAGGATATTTCCCCAAATAAATAATTGCATGTACCCAATGACTGCATTGAACACGTGCACGCTAGTTGCCTTGCATCTGACCTGACAACATGCCAGGAGAGTGATAGAGTGACCAGTACAAATGTTGTTTCCCACACCACCCCTCCTGCGGTCTCTCTGTGTGACTGCTACTTAGGAAAGATTACATTCTGAAATTACCCAAGTTCATTTCACATAACCTGTGTAGTTAACAGACGAGACTTTCACCCCATTAATCAGTGTTGAGCGTAAACCCAGACTTTAAACGTGCAAACCCATGATCCATCACATTTCCAATAAACAGCCTTAAAATATCTGACAGTGTGTTTAACTTGTGCTTGACATATTTACTTGTGGAATAAACCAGGTTTTCTTGTTTGCTAAGGAAATACAACAATGCTGATTCGGGCAAAACATCTGTAATTTAAAATGTTTTTAATAACCCTGTTGTTTTCCAAACTCTTGTTTACTTCCTTTCATTTTGCTTTTTTCCCCACTGGCATTGAGAAGATGGGAAAAGAAATAGTCTCCAGCAGTATAAAATGTTAAAAAATTGTTTATCTTTTTTTAAAAAGCCCATTTTGTTGCAGATTAAAACTGGTGGTACTTACCACATGAAATGGTGTAATGTCGCTATTTCATCCTCTAATCTGAAGTGAGAATATTCATAATTATCATTACACACTGTTTCCCTCACACCTAGCTGCTTCTTTAAGATTTCCTGCTTGTGCACCCGCTACCCATTTCAGATGAATATTATACAGATAAACTAAGGCATGGATGAGAACTCTCACACTAAAGGGCCTGTCCCACTATGGGGGACAAATTTGCGAGTTTAGAAGAGGTCCTGAAAATTACAATGAGCCAATTAAAATGCCCGGACATCGAAGGAGATTGCCCACGGCTGCCCTCGACTGCCTATAACTACATAGTGACCCCACTCCACTGCACTACGAGTTCAAAAGAACCATGCCGACCAATTGTTACTTGCGGAAAAATTTTCAATGCAATTCAATTCAATTCTCGAGCATGTAGGAGAGTTTCTGTGACCTCATAAGACCTCCTAGGACCACGTGTCGACCATGCTACGAGTTTGAGTCGAGGGCAAACTCTTCTAAACTCGCAGATTAGTTTGCCACAGTAGAACAGCCCCTTCACTCTCCTTCATGCACGACGGAAGTTCCCGCATACACGCGGCCTCAGTTTGGTCGAGGAAAATTTTCAGCATGCTGAAAAATTTTCCGCGAGTTAAAATTGGTCAGCATGGTTCTTTTGAACTCGTAGTGCAGTGGAGTGGGGTCGCTATGTAGTTACAGGCAGTCGAGGGCAACCGTAGGCAATTTCCTTTGCTGACTGGGCATTTTAATTGGCTCATTGGAGTTTTCAGGCCGAACGAAAACCGACCGGTAATGTTAAATGCCCACTAAACTTTATTAAAAGTTGTCTGGCTTCTTAAATGTTCCCCCCCCCCCTTATCCCCCCCCCCCCCCCCCCCCCCCCCCCTTATTCCCCCCCCTTATTTCCCCCCCTTATTTCCCCCCCCCCCCCTTATTTCCCCTTATCCCCCCTCCCCTTATCCCCCCCTCCCCTTATCCCCCCCTCCCCTTATCCCCCCCCTCCCCTTATTCCCCCCCCTCCCCTTATTCCCCCCCCTAACCACCCCTTATTCCCCCCCCCTTATTCCCCCCCTTAACCCCCCCCTTAACCCCCCCCCCTTAATCCCCCCTTATTCCCCCCCCCCCTTATTCCCCCCCCCCCCTCGTGTATTTAAAATTAAAAGGTTGCCCTGCACATCTCCTTTAAACTTTGGCTCTCTCACCTTAAAGCTACGCCCTCTAGTATTTGATTTTTCCATCCTGGGATATAGGTTATTTCTGTCTACCCTTTCTATGTCTCTCATAATTTAATATATTTCTATCCGTTCTCCCTGCAACCGCCAACATTCCAGAGAGAACAATCCAAGTCTGTGACTTGCAAATTGATCCAGAAAAGCTGGTGGTAATCTTTCTCCATCTTCACCACCCCCAAAGGATTGGGTTTTTATAGCAAGTTAGTAGAGACCTAACTATAAAAAATCATGAAGTGCTGGAGTAACACAATGGGTCAGGCAGTGTTTCCACTTCTTAAGGAAATTACCCGAAATTCGGGAAATTTTGGTTGTCTTTGGGTAATTTTAGGGAAATTAAATATTTTTGGAAAATTTTCGCATCCGGCCTGCGAAGGGAATCCGCCAGCGGGATGATTTGGGGAAAAAAGTATATTTACGACCATCCGCGCCTGCGCAGTTGGGGAAGGCCCGTGATGCCATTTCCCTGTGCATGCGCAGTGGGCCCGGTATGCGCAGTTGGGGCGGCAGTTGCACATGCGCAGTTGGGGAAGGCTTAAATTTCAGGCAATACCATCAAATTCCAGGAAATTTGGGGTTCTATTTAAGGAGGTGTCGAAGCACTGGGGTCAGGCAGCATCTCTGGAGGACATGGTTAGGTGATGTTTTGGGTTGGGACCCTTCTTCAGATTGATTGTTGTAGGCCGGGGAAAGCTGAAAAAGAGATGGGGGCAGGAAAAAGCCTGATATGCGAGGGGCTAGGTGGGTTAATTGGCAAATGGGTGGACAAAAGCTCAGGATGGGGAGCAAAAGGGTGTTGGATGAGGAGAGAAGTGAAATGTAATGCCTCGGGGACAAATAACTGATGGAAGGTGAAAATGGGGTGCGACATAGGAAAGAGAGGGGAGAAAAGAAGGTGCAGGGGTGTTACCTAAAATTGGAGAATCCAGCGTTCATGACATTGAGTTGTAAACTACCAAGGTTAATATGAGATTCCTCCAGTTTGCATAATTTCTGGATTCTTGGAGTGGTTTTTGAATAACAGATATTAAACACCTTGGTGCCCATTTGTGCAGCTGTAGACTTTCAGGTCTGAGAAAGTGGTAGATTTATGTCTCTGATTCGGGAAATTAAATGCATTCTACTGTTGTTCTGCCCGTTTTACTGATGTGTACAGCAGCTAGTGAAGAAAGCAAACGGCACATTGGCCTTCATAACAAGAGGAGTTGAGTATAGGAGCAAAAAGGGCCTTCTGCAGTTGAATAGGGCTCAAGTGAGACCACACCTGGAGTATTGTGTGCAGTTTTGGTCCCCTAATTTGAGGAAGGACATTCTTGCAATTCAGGGAGTGCAGCGTAGGCTCACAAGGTTAATTCCTGGGATGGTGGGACTGTCATATGCTGAGAGCAGCTGGGCTTGTATACTCTGGAGTTTAGAAGGATGAGAGGGGATCTTATTGAAACTTATAAGATTATTAAGGGTTTGGACACGCTTGAGGCAGGAAACATGTTCCCGATGTTGGGGGAGTCCAGAACCAGGGGCTACAGTTTAAGAATAAGGGGTAAGCCATTTAGAACGGAGATGAAGAAACATTTTTCACACAGAGAGTGGTGAGTCTGTGGAATTCTCTGCCTCAGAGGACGGTGGAGGCCGGTTCTCTGGATATTGTGTCAATATCATAAAATAATGTGTGGAGTGATCAATGGCAAGCAAGCAATAATTTAAAGTGGAATCCACAATAAAGTATAATTTCCAAAGCAGTGTTTTAAAAAGCATTGTCAATGACTGTGGTAAAACCAGCATCTTGTGTATTGTGCAATGGTTACAGCTACAAATGGAGGTGAAATTGTATCCCAAGATGGAGTGAATTACTGCCCTTGTTTGTCACTAGAAATGAGGTGACCTATGCATTAGCAGTGGAGCTGGTATAAATCTGAAGGCACCAGCAGCTCCATTCAGTCTGTCCACATGGATTCGAATACCAATGTGTCTCGGCATGAATAAGTCATTAAAGCAGGAGGAAGATGAATTCCCAGTTCTTGATTCCAGCTCCTGCCCTTTTGTGTTTATGCATCGCGGGTATATCACCTTGTTCAGAACCAGAAAAGGTGCCTTGTTATGTAGGAAGAAAAGGGTAGAATATTATAGTTCCTCATGTTCTCAGTTTACCTGACTTGACTATCAAGATAAAAAGTTGTGCATACTTTGACATAACTCTTGTGTGATGATGAAAAAATGAGGCATAAGAACAGTATCAAATTAAGCTTAATCGCCTGCTTTATTGCAAACATGTATTTCTTGAATATTGATGTTCCAAGTACAGGTTCAAAGCTGTTCAGTGTGCAGTGTTACGGCAGGACTTGTTACTGGAAGCAGTACTGCTGCTGTAAAAGCCTTCTTATCCCAGTTACCCTGCAGCCAAAGCCGTCTCTGTGATGTGGCAGAAACTGGCAGGCTGTTTGCATGTGGGTGGCTGTCTTTTCTCCAGCTGTGACCAGTTGAATTATAACACCTGTCCCACTTGATGTATTATGATATGCCCAAACCCAAGATGCATGTTGCTACAATTGGTAAATTAATCTCTGCAATTGCAGGCAATTAATAATGATTAGGAGCAAACCGGCAGGGTTAAATCTTTGCATTTAACAAATTGCTTCGGTACTTTTGCCGTTCTTGCTATTTGGCCAGGCTGTCTTTAGGGAGTCCTCTCAGTTTGTTAGTATCTGTGTGACAAGAAAACAAATAACCATCCCCTCCAACTATCAGCAACGCCTTTAGATTTCACGTGTGCTGCAATCCCAGAATTGTAAATCTTATCTTTGAGCTACTGTATAACATCGTTGTCATGCTAAATAATCATCACAATCAATTAAATGATCATTTCTCCCTGTTAGAGTACATAAAATGTACCTACTGGAAAATATTTTTATTCTGAAACCTTGTGCAAAGCAGATAAAGGATGGCTTTATTCATTAAAATGTAAAAGGGCTTCAACGCACCCCTTAATGCATGAAACATCATCTTCATAACGCTGTCTATAAATATTGGGAGTCATGACCTCCTATCGTTGTTATGATAGACAATAGGCAATAGGTGCAGGAGTAGGCTATTCAGCCATTCGAGCCAGCACCACGATTCAATGTGATCATGGCTGATCATCCACAATCAGTACCCCGCTCCTGCCTTCTCCCCATATCCCTTGACTCCGCTATCTTTAAGAGCATCCAGAGAATTAGCCTCCACTGCCTTCTGAGGCAGAGAATACCACAGATTCACAATTCTCTGGGTGAAAAAGTTTGTCCTCATCTCCTTTCTAAATGGCCTACCCCTTATTCTTAAACTGTGGCCCCTGGTTCTGGGTTCCCCCAACATCGGAAACATGTTTCCTGCCTCTAGTCCTGTCCAATCCCTTAAAAATCTTATATGTTTCAATAAGATCCCCTCTCATCCTTCTATATTCCAGAGTATACAAGCCCAGTCGCTCCATTCTATCACAGTCCCGCCATCCCGGGAATTAACCTCTTGAACCTACACTGCACTCCCTCAATAGCAAGAATGTCCTTCCTCAAATTTGGAGACGAAAAATGCACATAATACACTAAGTGTAGTCTCACTAGGGCCCTGTCCAACTGCTGAAGGACCTCTTTGCTCCTATACTCAACTCCTCTTGTTTTGAAGGCCAACATGCCATTAGCTTTCTTCACTGCCTGCTGTACCTGCATGCTTACTTTCAGTGAGTGATGAACAAGGACCCCCAGATCTCTGCGCTTTCCTTTTTCTCAAATTGACACCATTCAGATAATAACCTGTTTTTGCACCAAAGTGGATAACCTCACATTTATCCACATTAAACTGCATCTGCCATGCATCCGCCAACTCGCCCAACCTGTCCATGTCAGCCTGTATCCTCATAGCATCCTCCTCACAGTTCACACTGCCACCCAGCTTTGTGTCATCTGCAAATTTGCTAACATTACTTTGATCCCTTCATCTAAATCATTGATGTATATTGTAAATAGCTGCGGTCCCAGCACCGAACCTTGCGGTACTGCACTAGTCACTGCCTGCCATTCTGAAAGGGACCCATTAATCCCTACTCTTTGTTTCCTGTCTGCCAACCAATTTTCTATCCATGTCAGCACTCTACCCCCAATACCACGTGCCCTAATTTTGCCCACTAATCTCCATGTGGGGCCTTTTCAAATGCTTTCTGAAAGTCCAGATACACTACATCAACTGGCTCTCCCTTGTATATTTTCCTAGTTACATCCACAAAAAATTCCAGAAGATTAGTCAAGCATGATTTACCCTTCGAAAATCCATGCTGACTCGGATCGATCCTGTTGCTGCTATCCAAATGTGCCGCTATTTCATCTTTTATAATTGACTTCAGCATCTTCCCCACTACCGATGTCAGGATAATTGGTCTATAATTCCCTGTTTTCTCTCTCCCTCCTTTCTTAAAACGTGGGATAACATTAGCTACCCTCCAATCCACAGGAACTGATCCTGAATCTATAGAACATTGGAAAATGATCCCCAATGCGTCCACGATTTCTAGAGCCACTTCCTTAAGTACCCTGGGATGCAGAAACATCAGGCCCTGGGGATTTATCAGCCTTCAGTCCCATCAGTCAACCCAACACCATTTCCTGCCTAATGTGAATTTTCTTCAGTTCCTCCATCACCTTAGGTCCTCTGGCCGCTATACATCTTGGAGATTGTTTGTGTCTTCCTTAATGAAGACGGATCCAAAGTACATGTTCAACTCATCTGCCATCTCCTTGTTCCCCATAATAAATTCACCTGTTTCTGCATTCAAGGGTCCAACTTTGGTTTTAACTATTTTTTTCCTCTTCACATACCTAAAGAAGCTTTTACTATCCTCCGTTATATTATTGGCCTGCTTACCTTAGTACCTCATCTTTTCTCTCCATATCATTGGCTCATCTCAAAGCCAGCCTCCCCCCCACACTGGATAACCATCAGTTTGCCTACCGGACCAACAGGTCTACAGAGGACGCCATATCGGCGGCCCTACACTCTGCCCTGACCCACCTGGACAGCAATAACACCTACATCAGGCTGCTGTTCATTGACTTCAGCTCCGCCTTTAACACTGTCATACCCGCTAGCTTGATCACCAAACTCAGCGGTCTTGGCATCTCCATTTCCCTCTGCAATTGGACACTGGATTTTCTCACTAACCGACCACAGTCTGTTAGGGTCAACAACCTCACCTCCTCCACTATGAACACCGGCGTGCCACAGGGCTGTGTGCTCAGCCCTCTCCTCTACTCTCTCTTTACCCATGACTGCATCCCTAAGTATGGCTCCAACGTCATCATAAAATTTGCCGACAAGTCAGCCTACAGGGAGGAGGTCCAGCACCTGACAACCTGGTGTGCCAACAATAACCTCGTCCTCAACTCCCAGAAGACGAAGGAAATCATTGTTGACTTTAGAAAGAACAGAGGGGGCAGACACACCCCCATCCATAATGAACGGGACTGAGGTGGAGCGGGTCTCCAACTACAAATTCCTCGGGGTACACATCTCGGAGGATCTGTCCTGGTCCCTCAACACCTCCAAGCTGATCAAAAAGGCGCAGCAGCGCCTTTACTTCCTGAGGAGGCTCAAAAAAGCCCACCTGTCCCCCCAGATCCTGACCAACTTTTACCGATGCACCATCGAAAGCATCCTGACCACCTGCTTTACAGTATGGTGCAGCAGTTGCACCGTAGCAGACAGGAAGGCACTACAACGGGTGGTGAAAACCGCCCAGTACATCATCGGTGCCCCGCTCCCTGCCATGGATGCCCTCCACCGAAAACGGTGTCTGAGACGGGCCGGGAAGATCATCAAAGACCCCTCCCACCCTAACCATGGACTGTTTGCCCTCCTACCATCAGGGAGGCGGTACAGGAGCCTCAGGTCCCGCACTAGTAGGATGAGGAACAGCTTCTACAACAACACCATCACACTGCTGAACTCGGAGTCCCGCCGATAGATTTCTCCAGTCTCTCCGTCCACATTGTCTGCATTCTGTATCTATTTATATATTGCTATTACTACGAACTGTAAATTGCATTTTGTTGTACCCATACTTGTATCTGTGCAATGACATTAAAGTTGAATTGAATTGAATTGTCTTTTTAGGCATCTTCTCTTGATCTTTAAAAGTTTCCCAATCTGTTGGCTTCCCGCTCATCTTTGCTATGTTATACTACTTCTCTTTTATTTTTATACTGTCCCTGACTTCCCTTGTCAGCCACAGTCACCCCTTACTCCCCTTAGAATCTTTATTCCTCTTTGGAATGAACTGATCCTGCACCTTCTGTATTATTCCCAGAAATAATGTTGTGCTCAACAAAGGTTTATCATTGTATAAAAAGTTTATAAAGATACGGCTGTTCCCTTAAGATACAGGGTTGAGGTCAATTTATTTCTAAATAGGGGAGTCTATTGTTCATTCCAATGTAGACATTTATCCTGCTTGAAGAGATTTAACATGAATATTTGTGATATCACATGTTGTGATAATTTCTTCTCTCGGGATGTGAAATTAAGCATTGGCAATTGAAACAATGACTGTAGCACCCACAAGGATTCCAAACTCTGAAAGTTGTAGCAAAGACGGTTACTAAGTGGAGAGAATGAGCAGGAAAATGAGTGAATTCAAAAGATTGGTGGGCTGAGGTTGGTATGGGTTGAGTCTCATTCCTAGTCTTAGAGCACTAAAACAAATTTCAGCACCCCATTGCTAAAGTTAGTTTAGCACTGACCAAAATTCAAGCTTGAGGTTCTTATCTTTTTTTATTTTTTAGCTTTTATGCCAGGCTGTATTCAAGGAGGACACAGAGTTTGAAATTATCTCTCGTTTCAGGTGACACTAAGTTAAGTGTCTTACCTGACAACTTAAAGTTGTTTAAAGTTGTCTGACAGAACAAGAGGATACATGGACATAAACATTTGAGAATTAGGGCACAGAAATGCCCTTCAGATTCAGAACCTTATTCAGATTGACATACTGGGCTAGTTCCATTTGGCTCTTAGTTCTCTAATCCTTTCCTATCTGTATATCTATGCATAGGATGGAATTGCAAATGCTGGTTTATACCAAAGATAGACACAAAAAGCTGGAGTAACTCAGTGGGTCAGACATCATCTCTGGAGAAAAGTAATAGGTGACATTTCCGGTCAAGACCCTTTTTCAGTCTGAAAGTCTGGGTGGCACAGTAGGGTGACAGAGTGACACAGCGGTAAATTTGCTGCCTTCCAGTGCTAGAGGCCCGGGTTTGATCCTACCTTCAGGTGCTGCCTGTACCGGGTTTGTATGTATTCCCTGTGACCTAGTAGGCTTTCTCCAGGTGCTCCTGTTTCCTTCCACATTTCAAAGACGTACAAGTTTGTAGGTTAATTGGCTTGGTAAAAATTGTCCCTTGTGTATAGGATAGTGTTAGTGTATGGGGTGATCACTGGTTGGTGTGGACTCAGTGGGCCGAAAGGCCAGTTTCCGTGCTGTGTCTCTAAGGGTCGCCTTGCTCCAATACTCCCTACATAGCACAGAAACAGGTCCTTTGACTGTCATAAAGAAAGCACACCAAAGCCTCTACTTCCTTAGAAGATTGAAGAGATTCTTTATGAACTTCTTTTGAACGTCTACAGTTCTATTAATGTTAAATTGGATGCAAGGGGAGGAGAGGGGTTGGTGGATGCAGAAAAGCTATTTACTCTCAGTGATCGATAGAAAGATAAATATGGATCTGTGTCAATGTACTAGTTGTGCCATGTGCACAACCTCTGCTGATGGCAAACAGTGTTCTTCTTACGGAAGCAATAGAAAAGTTGCAAATGCATTTCAACTTGATGATGGAGATTAGACAAAGTTAAAAGTTTGGTGCCTGTATTCGGAAGGTGAATGAAACTATTGGTGATTATGCACTCATTTTAAAAAGAGGAGGCTTGAGATTGAAATTTGAATTTGTTTCTAGATTGTATACTTGTGATTAATTTGTCTGCAGACTAGCTGATGAGCACAAGCAGTCCAAATTATCAGACACACCAGCTTTACTGTTTGAACATGCTACATTACAGCTATATCTATGGTGGCGGCCGATATAAGTGAGAATCCGGCTGTAATGTTAAACATGCGGAAGGAAGGAGCAGTGCAGTGAACTCTGAAGATTTTGGTTCAGGTCATGTGAATTAAAGCAATGTGGAATGTGAGTTTGGTACATAGCCCTGGCATTGTTGCTCTAGAAACCATTTCAATTTTTCTTACTATAGATACTGTAGACACAATGCTGGAGTAACTCAGCAGGACAGGCAGCATCTCTGGAGAGAAGGAATGGGTGATGTTTTGGGTCGAGATCCCGATGTCAGGGGAGAGGGAGATACATAGATGAGGAAGTGTAAGGCGTGAAAATAGGAAAAGGGAATGGAGATCAAGGAAAATGTAGAATAGATTATTGTTTGCTGGGAGAAGGTAACAACAAAGCAAACAGAGATAAAATGTAGTCAGAGACAGTAAGACTGGTTGGAGAACCGGGGAAGGATGGAGAGAGTGAAAACAAGGGTTACTTGAAGTTAGAGGTCAATGTTCATACCACTGGGGTGAAAGGTGCCCGTGAAATATGAGGTGCTGTTCCCCCAACTTGCGCAGGGCCTCACTCTGACAATGGAGGAGGCACAGGACAGAAAGGTCAGTGTGAGAATGGGTGGGGCTGTTAAAATGTTTAGCAACCGGGAGATCAGGTAGGTTTAAGTGGACTGAGCGGAGGTGTTCAGCGAAACGATTGCAGAGCCAAATTCAATGGAGCAAAGGGAAAGATACAGAGTACAAAATATTGTGTAAGAAAGAACTGCAGATGCTGTTTTACACCAAAGATATTTACAAAATGCTGGAGGAACACTGCGAGTCAGGCAGCATCTATGGGGAAACAGAAATAGGTGATGTTTCAGGTCGAGACCCTTCATCGGAATATGGTTCCAGCATTGTGGGTATTGGTTGCGTGTCAATTCCATAGACAACTGCAAATAAGATGGAGAACAGCGATGATCTAAGGAGAACCCGACTATTGATCGTGAAATGCTGACATGATGTTTCGGACAACAATCAATGTGAGACAACATTGTTATGTTGGGAGATGGATGGTACTTTTAATAATTCAAGATAAACTTGTGACATCAGCCAAAGTATCGCAACACTTGCAAAAAATCATAGAATGTGAAAAACAGCGACGGCTGTAAATATTATAAATGTCAAATTTTATTGTTTATTTTCTTAAACGTAAAATAATATAAATTATGTAACTTTGGTTGGGAATATTAATTGTTGCTTTAAGGTTGTCATGACTTTAAGGATAGTGTCATGTGACATGAGCTCCCTCAGCTGCAACAATATTTGCAAGAGGTTTCAGTGACAGTCTATGTGAAACATTAATGGAGGAGCCACTTTGTGTCTCATGTTTATCAACCTCCACAATCTATAATGGATTATTTCACTAGAGGTTAAGTACTTTGAGAACGCACATTTACAGTTATGATTGTCCCAGCTGGATAAGCTGAGGGAGGCTTCCTTGCCATTGCCTATTTTGTTACTAAATTACATCACAAATGTCTGGCAGTGAATGAATGCGATATGTTAGTGTGGAGAGTGTATGCAATCGGGTAAACACAATCCTAACAGGATGGAATTCTCTGGCTGGCGAAACATGATGGCAGACATCCGATGAGCTAAAGCATGCGATTAATATGCCGGACAGGGTGGCCCAGTGACGCAGCGGTAGAATTATTGCCTTGCAGCGCCAGAGACCCGGGTTCGATCCTGACTATCGGTGTTGTCTGCATGGAGTTTGTACGTTCTCCCCCTGACTTGTGTGGGATTTCTCCGGGTACTCTGGTTTCCCTCCACATTCCAAACATGCACAGGTTTGGAGGTTATTAGGCTTCAGTTAAAATTGTAAACAATAGACAATAGGTGCAGGAGTAAGTAAGTTTATTGGCCAAGTATTCACATACAAGGAATTTGCCTTGGTGCTCCGCCCACAAGTAACAACATGACATACAGTGACAGTTACGAATGACGCAGAAGTAGGCCATTTGGCCCTTCGAGCCAGCACCGCCATTCAATGTGATCATGGCTGATCATCCCCAATCAGTACCCCATTCCTGCCTTCTCCCAATATCCCCTGATTCCACTATTTTTAAGAGCCCTATCTAGCTCTCTCGTGAAAGCATCCAGAGAACCTGCCTCCACTGCCCTCTGAGGCACAGAATTCCATAGAGTCACCACTCTCTGTGAGCAAAAGTGTTTCCTCATTCCTTATTCTTAAACTGTGGCCCCAGGTTCTGGACTCCTTCAACATCGGGAACATGTTTCCTGCCTCTAGCATGTCCAAGCCATTGACAATCTTATATGTTTCAATGAGATCCCCTCTCATCCTTCTAAACTCCAGAGTGTACAAGCCCATCTGCTCCATTCTCGCAGCATATGACAGTCCCGCCATCCCGGGAATTAACCTTGTAAACCTACGGTGCACTCCCTTAATAGCAAGAATGTCCTTCTTCAAATTAGGGGACCAAAACTGGACACAATACTCCAGGTGTGGTCTCACTAGGGCTCTGTATAACTGCAGAATGACCTCTTTGCTCCCATATTCGATTCCTCTTGTTATAAAGGCCAACATGCCATTTGCTTTCTTCATTGCCTGCTGTACCTGCATGCTTACTTTCATAGACTGATGTTCAAGGACCCCTAGATCCCGTTGTACTTCCCCTCTTCCCAACTTGACACCATTTAGATAGTAATCTGCCTTCCTGTTTTTCCTACCAAAGAGGATAACCTCACATTTATCCGCATTAAACTTAATCTGCCATGCATCTGCCCACTCCCCCAACCTGTCCAAGTCACCCTGCATTCTCATAGCATCCTCCTCACAGTTCACACTGCCACCCAGCTTTGTGTCATTTGCAAATTTGCAGATTGTCCCTAAGTAAACAAAATTGTCCCTGGTGTATAGATAGTGCTAGTGTACAGGACCGCTGGTAGATGTGGAACTTGGTGGGTTGAAGGGGCTGTTTCTGTACTGTATCTCTAACTAAACTAATAACAATACCATTCTGTTTCAGCATTGTTTCAAGGATGTGCATCCAATGAAGATATTAAACTTTGCATGGTCGTATCTCTCTGTGGAGGGTTATTTTCTGATTGGAGGCCTGTGACAAGTGGAGTGCCAAGGGGTCAGTGCTAGGTCCACTGTTGTTTGTTATCTACATTAATGATATGGATGCCAATACTTTTAACAAATTTAGTGAATTTGCAGATTACACCAAAACTAGTGATATAGTGGATAGTAAGGAAAATATCTAAGTTTACAACAGGATCTGGATCAATTGGGAAAGTGGGCAAAGTAATGGCAAATTGAATTTAACTCTGACAAGGGTGAGGTGATGTACTTTGGTATGTCAAACCAGGCAGGGCTTTCCCAGTAAATGATAGAGCCCTGGACAGTGTTGCAGAAAACAGAGGTGCTTGTTTCTAAGAAAGGTAGAGCATCAAATGGAGAATGCGGTGAATAATGTTGCATCCTTGTCTTCATTGGGAAAGGTATTAGCATGAAAGATGAGACATCATGATGCAACTATGCATGTCATTGGCGAGACCACACTTGGAATACTGTGTGTGTTCTGGTCGCCCAGCAATAAGAAGGATGTAATTGTTGGAAAGGATGCAAAATATATTCCCCAGGTTGTCATCTGGATTTGCAAGCTTGAGTCATGGGGAGAGATTGGATAGGCTAGCATTTATGTTTTGAAGTGTAGGAGGCTGAGGGGTGACTTTGAGGTTACACAATCATGAGGGGCATGAATAAAGTGAATGGTCACGGACTCTTTTTCCAGCATAGAACATTCCAAAACTCAAGGAGAGAGTTTTAAGAGTGGCCTCAGGAACAACATTTTCACTCACTCAGAGGGTAGACTGTATCGAGAATGAGCTGCCAGAGGAAGCTATAGAAGTGGACTTTTAAAAGGCATTTGGACAGATATATGGGTAGGAAGAGTTTAGTTATTTATCAAATACAGGAAATGGGACTAGCCCAATATGCCAACTTGGTTAGTATGGATGTTAAGCTGAAGGGCCTGTTTCTGTGCTATATAACGATGACTGATTGTTATATTTAAGCTTGCTGCTCTACTGGTTATACATTCAGATTAATTAGACCGCTAAAGCAGCATGCAGTATTCAATTACATCATATTTTAAGTCAGGGAACAGGTATTTTGTCCCAATAGGGCTTTGCTCCCAATCAAACAATTCCCAAAGCTCATGCAACTGACCCATCAACATCGCCCTCCATTTGCTACTCCATTATTTACTTCTCCAGTGATTTTAAATGACATTTTTGATCGAAACATGAGAGCAAAATAATGTAGATGGAACAGCCGAAGTTCTGTTCTCAGTCAGATCGCGAGCTTTCTAGTCTCACTTCAAATGAAGTATTCATGGTGTTAGATTAATCAGGCATGTACCTTAATCAGGAGATTGTTACATCAGGGACTCTGTGCGTGCTCATCAAGGTCATGCTGATCTACCTTGGCTCCAATTTCCAGCAACATCCCCATTTCTCTTGATTCATTAGTATTTGACAAGCTATTCATTGCTGTTTAGAATGATTTCAATGATGGAGCTAACACAACTCATCAGGGTACAGAATCTGAAACCTTCACTGCCCTTGAGTAAAGAAATGTCATCTTGGTCCTAAACTTTTGAAATAAGGTACAAAAATGTTATTATGAGTGAAAAAGAGCCTATTTGGTCCATTGTGGCCATTGCTCCCATCTCAGCATTCCACTCTCCAATTTCCCGTTGCCTTATTTCCCTATATTTCTGAAATTTATTTTTCTCCCGTGATGCCCTGCTTCCTTTTTTGCTTCATTTGCCTGTGTGGTGTGGAAGGAAAAAGCAGAGCAATTGCAGGAAAGTCCACAAAGGACTGGAGTAAATTGGCAGGTCAGGCAGCATCTCTGGGGAACATGGATAGGCTCACTGGGAGATTGTGCACTCTGCATGTGGCACCAGAGCTCAGGATTGACCCGAGTCCTGGAGCTGTGAGGCAGCAGCAGCGAATGCTGCGCCTCTGTGGACAACTCTTAGTTCTCAGACTGTAACCGTTGCTGCTGGACTCTTGTCAAGAGAACAACCTGCCCTGCAGCTAGCCTGTTGCACTCTGCAAGATTTTGTTTTCAATAACTTCGCCCCTCACATTTTTAAACTTTAGAAAATAGCGGCTCTATAGTTGGCGCACTATAGGACTATTAACGACTCTAATAGAACTATAGAGTCAACCAGAACGCTACTCAATATTCCCAAATGTGGCGACCTTCTTTACCATCCTATCTACATGCATTGCCACTTTCAGATAACAATGGACTTGCACCCCAAGATCCCTTTGTAGATCAATACACCTCAGGGTCCTTCTATTTACCATATTCTTTCTTCTTACATTTGACCTCCCAAAATGCAACATCTTAAACAAAATCTAGCATTACTCTCCCCATATTTCTCATTGGTCTATATCTTGCTGTATCCTTTAACAACCTTCATCATAACACTGCAAATTTTTCCAACATCTGCAAACCTACTGATCAGCCCACTTACCTTTTGGTGCAAGTCATTTATATAAATCACAAACAACAGTGGTCCCAGCACTGATCTAATATTATATTTATTATATTTATATTTATTTCTATATTTAATTATTTATTTCGAACAGAATAAAAAATAAAAAGCAAGTATGAAATTGCATACAAAAAAACAAAACAAGAATATTTATAAAGTGTCATAAACAATATTTATAAACAAATGAATCGTATGTGTCCGAAAAGGAGCAGGAAAAAGCCAAAGCTTATTAATTCCCACCCCTTATTCAACTGCTTGTAATTATCTTATACAAATTTAGCAGCTACAAACACCTATTTCCACATGTACACCAAATTATTAACATTTATACACTAATCAAATATTTACAAATCCATACAAAAAAAAGAGAGAAAAATATATATAAAAGAAAAAGAAAAAGAAAAAACCCTCATGTACTATACAGTATCTAAGTCATATATATAACCCATCACCCTATAATCACCCTTCCCAATACAATCAGTATAACAAATATCCCACTCAAAATCACCTATCCTCATCCCAATATCCTTTTTAAAAAGTGTTTTTGTACATCTTTTTAAACTGAATTATGTTTGTGCTAAGTTTTATCTCCTGTTCCAAACCATTCTTAATTTTTCACACAGAGAGTGGTGAGTCTCTGGAATTCTCTGCCACAGAAGATAGTTGAGGCCGGTTCATTGGCTATATTTAAGAGGGAGTTAGACGTGGCCCTTGTGGCTAAAGGGATTGGGGGTATGGAGAGAAGGCATGTACAGGATACTGAGTTGAATGATCAGCCATGATCATATTGAATGGCGGTGCAGGCTCGAAGGGCCGAATGGCCTACTCCTGCACCTATTTTCTACGTTTCTATGTTTCTATTCCACAAATTCACCCCACAGATTGCTATGCACATACGTTTAAGAGTTGTTCTGACATTGAGTTTTTTTAAATTAAGTTCCCATCTCAAATTATACCTGCCCTGTCTTTCCATGAACAGTTTTTGTATATTTCCCGTAAGTAAATTATTTCTTGCTTTGTACATGATTTGTGCAATCTTAAATTTAACCAGATCGGTGAACTTCAGTGTATGTGACTTTAAGAATAATAAATTGGTATGTTCAAGATATCCAACATTATTGATGATTCTTATTGCTCTTTTTTGTAATGTGCATAACGGTTGCAGGTTGGTTTTGTAGGCGTCCCCCCATATCTCCACACAGTAACTCAGATATGGCAGTAGGAGTGTATTATACAGAGTATGTAATGATTTGTGGTCCAGCATGTATCTTGATATTCCCAATATTGCTATAGACTTTGCCAGTTTTGCTTTGACGTGGTTTATATGTGGTTTCCAGCAGATTTTGTGGTCTAAGATCACACCAAGAAATGTATTTTCATATACTCTTTCTATACTTATGTTATCTATTATCAATTGTACTTGAGGGTTTGTTTTATGTTTTCCAAATAGCATAATCTTTGTTTTGCTTAAAGACAATGTGTTAATTTATTCATTTCTGATGTGATGACCTCCAAAAGCTGCTTCAAATTGTCACCAGAACAAAAAATATTCGTATCATCGGCAAATATAATCAATTTTGGTATATTTGATACTCTGCATATGTCATTAATGTATATTATAAAAAGCTTTGGACCTAACACAGACCCTTGAGGTACTCCACAAGTTATGTTCATGTAAGTTGATTAATGTTCACCTATTTCTACAAATTGTTGCCTGCTTCTTAAATAGCTTCTCACCCAATCCAATCCAACCCCTCTGATACCATACCTATCCAGTTTCATGAGTAAAATGTCATGATTTACAGTATCAAATGCTTTTTTTTAAGTCTATGAATATTCCTACTGCAAATTTTTTATTATCTATGCAATTTGTGATTTCCTCGATTAGTTCCATTAGTGCCATAGATGTTGATCTGTCTGTCCGGAATCCATATTGACTGTTGACCAAAAGCTTATGTTTTTCAATGAAATTGTCAAGTCTTTCTGTAAAAAGTTTTTCAAGGATCTTGGAGAATTGGGAGAGTAAAGAAACAGGCCTGTAATTTGTGAAATGGTGTCTATCCCCAATTTTATATGATGGTATTACTTTTGCTATTTTCATTTTGTTCGGAAATTTACTGGATTGAAAAGACAAATTACAGATATGAGTTAATGGTTCTGCAATGTCTTCAATAATGTTTTTATTATAATCATATCAATATCATTCCAATCAGTAGAGGATTTGCTTTTGCATTTTCTTACAATGTCTATGATTTATTTTCCTTCGACTGCTCTAAGGAAGATAGAACTAGTATTTCTACCCCAAAGATCAGTGTCCGCCCCTTTTTTTGTTTCTTTGTCATAAATTGTTTCTGCCAAATCTGGTCCCACATTTACAAAGAATTTATTAAAACCATTAACCGCATCATCCATATTATTTATTGTCTTGTCTTTCTCAATAAAATACTCAGGGTAGCCTGTATTTTTTGATCCATTTCTAATAATACTATTTAGCACTTTCCATAAACCTTTCATATTGTTCTCTAATATTTTTGTGGAACAACACTGGTCACAGACTTCCAATCAGATAATGTAGTTCGATTTTTAAAAGTCTTCTGAAAATCTAGATACATTACACCCACAGGTTCCCTTTTAACTATTTTATTATATATTTTCTATCCTAAAATAGCAGGTGAGCCAAACATGATCATCCTTTCATGAGCCCATGTTGATTCCAACATTCTCCCTATCATTAATGTGCAGTTAACAAGTTGGTAGGTTCCTCTCTATTTTCTCTCTTCCTCGCTTCTTAAATTGTGGTCACATTTGCCCATTCATTTACCCCATTATTTACATATACTGACTGTTTTAGGGTACAACAGGTATTAACCTCTGCATTGATCAATTTCTCTTTAATCATTACAATTGCTGTAAGCAGCATCTGCTGCCAATTAATTCTGACATGGCCTTCATATATTTATTTTACCTCTGTTAAAATGAAATTATGTTTTTATACAAAAACAAACAGGATATCTATTTATCAGGATAAAAATTAAAATTCCAAATGCAGTTTCATTTGTTCAAATGGTTCCTTATATGGCAAAGGAGACTTTGTTACTGCATCATTCTCTACCAGCACTGATTACATTGTTAATTTCAGCCTGATAAAAGGTCAGTAAATATTAATTGATCTTGAGTACTTTATCTCAAACCTACATTATATTAATTGAACTAAAATGCAATTTCACATTGTTGTAACAATATTGAAGATGCCAAATAGGTTTTTTATTTGTATTAAGTGAATCCACTGCTGCTGGAGCATGATGGGACATTGCTATGGAGAATATTTATAACTGTACTGCGGAGGATGGATTGTGTAAGTGGGTGATAAAATTTTACTCTGCCTCATTGTGCTTGCCCCTTTGTGCAGCTCAGCCCCTTTCGCTTCCTCCTGCCTAGCAGTGCACCAGTGAAGGATGATTGTTCTGTTGGCGAATCAATTATATACCTCTGTCAAAGACGTTTGCATGTGTCTGTGAGGGAGGAGGGAGGGAAGATTGGGCATCTCTATGAACAAAAATATTTGCTGAAAGAAATAATGATTAAAATATGGAAAAATACAGACAAAGCCGTAACCATTTTTAAAGTTGAGCGATTTGCAATCGTGAGCACACTACATCGTAACTGAGAAAAGGCAGTTTGATTGAACAATTCGACTTACACACTTGTCCTTCAGTCAATCTGCCTGTCCTCAATTACAACCCACAGTACTCCCACTTGTCCATTATTGCTTAATTATGAGACAAAAAGCTGCCAAATTGAATGCAGTCTAAAGGAAGCCACACCTGTCTCTCCCACAGTTTGCGGTGTGATTACTGTAAAGATTTATGATTCTACATACTCATCCTCCATGTTAATTGCTGATGTCAAGCTCTAGAAACCTGTTCCTCTGTATATTATTAAAATGCTTGAATCATTCAAACTACTGACTGTGGGCTAAATTAACAAAAACAGACAGCTTGGCTTTCAGAGGCGTTGAAATATTTTGTTGCATTTTGGTTCCAATTCAATTACCATATGTGTATCATGGATCCAGCTGTAATACCGTATGACAGGCTTCACTTAAATATTTCCTATACTGAACCTGAATGTTACTTATTCCCCATTCCCCTCTTTCCCTTCCCCATTTGTACTCTTTGTCATTCAAGTTGACCAGCGCCCATGATCTGGCAGATTGGTTTTGTTCTAACTTTCTCTCTTTGTCACATCTCCACTTGGCAGTTATATTCTTACAATATCATTGCTCCTGAGGCAAAATGAACTAGATAGTTCCAATAGTTTTCTGTTTGTTTCCACTTAAGAAAATTCTGGCCATTGCATTTATGAACTTTCTTTCTTTGTCTTGTCTGACACAATGATACTTGGCAAGGAATGGGTGAATGGGAAATTCCTGCCGTGTCTCCAATACTTCTGTATATATACGTCCCATGAGCATAGCAATGGACGCATATCTTCTGATCAAAGAAGAATTTATTTACAATTAAAGGGAGTGGTGGCTTCATTTTCATTCATGCCATTAACAGATGTCTATTTTGCATAAGATGCACTTTAATTAAATTTTTTATCATGTACCAACTGAAAATGCTTTTAAAAATCAGGAAAATGTGATTTCTAGAAAATGTTGGGGCATGATGTTTTTCTTTGCATGTTTATTACAATACACTTTGGCGAACTTTAACTTCCTCTTTTGAATACATCTTAAATTATTTGATGTGGACAAAAGAAACACAAAAGTCTGGAAGAGAATGATATATCCTGAATTGTACAAAGTTCGTAATGTATTTGTAAATTACAGGAGACAAAAAAAAAGGAAAACCATTTCTCAAGACCGCATGTATATCAGAATATTTTGAAGTAGTTCAGTAAATATAACATTGGGTGTAATTCAGTTATACATGGGTATATGGATATTCAATTTTTATTTGTCCAGTTGATCACACAGGGGGGAAGAAAGTAATGAAAGAATTTCTAAGTATGAAAAGGCAGCAGAATTGATCTTGCCAGTGCATTTTTTTGAAAAACAGTAGAAATCTGGGTATTTAAAACCTGCACGGGTTTATATCTATTGATCTAGATCAAAACAGTGTTTTGTTCAAGCCACACTTCGGAAACATGAATTTACATTTAAAAAGACATAAAAAAAACTCCACTGTTTCTCAGTGGATCCATTAGTGGTAAAATAGCCTACAGAGGTTTGAACAACCATGCAAAATGTGCGATGATAATAGGCTGCCTGCTGCTACATGCCTTTATGCAAACTTTACATTTATCACAGCAAAAATGTGTGCGTCTGGAGGGTGAACAGTCAGCAAATAAAATGACAAACTGAAAAAAGAGGAAAGAAAAATGTCTAATGGAATCAAATTTTGGCAATGTTTTCCAGGAATAATTTTCCTTCAACTGCATGGGAAATTGCATAACAATTTGAGGCTACACTACACTTTGCTGCAGAAATTTAGTATGGAAAACATATTGTGCAGTCTGAGTTGAGGAAAAGAATGGGAAAAGACTGATTTGGTTGATGCCTCTGATCACTCAAGCTGCATGTTCCCACTGTGCAACGGACTCAGAGCATGAGATTGCCACTTTGGCATGTGTAGTTCCAATCTATTTTATACCACAGACATGCAAAAACTTACAGATATTTCCTGTGTAATATAAATAAAGCTGGTTAAATAACAACATTTTAGCTCACCATAATACACTGAAGCACAAGTGAGAAACAGCCAATGTTGGTAACCTGGGGCAACATGCATCAAATGGGGATGGAGTGGCAGTCACTTTTTTCTTTATGTCTTTGGTACAAAAATGCGGCAATATATGATATTGAAACAACAAAGGACACAAGGATGTACACCTGCAGGTTAAGGGCAAATCGGTAAAGCTTTCACATAGATTTTTACCTTTCTTTTGTATAATGGTACTATGTAAAATAACTATAGTAGATTACCTTTTACCTCTTTGAGGCAGAAAGAAATGTTTGTTCCCTTTATAAATTTCCCTTCTCTGTAACTCGACAAGGTCTTGTGTACTTTTATGCATTGTACGGTCCATTTTATATATTTTATCTTATTTTTTATATGTACTGGGCTTAGACATATAGTTTATATTGCCAACATGGAAAAGTACATTTAGAGTATTTATTGAGTTTTACTGTAAAGCAAGACATAAAATCTCAGGTGACCCACAAGACCTTACAGGTTGTTATCTGGAGCTCAGGTTTGTATTAACTGTTGAGAGAATATTCACAATACATGTCCACATCCTTGTTTGAATCCTATTCACAGTAGCTATATTAACCTACTCCTTCCAATTAATCTACAAAATAATAAATATACATATAATAAGTATAAATATATATTTGACACAAAAAATATGTTTATGACATTTATTTCTATGCATATATCAGGGTATATTTGTTTAAGTATATATCAATCATGAGTTGAATCAGTGTGAAATAATAAAATATATATTTTATTGAAACATCTAATTCAACACAATGATGTTCCAAAAATAAATGAGAAAATGAAAAACAAAGTTTCTGCTGCAGAGATTTTCCTTCATTGAAGGAAATTAACTGGCAGTAATCAGAGATGACTTCAGTGGTGAAATCACACTGTAGAGGAAAAAATAATGAAATCAGGATGTTGCATGAACAGTGACGAGTAATGATTGAACTTTCCAAACCAATTTAGTTTTAGATTTCTTTTTATATTACACAACAAATGCTGCAATTTATGACACAAACTGTACAAGGCACAGAGAGATTTGGCACCAAGGATTTATACTGCAAAAGTTTGAATGGTTTTTCAGTTGGAAACTGTTGTGAGCAGGAACACAGATTTTTTTTTAATTGTCAGTTGCTGATATCTTTGTGGGATTTGTTTCTGCAGTAATTCCCAAGAATTACTCAAAATGTCATGGTAAAACAAATTAAAATGTTCATTTTTTTTCATATGGCTGATTCCAGTGCATTAAAATAAATGCTGAAAGCTCATTTAATTAGAATAGTTAAAACTGTCTCTCTTCCACTTCAGTAGTTCTGCAAATCACAGTTTAATTTGTCAAAATCATCCTGTTGTATTCAGTTCATTCCTCATTAGTGAAAAGGCAGCGTAATTTGAATAAATGTTTGTGGCAGTGAATAAGCAAACAGCCCAAAGTGTATTTTAAAGAGACCACAATACCCTTCTGATCTGCACACTACAATTTGTTATCTTCTGACACATGGCACATGCACAATTTTGGGAACTAACAGTTTTCGATCTGTAACTTCCCTTTGCTTCCAGTTGTTTTGTATGTACAAGATTTTTTAAAGGTTTATTTTGGATTCATTACTTGATTAATTTATAATTTAGCCACAATGTTTAACAATTGTAGATAATTTGTACTCCGTCTCTCATACTTTACGCAGGGAAAATATCCCACAGTCTGCACTTTATTAAGAAAAATAAAGATGGATACACACAGTCTGAAAAGTAGCAAGTACATTTGGTTTGCTTCCCTCAAGATTTGGACTCCTTGTTTATTCACATTTAAATATTAGAACAGAAGACTGAAATGTGCAGGTGAAAATATTAATTGCCTCTTTCAATGCTTTGGAAGTTGAGACTTGCATTGAATCTAATTCTGCTCTGATTGGATATTGATTCCTTCTATAACCTGGCGTCTTATAAAGTCACCATGTGTTTAATTATTGGTGTACGTACCTCTGGACATTATTCAGATTGCTAGTATTCTTCAGTGGTCACAGTGACAAACATGACAGAAAGCTACTTGTAAGATCTTAGTCCCAGATAAGATGCTGATGAGAAATGGTAGGTTAATTTAATTAATCAAGCTATTCAACAAAGTTTCAGCACAGCGAGTCAAGAACAGTGTTTGTCCCCTCCTGGTAAAAGAATTGCAATCATTGGCATGAAAATAAAATAAAATACAAGGTGTCAAAATGTTTGCTTGATGACAAAACTTGGAAGATGAAATTGACAAATGATTTCAAAAATGCAAAAGAATGTCCATGTTTTTAGTGGAAGGGATTAAGTTATAGTTTGTTGTCATAGCATTCTGCAATTAAGTTTAATTTCAGAAGGGTTGGAGCCAGATACAACACTTGGTTTTGTAACAAGTCTTACCCAGTTTGTAATTTGAATAATTTAGAAAGGATGTTGAGAAGGATTTCCTTATTTTATAGAACAAACTCCTTCGTAGAAAAATTATCTTTATTATATGTAAAGTAACACTGATGTAAGTCCCATGTAAATTTTAAAGAAAGGCCAACTTTCATCAACATAAGGATTGTTTAACATGAGTGTTCTCTGGTGTGTTGAATTCGGGTGAATGGAATTGAAGTCGGGTGTTTGGGAGCTGATCCCTGATTGAAAACAGTTACTTGGTGGGTGACTGAAGTACAGCAAACGCAAAATGAACATATTGTGTAAGCTGCCGGTGACTCTGGCATAAGGATTTTCTCTGTTTGTGTTTGGAAATGGGAGATTACGCAAACATTTTGGGAGCCAAGTCCCTCGTGCTCTGCGGACAATTTCACATTCCGAGGGAGAACACTTTTGGTGCTGTGAGTGGATTCAATTAGCCCCTGTACACCAGTAAGTCTGCCGGGTCTGAAAACCTCAGTGCATTTGCCATCTGCTGCTTTCTACCCAATGTGATAGAGAAAATTAATTGAGCTTCCCTTTAAGTTGTTCAGGTCAAGGTGCTGCAAGGTGTGGAATGAGGAGAGCCTCTCCCTGCTGCTAACAGTTTTGACCTCTTTGCTTATTTAAAACATGGAACACTTAGGCCCAGTGTGGCAGGCTGTCACCATATCTGCATTTTATGAGAAATGTTATTGTCAATGTGCCACTCTCCATACGATAAGCTTGTGTACACAACATACCTGCTACTATGCTGCCGATTTTGTTTTTGAGAGGTGTGAATTAAGTTAAAATTAAATTGGAAGCAAATTGCCACTCAGACCCAAATGTATCAGCACTGCATGATCAGTTTTATGGCTTGCGTGCTTTAATTACGGAACAGTTTAAAAAAGAATGAACCAACCAATTTCAAAGCAAATTCCGGGCTAAATTTAAGGAATGGTTGGCCATGTCAACAGGCAGAGGATGAGCTGAGGGAGCAGCTACTAGTGTTAGAACCAGACCTGCAGCACTCTGCAGTAGCAGCACAGCGGTAGAGTTACTGCCGCACAGCGCCAGCATCCCGGGTTTGATCCTAGCTACGGATTCCCGTCTTTACGGAGTTTGTACGTTCTCCCTGTGACCTGCGTGGGTTTCCTCCCACACTCCAAAGATGTACAGGTCTGTAGATGAATTGGCTTGGTATAATTGTAAATTATGGCACCACTAAAACAGCCACTAAATTAGTTGTATGCCACTGCTCTCATCGGCCAATGCTATAAATGTCCCCCTTCGGAGCACCTCACTAATTCAATGTTGGAAGACATTCTGCTTTGCATGGGCCTTTCAGACAGCCTATTTCTTTCCTGTACAACTCGCTGTAGGTAATTTGCCTCCTAACACTGTTTTTGCCTTTCAATTATTTTAAATCTCACTCCTCTGACTGGTGGCCTTTTCCCCCTACCTATTTCTTGTTACAACACAAGCCATTGCTATTGGATCTATGGTGGTTTTCAGAACAGTAATCCTGTTGGTCTTATTCCCTCCTATTATTTTTCTGCAGTCTGCATGAATCCCCTTTCACACCATATGCTCAGCTTTACAGAGAAACACAGACAAAAGTAGTCTTTTCAGGCCAGCTTGCTCATGCCGACCAAGATACCCCCATCAATGCTAGTCCCACCTGCTTGCATTTGGCCCATATCCCTTTAATCCTTTCCTTGTTCCTGCCTCAACTACTACCTAGAAACAGAGAAACAGAAAAATAGGTGCAGGAGTAGGCCATTCAGCCCTTTGAGCCAGCACCGCCATTCAATATGAACATGGCTGATCATCCAAAATCAATACCCCATTCCTGCTTTTTCCCCATATCCCTTGATTCCTTTAGCCCAAAGAGCTAAATCTAATTATTTTGAAAAAATCTAGAGAATTGGCCTCCACTGCCTTCTGTGGCAGAGAATTCCAGATTTGCAACTTTCTGGGTGAAGACATTTTTCCTCATCTCAGTCCTAAATGGCCTACCCCTTATTCTTAAACTGTGACCCCTGGTTCTGGACTCTCCCAACATTGGGAACATTTTTCCTGCATCTAGCCTGTTCAATCCTTTAAGTATTTTATATTTCTATAAGATCCCCACTCATCCTTCTAAATTCCAGTGAATACAAGCCTAAATTCCAGTGAATACCTCTGGCCAGCTCATTCCATATACCAACCACCCTCAGTGTCCAAAAGGTAGCTTTAGCTTTCAATTAAATCTTTCCCCTCTGACTTTAAACCTATGTCCTCTGGTTCTGGATTCCCCTACTCTGGTTAAAAGTCTCGGTGCCTTCACCCTATCAATTGCCATCTTGATTTTATACAGATCTATAAGATCGTCAACTGCTCTTTGATTCAAAGGTTACCTACCTACACTGTGGGAATTTACAGAGGCCAATAGTCTATCAGCTTTCCTTTGGGCTGACAGGAAAGTCTTGCATTCACAGAGAATCCTCTAAAATGTTTTGCCAATTTTATCCCAGCAATGCCTGTCATGACTTTGCATGCCTCAATCAAATTCCCTTGTAATCATCCCTACTCTAAGAAGAACAACCTTGGTCTCCATTTCCATCTGATGTCCCCCTTCTTGAGTACCATCTAGTAATTCATCTCTGCACCCTCTTCACGGTCACTCGGGCCCAGAATTCAACAAATCTCCAGCTGAAGTTTAATGAGTATTTCATAAATAATTAGCATGCTTTTTTTTTGTTGATTCCTCTATTTATAAAGGCAAATTTGTAATGTTCTCTCTTAACATATTAACCTGTCACTTTTAAAGGCTATTTGTCTCATTTTTGCATCCATTTCTAACATTGTATAACTTTGTATATTTTCCTCCTCATATTCTTCTGACTCAAATGAGCTACTTGGGTTTAGGTTTATTATATTTGCTTGTCTCAAGGTACAATGAAAAGCTTTGTTTTACTCGCTATCCAAACAAATCAGATAATGCCATGCATAAATACAAGCAGGCAGAACTCGAGTATAATTGGTAGAGCAAAGTGCAGAATATAATTCTTGGCATCATGGCACACTAGTTCAATGTCTGCAAAGGGTTGGAGGTAAATTGGATGTACCCGAGCTTATGGAAGGACCATTCGGAAGCCTGATAATAGGGGAAAAAGCTGTTCCTGAGTCTGGTAGTGCGCACTTTCAAGCTTCTGTATCTTCTGCCCAAAGGGAGCAGGGAAAAGGAGGAATTACAGGGTTGGGACAACTCTTTGATGGTGTTGTCTCCTTTTCCGAGGCAGCATGAAGTGTAGATGGAGTCAATGGTGAGATGATTGATCTGTGTGATGGACTAGGCTATATCCACAACTCTGCAATATCTTGCATTCTTGGAAATAGCTAGTCCTAACTCAAAGTGTTATGGAACCTGACAGTATGCAATTCCTTGTGTTGACAATATGTGCTGGTTCTTCAGGCTTCTTCCTTACATTCTATTGTCATGCGTCTACTCAGTTAACCAGCGTGTTTGCGACCTTCCAAAATACATCAATGTACAATCATCGCTTACCACATTTGAGTTTTCATCATCTGTAAACTTTAAGATTTTGTCCTTTATAACCAATCCCAGGTTACTAATGTTTATGAAAGAGCATTTGTCTAAAGTTAAATCTGTCCACATTACCACTGAAAACTTCCCTCCAGTGTAATAACAATTATTCAGCAGTACTCTCTGCTTTCTGTCCCTTGGCTAATTTCATTTTCATTTTGTCAATGACCCTTCAGTTTCATTATCTTTAATTTTGCCAACAGGTCTATTATGTGGTACTTTATCAAATGCCTTTTGAAAATCTATTTGCCTAACACCTGCTTCACTTTCCTCGTGAAACTCTCTCCGTTACTTCATCAAAGAACTACTGTGGCCAAAATTGCCAACTTGAGTTTTCAAATTGTTGCTATTTCAGGAGTGGGTTGCAAATTAGATTATACATCTTCTTCATCTCCTTCATCTTTGTGTTGATTTTAGGCAGTTGTCTAGGATGATTAAGGGACGTCAGTATCTTTACAGTAGTCATTTCACTGCTTGCACATGAGATCTGCTTTGTAACTTAAGGAACAGCTGAAATGAACTTTACTTTTTCAAATTGAATTTGACCTTCTACATATTTTTCTAAATATTAATGAAAATTACATTTGCAGGATGGAATTGCAATTAGAAAGGGAGGCTGGGTTATTTAAAACATTAATAAGTTTAAGTTTAGATATAGTGTATGGAAACGGCTGTTCAGTTTACCTAGTCCACACCAGGCATTGCTCACTCATTCACACTAGTTCTATATTATCCCACTTTGCCTACACATTAGGGGTAATTTACAGAGGCCCATTAACCTATAAGTCCGCACATCTTTGGGATGTGGAGGAAAGCAGAGCACCCGAAGGAAACCCACGTGGCCATTGGGAGAATGTGCAAAGTTGACACAGAAAGTTATCATGGTCAGGATTGAACCCGGATCTCTGGAGCTGTGATGTAACGGCTCTATCTGCTGTGCCACTGTGCCGCCAGGGTTTGCTGAAGCAGTTGGAACTGCTTTGATTTTTATTGATTCACTTTATGCTACTTTTACAGTAATCCACATTATGTAGAAAACAAAGCCATAAAATAAGATCCATGAAGCAATACTGACAACAGGCTTTGCCTTGCTAAGGTCACTCTATGTACTTTGGCTTTTGCTCTTGTGTCTGGTATACAGAGAATTATAGATTAGGTATTGTATACTTATTGTTGTGCTGTTGTGCCTAATGTGCCTGTAAAGCTGCAGCAAGTAAGGATTTAATTGTTCTGGTGCATAAGACGAATAAACACTCAAACTTCATGTCAGCAGGGGACTGTGCCTTTCATGTTTCTGTGTAGAAAACTTGGTGCCTGCTGCTGACCTGGACCCAAGGCAGCGCCAGCATCTTTTCCATCATCTGGCCTGCAGCTGCCCCTTTGCTGCCACAGGGGACTCCTCATGGAGTCTAACAGGCAGTGTGAACTTCCACAGGCTTTCCAGCTCCGACGGATGGAGCATCTTAACCACAGACTGCGCCGTTAGATTGCAAGTCCTGCAATCTCAATTGAAATATTTAAGATTTCAGCTGCAGTGTGAGAGATTACTAGAACTGGATCTTGTTATTTATTTATTGTCCAAAAATGTACATTAAGAATTATTTTTGCCAAGTCCAGTGTGTTGCTGAACTTTCATGTGTCAATGGCGTTCATAATCATTCAGTGATTTGTGTGACAATGGTGACCTAGACTGTCAGTGTGACTTGAAGGAAGGTCCCTCTCTGACTGCTAGTTCTGTGGCACCACCTTGTGGTTAGGCCACTTACTGAGCGAACCCTTGGCACTTGGGCTGACAGGGTCACGCAACTTTGTTTGGTGGGAAGGAGTCGTCAAATGGTTAGCGGGTGTGCCCTGGTATATATAGAGAGCCGTGGATAAAGCGTCCCCAGTCGTGTGTGTGCTATTCTCTGAATTACCTCAAAGATCACTTTGATTCACAACTCGTGGCTCACTATAGTGGTGACCCCGATGATCCAAAACGGTTATTTTGGATTTGCACAATGGAAGCAGCCAACGATCAACACCTGCAATACAGCTTTGCTGTCGATTCAGCCCAGCAGAATGCCCTCTCACTTAAGCTGCCCAAGTTCTGGTCATCGTAGCCCAAAGTGTGTTTCCAGCAGACCGAGGCCCAGTTCCATATTCGACGCATCACGCCGATGACACCAAGTACTATTACGTGATCGGCGCACTGGATCAGGAGACGGCAGGTCACCTGGTCCCTTACCTACGTGCGCCGCTGGCTGCAGACAAATACGCAGGGCTCAAGGTGCTCCTCCTCTGCACCTTTGGGCTCGTCCGCCGTTACCACTTTCAGGAAAAGGATTTCTTGGAATATATGCGGGATAGTTTTCTAAACCAACATGTGGAGGAACCAACGAGAGAGCAGGCTATTCTAGACTGGATATTGAGTAATGAGGAAGGGTTAGTTAGCAGCCTTGTTGTACGTGGCCCCTTGGGCAAGAGTGACCATAATATGGTTGAGTTTTTCATTAGGATGGAGAGTGACATTGTTAATTCAGAAACACGGGTCCTGAATTTAAAGAAAGGTAACTTTGAGGGTATGAGACGTGAATTGGCCAAGATGGACTGGCAATTGATTCTTGAAGGGTTGATGGTGGATATGCAATGGAAGGCATTTAAAGACTGCATGGATGAACTACAACAATTGTTCATCCCAGTATGGCAAAAGAATAAATCAGGGAAGGTGGCGCATCCGTGGATAATGAGGGAAATCAGGGATAGTATCAAAGAAAAAGATGAAGCGTACAAATTAGCCAGAAAAAGCAGCCTACCAGGGGACTGGGAGAAATTTAGAGACCAACAGAGGAGGACAAAGGGCTTAATTAGGAAAGGGAAAATGGAGTATGAAAGAAAACTGTCAGGAAACATAAAAACTGACTGCAAAAGTTTTTATCGATATGTGAAGCGCAAAAGATTAGTTAAAACAAATGTAGGTCCCTTGCAGTCAGAAACGGATGAATTGATCATGGGGAACAAGGAGATGGCAGACCAATTGAATAACTACTTTGGTTCTGTCTTCACTAAGGAAGACATAAATAATTTGCCGGAAATAGCAGGGGATCGCGCGTCAAATGAGATGGAGGAAATGAGTGAAATCCAGGTTAGCCGGAAAGTGGTGTTGGGTAAATTGAATGGATTAAAGGCCGATAAATCCCCAGGGCCAGATAGGCTGCATACCAGGGTACTTAAGGAAGTAGCCCCAGAAATAGCAGATGCCTTAGTGATAACTTTTCAAAACTCTTTAGATTCTGGAGTAGTTCCTGAGGATTGAAGGGTAGCTAATGTAACCCCACTTTTTAAAAAGGGAGGTAGAGAGAAAACGGGGAATTACAGACCAGTTAGTCTAACCGGTAGTGGGGAAACTGCTAGAGTCAATTATTAAAGATGGGATAGCAGCGCATTTGGAAAGTGGTGAAATCATTGGACAAAGTCAGCATAGATTTACGAAGGGTAAATCATGTCTGACGAATCTTATTGAATTTTTTGAGGATGTAACTAGTAGAGTGGATAAGAGAGAAGCAGTGGATGTGTTGTATCTGGACTTTCAGAAGGCTTTCGACAAGGTCCCACACAAGAAATTGGTATACAAACTTAAAGCACACGGTATTGGTGGTTCAGTATTGATGTGGATAGAGAACTGGCTGGCAGAGAGGAAGCAAAGAGTAGGGGTGAACGGGTCCTTTTCAGGATGGCAGACAGTGACTAGTGGGGTGCCGCAAGGCTCAGTGCTGGGACCCCAGCTATTTACAATATACATTAATGATTTGGACGAGGGAATTAAATGCAACATCTCGAAGTTTGCGGATGACACGAAGCTGGGGGGCAGTGTTAGCTGTGAGGAGGATGCTAGGAGGCTGCAGGATGACTTGGATAGACGGGGTGAGTGGGCAAATGCATGGCAGATGCAGTATAATGTGGATAAATGTGAAGTTATCCAATTTGGTGGCAAAAACAAGAAGGTAAACTATTATTTGAATGCTGACCGATTAGGAAAAGGGGAGGTGCAGCGAGACCTGGGTGTCATGGTACACCAGTCATTGAAAGTAGGCATGCAGGTGCAGCAGGCTGTGAAGAAAGCAAATGGTATGTTGGCATTCATAGCAAAAGGATTTGAGTACAAGAGCAGGGAGGTTCTACTGCAGTTGTACAGGGTCTTGGTGAAGCCACACCTGGAGTATTGCGTGCAGTTTTGGTCTCTTAATCTGAGGAAAGACATTCTTGCCATAGAGGGGGTACAGAGAAGGTTCACCAGACTGATTCCTGGGATGGCACGACTTCCATATGAAGAAAGACTGGATAGACTTGGCTTGTACTCGCTGGAATTTAGAAGATTGAGGGGTGATCTCATAGAGACTTACAAAATTCTTAAGGGGTTGGACAGGCTAGATGCAGGAAGATTGTTCCCAATGCTCGTACCCGGGCATTGCCAGGGCCGGCCACCGCTAGTCGCTGCGGCGGTTGGCCAGAATCTCCACCTCTACGCTTGGGACTGACAGTCGGGACAGCGGTTCCTCAGTGACACGGATGTGGAGGTTAGCGTTTTTCACCCATCGGGGGTGGACACTCGTTCTGGCCAATGGGGGCCCTTGTTAACCTTTGGCCCCTGTCATTTTACCTGGACTTTTACGGTTGCCGACGTTTCCCAGCTGTTGCTGGGCGCCGATTCCCTCCTGACACAATCCCTGTTGGTGGATGTGAGGGGGCAGCGCCCTGTCTGTCTGCCGTTTCGCTTTCGTGCCTCCGGTTCTGGGGGGGGGGGGGGGGGTCCCTGTGGTGCCACCTAGTGGATAGGCCACTTACTGAGTGAGCATTTGGCACCTGGGCTGACAGGGTCACGTGACTGTGTTTGGCAGGAAGGACTCGACACATGGATATGCCCTGGTATATATAGAGAGCCCTGGGTAAACCCTCCCCAGTTGCGTGCGTGCTGTTCTCTGAATCACCCCAAAGATCACTTTGTTTCACAACGCGTGGCTCGCTATAGTGCCATTCTGAGTGCAGCTGGCTGTCTGTGTTGACAGCCCCTTCTCTGCACCCTCTGCAGGGTACCCAGTGTGTCAGTCGAAGGTCGTGTCCAGAGGCACATCTGTAAAACAATGTAACTGTGATTCTGGGACAGCAGATGATCCATAGCGGCACAGTGGTGCAAGGGCTAGATCTACTGCCTCACTATGTCAGAGACCATAGGTTTCATAGGTTTGGGCCCTACAGTCTGGATCACCATTGCCACGCAGATCACTGAATGATTATGAGAGCAGCTCACCTGTGGCATGTAGGGATTATCATTACTTGGTATTGCCTTTAGTTTCCCATCTCTACATGTGGGTCCCAGTGCATTTATCAGATTGGGAGTGTCCCCTCCCCCCCGCTCCACCTTCCTTGACTTGACAGAGTCTTTCCAGTGATGAATCTGTGCTGGCTGCTTCAGAACTTGAACTTGCTTGAACTTTTCATTCCCCTTTCATTTCTGCCAGGTTAAGGTAGGGCCCATGAATCGTAAGGGACTGGTGATCAAAACGTCATGGAACATGTACTCTGCTGGTTGGGAATAATTGGTATATATTTTGCATCTGTAATGTTAAAAGCACTGGAATAAAATTGCAAGGTATTTAAAGATTGACAAATTCATTATGTGTTAAATAGTTTGACAAAAATAATACTGGAGCTGAATATTTTCATATACCATTTATTTCTCATTACTTTAATAGAACCATAAATCTATCTAAAATAAATAAGTCAATTGTGTCTTGCAGAACACCTTTTCTTCCCTAAACTTTGCTACAAAGTGGACTCCAAATATGAGCATTGATTTGGCATATAACCACATGATAGCATTTTCTGTATATTCTGAGAATGTCATAAAATTCAGCAATTTGTGTGGAAATTAGCCGTAATATTAAAGACCGAATACAAAACTAATTTTATAGTTGAAAGAGATCTACAACAAATCATCTGTGTCAGGGAATCTCAATTTGTATCTCAGAAATCTGTTTTACATAATCAGAAGTTTTTGTGACACCCCCCCTTGTGATGATACTAAATGTCACTGGCTCAAAAGGTTCATCTCTTCGACACAACTGTTTTTTCCTATCTTTGTTAAAATTAATTAAAAGAGTCCCTTGAAGGCTTTCCTTCCTGCCACTGATGCCTTGTGAAAGCCATTATGTCATTAATCTGCCACTCCCTGATGAATCTTTGCCACCAGATCCAACTGTTGATAATACCTCGCTGCTCTTTCCCATTTCTAACTTACCTAAAGAGGCCACTGGCATTTGCTGATTGTGATTATTTTGATTTAGCAAACTCCATTATGAGAATGAAAATTCCCATTCACAACATACATCAGGTTGCCCAGTCCAGAACAAAAATGTAGTCTCAGATGAGGTAGAAGCTGATAAAGGACAACAGACAAACATCAGGAGAGTTGAAAGGGAGCCATGTGAGAATGGGAGTGAAGGATGATTAGAAACTAGGGAACAAACCAGACTGTCGTCCAGGTGTGTGGATGAAAAGATAATCAAAACAATTCCAAAGACATCTGAGGTAGCAATGCACAATGAATGTTTTTGCCTTGGACTGACTGAAAGTTGGAGAGCCCCACTCCATGCTCCATGGCAGAATAGTTCCAGTGAACAAACACTGGATTTTTCAAGATGCAATCCTGGTCAACCCTGCTCATAATTAACACTGTTTTGAAATCTGTAAAAGACGTGTCTGTCCTTCAAGGATGTGCATCCCTTAACTTGATTCAGACTTTTGTCTGAACACATGTAATGTCTATGCCAATTAATTGATTATTATTTTGTGTTTTAATTAAAAGTTTAATTACAATGTGGTTCTTTGCCTGAGCAATCAATCCACTGAATGATCGTTCCAAATGAATGGACATGTCTATATTTAATATCCCAATTACTACACATGGGAGCTTCGACACATGGGTGAAGGTTGGTCATGACAGTTCAATGTCAAATCTGTATGGACCAATTATCCACATTAAAAAGTTTTATGTCCCTGGATGTTCACAGTGGAGAAATTTGTTTGGTAGATGTTTCAAATTATGCTTGATTAATAAGGGTGTCAATTGATTAGTACTGGTGTCAGGGGTTAAGGCGCAAAGGCATGAGAATGGGTTTGAGAGGGAAAGATAGATCAGCCATGATTGAATGGTGAAGTAGACTTGATGGGCCAAATGGCCTAATTCTGCTCCTAGATGCTATGAACATGCTCTTGCACAAAGCTGGTGGCACAAATGGAGAATATTGGATTGTCTGTCCATATTATGCTCTGAATTTCTATAAACTGAATTGAAATTGGGTGGGTCTGTAAAGGTACCTATACACGGAAATGAGTGATACTGATATTGTGCATCTGTGGCCTGTTATGAAAACCCCAAATTGTGACCAATTGATTTAAGCATACAGTTTCAGTGATGCCTATCCAATCTGCAAAGCCTGCCGTAGAGGTGGCAAATTGGAAATCTACCGTTGCCCCTTTAAATCTGGAATGAAGTGTTGGCATTTTTCTGACGCTTCTTGTTAGATATTCAGCTCTCCTGACATGTACTGAATGATGAGATAGGTTCTTATTGATGCAGCAGTGCACATCATAGCTCAAGGTGTCAGTTTCACAGGTTGAAGTAATTGTCCTCTGTGTTCTCAAGACAAATGATGACACTCTGTGCAAGCAACAGTGACTCTGCCTCCTTTGAATGCATTGGGATGAATTTAGTGCTTCATCCATGATGGTTTTCAAAACCTTTCAAGATAAAGGAGCCAGGAAGAACATCTTTTTCACTGTTTGAGATACACATTTGTTCGGAATGTACGCAGCTCTTCTCTACGTTACAGCAACAAGCACAGTTAAGCTTTATTTAACACACATGACAGGAGATAGACACAAAAAGCTGGAGTAACTCAGTGGGACAGGCAGCATCTTTACCCAGAATGGGTGACGTTTCGGGTCGAGACCCTTCTTCACACTGGTTAGGGATAAGGGAAACGAGATATAGACGGTGATGTGGAGAGATAAAGAACAATGAATGAAAGATATGCAGAAAAGTAACAATGATAAAGGAAACAGGCCATTGTAAGCTGTTTGTAGGGTGAAAATGAGAAGCTAGTGCAACTTGGATGGGGGAGGGATAGAAAGAGAGAGGGAATGCCATGATTACCTAAAGTGAGAGAAATCAATATTCACACCACTGGGCTGTAAGCTGCCCAAGTGAAATATGAGATGATGTTCCTCCAATTTGTGTTTCTCCTCACTCTGACAATGGAGGAGACTGAGGACAGAATGGTCTGTGTAGGAATGAGAAGGAGAATTAAAGTGTTCAGCAACCTGGTGATCAGGTTGGTTCACATGGGCTGAGCAAAGGTGTTCCGCTAAGTGATCACCCAGTCTGCGCTTGGTCTCGCCGATGTATAAGAGTCCACATCTTGAACAATGGATACAGTAGATGAGGTTGGAGGACGTGCAAGCGAACCTCTGCCTAACCTGTGGGGATCCCTGGACAGAGTCGGGGGAGGAGGGAAAGCGACAGGTGTTGCATCTTCTGAGGTTGCAGGGGAAGGTACCTGGGAAGGGATGAGTTAACCAGGGAATTGCGGAGGGAATGGTCTCTGCGGAAGGCAGAAAAAGGTGATTGAAAAATGTGGCTGGTGGTGGGATCCCTTTGGAGGTGCCGGAAATTTCAGAGGAGTATGTAACATTCCACATGACAGGAGTGGTACCCTGCCATATAAGCTGCACTTCCCACATCTTGTATTTAATCAACTTCGAAAATAGTGATCAGTCTATTATCAGAGACAGAAATGTAAACATGTTTTGCCGAATTAGATTTCTCGTTAAATTATCTTAATTATAATTCAATATCATATTTTTTCACTATTTATTAATTGTCAGTGAAATCCATTTGGCACTAGAATTCATAAAATTGGTATTGATGTAAAGTATTCCACTTATTCCTGCATGTGTACAGCTGTGTCTGGAACGGCAATTTATAAGACATTTCTCAGCTCCTAGCTATTTGATCTAAATACCCATTCTGTACACTTCACCTAATCCAAAACAGTGATAAGCTGAAACTCATTCGAGCCACTTGCACATCAGATGAAAAGCTGTTAAAAGCTTTTGCTCTCCAGCCCTCCCACCCCTTCCACCGCAAAATTACGTGGAACAACAAGTTGCAACCAGAGAGAACTGTAACAAGGAAAGATGTTTCATGAAATTGACTCTGATGGTTGCTAGGAGCACAGAAAGTCTTGAGAAATTGCATTGGATTACTAATAGAAAAATCTTCAACTTTCCACACCTTTAGTACATCTAATGCATGCTCCAGCAACCTTAATATGGCAAGTGATGATTTACTCTCTGTTTGGAATTCATATGGAATGAAAGAATTCTTAAGAACAAGAAAGGGTCATTAGATCTTAACCCATGTATCTGCATTTGTTTTGCTTTATTTATTCCTCCCTTTTTTTCGATAAAAAAGAATTGTCAATTGAACCCGTTTATATTATTTACTTGGATTGTCCCCTCTAGTAACTTATTCCATAAAGCTGTCTATATATCTAAGAAGTTTATCTGACTTGTTTTTCCCTTTTTAACATTGAAATATTCATCTTGATGCCTCTGGTATTTGAAGCATTTACCGTGGTAATAAAGATGAGCAAAACCTCCATCACCATACAACAATTCGATCACTACACTGTCTTCTGTTTGATAAAGAAAACAGGACTGGCTTTCTTCGAGTTTCTCCATAATGGATGTTTGAAGGCTGGCATGATCTTAATTGTTCACTTCTGCCGTCTCTGGTGGATCATAATATCCTTAAAAGAAATGACCAGAAGTACATAGATAGAACCTGTTGCTTTTCACAACAATTCAACTGCTATTGATTTATATCCTAGCTCTCTAATAGTACTCACATACCTTTTTTTACTGCTGGGCTAAGCATTGTGATGACAGTTCTGGAGATTTATTTCCCATACCTCGAGATATCTTCCCTCACCAGTATAGTGAATGACCCTTCCATACATGGTACTTCTTTAAATACTTGTACTTATCATTTGTCCACATTGAATTGCATTTATGAGCCATTCTAGCAGTTGCTGCCTATTATTTGTATTTCCTTAAACAGTTGGATTGCAAATATCCTACTCATTGGAATGTTCAATTTATTTTTCTACTCACACAATAATAATTTCCTCCACTGCAATTTTGTTTTATTGCCATTTTATGATCAACTATATTGCGATTATTTATCTTGTGCATCTACTTAGCTCAGTTATATATCATATTTGGGTACTGTTGAAGCTAGATAATCTCTAACTTTTTGGCTGAGGAGAAACTGAGTTGGAGAGCCGTCCAATTACATCTCCAGCAAAATGTATTCTTGAGATTTCACTCTGAGGCCTTTCTAGTCAATATTGGGTAATTAAGAACAGACATAATCAATGGCACAGCATTTTTATAATTCCCAATTATCCGTAAGACCATTTTCTTCTCGTTATGTATGAACTCTATGAAAGAAAACATTCAATATTGTCTTTTTTTGTTTTCTGTTCTTCAATTTACACGGGAGTATATAAATGCTGACTGGGAATTCAGTGCCTGTACTCCATGACTTTTTGTCCATTAAGTTCTGTGCCAAAAGTGTTGAAGGAAAACACATTATTCTCGCTCTCTATGTTGTGACAGTCAGTTTAGATCGGGGTTAGACTTACAAATTAATTTTTCACTTAAAGAGCTATTAAATTTTGATTGCTTAAATGGAGCTTAAAATTAATAAAGCCAGAGCAGTATTAGATTTCCGTAGAATTGTTAACATGTCATCAAATGGGAGTACGGATAAATGTGACATTGAGCAGAGGATGTCTACAGCTGATGTGATGGAAGAGATTGGTCTTTGAAGGGTTTTAAAAGGAGAAGGGTTGGAGAAGTTGAATAATTAGGGAGTGAATGGAGCATTGGAGCCTTGGTAGTCAAAGGCACAACCATAAATGATGGTAAAACGATGGGAGAGTCTGTTGCCCAGACTCAGGGAAATGAAGAATTGGGGTAGGGAGTAAGCAAAGCTTGAGAAGATTATAAAACTGGCATCTTGGAGTAAATTCATTTTTTAATAATTATTGCTCATCCTTAATTATGCTTGAGAAGATAGTGCTGAGACATCTTCTGACATTGCTACTGTCCAGATGGTGAAGATATTCCATCAGTGCTGTTGGAGATTGTGTTCCACAATGAAGGCTCAACAATAATAAATAAATAGTGGTACATTTCCGAGTCAGGATGGCATGTGACTTGCTGGAGAACCTGAGGTGGCATAAGTCACAACTTGCCATCTTTCTCACCTGTGGCTGTCAGGAAGGTGCTGTAGGTCCAATGCCAATGCAGTTAAGCTTCCACTTCACCATTGAACTCAGTGGACGCTCTGAGGGGCCAGAAACCCTTCATATCTGTCCCCTCATCTTTCTTCAGCAATGACTGAGCAGGATTGCTAACCTGGTAATTGAATGCAGTGGCTTATTTTCTTTCCTTTTATTTTAATTAATTTATATCAATTAAAAATGTTTTCTAATTTTTTTAAATCATTTTGTGTTTAACTGTTATTTCAAAACCTAAATTAATTAAATCAATTTATACAGTTTTGAAATGTCCCTGATATCTTATAGAAACATATAAAATTATAAAAGGACTGGGCAAGCTAGATGCAGGAAACATGTTCCCAATGTTGGGCGAGTCCAGAACCAGGGACCACAGTCTTAGGATAAAGGGGAGGCCATTTAAGACTGAGGTGAGGAAAAACTTTTTCACCCAGAGAGTTGTGAATTTGTGGAATTCCCTGCCACAGAGGGCTGTGGGGGCCAAATCACTGGATGGATTTAAGAAAGAGTTAGATAGAGCTCCAGGGGCTAGTGGAATCAAGGGATATGGGGAGAAGGCAGGCACGGGTTATTGATTGGGGGCGATCAGCCATGATCACAATGAATGCGGTGCTGGTTCGAAGGGCAGAATGGTCCCCTCCTGCACCTATTTTCTACATTTCTATCATCAGCAAAACAGTCAAAGATCCATCAGCCTGGTGCAGAGGCATTGAGATGACACTCAACATTCAGGGATCAGTCCATCCTTGCATAACCAAAGCTCTTTTTTTCAAGTAGCCCTGGGTTGCTACTTGTGAACTTTGTGGGATGGCTGTGGCAGCGTGGTCTTCAGGACAATTGGAAGCAGGTCTGTGGAAGGGTAGTGTGGCTGAGGCCCAAATGTCCATGCAGGTAACGAGGAGTTTTTAGCAATAATGTACTGACAGTAACTGCCTTCCATGCCCAAGTCACCTGTTTGATTTGGTGGGACGTACTTCACTCTAGGAACTTAGTCTTTCAACTTCTACCCAAAGATTTTGGACCTTTGTCACCTGCAGCCCATTATTACAATCTTGCCCATTTGATTTATTTGAATTTGTCAATCAATGAGCTGTTTCAATGTTTAATATATGTATTTTAGTTCTACTGTTATAGTGTTTGAAATATTTTTGTCTAAGTAAAAATTGATGACAGAATAAAAGAGCTTTGTTAACATGTATGGATTGGGTTATGTCATCATTGGATCACCCATGGTGTGATGGCAATGTTAACATTAATTCATGCTTTTCAAATTGCCATGCTGATAAACTACTCCCTGCCAATAATATTTAAGGAAGTATTCAGCTATTTAAAATGCACTCTAATTCTAGAAACAGTTATCGTAAAGTATAGTCTCCAAAATAAGCATTGCAGTTAATTCAAAAGCTAAGACAAGCAACTGGATGAGAAAGTTGTACTTTAAAAAAAAAATGTTTTTTTTAAATTTATATTTTTATTAGTAGCAGGGTACAAAAGTATAAACCGTGGCATATGACATAGTGCATTTATTGTACAGCTTACATTTTAATTTTAGCAAAGATGAAATAGAAAAAGATAGGAAAAGCAAGAAAGAAAGAAAGTGGAAGAGAAAGTGAATGTGTAAGAATAGAACCCCTAAACTACCAAATGGGTGTGGTCAAAGAGTGAGAAAGTAAAACGTAAAGAAATAAAAAGACAAAAATGGAAAAAAAAAGAAAAAGAAAAAAAAGTGTTGATATACCTACTTCATTTCTCTCCCCACCCATCACCCAGTCCCTAAATCGGTTTAATTCCAAAGTTGTGTTGCACCATACTATCCTTGTAATGAATCATTGAAAGGAATCCATATCTTTGAAAATTGCTCTGATTTTCCTGCTAAGACAAGTCTCACATCTTCAAGATGTAGTGTCTCAGACATGTTTGTAACCCACATTTTAAGAGTAGGGGCTGATGTATTTTTCCAAAATTTAAGTATACATTTTTTCGCCATTATCAGGCCATAATTAAGGAAACGTCTTTGAAATATTGATAGCTCAGGGCAGGCATCTGCTGTTCCAAAAATAATCAGTTTGTGTTGGGGTCCAGTTTTGTTTTTAATGTTTTTGAGAAAATTTCAAAGATTCCTTTCCAAAAGGTAGTTTTATGCAAGAGGCAAAGGAGTTGCTTCTTGGAGGAGACATTTGTCACAAATAGGAGATACTTATGAAAAAAATCTTATTCAGTTTAGTCTTTGAGTAGTAAAGTCTGTGCAGTATTTTGAATTCAGATTAAAATGTGTCTAACATTAATCGAACAATTATGTATATATAAGAGATATTTTTCCCATCTGGCTTTGGAAATTTTTAGGCCTAATTCCTCTTCCCATTCTCTCCTAATTGCGTCTGACGATGGAATTTCTATATTTAGAAGGGTATTATATAAGTATGATGTTAGATTGTTTGACTCTGAGTCTCTATTCATACCTTCGTCTAATATATCTGGCAGCAGTTTGATAATCATGGGTATATGTTTTCAAATCTCGAATTTGAAGACATCTAAATATTGCTTACCTTTCAGACTGTATTTCGACTGTAATTTCTGAAATGACAGGAGATTTCCCATCTCGTACAGATCTCCAAGCTTTTCAATTCCTAGTCTTTCCCAAAAAATAAACGTTTGATCTACAATAGATGGCTTAAACGACGGATTATTAGCTATTGGTGAAAGAAGAAATACATTTCTTAGTTTAAAAGTTGATTTTACTTGTCTCCAGATTTGTAAAGTGCTGTGAATAATCGGATTTTTATCATATATTGTGTTCTTCAACTTTATTGGTGAGAGAAGAATCGTGCCTATATTAAAAGGCGAGCAATCCTCTCTCTCCATTAACCAGTAGAAAATTGTACTTAAAAACTCAATAAGATACATCAACAAAAATAGTTTGAAGTATCAATAAAAACAGAAGGAAATAAACAAACAAAATCTAAATGATATGTAGGTAATCATTACCCCATAGCCAGCAATAGAATATTTCACACATAGTAGAAAGGCACAAAATGATGGTTAACTCAGCAAGTCAGGCAGCTTCCCTGAAGAAAAAGAATAGATGACATTTCAGGTTGAGACCCTTCTTCAGACAATCAGGGGAGAGGGAAACCAGAGGTGTGAAAAGGCACAGAACACATCAGAGCTGCAGGAAAGGTGGAGCCCACAATGGTCCACTGTTGTCTGTGGAAGAGGTGATAATGAAGGGATACGAACAGTGAAACTAGCAAGACAACTAGGGTGGGGGACAGATGAGGAGAGGGGGAAATACAACGGTTATTTGAAATTAGAGAAATCAATATCCATCCATCGCAATAGTTTGTTATAATAGTTACATGCTTTGTAACATTGATATAGTTTAGATGATTGTGTGAAATCAGTAAGTATCTGAAGTCAGCTCTGTTGTCATAAACATAGAACCCACACTCGCACATGGGCATCATAATCAACTCTTACAGGACTAAAGCTCGTCTTTGGACATGTGATGTCTGCCATGTTTTTTGTCCTGCATGCTGAATTAAAAGATTTCTAGATTTACACTACTGTTTACCCCGTGTCTATTGCAAAGACTGAGGAGCTATGAAGTAATTGTACAGACTCAAGCATATGACTTTAGATTGTTCATCAGGTTACAAAAAAGATGGAAGTAAAGAAAGAGAGACTAGTAAGTATTTTGAACCAAGGCTTCAGTGACTTTTAGAAAAGAAAACATGAACATGCAACATTGTCATGAAGCTTCAATCATACGATCACTTTTGGGAAGATAGTCATGCAAATTAATATTTGATACTGCCTTGAGCACATTGTTCATGGTGCAGCAGAATGTTGGGACGAGCTTCTGCAGCAGAGATCACTCACTTTGATTGCCAACTAGTACTTCGCTCAGTCCTGTTTATGCAACTTTTATTCTACAGTGAATCGATTTTGGGGTTAACTGTCAGTTTTGGAATAAAAACTGAAAAGCCGTCAGGATTACTGACAGCAAAGTCACAGCAATGAGTGGAGACACTCACTTCTCTAAAGAAAGGTTTCATCCCAGTTTGACTCCTAAGTCAGGAGCTGTGTTAACGATTGCCTGAAGTCACTTTGGCACCGGGCCAGTGGGTTGCCTGGCAACACGCCATTACTACAAAGGCATCGACTGCATTGAATATCATCCTTTGATGCCTATTACATGTTATAGAAATCCACTGTTCGTAGCCCTTCCCAAGGACAGCGGGTAATATGTCCTGTGAGCAGCATTATTCAAATGGGTCTCATCCACAGCATTTGGAAGGAGCTGAACTGGAATCCCTTTGGTTAATGCAGCAAATTGATAACCAGTGAAGGAGAGTGACATCCGCAGCATTTTAATTTCTAAATCTGTCAGGAATAACAATGCACTTCGATTAATCACTTTCCGCGATGGCACCAGATAAAGATGCTGCTGATCGATGGCTCTTTTGACAAGTGAGAATGCTTCACTTTGCAAGGGGATGCTGAACGATAGCAAATTCACTGCACTATCACTTCCCTCCTTTTCTCCATTTCTATTTAACCTCCCTCCTCGGACTTTATTTTAATAGAGACCTCTTTCTGGCATTTATTTGCATAATGCCAATACATTTAAATATAACTGTGAAACTATTATGGAACTCCTGACCCTCAGAAATATAAATGATGTGCTCAAAATATACTCTCCTTTCAACAAAATCTGCAACTATAAAAAGTTAAATAAAAGGCATTCTGCACATCTCATTTCACGGCTGAGCAATAATTACATTTTGACTATTTTCTGTGAACTAGTGGTTTAATGTTCTAATGAATCTGGTTATGGAAAGTGTACTAAATATTCTGGATTAATTAATGTTTTCATCAAACATTGCTTTATTGAATCTTCATAGGGGAGTATTTCAAAATATATAGTTTATTATAATTGCACAGATTGTTGTGGCAATGTTTATTGCTGATTTCAGAAAACCCTGTCCTCATACTTTCAGCTGGATTCCATTGCAATCATGTTTTAGCCAAAGGTGTAGTCACAAAATACTGGAGTAACTCAACAGGACAGGCAGCATCTCTGGAGAGAAGGAGTGGGTGACGTTTCGGGTCAAGTCCCTACTTCAGACCCGAAACGTCACCCATTCAGTCTCTCCAGAGATGCTGCTTGTCCCATTGAGTTACTCCAGCATTTTGTGTGTACCTTCGATTTAATCCTGCATCTGCAGTTCTTTCTTATACATTTTGCCACAGAGGTATGGCCAGCAACTGTAATGTTATCAAGTTATGGTCAAGAAAGCACATCAACAACTGTGCTTCTTCAGAAGGCTAAGGAAATTCTCTGCATCTCCAATGACTCTTACCAATTTCTACAGATGCACCATGGAACACATCACAGCTTGCTATGGCCACTGCTTTGCACTAGACTGCAAGAAATTGCAGAAAGTTGTGAACACAGCACAGTCCATCACACAAATCAGATTCTGCCACCATTGATTCCATCCATACTTCTTGCTGCTTTAGAAAGCAACCGACTTAATCAATAAATTATTTGCAATAGGAGGGTGTGGAGGTCAAGTCAATGGATATATTTAAGGCAGAGATTCTTGATTAGTGCAGTTGTCAGGGGTTATGGGGAGAAGGCAGGAGAATGGGGTTAGGAGGGAGCGATAGATCAACCATGATTGAATGGCGGAGTGGTCTTGATGGGCCGGATGGAGTAGATTCCTCCTATCACTTATGACCTAAGGACCACTCACACCCCGGTCATTCTCACCTCTCCTCTATCCCTTCAGGCAGAAGATACAAAAGCTTGAGAACAGGTACCACCAGATTCAAGAACAACTTCTTGTTGTTAGGCCGCAGTGTGGACGGAGATACGATACAGAAAAAATGCATCTCCTGTTGTCCCCTGTTGTCAAATTCTTGACTCTTATATGCTAGGGATTATTTTCCCAATTTCCCAACATACCTTGTTGAAGGATTTCTTTTCCCTTAAATCTATTGTTTCTCTGTAATCGTAACATTGGTTCCTGCACTCTGTTTTTCTGTTTTTCACTATCAGAATTACTGATCTATGGAGTGATTTGCCAATATAGCATGCAAAACTGTTTTTCACTGTATCTCCGTATCAACAGCATCAATGCTAATAACAAGATAACTGAGCTGACAAACAACTTAAGGAATTATATTACATTTAAAAGACACTTGAATAAATACGTGGATAGGAAAGGTTTAGAGGAATACGGGATAAATGCAAGCAAGTGGTACTGGTGTCGTTGTGTTGGGGGGGGATGCATTTTCTAATCTTACCTCGATGGAGATGCAATTTTTTTTGCCCATATTGTATCTCCGTCCGCACTGCGGCCTAACATCAAGGAGTTGGCGGCCTTTGCTGCAGACCGACTTTTGAGAGCTCCACTGCGGGGACTTTATCATCGCGGAGCCCATGACCCCTTTGCCAGGGATCGACTTTGGATCTCCAACCGTGGGTGCTTGTGGATTTAACATCATGGAGCTCCCGGTCTTTGGTCAGAGACCGACTTTGGGAACACCAAGTCGCAGGGGCTTAGACTGCCTCGACGCGGGAGTTTTGACCGCCCCGAAGCGGGAGTTTTGACTGCCCTAATGCGGGAGCTTCGACCCCCGGCAGCGGGAGCGTTGATCGTTGACAGATGGTTCGACTTCACCAACCGCGGGAAAATAAAGGGGAAAAAGATTGCACTTTTTTGCCTTCCATCACAGTGAGGAATGTGGGGAATGTGCTGTGGTGGATGCTTGTTAACTTTTATATAGTTGAGTGTCTTGCTTTTTTTTTTCTCAAATGGCTGTATAGTAATTCGCATATCACTGTACCTTAATTGGTACATGTAACAATAGACCTTTGAAACGTTTGGTCGGCATGGGCAAGTTGGTTCAAAGGGCCTGTTCATTCTGACTAAGAATTCTGACTGTAAACCTATGAAAATAGAGCTTTAATATTGAACTTCTACAACAGTTAATAAAGAATGGTATAAAGAATGGAACATAGACTGATTAAAGTGGCTAAATATCTAACAATGGAATGACAATCTGGACACAAAATTCGCTTTTTACAGAGGGATGGATCACTGATCTTTATCATTATCATTTAAAAAACAGTTCCAAGGGTATCGTTATGTGAATATTTCATAATGTTCAGGTTCACACCAATCCACTGATTCCACTTTGACTACCCAGTACACGCCGCAAGAGTGCACCCTGTGGAGGAGCAGAGAATTGTAAAGGGCCTGTCCCACTTAGGTTATGTTTCCACGGACTGCCCCCCCCCCCACCCCACCAAGGTGATACAGACACACACGCACCAATGCCAAGGTGATACAGACACACACAGCGAAGAACAGGAAGGTTAAGACGGCTAGCACAGTGTACGATAAGTCCTTTAAAAGGGGGGGGGGGGGAGAAGGAGTGGAAACACTCTTATGAGCCAGACAACTTTTAATAAGCCAGAGATACACAGCTGTGAAGTTTTGCAGGCATTGACATTACCGATCGGTTTTCCTTGGTTCTGATAACTCGTGCATATGTTTTTTTTCCCCATTGAGCCAATGAAAATGCCCGGTCAGCAAAGGAGCTTAACTAAAACTACCTATGGCTACCTCAACTACCTACAACTACATGGCAACCTCACTACAACTGCACCTATGACTACAAGAGTATTAATTTTCTCCATGGCAACCAATTAAAAAATGTTGAAATATTTGCTGCGACCATACTGAGGCCGCGACTAGTTCCCAGAATGCGGGAACTCCTCTCGACCATTAAGGAGACTCACCAGAGACCACCAGCGAACATATGGCGACCATGAGGCGAGCGCAGAGTCTCCTGCACTCACCTAAAAAGTCACTTAAGTGGGACAGGCCCTTAACAGCTACCTTTGTGTAGGCTGCCAAAGGGTGCCCTCTAGATGTTGTCCTATCTCCTAAAAAAGAAAAACACCGATAGTTCCACTATTATTCTTGTCACAAATGCCAGGCCATTCCGATTTCTAAAGTGGACAACAAGCAAGGCATTCTCAGGAGCTCAGCTGCACGGTGCCAAAGCATCCACGAGACAGATAATTTAAAGTGATATTAAATATGTTTATATACTGTATCTGGAGCAATAAGAATAAAACTATATCCCTCCTAAACTATACATGTAAAACAGAGGCAGAGATTGCAGAGACGTGATAGAGAAGGTATAGGCTTGAAGTCAAATGAAACTCCGGTGGTCTGAAAATTCTCCCGTACCGGGAAAAGTGAATTAAATGGGTGGTGTTTGTGTGGGAGCCTGCTGATTAAAAAAAAAAATCAATTGTACTTAAGAGGCAAGGCATAAGTATGATAAAGCAACCTTATGTGTGTAAACAGCACAAAGGTCTTCCATCAGCTTGCTCCATCTTTGTGAAGAAATGTTGATAGATTATGTGTTAGTAGAAATTGTAGTGCAGAGGGGAGTGCTGGGGTCAGGAGATAACTGGGGCCTCTAGCCAAGTCGAGTCAAGAGTCAAGAGAGTTTATTGTCATGTGTCCCTGATAGGACAATGAAATTCTTGCTTGCTGCAGCACAACATAATATTGTAGGCATAAATACAGAACAGATCAGTATGTCCATATACCATAGAATATATATATATATATCTATATATATATATATATATATATATATATATATATATATATATATATATATATATACACACATAAATAAACAGATAAAGTACAATAGGCTGTTATAGTTCAGAGTTTGTTTGAAGTTATGTTTAATAGTCTGATGGCTGTGGGAAGAAGCTGTTCCTGAACCTGGACGTTGCAGATTTCAGGCACCTGTACCTTTTACCTGATGGCAGCGGAGAGATGAGTATGTGGCCAGGATGGTGTGGGTCCTTGATGATGTTGGCCAGGACAATGGGTCAGGACATTATCAGATGTTGTGGGGGAGATGAATCAGTTAAAATTGGGCATGGGATGCGGTTGTGGTTGTGAACGCCCCATGTTGGAGTGTAAATATTTAAACAAAGGGCACTAATTTTGCCAGTTACCACCATTGGATGCCATGAACTGAGAAGGTTCCTGTCAAGATAACAATGAAGTGGCATGGTTTATAGTGAAGGCACATTCCAGTGCAAGTGACCAATGAGTTCACAGCACATTCACAAATGAATCTTGTACTGGGCCATCTCACCATAGGATGTTATGGCACAACTCATGCTTCAGAACTGCGGGGTCTGATGAGCGGTCACGGTGGAGTAGTGTGGGTGGTTGGAGTGTGGGGTTTGATCAATGGTCAGGATGGGGAGCAGGGTGTATGGCGTGGGGGGAGTCGACATTCAATCATCAACTGGGGTGGGAGGAGGAGTATGGGATTTGATCATCGGTTGGGATTGGTGAGTGGGTGTTCAATGTCAGCGGTGTTGGGGGCTAAGACCATTGGTGGAGCAGGAGTTTTGATCACTTGTGTGTGGAATATTTAAGGCGTGTGGTCTTTGTGTCAGCAGACTAATTGTCAGTGAGGTGTTGGCGGTGGTGCTGGTTGAGATGGGAGGTGAGAATGTGTTAGTCGGGTGCAGAAGCGGGGAGGAGGAATTATTGGTTGGAGAGGCGGTGATGTGTCTTTGTTTGTGCGGAGATTACTAGACTGTCAATGTGTGGCATACGTTGCTGTCTGGAGTTTGCTTCTCTTTGGCTAGAGCGGGGAAAGTAAATTAGTCAAAGTCTCCCATTTGAGTTGGGTTCTTAGCATTACATTTCAAAGTGTGATTTATTCACATAAATACTTTCGAATATTTAAATGCAGATTGTTCAAGTCAAAAATGTTTATTATAAATGTTATTCCATTACTTAAACATGAACATTAGCTCATCATCAGTTGTCATCCGTTTATAGTTCAAGTTTAATGTCATATATCGAGCACATTGAGGTACCGTCACAATTAAAAAGCTTGCTTGAAGCAGAACCACAGGCACAAAAGGGTGGCATGGTTGAGCAGTGGTAGAGTTGCTGCCTTACAGCGCCAGAGGGTTCGATCCTGACTGCCAGTGCTATCTATAAGGAGTTTATACGCTGTCTATAAGGAGTTTGTACGTTCTCCCCGTGACCCATGTGGGTTTCCTTTGGGATCTCCGGTTTCTTCCCACACTCCAAAGACATACAGGTTTGTAGTTTAATTGGCATGGTATAATTGTAAATTGTCGGTGTGTGTAGGATAGCGTTAGTGTGTGGGGATTGCTGGACAGCGTGGACCCAGTGGGCCATAGTGCCGGTTTCCGCTCTGTATCGCTAAAGGAAACCATTCAGATAGCACACTAAAACAAATTATACATAAATTATACATAAATCACACACAAAATTCTAAAAGAAAGAAGATTGCAGAATCAAAACATCAGTGAAAAAACGTAATTAGAAACAAACCCCAAGTCCAAAGTAGGTTTTAACACTAAAATTAACAAATTCTTATGCTGTCAAACTGTGGCCTTTCCCCATGGATCCCTGCAGTTTAGTTTAGAAAGTAATGTACAATGCCGACAGCAATTTGGGATTATTATGTGATCGTTGCTATCCAAGATGCACTCCAGCCACTGCGTATCCATCAGTCCTGGAAGAGCTCCAGTGAGCCAGTGTACATTGTGTGCTCCCTCTCTTGAGGTTTCTGAGCATGGACGTATTCCTTGAGGAAGGTTAAGAGTCAGCTTGACTTGATCTCTCGTCAGCCCGCTGGCTAGTCCCACGATTGGCCACTCGTAGCAGAGCATTGAGGAGATCCTCTGGCTGACCCACTCTGCATCGTGCCCAGAGATCATGGGGCTGATATGCATTATAACTTGAGATACTCAGAGGCTTCATTCTCTCACATTTTATGTCAATGTGAACTTAAGACTACAGAAATGGTAAGTGGCCCAGGACCAATTTCAACATTGTTGCTTGGAACTGATCTTTGTAACACCTGGGTTTGGTCTAGTTTGGAGATACGATGTGGAAACAGGCCGTTCGGCCCACTGAGTCTGAACAATAGTTCTGTTATCCCACTTTCGCATCCTACACACTAGGCGGAATTTTACAGAAGCCTACAAACCTGCACGTCATAAGGTCTAGGATTAAAATTAGGCCATTTGGTCCATCAGGTCTACTCCGCTATTCAATCATGGCTGATCTATCTCTCCGTCCTAGCCCATTGTCCTGCTTTCTCCCCATAACCTCTGGCACCTGTACTAATCAAGAATCTATCTGTGCCCTAAAAATATCCATTGACTGTGCAACAGCCTCCTGTGGCAAAGAATTGGACAGATTCACCACCCTCTGACTAAAGACGTCTTTGGAATATGGGAAGAAACCGGAGCACCAGCTGAACCCACAGGTAGAACTTGCAAACTCCACACAGATGGCACCCATAGTCAGGATCAAAATAGGGTCTCTGGCGGTATGAAGCAGCAGTTCTGCCGCTAAGGTGTCCCCTTTAAGTTGCAACAAAGCAGGCTACTGAATACCTATTCCAGCTTGGGAACAAGCCAGCATATGTACTTGTATCTTTTGAATGAACCACCCAAGCTGATGTTTCATAATGCTGAACTCAACTGCACACACCCACGGTCCTCTTGTGCTGGAGTATCCATGCATCAGTTTATCTGAGACACAATGACATCCTGGAAGGGAAATGACTTAATTCACATTTCATATAGTAACTCCTCTATTTTAACTAATGTTTTTTGTTTTTTTTTAAATTGGCTTATGTTTCACACAGAAATGTAGTGCTAAGTTATCTAAATTTAGACAATTAAGATTTGCATCATTCAAGTATTCTGGGTGATTTCATTCCATTTCTAAATGTCTTGTTTAGAAGGTGTTACGCTACCTTCTGGATTTGTTTAAATGGGTGGAATATATTAATGCTAAAGAGAGTTTACATTAATACATGGTGGGATGTTCAAGCACTGGTAAAGGACCTGTTTTGTGGTTGTCAGATAAATATTTAATTGAAGCCAAAAAGTTTTCCTTTGAAGATGTAGCAGAGCTATGCAATCTCAAAGCTAAAGAATGTGATCCTGTTATATGATATATATGTGCATCTAGCAACAAATGCCTCATATTTTAGCTGTAAAGAATGCTGAGCCCTGTCCTGATGAATACATTGCTTATTAGCTAGTAATTTTGTGAAAGCCTTTCAAACAACATAATGCTCCTATTTATCATTTTCGCCAGTTTAAAGTTCCTGTTTTGCATTTTCTAATACTCTATTCCATGCTTTAACAAGGAACATTTTATGCCTCAAAAACAGACCACGCGCTGCTGCTAAATTGGTACACTTTGTGCTCATAGGCCTTAAAAACTCACGCACTACTGAAAAATATCCATGCTGTATTTAAATGCTGAAATGCTGACCCAAACTTTTTTGGTTTTAAATGGATAAATCAGCAAGGTCTGTTGCAAGAGCAAATTGGAAGATTAGGTCAGGAACTGTTGGCAAAATAAGCAACCCAACATCTCTTTGAAGTTCTCTGGAAGCCAAAGGCACCAACCTCAAGGAATCACCAGAAATTGACCTCAATATGGAGTGGGGCTCCTTCTCGGACCACATCAAAAGGCTAGATCGTCAATCCTAACTTCACTTTGCTGGTGCTGCCAGTTCAACTTCCAATCCTCTTCCCTCAACACTGTCCCTGCAATTCCTGGTACTCTTTCCTGCCAAGTCTTGTCCGGAAATCAAGACTTGGATCCTGTTCCTCATCTAATTTCTGGAGGATCCCTCGTGTCCCCTTCTTGATTCTTGACCAAGTGCCTGCATTGGCCCCCACCCTCCCCCTCTCTCACATACACACATTCCTGATCCTAGAAACATCTCAGTTTCGCACAGTTTTTCTGTATGATGCCATCTTCAATGCAAATGTATCTTCCCTCTGAAATCCTGGCAGAGTTGACACAGTATAGTGAAGGATGCAGTTCGGTTTTGTTTACTTTATTGTCACGTGTACCAAGGTACAGTGAAAAGCTTTTGTTGCTTTAGATTGAATCATGTCACGTCATGATTCAACAATGGACAAAGCATTTTTTTAATCATGCACAATGACTAGAAAAGTCATTAGAATGCAACGCAATCAGATCCAAACCAAAATCCTGTACTGTTCCCAAGTTTCAATATCTTTAATAAAGAAATGACTTTTTCTTTCACACGGTTCCGTGCTGTAAATCTTGTAGATGTGGCAATCAGTGGTGTGGATCTTATCTATTTTAACACCAAAATCCAATGGCACAACCTATGAAATTGATCTTGATCTTGTGCCCAGCTGATAACTGCTTTGTGGAAGTGAGGGCTACATCATTCATTTTTATCTTGATGTTGAACACAGGATTTACAGAAGAATGCCTGTTGGTGTAACACTCCTTGCAATGAAATGAACACATTTCTGCCCTTCAGCGTCACCATATTCCTTCACCTCTCCCTGCCTGTCCTTCCTTTGAGCCTTACTGGCCCTGAACTCTATCTTCCTATCCGCACTTCCAATTTCTGACCTACTACTCTGGTTCGCATTCCCATGCCTCTTTAGTTTAAACCCGCCTGAGTAATCATTAACATTTCATACGTTTAATGTAGAGGATCCACCAACAAATTTTGAGGTGCCTTGTTCTTGTTACGTTAATTTATGTCACTTAGCTTGTAACTTTAAATTTGTTTATCTGGAAATCACTATAGCTGCTGCCAAAGTTGGTCCATAATTCATCTGTCCATGAGACAAAAGTCACATATTGACAGCCTATTGGCATGAACGATGGTGCACGACAGGTCAAGCCAAAATTGGAGTTTGGCTCCCCGACGATTAAACTGCTCTACTTTTCTCCGAACTTATCATTAAAAAAAAAACATTATCATTTCTCGAGTGCAAAAGCACAATGGTGCAAGCCTTGGCCTGGGTTATATTTTGAAGCATAATTAACAAACTGGGGCTGCAATTACTGGAATTACAAAGACCAGATCACATTGTAGCCAAGTAGCTGTCAACAATAATTAATGGCGAAAGACCAATTAAAACAATAATGGTTTTCCCTCATGACAAATTATTGCCTATTTAATAAATTTGAGAATTATTTTGTATAAAATCATTGAGGCCATGAAAACATCCAACAGATACACACCTTTTGACAATAGAAATAATTATAATGTTTTCATAGGCCCTCATTGCAATTAAAATTGACTTAACATAAATTACACAATAAAATAGCCATGTTCAGTTAAAATGTAGCACATGATGAAATCACATCTTTAGGTCAATGTTTACTGTGTGGCATTCGATCCACAGTGGCTCTGAAATGGCTATGATTCCATAGTTAATGAGTTGATGTAAATACAGCTATAGTCTGACCCAGGGGCGAATTCCAGTATCAAATTACACGATATGCTTGGACTCGCTCCATAGCAAGATCAACCTTCCATTATCAGTGGGTGATATTCAGGACTGAAACCAGTATTGGTCGGGTGTAAAGCCCACGAGCTCTCTCTGGCATGTGCATGAAATGTGCCACCACATCACAGTTATCTTCAGTCTTGAGTGAATACCATTACTCTGACCCAGTGTGTGAACTGGGGAGGTGTAGGTCTGCTCGGGGTGGAGATGGAGGTCTCCCCTTTACCTCCAGGAACTCCACTTTACTTATCTAAATTTATTTTAGCAGAGAATGAGTTAGATCTTCCATGGTTTCATGAGAATGTTTTTTTTTTAGAGGCAATCTTTTGCAATCTTGCTTCCTAACATTTCATCATCTGGCTGGTGCGCTGTAATATAATCACCTTGTCAAAGCAGAAGGCCTGGCTTGATGAACCATTTTAATGGAATCTAAAACCTTTACTTGCATCCCAGCTGTATGTAGTAAAGCAGATTTCCTTCAAAAACAAACAGCATTTGAGCCAGCCATGTTCATCTGGGATTAATGTTCTGACTTTGATGAATGGCATGCATTTTACTCTCTGCTCAGTCATCCCAATATTTCAAAGCATCTGGTGCTGCTTTCCTGGAACAGATCCGTACAAATACATTGGATCCATGACAGCAAGGGCTAAACAAGATTTTTTGGATGGGATTGATGACTTGGATGGCAAAGACATTCTAGTCAGAACATTGATACTAGCAATTCCAGACTTTAATGATTCTGCAACCCATTCCACAACTCCCTTCACACCACCCTCCTTTATCCCTCACACACATCAGTCACAACTTTCCTGCCTTTTTTTGCATGTATCTTTCAAACATGTCTTTCCATTTTGGAGCTGATTTTATCAATGCTTTTTTTTCTCTCAGTTAATTTAATGACTCCATGGAATAATTTTCCGAACAGAACTCTTGACCGGGAGTCAGCCTTATTTTATTAAGGGAAGGTTAACCTCTTTCTTTTCTCTCCAGCTGTCTGGGCAGGTTTGAAGAATTTATATTTGCTTCACAATAATATGCATTTACCAACAGATGTAAAGTCACGAAGCGTATAGGAGCCCATGGTCCCAGTGTGCTCTTAAAACAGGCAAATCTCTATGTCATAACAATGCCAGAAACCCAGGTTCATCCTTGACCTTGGGTGTTGTATGTGTGGAGATAGTATGTTCTCTCTGTGACTACATGGGTTTCCTCCAGGTGCTCCATTTCCATCCATTGCAAAGACATTCAGGTTTGTAGGATAATTGGTCTCTGCAAACTGTCCCTAATGTGTAAAGAGGGGATGCAAAAATGGGACTAGTGTGAACGAGTGATCAATGTTCGGCATGGTGTCAATGGGCCGAAGAGCCTGTTTCCTTGCTTCATCTTTAACCTAAACTAAAGTAAAATTTTCTGAAATTATCACTTTTTTTAATCACTGTCCATTATCTATTATCACTGCCTCACTGGGCTGACCTCTAATCAACATTAAACCCATTAATATTTTTCAAATTGCTTTTTATAGGATATTAAATATATTAACTGCTTTTCTGTGCAGACATGTCTTATTCATAACTTTTGTTCTTCCACTCCTTGATTGTTTAACTTGAGTACGATTTATTTTAAAAAGTGACACAAATTGTTGAAGTAACTCACTCAGCGAGTCAGGCAGCATCTCTGGAGAACATGGAAAGGTGATGTTTTGGATCAGGATCTGATCTTCACTGTTTTCACCTGGACTTCCAGTAACTCTGGGGCAACGAAGATTAAATTTGTTTATTGTAATTCCCACCAGAATGCAGTGCAATTCCTTGTTCACATGAAGCTCATGGAATACATAAAGTAATGATAAATGTAACAGCAAATATAACAACCAGATGTAAAACAGCAAAATGAAGTAAGATTGCAGTGCAATTTAAAATACAATAAAGGAACAACTGAATGAGCAGAGGTAAGAGTATGTAGCAACACCTCCAGGAAGGGAACATGAATGAGGTGATTGGGTTTAAGACTCGGGTAACAGTAGAGAAGCTATTCTGGTCGTCCAAGCTTTCAAACTCCTGTATCTTCTCCCAGAAAGTAGAAGAAAGAAATATGAATGGCCAGACAAGAAAGCATCCTTGGCGATATCTCCAGCCTTTCTGATGTAATGTACCATGCAGATAAACTGGATGGAGGAGAGTGACCAGCCTGTGATGGACTGGGCAGTGTTCACCACCCTGCAGGTTCAGACCATGTAGAGCAAAGCAGTTGCCATTCTGAAGAAGGGTCTCGACCCGAAACGTCACCCATTCCTTCTCTCCAGAGATGCTGCCTGTCCTGCTGAGTTACTTCAGCATTTTGTGTCTACAGTATCTTCGGTTTAAACCAGCATCCGCAGTTCTTTCCTACACAAAGCAGTTGCCATGTCAGACTGAGACATATACTGCCAGAATACTTTACGTAGTGCATCTGTAGAAGTTCAAGAAAATCCTCGTGGAATCGTGCCAAATTTTCTCAGATACCTGAAAAATTAAATGATGTGCCTTTTTGATCATAGCAGTTTGAAACTGTTGACCATCTCCACAGCAGTTCCATTAATGAGGACAGGGTTTCATCACCTCGCTTCATTAGTTCATCAACCATTTTTTTTTTTGGGCCCGATTCTTGCCCTGACAACATTTATTTGCCTGTTTCTCTTTCTGGGGAATTGGGTTGAATTTAGCTTTCAGTGACTTTGAATTTGTTGTAGTTAAGCAAATGACTGCAGAAGAACCAGCTGCCTATTTTATTTAATAACCTGAGTGCCCATAACATTATTGTAATTCCTAATGCAACGTCTTGTCCCTAAACACCTAGACTACGCTTGTAGCGGCATCCAATAACGCAGCCAAGATTGGAAACTTGCATGGCTGAATTGTTTACAATTTGGGTGACACCAGAAAGAGCAGATTTATTGCTCACCTCTGGTTTCCACAGGAATGTTGTGGTGGGTTATCTTCAGCTAATGATAATGGTAAGAATATCATTGCTGACACACTGATGTTCAGGGATCACTGGTCTATGTTGAAATTTCTTGCTCCCTCTCATTTACATATTTTATGTATTTTTTTTTTTTTTTTAGTTTGAGTCATAAGATTTTAATATGCAGAGAATTAATTTTGTCTGCATAAATGTATGTATTTAATTTTTATTGTTTCCTGTAAGGATGCACCTTCAATACAATCTCATATTTGGAACTTGAAATCAGACCAATAATAATGTTATGCTTCAATTCACTCAACATGTAACAGAATGATAAACTCTGTCCTTTCTGATGAAATTACTACCTACTTACTATGAAAATCTGTATGCTGATCTTGCGTGTATTCCCACCCCCCCGAAAAATACAACCAAATATCTCATGTCTTATCCGCTTGTGAAGAAGGAAAATAGATTCACATTATGACTTCTAACTAAAGCACTAGGGAATTTTAGGTTCAATGTCTTGCATTCAGGGTCAATTTAAGGTCAAGCTTACAACCTGTTGCCAAACAGAATATACATCAGAAATCCATTTGTAGACGACACAGGTTTAGCAGTTAGCCAGCTTCATACATTCCACTTTACTGCCTTCTCCCTCTCATTAATCCGACAGTCAGCAATGTTCAATTAATTAATAGTCTGGTAAAACTTCCAATATAATGAATTTCTCCCACCTCAGCTAACAAACTCCCATTGCATGGGATTATCTTTGTTTTGACTGTCTGAGCGCAGTGAGCAGCACACAGAATCCCCTTAAATCAACATTATATTGCCTCGGACTTTTATAAGATTTTCTCTCTAGCTCATTATAGGTCATTTATATTCTCAACAGAAATGATGAATTAAATTTTAAGAATGCATAAATGGAACATCGGAGCTATGTTGGGAGGGAGCCAACTTGACAACATGTTGTTACTGACAACTATATTTCTTCAAACACACATTACAGACACTAGACTTTGCTCAGGGGCTTGAAACATCTTGTCATTTTGCATTGGTGGGTCACGAAAAGCATTGCCTTTTAGTGGAAGGATTGCTGATCTATTCTCTAAAGTAGATTGTTCTTAGAATCAGCAAAATGTAGAGCATGAGTTCTAATGTATGTTATACTTAAAAATAGAAGTTGCTAATGTCAAGTGTTCCACAATCTTTGCTGTCTGCACATGCCCTGGGATTCAAATAATTGAAATCACAACAAATTTGCACTCTCAGCAATTTGGGCCATGGTACAGCCCCGTCTTGTATAGGGTATGTAGACAACTGAATTGAATTCTGTAGTGCTTGCTTTCTAGCCACTATGTGGCAATCTAACACTTGCAAATGGCTACCAAGTGCACATCTCCAATGGGAAGTCTGCTGTATGTTATTTTGATAAACCAATTTGAGTTTTCATCCACCACCCATCTCTGCCCTCCTGGTCACGGCAACTGCTGCCAGCGTATTAAACCAGCAAATTGTGATGGTAATTTATGTACAATGGAGATGAGGCACGAGGGCTACCTCTTCATATGTCACGTGCTAGCCTGCTCTGATTCACATAGCTGAGCCAGAGATTAAACAGAGAAGTATAATTCTTATTATATTTTAAGGAAATTATTAACCATTCACAGTTTAGGTGCTGAATAATCACTTCATTATCAATGCTCTATTTGTCAGCGGCTTCAAGCATTTACAGATAGCGGTTTGGGTAGTGCTGTTTATCTAACAGCTTGTGCTAAAACAATACTCAGACATTGGAAGTTACTGGTTGTGGTGCAATGGAAGCTGAGATAAAGGGTGGCACAGTGGTAAGTTGCTGCCTTACAGCATCAGAGACCTGGGTTCAATCTTGACTGTGGGTGCTGTCTGTACAGAATTTGTACATCTCCCCGTGAACTGCATGTGCTTTCTCCGGGTGCTCTGGTTGCCTCCCACACTCCAAAGAAGTACAGGTTTGTAGGCTAACTGACTTGGTAAAATTGTAAATTGTCCCTAGTGTGTGTGGGTTTGTGCCAGTGTGCGGGGATCGCTGGTCAGCATGGACTCAGTGGACCGAATGGCCTGTTTACGTGCTGTATCTCTAAACTAAAAAACATCAGCTGTCAGAAGATGCATACGATCTGGTTGTAATGAACCCCAAGCTATGTACAAAGTCCAGCGTAAAGTTGGTACTGAACTTTTGTTTGTTCCTTGACATTAGTCAACCCGCCAGAAATCTAATGTTCAATGTATCAAGTATTTCATTACAGTATGCCTGCCTGTCTGTCTTCTGCAAGTAAAAATCAAAAACTACAGATGGCTGAAACCTTTTTTTCACCCAGTTTTATTCCACCAGGGAGGTCTTACCTTCCACTACCTGCAACCTCCGGCAACCATCTTCAACTAGCATCGCAACCGGCTTCGACTAAAAAATTACCGATTTTTAAAACTGCAACCTATTTTTAGTCGCGGCCGGTTTTGAATTTTTTGAAATAATTGCTGGAACATAGAAGAAGCGGAAACCACTTTTGACCATTAGGGAGACTGACAAAAACCTCCGGGAACCACACGGAAACCTTTGGTGGGGCGCAAGGTCTCCAGAGGTTTCCGTTCAGGTTCCCTAAGTGGGACAGGGGCATTAGTGTTTCAAGTTGAAGAACTTTTGTTCTCACAACCTGAAACATTGATTCTGTTTCTCTTTCTACGGATGCTGCCTGACTCCCTGAGCATTTCCAGTATTTTCTGTTTTTTTGTCCTCCTTGTAGTCTGGTCCATTAAAGGCTTCATCTGATTTCTCTGCAGTGATTTCTAGAATCCCACCTGGCATTTGGTTAAGGAGTTCCGAGACACACTTGCAAATCCTGCCTTTATGCAAAGTTACACTAAATTTGAGACTATCTGAACTGGTGGCTGCCAATGTCAAATTGAGCACCGGTGTTTCATCTCCACTGCCATCCTGCACTTTAGCATGGTCAGGCTGCTCTCAAGCAAAGGTAGACACAAAATGCTGGAGTAACTCAGCTGGTGAGGCAGCCTGCATGGATCTGAATGCCAAGGTTTAGGAAGTGTGCCGAATGTTATAGCAGTCCAGCAACCTATTATTCAACATGTCAGTGGTGTTTTGTGTCACCGTGCCAAGAAATGAAAGGATCCCCGGTACAAAAACCTGATCCTTTCTTTCAGGATATATCAGCTATTTCTTACAGCTGCCTTGGCACTGTGTGCCTCAGGGATGCCTGGTTTCCTGTAGAATGGCCATTTCTCCACATTCTCAAACACTAGAGTACACAAGGTGTAAGCTGAGAGGGGCAACATTTAAGGGAGATGTACGGGGCAAGTTTTTTCACTTAGAGTGGTAGGGGCCTGGAATGCGCAACCAGGGGTGGTGGTTGAAGCAGATACGATGGTGACATAAGATGGGAACATGAAAATGGAACGATATGGATCATATGCAAGCTGAAGGAATTTGGTTTAAATCCACATCATGTTCAGCTCAGACATTGTGGGCTCAAAGCGCTTCCTGTGCTGTACTGTTATATGTTATATGTGTTATCCTCACTGCAACATGACTGAAATCCTGGAGTGGACAAGCTTCCATTTCATGCATTTCCTTAATGGTCAGAGCGAGTTCCAGAATCGCTGTCAATGCCTGCCATGGCCGCAGTGCTGCAACCCTCCAAGTGCTGAAGTCCTACGCTTTGACAATACGGGCCAGCTTGAATTGGTGACAAAATGGGGAACTGGGACTCCAACTGAGGTGAACGGACAAAATAAGTGGCCAAAAGAGTAGGCAGCACAAATTTCTCTACAGCAGAATCAATGTCTGCAGGTTAATCGTGCACTGTGGCTCAGAGGCATTTTCCAGGAATAGTCTTACAGATTGGAAATAGGCCTTTCGGCCCAATTTGCCCACAACCCATCTATACTAGCCCCATCTGGCTGCATTTGGCCCTTATCCATCTAAATATGTCCTATCCTTGTACCTGTCTAAATGTTGCTTAAACGTTGTGCTAGTACCTGCCTCAACTCCCTCCTGTGGCAGCTTGTTTAATGTATCCACCACTCTTTGTGTGAATAGGTTTACCCCTAATAAATCTTTCTCCCCTCACCTTAAACCTATGTCCTCTGGTTCTCGATTCCTCTACTCTGAGCAATATTAAATTAGCAGCATGTCTAGTTTCAATTACATGAGGAAAACTAAACCATTTCATTCAACATTTCAACACATAGTGATGGCTGTGACCTAAAAATGTTAAAATATGTTTTGAAGGTACTGTGAAATTAAAAAAAAAAAAAAAAATTAAGTGACATGATATTCAGATTTATAATCTTAAATGATATTAGCGCCATCACCTCTTGTAACCAGTGTGGTGTAATTCAGCAGGCTGAGGTTACACAATGTAGCATGTATGGTCATTGAGTCATAAAGCATGGAAACAGGCCCTTCGTCCCAATTTGCCCATTCCGACCTAGATGCCCCATCTACACGAGTCCCATCTGCCTTTGTTGGCCCATTCCACTCTTCCTATCCTGTAAATCCGAATGATATCACTGCATGATATATTTGGTCACATGTTTATAGTTGTATATAAGTGCATCATATAACAACCTCGACTAAACTAAATGCATCTTTTAGAATTTTCCCTTTTATTAAATGTTACTCTGCATTCTTTGCTGTATCCTGTATTGTACAGTAAGCCCTCACAATAATGGACTTCTATGTAATGGATGTCAGTTATACTGGACCGAGGCTCCCATTGCACACCCCCCCACCCCCACTTCCGTCTTGCCCAATGCGCTGGCGCCACATAGCGTGCTTCCGGTTGCGGGTGCAGAGAGTGCGGGCAGCATGGAGGTGGCATGAGTACCAGGCCCATCCCTGGTGCACTATGTACGGGGCTGGGGGCTCTGCAGCTCCCTGGCCTATGAATACCCGCTTGTTTAACCCCCTCCTCCCCCATGCAGTGTTTCTACCCTCCTGGTCTTGGGTTGAACTTTACCTTCCTCACTCGGTTGTAGTGGACATTCGGCAATAACGGACACCTCTCCAGTGTCCGTTATTGCCAGGGTTTAACTGTACATTAAAAACTCACTGAAACATAAAAATCATTAAAAAAAAATAATTTGACAGTCAGTTGGATTTATACCAGCTGCTTACACTATATTGCACTCATAAAACCAATATTGACATTGTAAAATGTTTGGTCTGAGAGTTGTCCTGCTTGGAACTGGATGAACATGCCAGAAATGTGCACTAAGATGGTTTCATTCATGGAACTGGCAGATTGTTCTGACTAACTTCTCTTAACTGCAGTTGTGGAGGTTAGTAAAATAGTTCTGACACCTTCAGTGGGGTTGGCTGGCTACTGGAACAGAGTTCCACTACAGAAATTGGCATCTTGACTGTTGGATCTCCGAACAAAGCTACATCTCTTGAATCAACAGTTCTCAATGGGAAACTGTGACTCAAGAAGCTAGTGTGAACTTTGTCTAGAGTATAGGGTGGCACAGTGGTGCAGCGGCAGTTGCTGCCAGGGACCCAGGTTCGATTCTGACTACGGGTGCTGTCTGTACAGAGTTTGTACGTTCTCCCTGTGACCGCATGGGTTTTCTCCAAGTGCTCTGGTTTCCTCCCACACTCCATAGACGTACATGCTTTGGTAAAAATTGTAAATTGCCCCTACTGTATAGGATAGTGCTAATGTACGGGATCATCGCTGGTCGGCACAGACTCGGTATAGTCGACCGGCATATTTCCGTGCTGTATCTCTAGTCTAAAGTGGAGAGATTCACGTGAGAGTAGGTGACATGATTTCTTCTTCTTCTTGCGTATGGCGTGCACAGCCTAAAGTTGTAGGTCAACTTGTTCTATTTGATCTTGTTTGTGGCACATCGGGTTGATTGCATTAGTTGAAACAGGGTGGACCACGTGCAGGTTGCAATCTCCCACCCGTTTCAGATAAGGGAAACAAGAGATCTAGACGGTGATGTGGAGAGATAAAGAACAATGAATGAAACATCTGCAAAAAAGTAACGATGGTAAAGGAAACAGGCCTTTGGGAAGGAGAATTAGTGTCCAGCAACCGGGAGATCAGGTTGGTTCTCGCAGGCTAAGCGAAGGTGTTCTGCGAAACGATCTCCCAGTTTGCCTTTGGCCTCGCCGATGTATAAGAGTCCACATCTTGAACAATGGATACAGTAAATGAGGTTGGAGGTGGTGCAAGTGAACCTCTGCCCAACCTGAAAGGGCTGCCGGGGTCCCTGGACAGAGTCGAGAAAGGAGGTATAGTGACAGGGGTGAAAGATAACGACTAGAGGGGCTCTGTCTCTGTTGTGACTAGGGGGAGGGGGAGCAAGGGCAGAGCTGCGGGGTACCGAGGAGACACAAGTGAGGGCATCATCTATGATGGGAGAGGGGAACCCTCGTTCCCTAAAGAATGGGAACATCTCGGATGTTCTAGTATGGAACACCTCATCTTGGGTGCAGATGTGGCCTAGGCGCAGGAATTGTGAATAGGGGATAGAGTCTTTGCGGGAAGCAGGGTGGGAAGTAGTGAGAATGGCTGGGCAGTTGTGTTTACGGGAAGAAGTCGTGATAGTTGTGGGAGTCAGTGGGTTTGTAATAAACGTCAATCAATAGTCTATTTCTTGTGATGAAGACTGTGAGATCAAGAAAGGGGAGGGAGGTGTCGGAGATGGCCCAAGTAAATTTGTGTGCAGGATGAAAATTGGTGGTAATGTGGATGAAGTCCATGAGGTCTGCATGGGTGCAGGAGGTAGCACTGATGTAGTCATCAAAGTAATGGATATAGAGTTCGGGGATAGGGCCAGTGTACGCCTGGAACAGGGATAGTTCAACGTACCCTACAAAGAGGCAGGCATAGCTAGGGTCCATGCGGGTGCCCATAGCTACGCCTTGGACGTGGGAGGAGTCAAAGGAAAAGTTGTTGAGGGTCACGTCCAGCTCCGCTAGTAGAGTGTTAGTCGAGGGAAATTGGATGGTTCTGCGGTTGAGGAATAAACGCCTTCCTGGTGGAGGATGGAGATGTAGAGTGACTGAACATCCATAGTAAAGATGAGGGAGTGGGGGCTCAGAAAGCGGAAGTCATTAAAGAGACAAAGGGCATGTGAGGTATCTTGGACATAGGTCGAGAGAGATTGGACCAGGGGGGATAGGATCGAGTCTAGGTTCGTGGAAATCGTTTACGTGGGACAGGAGCAGGCAGAAACAATGGGTCTGCCAGGGCAGTTGTGTTTGTGGATTTTGGGGAGAAGGTGGAGTGTCAGCAGCCACAGCCAACCAATATGCATTTTGAAGGTACTGCAGAGAAAGGCAGGAGTGGCTTTGGAGTTCCGCATCTGGGGGACATAGCTGAGTTTAGTTTATTGTCACGTGTACTGAGGTACAGTGAAAGGCTTTTGTTGGGTGCTGAACTGTTGGAGCACTCCCTCTGCCCCACCTCCTGACCCAACCCCCTCTTCTCTCCCCCCCAAATAACTATTATCCTTTCCTTTGACAGAGATTTTAAGGATTTCTTCAGCAGGGTGTTGCCCAACAGTAGTTCATGAGCTTGGGCCCAGCGGCTGTTCCGTCAGTGTTGCCGCAACATCATCTGTGCATCGCTGATGTCTCTGGCATTCACTCCGCATCCTCCGTACATGGGTGTCCGCGTGCACTGAAGCGAGTGGATTCACGTTGTCAGCCATGCAGGCATGGAAGTACTGATCATTTTTCCTGATCATTGTTCTGTTCCATCTTGTAGTGCAAAAAGATGTAGTATTGAAGGAGCATTGTTATCCTGCAACAGATGGTCGACAGCCCCCAATCTGCCTGTGTAGGAGGTGTTTATAAAAGGCTCAAAGTGCCGATTACATGTCAACATGTAATATTACACCAAAACGTTTTGAATATACCTGAAGGACCTTTAACAGTACAATATTAGAATTACAACGGGAATGTAATAATCAAAATTACATTGGCTTAATAGTTGAAACTGCTATTATATTGATGCGGTTCAGGCCTTGAAACTCAATGCCAATGCCGCATGCTTCGTGATTGTTCCATACCATTTCTATGGCATTGTTTTATACATTGTGCTGTGGAGCAAAGATTATCAAGGAACATAGAATAGAGTTTCAATATCCGAAGAAAATATCATGTCTGTCGCTTTGTTCCGTTTCCTCTCATGTATGTGGCTGTTATCTGGAGAGGTTCTGTGTCCAGCACTTTGGCTTCTTCCTGACATACACTTGCTGCCGTAAACCCCTTTCTTTCCTTTGTCACTAAATTGCCTTCTTCCTACTTGAAGTTTGTTTGGTTTGATTAATTACTGTGGGAAACGCGAATCCTATTCCTGGCAAACACCTATGTGGAGATAAAGAGGCATAGACTTTTAACAAGTGAATCACTTTATTGCTGGCACTATCAATGAGGGCCTGGCATCCTTTTGTCTGAAGCACCAATGATTACAGGCCCATAGGCGCATAAACCAAATTATTTTACACCACACTGGCCTTGATGCTTTTCCCCTTCAGTGTGTTGTGCACTTAGTGATAAGCCTCCTGTAGAATCTTCAGAGTTATGACAAACCTGTGAAGTTGTGTGTTATGCATCAGGATAGTTTAAACAGTCCGTACACTAATGCAACATTGTCAAGTAACATTGCACCACAGGAAAGATTCAAATATGCATTATAGCCCAGCTCAGCTTAATTGAGCACAGTGGACTCAGTTGGTGCTCATGTCAGATGAAGAATAATGTGATGTGTCAAAAAATACATTAAACTTTCCACTGAGTTTAGAAAAATAGTTAATTAAATCTTGGACTTTAAACATAGCAAACTCGTGCATTATCTAAAATAGATTAACACTGTGTCATCAAAATATCTTGGCAGTTTTTCTCCATGTGTTTTACTGGAGCTCCTGTGACAATGCTCACATGGCATTATTATGCAGTGATAGAGGTATGATGTTATATAATTGAACTGGTATCTAGAAATACGAGTGAAATGACACACCGAGTGAGGTAATCATTTGCAGTATTAAGATGATGTATGGCTAAGGATAGTGAGTTAGTGGAAGCCCTACACTTTGAGTAGCCAGGTTTGTTCCAAATTTCTTCATGCACTTGGGTTCAAACTTGATCTTGTTTTGAAAGTTCCAATTGATCTAGCATCCATGGACATGACGCTGAGAATTCTGCTTTTCATCACCCTTTGCTTCTGCCTTGATATAACTTCCTCCCACTCATCAAATGTCTTCCTTATCAAATATCTTTTAAAGAAGGAACTGTCTTTTTGAATCTCACTTAAATGATCCTAATTTCAAGAGAAAACACTTGACTTCACCACAGTTATTGTTGGTATTATTCTGTTGATAGCTGGTTTGGTTGTTGTGAAATCTGCAGTAGTTGGGGAAAGAAAACTTTTGAACAACAGGGCTTTAGTTGGAAGACTACTCATTTGTAAGCAGATTAATGTCTGGATATTATAACACACATCTTTTTGGCGTGCTGAAGCGTTGCTGCAATTAGTTATAATGCCCGGGAGTTCCTGGCAAGATTCCAGTTTGAAACATCAGAATTCCTAAAACAAGTGCTTTTTTTCCCCAAAATAAACTTTATTCAGAATAAAAAATATATACAAAACTAGAACAGTGCAAAAACACTTCTGAAATTCTCAGCGCCTGTACCATTTCTGATTCTCTTATTCTCACTCTTTTCCCAACACTTTGATACGCAGTCTTTGGAACAGAAGTCATATTTGTGTTGTAGTGGAGACACTAAAAGGACAGACTGCGTGGGCGGCTGCAATTATTTTCCAAAGAACCAGATGGGTTTTAATAAGCTGCACCATGAACAATGGCTACCAAAATGACTGCTAGGGATAGATGTTGCTTGAAAATGTAAAGTGTTTCTGTTGACTCAGTAGAGCCTCATTAACTCATGTAGTATGGAGTTTGCAGCTTTTTATTACCTGTATCCGGTCATTACCAGATCATCATGTCAGTACGGTTTAGAAATTTGGAAATTAGTATCACTTTAAAAACTTTGCTAATTAATACCATGTTTGTGTCTGATATTTGATGCTATATTTGCATTGGCTAATTTGACAGGAACAATTAATATTTGAAATAACATAATTGCTGTTATATTTGCTCACCTATAAATACATTAAATTCTACAATTATTTGTTCAAAGTCCTGTCAAAGTAGATTTAGCCTCTTAAAGGTTGAAAGGCTATTAAAAATGCTACACATGTACATCAAATCAGATAACATTAACAGAGAAAGAAAACAGAGTTAAAGTTTCTGGTTGAGAGATAGTGAATTGTCAGCTTGCTTTTGCACGAGGCTCATTCCTTGAGCATTTTCCTACTTGTTATACAGTAAGCACTGAAAGGATCAGCAGAACAAAAATCAACAAGTCAGGAGTAGAAAGGAAATCAAAGAAATTGGCAAATGCAAATGAGGCACGTTTGCACTTTCTTGAACAGATACAGTATTTAGATGTCTATTTTGTCACTATTTGTCAAGCGGTGAAAGCGTTGTTCCGATGACTTGTTGGGTCTAAAGATTTACCAACAACTTTGAGATTTGTAGAGAATTTGCGAGAATTGGTGATAAAATTATCAGCATCGAATGCAAATGTCCATCTTGGAGAAAATTTATCTCAATAATATTTCTCTAATATGTTAGATGAAACATCCCTCAGTCTGCACCTGAAACTGAAGGGCTGCTTCATTCATGTCTGATTTTCTTTGTACAGACATTGAATTGAGCTCTCGAGAATTGAATAGCATTGAGGGGCTGAATGTCACATGATTTGTTTGCTGGAATTTATTCAGGGACTGCATAGGATTTTGGTGACTAGTAATTTAACAATAGCTACTGTAGAGAATAAACCTATCATCCCAGGGGTTCTTGAAGGCAAAGGGGGAAATTTGAAGTTCCTGTTCCATTGCAAATGGAATTCTTTCAAAGCACTTCTGGAGATTTTCCAGGATATCTTTGCATATATTCACCAAACTAGATTGACTCGTCATCCAACAGTTCTCTGATAAACATCGCCCAAATAAAGCATGCGCATTGTGCCACTCTGCCTTATGATGACCCTACAGGGGATGCAGGGAGAAAAGGAGAGTAAGGTCACTGTCATTTCTTGGTCTGGAGGGGTCGTTGGAGATAGTCATGAGACCAAACAAGATGACAGCACTTTCTGCAGAAGAGTCAGGAGGACAAGGTGGACTCCCTCTCTCAGGATGTACCCCCTCCTTTTCAACAACATAGAACCATTCAGACCCAGAGGCATTGAAATGTTCAGCACTGTTGGTGTCAGCACATAAAATGCCTTCCATTTTAGTCCATGAATCCCACAAATAAATCAAATATCTAATCAGGGCTTAGATTCAAGGCTAACCTTGAAAGACAAAAAGTGTGAGAAAAGCATAGAAGAGGTCTGAATTGGAAAGCCAGAGGAAGGAATGTAGGTGGAAGGGGAGCTGGAATGGAAGAATTGGGTGTTAGTCCAGGTGGGGCACAAGGAAAAGGGGGAGGGGGGGGTGGGAAGGAATAAAAGGGGGTGGTGTTTGTGGGTTAGTTACCTAAAATTGGAGAATTCAATGTTCATACCATTATGTTGAGTAAGCTATCTATGACATGCTGTTCCTCCAGTTTGCATGTGGCCTCATTCTGGCAATGGAGGAGGCCCAGGACACATATATGTATGGGGTGCTCTGTTTCTCATTCCGCTGAATTTCTGTTTTTATTTTGAATATTTGCAATTTTTTGCCCAATGATTCCAAAGTTCAAGTTTTGGCACAACATCTATTGCTATTGCTTTGACAGCTTTGTCATTTAAGGTGTAGGGCCCATTTAAAGACTATTTAAATGGAAGATGTTGTTTGTTTTAGATGAACGGGGTGCAGTATTAACTTGCAAGGACAGGGTTGCAACTTAAAACTTATCTGTTTTATCTCTTCAGCCTGAAGAGTAGCAACTGTAAATGTCATGACTCAAAATGCCCTCTGTCCATCCCCCTCCATTGATGCTGCCTGACCCACTGATATCCTCCAGCAGTTTGTCTCTGCTCTAAATTTCAGCATCTGCAGTTTCTTGTGTCTGTTTTCTCTCTTCCGCAGATCTACTGTAACCTGAAATGTTTACTTTCTATTTCTTTCAACAGTTGTTTCCCGACTTGCATATGCAGAGTTCTGATTTTAGTTGCAGTTGCTTAAGTTCATCTATAACTGATTACTGCCTCCTGTCAATGTGCACAAGTAGGCACATTTTCAATGCTAGTGGAATCCAGTAAATACAATGTGGGGAGAAAAAGCAACCTTTATCTGTTTATTTTGGGCACCAAAATAGTTGTTCAACCTCTGAATTGTAGCGCAGTGATTTGCTGCAACAGTCTTTGACTCGAGGTGCTCCAGGCTGCACACTGATATAGGCATCTTCTAATTATAAACGTTCGTGCCTGAACTGGATGCTTGTCTCTTTAAATTTGCCAGTTGCAGTCTAATTCTAATTGCTATAAAGTTAATGGAAATTCTAGTCGAAACATGCTGAGGTTCCAGCACAAACTGTCTACATAATTTTTCCAGTTCTCTCAAAAGGTGTTCAAGACTGCTCAAATTATTTTTCCAAAAATAAACTTTATTCAGAATTTTAAAAATATATACAATACAAGAACAGTGCAAAACCTCGTCCAACATTCTCAGCATTTACACAGTGCATTCATTAATGTTAGATAGTGTTATATGGTCAGATTCGATTTCTGAAATATTTGATCTGCTCTTTTTTTGTCCCAATTAAAAATCTGTCCACATCAACACATTCAAAGTCCACTTTATGATTACTCCCTCCTTGCCTTTATTCATCTTTCACCTGCTGATTGGTATCATAATGGAGCCTGAGGATGCCTTGTATCCCTGGCCAGGGAGCAACAGACAAAGGTTCATTTGTGATACATGCAGTTTCTTTGAAGAATTTAGTTAAGACTTGAAGAAAGGTTTAGCTAGTTATAGAGGGGCCACTTCTTGGGGTTGGTACCAGTTGAATTTCTTCATTAACCTGTGTCCAGAGGATTTGGGGCAAATATTTGTGATATTTCATTTCAATGAGTTGCTTTTATGACAACATGAGATGAAACAAGCTGATTTGAACTACATTTCAGAGAGAACACCAGGGTGTAAAATGCACATGATTGTGAGAGTTTGCAGTCTTTGAGTTCGGATGCCCCCTCTATTCACAGTAATAGACAGAAACGTGTGTTTACATTATGTAAATAAGATTTTGCATGATTTATGAGCTTGGGTAAATGTGGTGATCCACTCTTCCATCTTGTTTAGGAGAAAACATTCAACATTTTATAAAATGGCAGCGAAACGGGTCTATAAAAATTGGAAATGTTAAGAGACCACACTAAGCGTTTATTTACATTTTCTCTTAATTATGTTGTGCTTGAATTGGCTTTGGATGGGAACCCAAAATGAATAAATGATCAAATGTAATTGGATGTTACAAAAATACCTGTATTAAATAACTTTAGAACATATATCATGCAAGTTTCATTAAACATTAGTGTTCTAACTATCTGAGCATCTGTAAGATTTATCTGAGATAGTAATGGCATGTTGAATTACTGAATGAATGATGATGGGTGCATATCTCACTAGCCTGAAGTGTTAATGAATTAAACAGGCCAGACTCACTAGAAGGCTTATTTCAGCATAAATCACACAGTCTTTTATGCATTTTGCTTAAATTGATTGAAAGGAACTTTAAAAGAAAAAGAATAGACTTTTTTATTTTTATAAAATGATTTAGGTTGTGAAAATAGTATTAGAATACAACTGGGCAAGTCCACACGAGTGAAGCAACTGCCTTGTGTGTGTGAGCGCGTGAATATGTGCGTGTGTTCTGAGCACTAAGTTTCAAGGATGAGGTGGGATATTGATATAAAGCCCTTTGCTTGTGCTAGGCTCAGTCCCTTCCATTTGTGTGCTGCAAGGCGCCTTGTTGAAGTGAGTTGGATGTCATTAATAGGTGTAACCCCACCAGCCACATCTCAGAAGTACTGACAAGTCCATGTGATTGGAATTAAATGAATAATGTTATTCGTGGTTGGCATGGATGAAGGTGTATGGGAGGTGGGGTGGTTTTTAGCACCTGCAAGTGTTTCATGGTGATTAAATGTAGTCATGGTCAGAAATGGGACTCAATCTTTCCACTTTCTGGATTTAACCTAAGTTCATTAGTATTTAGTAAACCCCACAGGAGTGATGACCTGGTAATTTAGATGGTCTTTAGTGTGGTTTTGGTATTTAACCCAATGTGTATAGGTGTCCAAAGCTCTCTGAATCTAGCCAATTAAACTCTGAGACTAGAGAGGCAGTGGGTGGAAATTGGGGAGGTGGCAGTGTTGAAACCCTATTGTTTGGAGCTTGTGAGGGTCCTTTGATAACCTTTTCCAGCTGTAACTGTGAGATAAACTATTGGACGCTGGAGCATTGATCAGTGAGGGATTGCTCGTGAGACAGGGAGGAGCAGAGAGAATCTTGACTTATATAGCTTCCATCAACATCATCTATCCCAAAGATTTTCCAGAATATTCTGCCAATAATGAGCTAATGAGCATTTTGATGCAGACCAGTGGGGCACTGACTGAACAAGGCTATCGCTGTTCCAAAATGTATGTGAATATATATTTGAGAACTTGTGTAGGAAGGAACTGCAAATACTGGTTTAAACTGAAGATAGACACAAAAAGCTGGAGTAACTCAAAGGGACAGGCAGCATTTCTGGAGAGAAGGAATGGGTGACGTTGCGAGTCAAGACCTTTCTTCTTGGTTGTACTTCAACCCGAGGGGGACCAGTATCCTGGCGGGAAAATTTGCAAAGGTTACTGGGGAGACTTTAAACTAGAACGGTTGGTGGGAGGGACTCAAATAGAGAAAGCTAGTAGACAGTGTCTGAGGCAGGAGACAGAGAAGGGAAGCACTCAGGCCCAACATGTAGGGGTGAAAGAATAAAAAAAATAGTAAACAGAGAAGAGGTGGTGGGTTTCTTAAATGTGTGAGCAGAGAGAAAGAGGGGTATAAAATGAGGGTAGAAGCAATTGGTAGCAAGGTGAAAAGTAAAAGTGGCAGGCAGACAAATTGAGGGCAAAAAACAAAAAGGGCCACTTTTCAACATAATTGTATAAGGAGTAAGAGTGTTGTAAAAACATGCCTGAAAGCTTTGTGTCTCAATGCGAGGAGCATTCGTAATAAGGTGGATGAGTTGAAGGTGCAGATAGCTATTAATGACTATGATATGGTTGGGATCACGGAGACATGGCTTCAGGGTGACCAAGGCTGGGAACTGAACATCTAGGGATATTCAATATTCAGGAGGGATAGACAGAAAGGTAAAGGAGGTGGGGTAGCGTTGCTGGTTAGAGAGAAGATTAACACAACAGAAAGGAAGGACATTAGCTTGGAGGATGTGGAATCGATTTGGGTGGAGCTGCGAAAAACTAAGGGGCAGAAAACGCTAGTGGGAGTTGTGTACAGGCCACCTAACAGTAGTAGTGGAGTTGGGGATGGCATCAAACAGGAAATTAGAAATGCGTGCATCAAAGGTAAAACAGCTATAATGGGTGACTTCAATCTACATATAGATTGGGTGAATCAAATTGGCAGGGGTGCTGAGGAAGAGGATTTCTTGGAATATATGCGGGATAGTCTTCTAAACCAACATGTAGAGGGACCAATGAGAGAGCAGGTTATTCTAGACTGGGTATTGAGTAATGAGGAAGGGTTAGTTAGCAGTCTTGTTGTGCAGGCCCCTTGGGCAAGAGTGACCATAATATGGTTGAGTTCTTCATTAGGATGGAGAGTGACATAATTAATTCAGAAACAAGGGTTCTGAACTTAAAGAAAGGTAATTTTGAAGGTATGAGACGCGAATTGGCCAAGATACACTGGCAATTGATTCTTAAAGGGTTGACAATGAATGTGCAATGGAAGGCATTTAAAGACTGCATGGATGAACTACAACAATTGTTCATCCCAGTTTGGCAAAATAATTAATCAGGGAAGGTAGTGCATCCGTGGATAACAAGGGAAATCAGGGATAGTATGAAAACAAAAGATGAAGCATACAAATTAGCCAGAGAAAGCAACCTACCAGAGGACTTGGAGAAATTCAGAGTCCAGCAGAGGAGGACAAAGGGCTTAATTAGGAAAGGGAAAATAGATTATGAAAGAAAACTGGCAGGGAACATAAAAAGTGACTGCAAAGTTTTTATAGATATGTGAAGAGAAAAAGATTAGTTAAAACAAATGTAGGTCCCTTGCAGTCAGAAGCAGGTGAATTGATCATGGGGCACAGGACATGGCAGACCTTGTGCCTTCCCGAGGCGAAGTGCCTTCCCGAGCCCCCATTCGTTGTGATGGTATTTCAGTCTCAGTCACAGAGGCCGACGTCAGGAAATCCTTCAGAGGGGTGAACCCTCGAAAAGCGTCTGGACCTGATGGCATACCTGGTCGTGTTTTAAAAACCTGTGCGGACCAACTGGTTGAAGTTTTTACAGACATCTTCAACCTGTCACTTCTGAGGTCTGAGGTTTCCACCTGCCTCAAAAGGGCATCAATAATACTGGTGCCCAAGAAGAGCAAGGTGACGTGCCTCAATGACTATCGACCTGTGGCACTAACGCATGTGGTGATGAAGTGCTTCGAGAGGCTGATCATGGCGCAAATCAACTCCTACCTTGACAAAAACCTGGACCCGCTGCAGTTCGCTTACCACCACAACAGATCAATGGTGGATGCGATCTCGCTGGCCCTCCGCTCTGGACCACTTGGACAACAAAAACTCATATGTCAGGCTGTTATTCATTGACTACAGCTCGGCATTTAACACAATCATCCCCTCCAAGCTGGTTACCAAACTCGCAGAACTGGGTCTCTGCGCATCCCTCTGCAATTGGTTCCTCATTCACAGACCACAGTCTGTTCGTATTGGTGGAAATGTGTCAGACTCGATAACAATCAGCACGGGAGCACCTCAAGGCTGTGTGCTCAGCCCCCTGCTGTACTCACTCTATACTCATGACTGCGTAGCCGGTCACAGTGCGAACTCCATCATCAAGTTCGCTGACGACACCACTGTAGTGGGACGTATCACTGATGGGGATGAGTCAGAGTACAGAAGAGAGATTGAGCGACTGTCCATATTGTGCCAGCACAATAACTTCAACACCAGCAAAACCAAGGAACTGATTGTGGATTTGGAAGGAGTAGGATGGGGACCCACAGTCCTGTTTATATCAATGGGTCGATGGTTGAAAGGGTCAAGAGCTTCAAATTCCTGGGCGTGCACATCTCTGAAGATCTTTCCTGGTCCGAGAACACAGATGCAATTATTAAGAAAGCTCATCAGCGCCTCTACTTCCTGAGAAGATTACGGAGAGTTGGTCTGTCAAGGAGGACTCTCTCTAACTTCTACAGGTGCACAGTAGAGAACTTGCTGACCGGTTGCATCGTGGCTTGGTTCGGCAACTTGAGTGCCCTGGAGAGGAAAAGACTACAAAAAGTAGTAAACACTGCCCAGTCCATCATCGGCTCTGACCTTCCTTCCATCGAGGGGATCTACCACAGTCGCTGCCTCAAAAATGCTGGCAGCATCATCAAGGACCCACACCACCCTGGCCACACACTCATCTCCCTGCTACCTTCGGGTAGAAGGTACAGGAGCCTGAGAACTGCAACGACCCGGTTCAGGAATAGCTACTTCCCCACAGCCATCAGGCTATTAAACCTGGCTCAGACAAAACTCTGAACATTGATACCCCTCCATCTGTTATTTGCATTTTATTAATTTATTAATTAATGTGTGCATTTAAGTATATAATTGTAGTCAATGCCTACTATGATCTGTTGTGCTATGCAAAGAAAGAATTTAATTGTCCTGTCAGGGACACGTGACAATAAACTCTTTTGACTCTCTTTTGACTCTTTGACCAATTGAATAACTACTTTGGTTCTGTCTTCACTAAGGAAGACATAAATAATCTGCCGGAAATAGCAGGGGACCGGGGGTCAAATAAGATGGAGGAACTGAGTGAAATCCAGGTTAGCCGGGAAGTGGTGTTGGGTAAATTGAATGGATTAAAGGCCGATAAATCCCCAGGGCCAGATAGGCTGCTTCCCAGAGTACTCAAGGAAGTAGCCACAGAAATAGTGGATGCATTAGTGATAATTTTTCAAAACTTTTTAGATTCTGGAGTAGTTCCTGAGGATTGGAGGGTAGCTAATGTAACCCCACTTTTTAAAAAAGGAGGGAGAGAGAAAATGGGGAATTACAGACCAGTTAGTCTAACATCGGTAGTGGGGAAACTGTTAGAGTCAGTTATTAAAGATAGGTTAGCAGCACATTTGGAAAGTGGTTAAATCATTCGACAAAGTCAGTATGGATTTACGAAAGGTAAATTATGTCTGACGAATCTTATAGAATTTTTTGAGGATGTAACTAGTAGAGTGGATAAGGGAGAACCAGTGGATGTGTTATATCTGGACTTTCAGAAGGCTTTCGACAAGGTCCCACATAAGAGATTAGTATACAAACCTAAAGCACACGGCATTGGGGGTTCAGTATTGATGTGGATAGAGAACTGGCTGGCAGACAGGAAGCAAAGGGTAGGAGTAAATGGGTCGTTTTCAGAATGGCAGGCAGTGACTAGTGGGGTACCGCAAGGCTCGGTGCTGGGACCCCAGCAATTTACAATATGTATTAATGATTTGGATGAGGGAATTGAATGCAACATCTCCAAGTTTGCAGATGACACAAAGCCGGGGAGGCAGTGTTAGGTGTGAGGAGGATGCTAGGAGGCTGCAAGGTGACTTGGATAGGCTGGGTGAGTGGGCAAATGCATGGCAGATGCAGTATAATGTGGATAAATGTGAGGTTATCCACTTTGGTGGCAAAAACAGGAGGGTAGACTATTATCTGAATGGTGGCCGATTAGGAAAAGGGGAGATGCAACGAGACCTGGGTGTCATGGTACACCAGTCATTGAAAGAAGGCATGCAGGTGCAGCAGGCAGTGAAGAAAGCGAATGGTATGTTAGAATTCATAGCAAAAGGATTTGAGTATAGGAGCAGGGAGGTTCTACTGCAGTTGTACAGGGTGTTGGTGAGACCACACCTGGAGTATTGCGTACAGTTTTGGTCTCCAAATCTGAGGAAAGACATTCTTGCCACAGAGGTGGTACAGAGAAGGTTCACCAGACTGATTCCTGGGATGTCTGGCCTTTCATATGAGGAAAGACTGGATAGACTCAGCTTGTACTCACTAGAATTTAGAAGATTGAGGGGGGATCGTATAGAAACTTACAAAATTCTTAAGGGGTTGGACCGGCTAGATGCAGGAAGATTGTTCCCGATGTTGGGGAGGTCCAGAACAAGGGGTCACAGTTTAAGGATAAGGGGGAATTCCTTTAGGACCGAGATGAGGAAAACATTTTTCACACTGAGAGTGGTGAGTCTATGGAATTCTCTGCCACAGAAGTATTTGAGGCCAATTCCTTGGCTATATTTAAGAGGGAGTTAGATGTGGCCCTTGTGGCTAAAGGGATCAGGGGGTATGGAGAGAAGGCAGGTACAGGATACTGAGTTGAATGATCAGCCATGATCATATTGAATGGCGGTGCAGTCTCGAAGGGCCGAATGGCCTACTCCTGCACCTATTTTCTATGTTTCTACGTTTGAGAACATGTGGCATGACTTCTGCTGCATTGTTGCAACATCCACAAATGTAATTGGGTCTTGTTCACCATTTGCAACGAATGTTTGGTTGGAGTCTCCATTTTGGTTACAATATTGCTACACATTAATATAAAAGGATCTTAGGGCCCAAGTCCTTAGCTCCCTGAAATTGGCAAGACAAACAATTGAGAGTGGTCTCGACCCGAAACGTCGCCCATTCCTTCTCTCCATAGATGCTGCCTCACCCGCTGAGTTACTCCAGCATTTTATGTCTACCCGCAGTAAAGAAGGTATATGGTATGCTTGCTTTCACTGGTTGGGGCATTGAGTATAAGAGTCAGGAAGTGATGATGTAGTCATACAAGACTATTAGGCCGTTTTAGAGTAATGATTGCAATTTTGGTCGTATGTTTATTGGAAGGATGCAAAGGTGTTGGACAGGGTGTAGAGGACATTTACCAGAATGTTGCCTCGATTAGGGGGGTATTAGCTACAAGGAGAGCTTGGACAGATTTAGAATGTTTTTTTTCTGGAGTGCCAGAGGTTGAGAAAGGTATACAAAGTTATGAGAGAGGCATAGATAGGGTTTTTTTTTTAATATTATCTGACTGGGAGAGCATGCATAACAAAGCTTTTCACAGTACCCCAGTACACATGACAATAATAAACCTAAACATAACCAATTATAACCTATTTCCTGGGATGGACATGTCAAAGATCAGTGGGCTTAGCTTTAAGGTGAGAGGGGCAATGTTTAAAGGAGATATGCATGGCACGTTTTTTTACAGAGGTGAGGGGACCAGGGTACCAGAGGTTGTGGTAGAGGCAGATACAATAGTGTCATTTAAAAGGCTTTTTGATAGGCACTTGGCTATACAGGGAATGGAGTGATATGTGATTATTTATCTCAGCAATATGTTTGGCGCAGACATTATGGGACAAAGATTTCCGGTGCTGTACTCTTTTATGTTCTAAAGGAACCGACAGACTCTATTTGGCAAAGATGGTTGTCTGTTGCTACAGAGGTAGTAGTGAGCCTGTAATCAAGTGGGAGGAAAACATTGGGGAACCAAGACAGCAATAACAGTGACAGATGTTGGACATGGAGCATATGATGAAGTGTGAGAGGTTGCTGCCCTTTACTTTCACATGGAATGGGTGGAAATGTTCCTGAGAACAAATAACGTGGTTGATGCCCTGGGGAGGCCACAGAACCAAGCAGTGTGACCCAGTGTGAAGAAGGGAAGGTGAAAGATATTGTCTGAAGTAGGGCTTGGGACATACTGAACACTATTGAATTATGAGAGCCATAGATAATTGACAAGGTCTCTTATGAGGGTACATAAGAACTTGGAAGGGGGATTTTAATCTAGTGCATTGAGAGATTTAAACAATTTGATGTGGGCAGCCAGAGACTGAAAGAGACTGTGGGCAAATGTGATGTAGGAGCAAAGACACTGGCTGAATGGTATAGATATGACGTTCATGTTGCACAGGGTGTGTTGCATAGAAGTGGAAGGGCATTGAGTACTGGAGTTGGAACGTCATGTTACAGCTGTACAAGATGTTGATGGAACCACATTTGGAGTGGTTTATGCCTTTCTAGGCACCCTGCGATAGAATTTATCATTAAGATGGAAATGGTGCAGAAAAGATTTGCCAAGATGTTGCCAGGGCCTGTGGGCTTGAGTTAAATGGATAGGCTGGGACTTTCCCCCCTCGTTGAGGAATTACCTCAAGAGTCAAGAGTGTTATTGTCCTGGATTGAATGAGATTTCTACCTGCATCCATTTAGTCATACAAAATCATGAGGGATACAGAGTGTAAACAACCAAATTCTTTTTTACTTTAAGTGCAGATAATGGTGAGTCGCAGCAAGAGCTGTGACCTTGCTTAATGATGTGGTTGCATAGAGTAACCATATGGAAAGTTTAGCATGAACATACTGTACAAGTTACGCTAGTGTGAGGAAAATCACACTGAAGTAGAGTTATTGTAAGGGGGTAGATTGATGGTAGATTGAGCTGGCTGTAGGCAAAGCTGCTACCATGCCCACTTTCCTGACCTAATAAGGCCATTAAACCACCCATGGTATTGATCCAAGACGAGCAGCGGGCACTTCACCCATTCAGCTGTCAACTAATATCATTAGAAACGGGAATAGTGCCGGAGGATTGGCGTACTGCGCATGTTGTTCCATTGTTTAAAAAGGGTTCAAAGAATAAACCTAGCAATTATAGACCTATTAGTTTGATGTCAGTGGTGGGCAAATTAATGGAAAGGATACTTAGAGATAATATATATAAGCATCTGGATAAACAGGGTCTGATCAGGAACAGTCAAAATGGATTTGTGCCTGGAAGGTCATGTTTGACAAACCTTCTTGAATTTTTTGAAGCGGTAACTAGGGAAATTGATGAGGGTAAAGCAGTGGATGTTGGCTGTATGGATTTCAGTAAGGCCTTTGACAAGGTTCCCCATGGAAGGTTGGTTAAGAAGGTTCAATCTTTGGGTGTTAATGGCGGAGTAGCAAGATGGATTCAACAGTGGCTGAATGGGAGATGTCAGAGAGTAATGGTGGATGGCTGTTTGTCAGGTTGGAAGCCGGTGACCAGTGGGGTGCCTCAGGGATCTGTGTTAGGTCCACTGTTGTTTGTCATGTACATCAATGATCTGGATGATGGGGTGGAAAATTGGATAAGTAAGTATGCAGATGATACTAAGATAGGTGGTGTTGTGGATAATGAAGTAGATTTTCAAAGTCTACAGAGAGATTTGGGCCATTTGGAAAAGTGGGCTGAAAGATGGCAGATGGAGTTTAATGCTGATAAGTGTGAGTACAGAGGAGATTTACTAGAATGTTGCCAGGGTTCCAGCAACTATGTTACAGAGAAAGGTTGAACAAGTTAGGTCTTTATTCTTTGGAGCGCAGAAGGTTAAGGGGGGACTTGATTGAGGTCTTTAAAATGATGAAAGGGATAGACAGAGTTGACGTGGATACGTTTTTCCCATTGAGGGTAGGGAAGATTCAAACAAGAGGGCATGACATGAGAATTAAGGGACAGAGGTTTCGGGGTAACGTGAGGGGGAACTTCTTTACTCAGAGGGTGGTGGCTGTGTGGAATGAGCTACCAGCAGAAGTGGTGGAGGCAGGATCGATTTTAACATTTAAGAGTAAAGTGGATAGGTATATGGACGTGAAGGGAATGGAGGGGTATGGTCTGAGTGCAGGTAGATGGGACTAGGGGAAAACAAATGGTCGGCACGGACTGGAAGGGCCGAGAGGGCCTGTTTCCGTGCTGTAATTGTTATATGGTTATATGGTTATATGGTTAATATACTGTGGCTCTGCAGCTAACTCCAGCCATGCAATCTCAGCTTAGCTGCAGCTTCCTTCTGCTTAACAACAGGGGTGCTGATTTCCCCACGGCCTTTACAGCACTCAGCATGGGGGCAATGGATCAGTGAACATGGGAACCGTTTGACGCATCCTCTGTCTACTATCTCTTCCCCTTTGTGGTGCGGGTGAAATCATAAACTATCGAGTATAATGTTTGCAATGCGCCTTTAGAGAGCCAGAATGGAAGCGTTCATGTTGTCATCGAACCTCTCTGCCTCATTGATCAGGAAAATCAGAACTAATGTGTGAACAAATCTGTGTTACCTGGATTGGGGTCACTCCAGTACTTCCAGAAGGTCCACCGGACTTTGGACTGTTTCCTTTTCCTTTGTAAACAACACCAAAATATGGTGACTATGCATTTGTGAGTTGTGCAAAGGGAATTTCACTGTGCTGTGCATACATGATAATAGAAACATAATAATAAAAAAACCATTGAACCATTGAATGAAGCAGCTGAGTTAAAGCCTCTCCAGTAATGTGCTGCCAAAGAAAACAGGACTCCTGCTCTTTATATCACCCCACACTCCAAGATCATTGGCAACTTAGAATGTTCTGCTCCCCCATCCACTGTTCTAGTGGAGACATTCTTCCAAGGAGATCATTAAGGTCTTCAGAAGGTCTTGACCTGAAACGTCACCCATTCCTTCTCTCCAGAGATGCTGCCTGTCCCGTTGAGTTATCCAGCATTTTATGTCTGATCGATGTAAACCAGCATCTGCGGTTCCTTCCTACAAATTAAAGTTTTAGTCTGGAATGGTGCAGGGAAAGTGCATGAGGTCCTCCCTCAGCACAACTCGATTTGGGAATAGGCACATATGCTTTTACAGAAAGGAGTGGGAATTGATTGACCTATAGTAGGTTAAATTCTAATTCTTTCCTGCTGTATTTTAAGCTTTACCAGGATAGGCCAATGAAGAATATCATAGGGCTGGTGGCAGGAGGGGATTGAGGTACTGGGTGGAATTTGTGTTGGAGGGGAGAGGCTGAGACATACCTATTCCTCAACTTATTGGGGAAAAATAATTTGGTGCAATCTGGTATCGGAATCAAATCCACCAGGTCTAATGCTACTCTCTGCATTCCACCTTCACGGAGAAGATTTAAAAAAAAACAAGGCTACAATATTAATTACTTCAAGGATACATACTAAGGAATTAGATCACTTAGTGCTTTTCATCTCTATGCAATATGAAGCAGGGATCGGTGCATGTTGATCCGAGGAATAACCGTGCTTGAGTCCGAAAAGAACTCTGCTTTCGTTGCTCTGTGCCAGATGGGGATTCCACTCAGGTAGGTCCTATTATTTACTTTACATCCTTCAGTGCAATTCATTCCTCTCCTCTCTACTGACCCCTCCTTCAGTCACCAGTCTCAAACTTCGAAAGGCCAAAGCCCTGATTCTCTGAACATCCCACTGTCTCCACTGTTGCTCCTCTGATCTCCTGGCACACCAGCCATTATGTCACTGATGAACAATATCCACAATACTCTGAACTCCATTTCCCACCTCATACCACTCCAATTATTGGAGAGCCAGCAACTCTCGCCCAAACTCAATATCTAAAACAAATCATCATGATCTCGCCCCCTTCTCATTGACCAGATCAAGCCTCTGACCACCGGCCTTCATTTCCCGTCAACACACCTCTCAGTCACTTCCTTAATTTTACTTTGCCTGGTCTACAGCACAGAAAGGAAACCATTTTGATGATTCAATAAAGCTGGGGGCATTGGTTTTTATGAAGATGCAAGAGATTGCACACAAAATGTGTAGGAAGGAACTGCAGATGCTGGTTTAAACCGAAGATCGACACAATGCTGGAGTAACTCAGCGGGACAGGCAGCATCTCTGGAGCAAGGAAAAGGGTGATGTTTCAGGTCGAGACCCTTCTTCAGACCAGTCGGAGAAAAAGGAAAGGAAAGGAGTGATATAGACAGTGATGTAGAGAGATATAGAACAAATGAATGAAAGATATGCACAAAAGTAACGATGATAAAGGAAACCGGCCATTGTTAGCAGTTTGCTAGGTGAGAACGGGAACTTGGTGTGACTTGGGTGGGGGCGGGATGGAGAGAGAGGGAGTGCAGGGGTTGCTTGAAGTTAGAGAAATCAAGATTCATACCACTAGGTTGTAAGCAGCCCACAAGAAATATGAGATGTTGTTCCTCCAACTTGCGATTAGCTTCACTCTGACAATAGAGGTGGCCTAGGACAGAAAGGTCAGTGTGGGAAGGGGAATTAAAGTGTTTGGCAACCGGGAGATCAGGTAGGACCAGGCGGACTGAGCAAAGGTCTTCAGCAAAACAATTGCCAAGTCTACGTTTGGTTTTGCCGATGTATGAGTCCATATCTTGAACAATAGATACAGTAGATGAGGTTGGAGGAGGTGCAAGTGAACCTCTGACTAACCTAAAATGTTGCAGATGTTGGAATCCTGAGCGAAAAAGAAAAGATGAACTCAATAGGTCAGGCAGCATCTGTGGAGGGAAATAAAACAGACATGAGCAGACAACATTTTGGTATTATTCTTCAGACCCTGAGTCTGAAAAATGGTCCACACCCGAAACATCAGTCCCAACCCAATATGTTGACTGCCAATTTCCCTCCGCAGATGCTGCCTGTTCTGCTAAATTCCACTAGCAGTTTGGTTTTTACTTTGCATTTATAAAGTTAGCCGCAGCACTCATAAATGAAAAGGCCCTTGACATGCTGTGAAAAGTGTGCCTTTCATGGTGAAAGACAATTTCTAGGCAGGTAAATATATTATGTTATTCATCCTTCATCAGCAAGTGAAAGCATCATCGCTTAAAAAGAAACAAGATTTATTTGCAGTTATATAGGGCATCGATAAGACCATATCTGGAGTCTGTGTACCATTTTAGTCTCTTTATTTAAGGAAGAATATTAACGTATTGAAGCAGTTCAGAGAAGATTCACTCGACTAATATCTGGAAAGGGTGGGTTGTATTATGAGGGAAGGTTGGGCAGTCTAAGCTTGTATCCAGCGGAGCTCAGAGGAATGAGTGGTGACTTAATTGAAACAAATAGGATCCTTCAGTGCCCTGACACAGTGGATTTCATGTGACTTTGGAACTCCTACTTGAAAGGCGATGGAAGCAGTCCTTGAATATATTTAATACCTGCTCCTAACATGTATAATATGCTCATATTTATCTCATTGAAACACATTCTTGAATTTTGAATGCTATTTCATTGTTATCCAAGGCTCAACTGATAGTGTACGCGTTTTGGGCTCTGAAGGCTGAGGGTGCAAGATCCACAACTAAAGTCTGGGCTGCCACTGTTCTGCTGAGGGTGTGTTGCTCTGCAGGTGTTTGGCTCAATGCTCTGTCTATCCCCTTGGGTGGACATCAATGCTGAGAAATTAATTCCCTATGGGTAGAACTAAACATGCTATTTAATGGAGTCAGCGCATTGCATCTTGTTTCATAAATTCATTTGAAAGACTACAGAATTAAGGACAAACATATAAAACACCAAAATCTTCTATTGCGACTTTAACATTTTTGTAATTTGTGTAGAAAGTGCACAAATAATGTGGCAAAATTAAATGTGAAAAATGGGATGTTTATTTTCTTATTTTGCAACTAATATGCTGTGTGTATATTTCAGTTATGTACTTTTTTGATAACATTACATTCAAGCATAGAGTATATTTATAATATATTATGTGCCTATCATGTTGAAAGAATTGATGTGTTCAATTCCTTTGCAAACAGCATTACGTCCAGTGAGATCATGTTATTTTCTCTCTATTCCATTCTGAGTTGTCATGGTGATGTGGAGTCTAGGAGACGAGTGCACTAGTACTGGACACCAGGGCACCCGTGAACTGAGGAAGCAGAAGTGATCAGTAATGATGAAGTAAGAAGTTCAAGCCTAGTCAGTCGATTCGAGTTAAATTCCAAATGAACAGCATAGTGATAACTGAGCTTTTACACGTATGTCCAACGTGCTTGTGATGCTGCTCGGAGCAAGATTTTGCGCTGTACCTGTACGTCACCGTACTTGTACATATGGCAGTAAATCTGACGTGACTTGACCTGGGTTTAACGTTCATTGCAAGAATTTGGGATAACAGATGGCACAATAATTCAGTTTTGGTTTAGATACACAGCATGAAACCAGGCCTTTTAGCCCCCCCCCCACCCCCCCCCCCCCCCCCCCCGCGAATCCACGTCGATCAGTGATCACCACTTACACTGGCACTATCCTACACACAAGGGACAATTTATAATCTTTACAGAAGCCAATTAACCTACAAACCTGTATGTCTTTGGAGTGTGGGAGGAAACCAGAGCACCCAGAGAAAACCCATGCGGTCATGGGGAGAAAGTACAAACTCCCTACATTCACCATACGACACCCATAGTCAGGATCGAACCTGGGTCTCTGGCACTGTAAGGCAGCAACACTACTGCTGCGCCACTGTGCCACCCCTTAAAATACCCAGAGTGTGGGAATTAAAGGAGTTTCCTATTGGGATGAAATGGAAGTAACATTTGTCCTTTTCCACCTCTGCAGGGTGGATTGAGGACATCATGGTGCCACTGAAGAATGGCCTTGTGATATGGCATTGTATTTCCCTTTGTATTACCGGATATACTAACTGGTTAGCTATTTGTTCAGCTTATTAAAATTTGTAAGGTCTTAATGTGAAATGGCTTCCGTCATTATCCACACACCAGTAGTCACTGCACCCAGCACATCTCATTGTATGTAAACTGCTAAGAGATTATATTAAAACAAATTTGTTTATTTCCTTTAATGACATTACTATCTGCATTACTGTATCTTTTCAAGAGACAGTTATTTTAAATATATGTCAAAACTATCACAGGAGATAAGGCTGAACAAAGTAAGGTTAATAACATGATTATACTGACAGTAAAGAATTCACTGACATCAGCTGAAATCTGCAATGACAACTGATTGTCGAATAATTCTCCAAACTAAACTGCATTCAACTACTGAAAGACAAAGACATTCAAACAAAACAAATATTTCCTTTACCAAATGTGAAGCTCTAAGTGTAATTTTCAATCTCTATTGGAACAGGTCAAGCACTGCTATCTAACCTTGGACTGAGTGCTCCATTGGTTAGTTCACTGAAAATGATGTTCTAATTTCATAAACACATTCCATAAGCAGAATAGCATGTCAATAAGAAATGCAGCAGGCATTTATTTGAGGACAGCCGATGTTGAGAAAAATGGGTATTCATTTATGATATTTTTTAATGGGCTGCTCAATTCCATAAATGAGCAAAAAGTTTTTGGAAGCAACTCTAAAGAAATATTTTTTAGTGAGGGTACACAAAATACTGGAGAAACTCAGCGGGTGCAGCAGCATCTATGGAGCGAAGGAGATAGGCAACGTTTCGGGCCGAAACCCTTCTTCAGACTTCTTCAAATATTCAAACCCTTCTTCAAATATTTTTTATTATCTGCTCACAGAAAGCATAAGTTTGTCTCAGACTCTCTCAAAAAACATCTTTATCCTCAATTACACTGAAATGCCAAATATTACTTTTTTTCAGATTGATAGTTAATTTTATAAAGATTTAATATTCATCTTTTGCAATATTTAAGAAGTTGAATGAAATAACTGCTAATTATTATACACATGCACACAAAGACACATTAATGTTTTATATATGGTATATAGATATAGCTATGTGTATTTCATTTATGTGGATTCTATAGTAAAAACTAAGTAACAAGTAAGTGGGTCACTGCAGACAGACGCTTAAACCAATGACTGCAGAACAGAAAAAAATCTGCACCTGATCATTCTTATTTGCATTCAGTTTATGCCATGGCCCATTTATTGGCGTGGATAACATATCTACCCTGGAACAGCATTAATACTTTTAAAACACATTTTCTCAAACTCTGGGGATTCATTTCAATATTTTATTTCATTATTTATATGAACTAAAGGTGTGCTCGGCATGTTATATATTGTGAAAGGTCTAGCATTGTTATATTATTGTCTGTGGACCACAACACTCTTTATCTCCACAGAATATATTTGGGCAGATGTAATTCTTTAATTTCTCCAGGCATAGATTTCTAATGTTAAAAAAAAACATTATTGTCTTTATTTTGCATGGGAGAAAATGTGCACTGAATGTTAACAGGAGGATTCTCATCCCTTGTTTCTCATTTTAATTGATCCTAATATTAAATTCATATATTTCTGCTGCATTTGTCGAAGGATCAGGCGAGAAGTTTTTAAATTGACATGGAATAAAAATGTGTAATTTAATTGTCGATTGTTTGGGAATTCAGCAGAGGTAAATTGCCAGAAGGACTGGACTGCCTATTTAGCAGGAGCAGCTGGCAAAAATCTTCGTGCGGCATAGATTTTAGCATGCAAGTTGAAATATGTAGCTTGACTGTAACATTTGTATTTTTTATGGTAAGTTAGCATCCCCGTTGTCTTGTTAAAATGACAGATTGAATTGAAAAACCATTAATATATCTGGTTTTAGCAACGTGCTTGAAAGAGAACAGGACATCTCTTTTACACTTAGCACGTAAACAAGTGCAGCGTAAAACCATCCTCGAGCACTGTACATTTTGTTTTAAGCCAAAGCCTAGGAGGTAATAATTCAAGTTGATTTTTAATGAGGGCTGTAAGGATTCACTGCTAATCTGCCCTGTCCATCTGTTTGTATGTTACTGTGTATAGAATGGTGTTGCATATTAAAGAAGTGCTTTGATCGTGCACCCTATCGGAAATTTTTCAAAATAGAAGCCTTCTTTGCTGAGCTTCTGAGGTAGGTAATACATTGTGGTTTTTTAATATTTTGAAAGTTTCAGTTTTATTTAACTTTCTAAAAAAATTGGAAATGAGAAATCAATACTGCAAATGTTATAAACTTAATGCAGTATAGTTAATATCCCGTAGATATGAAATGGTATTGATTCAGAATTAAGACTTGATTTTAAATAATTCTTAAGATTTGGCCTTTCTTTTTTCAAATGCTATGGAACTTACAAAACAATTTTGAATTTCTCAATGCTGGAAGCAAATTTGATAATGATTATAATAAGCGAATTGTTAAGGCATTTGAAAAGGAAAGATTTGCATGGGAAAGAGGAAAACTGATATTATGGGCTAAATGGCCTCCTACGCTGTATTGTGCCACTGTAAGAGGATGCCATTGGAACAGTGGTGACCTGAGGCGGCTGCCAGCATAATGCCATTTAGTTGGGATTTGCCTGATGGGAATATTTGAGCACCACTGAAAGATTCATGGAGAAAGGGGAATGTTTGAAAACGTGGTATCAAAATGTATAATATCAAAATAGGAAGCTGCAATGTTATTGAAGGAAATAGTGTTGCTTGCCCAGTTTTCATCCATTTACCTTCTCTCATAGCTCATGCTGGAATATGACTCCTTGGCACTTTATCCAGATGCTCCTCCTCCCTTTACAGACCTATGCTGTGCTTTTCAATACGAACAAATGAATGGCACCTGCATGTGCCACATGCTGTTTTCAGTCTGTGCCACTGAATAGTGACCGTGAACTAGAGACTTTGACTGCCAATAATAAAGAAGCAATGGTTGCCTCCTATACTCTGCTAGTCCAAGGTCTTGAGAACTAGACGTAGACATCCATTACCAGGTCGGAGCATTTTACATCTGCCGATAACTGCAAGACATTCGCTTCAGCTTAAACTAAAAGAAAATTACACAGTTGCATATTACACATCAAAGGAATAAAGATGATGTCCTTGAGCATGATCGTACACTAAATACTTGTTGATACCCTCTTATATTCCATAAATAAGTACTAATTGATTCATCAGAGCCCCAACTCAAACATGAAAGAATGTGTTAGCATTGCTCTGTTAATTAACTGTACTTTGCTGAAGTGTGAGCAATTGTGACAACAGAGGTGAAAAAATAAATGTTGTACTTTTTAAAGGGGGTTTACATGGGTGGCATGATTTATTTATTTTATTCTTTGGAGCACAGAAGGTTAAGGGGGGACTTGATTGAGGTCTTTAAAATGATGAAAGGGATAGACAGAGTTGACGTGGATAAGCTTTTCCCTATTGAGGGTAAGGAAGATTCAAACAAGAGGACATGACATGAGAATTAAGGGACAGAAGTTTAGGGGTAACGTGAGGGGGAACTTCTTTACTCAGAGGGTGGTGGCTGTGTGGAATGAGCTTCCAGCAGAGGTGGTGGAGGCAGGATCGATTTTAACATTTAAAAGTAAAGTGGATAGGTATATGGACGTGAAGGGAATGGAGGGGTATGGTCTGAGTGCAGGTAGATGGGACTAGGGGAAAACAAATGGTCGGCACGGACTGGAAGGGCCGAGAGGGCCTGTCTCCGTGCTGTAATTGTTATATGGTTATATGGTTATATGGTTGTGAATCTGTGATTGTATTGGTTGTGAGACAAAAGGCTGGACATCACAACAGTGACATTTATCTTGTGAGTTATACAGGTGGATATCCTTACCCTGTCAACATGTATTCTTAATGTTACAAATGAATACAATGTTCAGCAGACTTTCAAATATGATGACAATTATTTAATATTGGGGATCTTCAGAATAAAATGATACTATGTATGTAAGCTTAGTAGTTGAGTAATTCCTCCCAGTTAAAGCGATAACAGGCACTTTGAAAATTAAAAAAATCTTTTCAGCGTGTGTATGGTTTCCAACAGACCTTCTCTCTTCAGTATCATTAGATTGTTCTTCAACCTTTAGTTCTCTCGCATTTCCCTTTGTTTCCTCTCATTCCATTTTGGCAACAGAATTTGTACCTTAACTAACATGTATTAGAGCTTAGTAAGAATTAAATGATCTTTTTTTTTGTTCCATACAGTCCAAGTGATAACATTTCTTTTTTTTTTACTATAGGAACCAGGGATTGACTAATATGTGATTGTATATAATAAAGTGAATAATATTGGAATAGTGGCAGATTGCTCCCCAAAAACGCCTTTGACATAATGATATGTCTGAAGAAGGGTCTCGACCCGAAACGTCGCCTATCTCCTTCACTCCTTAGATGCTGCTGCACCCGCTGAGTTTCTCCAGCTTTTTGTGTACCCTTGACATAATGATACCCTATTACTACCACTCGCTTCAACAGAATTAATAATGTTGTAATATAATTCCATGAGAGCAATTTTTCAGGGGTCTCTTGATAATCCTATTACTATTTTAGTTTTAATGGAAATGATACTTCCAAAAGTATATAAAATATGCATTGTGGTGTAAGCATAAGAATGATCGGAAATGATCTGTGTAACAGAAACGCTGAATAATAAATTCCTAAAATAGGAAAAATGAACCATAAGATCTCCTTGTGTAAGAAGGAACTGCAGATGCTGATTTAAACCAAAGATAAACACAAAAAGCTGAAATAGCTCAACTAGGGACTAGGGGATGGAATGTGATGAACTCACGGTCATGCTAAGGACACTTTGACGAGGAGCGATGATTTATATCAATATCACTGAATAAACACTATTTCCGATAAGCTGTCAATATTCCACAATATCTTCAAAGTTAAAACATTCAATTAAAATTGATTCATTCAGAAAATAAATTGAATGATCTTCAGCTACCCTCTGTTTTTGCAACATGATCCCAAGATGTAGCATATGATCATAATTGATTTCACTAAACACCTTTCACAGAGCTCCACATGTTTATTATCCTCACCTTCCCTATCTCAGAACATGGTTATAGAAATGTTTTAAATCATTTTACTGAGCTTCATGACATTTGCCCACGTAAGCATGACCCCAGATGATAAAGCTCTCAATTCCAACCTGTAATAGTGAGGGCTGATGGGAAAGACCATGTGCAATAATAATGGGCACAAATGGCCCAAACAATTTTCTTCTCCGACCAAACAGAAATTTGAGAGGGAACAAATATCTACATACGTAAATGGCTGTTATTTCGTAGAATACAGGTCGGCTGTAAGTAGGAATAAAACCTGGTTCTCTTGTTAGGATTTTTAAATAAATTATGCAAGAATGTCTATTAACAATCCATACAGTTTGACTGCCAATCACAAAAGCATAATCCTCTATGGGAACATAACAATGGTTACAAATATATTTTTGCTTCCTTTTATTACTTACAATGATTCATAAAAAGGCAAATAAATACAAGATATTATCACATAATAACATAGCAGACTTCCTTTAAGAGACTAATATAACACATCTTGTTTATAGCTTTCTAACAAAAAGCCCATATAATATACAACCTTCTTAATTTATCCTCTCTCTCATTCTCTGTTCTGTTCCAAACTGCGGCATTCAATGGATCTTTGACTGACTGGACGAGCATAAAACAAACTGTTTAAAAGTGAAAAAATATGTGTCTTAAATATTTATCACAAAACATATCATTGGTTTTAAAAGTTATCGTAGTGTGATATGCATTCAATGTCCCTGAGGATTGAATGCGCAACACAGTAGCATGATATTTATTAATATTGCCCATAATGGCCAAAGTATGGAAAGTCTGACACAAATAAAGCTTCACATCTTGATTCAGTTACATGTGCTTGTACAGCAGTTTTATCCTGCATCCAAGGGAAGTGATAATGATCTGCATTTATATATGCTTTACCAATTAATCTTTATTAGATGATTTGCATATGTTTTATGTTCTAAATTGTTTTCAATGCTGTGTGGCTATCACCTTGTTGGTGGGAAAGACAAGATATCACCATATTCTCTGTAATTTATTACAGTTTTGTTATATGCAACCAGCCAAGGGGGCTAACATTTAATACTGTCAAAATTGGCATCCACCTTCTCACTGAGCCAGAAGAATGACTATATTTTACTCAGAAGATTTAAAAAGTTTAAAATATGCCTTTTTCTGCCCCTTCAAACATGAACATTGATCCCTGGACAATGAAGCAGGCCCATTTCTGGCCTCTTCCAATGCTACTCTTTAATTGGTTGCTAACTGGTGCGTGATAATGGCCTGAATTGACTTGTCTCCTTCAGGGAGGAAGTGCATCGTTCCTGTTCACTGCACCCCTTTGCTCACTATCAGACTGACTGACTGAAAAGTAGGGCTCTGCAGTACTGAACTGCATTGAAATAATATATAATTGGGCCTCCACAATCTCATACATATAGGAAAAATATACATCACGTGCTTACAACTATTTTAATTAAAGATCAATAATTCAGCAAAACAAGAATGGGTGTTTTTAAGTATGAATTATACAGCAACATATCATCACAGATTTAAAGTACAAATTCTATAGTAGTGCTGACATTCTTTAATCTTTACTGGAATTACAAATAAACTGCTCACAATAAGTGTGCATTTGTGGTGCAACACTCTATGTATCAAAGCACATTTCAAAACACTTTAAAATGTTTTGAATATTGCAGGCATCCTGGTAACAGTTGGTTTGAGTAATAGCAACAGAATTAATTATACTTCATTTGCCGTCTTTAACAGTATTGACCAAATTTAAGAACAAATGAGAACTGCTTATCAAGCTTGAAGAAAATAATCCATCAGTGGCACAATTTAAATTCTATGCAGTTCACTTATTAATCAAAGTAGCACTTACTATCCTATCTCCATTTCCCATTAACAGTCATTAAGCATCAGTGCTGATTGAAGCAATTTCTTTTTGGCTCACAACCTCATTTCTCCCAGAATCTTCTCAACAGGAAACAATATTATAGAAAGAGTGAAAAGAAAGAAGAGTAGACGGAACATATTTCTTGTTTTGTCCTTGACATATTTCACACAAAAAAAAGAGAAAGCTGCAAAATCTACAGAAGCCGCCACAGTTAGGAGTGGTTAGACAGTGAAGGCTTTGAGCTTGAGTATTCGGTGACCTGATCAGTTGACTGATACAGAAACACCGTTCTACTCCCAAATACTGTCAGCTGCGATCCTTCTTTAGGGTAAAAGCACAAAGTCAAGACAGTTTCAGGACTGTTAATAACTAGGAAAAAGACATGTGAATCGGTTGTGCCCTAAATACTGGAAGCAATGTGCAGAAGAGTGTATAAATAGACAGGCACTTCAAAATCTTAACTTATGTATTGGTATCAGTGTTATGTGTTCCACAAATGATGCACAAGATGTGCATTGCAGCATAAGATGTTACTAATTAGTGACACGGCGACTCTTGTAATTAGTATTTGCGTTTGTCCAAACATCGGGTCAGTTATGGATAATTTATATTCGGATAATATTACTGAACCAACTCGGCCTCAGGCAAAGCACTCTGCTGGGCATTGAATGCCATATATTACTGAGCTGGTAAATCCATCTCTTTCAAATGCCAACACAGAAATGTATTAGAGATAAAGCAGCATTTTGACCAGTATTAAATATTCCTCAAAAGATTATATTAAAACAACTGGGCCATGAACTCAAACAAATGGATGCCCAAGACTCGATCATGAAGGTTGAACCCAGGCCGCAAAGCCGCCTCAGTGTATTCAATGCAAGTCACTAAGTGCAGGAGGAACTCGGCGGGTCAGGCAGCATCTCTGGAGGGAATGGATAGGCGACGTTTCAGGTCAGGATCCTTTGCAGACTGTCCTCAAGCCTTCATCAGACTGAAGAAGGGTCCCAACCCGAAAAGTCGCCTATCTATTCCCTCCAAAGATGCTGCCTGACCCGCTGAGTTCATCCAGCACTTTGTGTTTTGCTCAAAATTTCAGCATCTGCAGTTCCTTGTATTTAGTTTAGTTTATTAATGTCATGTGCACTGAGGCTCAGTGAAAAGCTTTATGCTATCCAGTCAAAGAAAAGACAATACAGGAATACAATCAAACTGTCCACAGTGCACAGATAAAGGGTATAACATTTAGTGCAAGATACAACATTGAAATCTATCAGAGTCCAATTAAAGATGAATCAAAGGACTCCAATTAGGTAGATGGGAGGTCAGGACCACACTCCAGACAATGAAAGGCCCGTTCAATTATGTCTCAGTGTATTCAATGCAGCTTTGTGAAAGAGTCCATAAGTCTTTGCTTGGCTAGCAGAAATTTACATAGAAATATTACATGAAAATCAAAAAGACAACAGATGCTGGAAATCTGATGTATAAATATGAATTGTTAGAAAAACTCGGCACTCTAGGTAGCATCATGGGAAAAAGAAGCAATGCTTCATATCTGGGCCCCTTATTCAGAACAGTTGCAGCGATATTATAACATTGTTGGCGTAATTGGACTTGCTATTGGGGATGCATTTTTTGAAGGCTAAATAAAGGTAAACAAAATGTCCCTAATTCTATACATATACTATCATGAAATAAGCCTGCAGGGTGATACAGTGATGGAAGGAAATCAGGAGCAGGTAATTTTAATGGTGATATATGATAATATATACTTTTACTTTTTGTGCTGTTGATTCATTCCAGCTCTTGGGAAATTCTTGATAAACATCCCTCTACAGCAGGTTTAAAGCTCTGAACTGCCTCGAAAATATACTTTCAAAATTCAACATATCTTAAAAATAGAAGCAAGACAGAACTAGAATAGTTAAAAATACATTTAAATTTGTATTCCACTTTCTGCTATTACTAGATTAATTCTGCTATTAATAGGCACAATTTGTAAATAAGATCTGAGATCTGATAAAGATCAATTTCCATCTTTTCTACACAACATAGATGGAGGCCGTTCAGCCCAACAAATCTATGCATTGTCCATTTCCCCACTTATTTCTTTGTCAGTGCTGGAATATCCTAAGTGAGTGAATGGTTAATTTAAACAGATAGTATTTCACTTTTAGTTTAGCTCACCTTTCATATGAAGGTTAGGCAGTGGTTTAGAATACCACAACACTGAATTTCACATCAGAAAATTGAGGGAGCAGGTTACCGTCAGATGTATCCTGCTCTGTATCGGTGGAATGTCGCAGTATCGGAAATTCACTCTATCCACTTAATTGTTGGGTAATGTTACAGGAATGGGAACTCCTACTTCCTGGCATTTGCTTGCTAGGAAATGGATGCTCCCAGGTGGCATGGATCAGAATGTATAGTCCATAATAGATTTTTTTAAACTATGAAATTATATTACAGCCTGAATTTCTCCTTGATACTTCGACACGCATATATTTTTTCTGTTTTGGTGTTGACGTCCTTTGTAACAGCTTCCATTCTGGCATCATATGTCAGCGTGAAAGATGACTGTCAGAAAATACTGAGATAACTGTCACTCAAGTGGATTAAACCTGAGCGATGTAATCATTGCAGGTTTATTTTGGAACAATTTGCAATTGATAACTTTAAGCTTTTTTTTGCCTGGCATAAAATTTGACTGATTGTTGTTTTCATCTTGAGCAGCTTGGATTATTCATGTTAATCACATTTAACCCTGTATATGGATTGTAAAACTTCCTTTTGAAATATCTTTCTGGTGAAAGAGACTGGAAGGACAACTGCACGTTAGCTGTAAAGGCTTTAGATCCCTCTTGATGTTACTAATGAATTCAGTGTACTCTGAATGTATCAGCCCTAGTTAATCTTGCACTAAAGACGTTACCTTAGAAATGGCTGCAAAGCATTTCATTAATCTGACAAGTTCAGAATACGTTAAAAGTGAACAGCTGCAAAAAAAATGTCTTCTGTGACTGACTCCCGGAACTGCACAGCTTTTGATTTATCTTAAAGGGGCTCATAATCTTATCCATTAAATATAGTCCAAATGATTTGTTACACTTTAAAAATCAGAAATGCTGAGAACCACTTCACTTGACTTATTCTGATTTTGCAGTGATTTTTATGTACATTAATTAACTTTGTTAATATTAGAGTTAGAATTGGGCTCCTGTTGCTTCAATCAATAGTCACAGTGAAATGTTGGATGTGTAAAAAGCTACTCTCTACATCTCACTTCTTTTTCTGTGGGTTGGCGGAACAAAAAAAAAGGATAGACAATAGACAATAGGTGCAGGAGTAGGCCATTCGGGCCTTCAAGCCAGTACTGCCATTCAATGTGATCATGGCTGATCATCCCCAATCAATACCCGGTTCCTATAATGTGTCCAAATGTGAGCAGGATTGGCTGTGCACATTGCTTTCCACTTCATCTGGTGGTCCTAGTAAAACAAAATATGAGTGTGAGAGATGTAAAAGATGGAAAGGGGTGCACGTTGTTAATAATATTAAAACAGTTGAAGAAATATGCTGCCAATTCTTCACTTACCATGATAGATAGCACAAGACTTATTCTGATTTGATTGTGAATTTAACAGAATGTTATCCAGTCAGAAGGTTTGTGATACACATTGTTGCCACATCAGGTGGACATTGGAGAAGAAGGCAAGTAAGAAGAGGTCGAGATGGACATGAGAGGAAATGTAGGAAAGATGCCACTCACAGAAGTAGCTACTCCAGTGAATACAACTGCTTCAACTGGTGTGATTGAGAAACAATGCCCCCTATTGAGCAGGGTCAGTCGAGATGGTGAAATTAGGCATGCTATAACAGTGACTTTAAATCCAACCAGGCTGGGAGTTGCAATGGCGTCCAATTATGGAAGGTCAAAGAAGAAAGAAGTTTTAAAGCGGGACACCAATTTAGGAAATTACTAGACTAAGTGGGACACGTTGGGTCCATGTCACATGGGAGGCCTGGTCCCCCAATGCAACCCATTCCCCAATGCAATATTCCACCACTCACCCATTCCCCCAATGCAACCTGTCCCCCCAACACAATAGTGCACAACTCACGCATAGCCCCCAACTCCCTACCTCCCCCACTCCCCCCTCCTCCCCCACTTTTCCCCTCTCCTTCCCAACCCCTTCCTCTCCCTCAATCCCCTCACTCTACCTCCTCATCTTCCTTAAGAACTTTCCCCCCTCCTCCTCACCTCCCCAGGATCTTTCCCCTCTCCTCCTCCCTTCCCCAATCCCTCCCTCACCCCTCCCTTCCTCTTTCCCTCCCTCCATCCATAAAAAGCAACATCTGCAGTTCCTTCCTTCACAGGTCATTCATTGTTAGCTGTGGTTTAGATCCCATTGACTTGACAATTGAACCAGTTCGCATCGTGTGTGTGAGAGTTTCAATGCCAACCGACAGGCCCGCAGCTTTGAGACCTGTTGGTTGACCGGGCAGGAGTTAAGCTGGGGTGGCCGCTTCTTACCCGACTGTAGATCAGTGACTCATGTTATGAGTCATACTTTGTAGCTACGCCCACTAGTTTAACAGAAAGCCTTCCTGCCGTTCTCTCTCACTTTTAGAGTAAAGTGCTAAGATGAAGTTACCTATGCTGTAACGTTAATAAAGTATTTGGATCTTAATCACGGTGTGTGACTTTGGATATTCCAACAGCAGAAGCACAACATGGTGTCAGAGTGTACGGACTCACTTCTTGCTTAATTATATTGCTTTTATTTTAGTTTGTTGTTTTCTCCGGTGATATTGCAATGGCTTCTGCTTTCAGAAAACCAGAGATCCTGGTGTTTGATGAGGACCTTGCAGAACGGTGGCGCTTATTTGAAGAGGATTTCTCAATTTACATTGAAGCGGCTCACCCCACTGCTGCTCCCGGTGTTCGAGCATCAATTCTTCTTAAACTGGCAGGCACAGAAGCTGCCCGACGTGCCAGAAGATTTCACAATGAACCGGCTAGATTTGACCTGGCTGGTGTCCAGATCGCTCCTGCTGAATCTATCCGAGACTCTGACTGCCTACTATGCAAATTCCGACAGTTATGTGAGTTACATACTAACTTGGTCATGGAGAGGCATTTGTTCTTTTCCCAAAGCCAGAAACAGGGAGAACCTGTGGAGATGAGATATGTCAGTGCATTGAAGCACATTGCCAATCGATGTGATTTCAGGGATATATGTTATAGCCTTGTCTGTGACCGTCTGGTTTATGGAGTCCGCAATAATAAATTACGGGACGAGTTACTGCGGGATGCTGAGTTTACTCTAGAGACTGCTGAAAACCGCTGTTGCGCTGTTGCGCTGGTGAAATGGCTGACGCTCATACAAAAGTTTTAGGATACTCTGCTGGTCATGAAATTAATCTTGTCGGTATGTCCTATCAAATCTCTCGTCGTTCTCCTCAAGTGACTGATACCTCTATTGTGAGATTAATAGACAATTGCTTTAACTGTGGGGGCTCACATGCTGCTGTTCATGACCGTTGCCCAGCGTATGGAAAATTATGTCGATTTTGCAACAATAGAAATCATTTCTTCAAATGCTGTCGTTCACGTAGCAACAGAGTTCAAACAAAACAATCTGTTAATTCACTTGGCCTTGAAAACTTGCTCTCAGAATGCTCTCAACCACCTCCCACAGATTTGCAGGCTGCTGGCAAAGATTTTGACTTCGATGTACATTCATTGTCTGATTTAATGCATAAACAACTAGATGCCATGGTCACTTTGCTCGTTAATGGCAAGAACTTTTATCTGAAAGTTGACACAGGCGCCAGATGCAATGTTATCTGTTTAGCTGTGTTTAAAAAGTTACAAAAAACAGAGACTTTCACTCCATCGGCTGCCTCCTTTATCCCATTTGCTGGGGTCCAGTGCACCCTATCGGTCAAGTTGAGATACGCTGCTGTCTTAACACACCTGTCCACGACCTGAGTTTCTATGTGGTTTTTGAGAATGTGCCTTCTCTACTGGGTGTCAATGCATGTCAAGACATGGGTCTTGTCTCTTTCAGCCCTCTTGTTTGTCATCTGACTACAGGCTGTGATTTTATCCAACAAATAATATGAAGCTGGAGGGCAGTGTTAGCTGTGAGGAGGATGCTAGGGGGCTGCAAGGTAACTTCGATAGGTTGGGTGAGTGGGCAAATGCATGGCAGATGCAGTATAATGTGGATAAATGTGAGGTTATCAACTTTGGTGGCAAAAACAGGAAAGTAAACTATTATCTGAATGGTGGCCTATTAGGAAAAGGGGAGATGCAACGAGACCTGGGTGTCATGTTACACCAGTCATTGAAAGTAGGCATGCAGGTGCAGCAGGCTGTGAAGAAAGCGAATGGTATGTTAGCATTCATAGCAAAAGGATTTGAGTATAGGAGCAGGGAGGTTCTACTGTAGTTTTACAGACTATTGGTGAGACCACACCTGGAGTATTGTGTACAGTTTTGGGCTCCTAATCTGAGGAAAGACATTCTTGCCATTGAGGGGATACAGAGAAGGTTCACTAGACTGATTCCTGGGATGTCAGGACTTTCATATGAAGAAAGACTGGATAGACTCAGCTTGTACTTGCTAGAATTTAGAAGATTGAGGGGGAATCTGATAGAAACTTACAAAATTCTTAAGGGGTTGGACAGGCTAGATGCAGGAAGATTATTCCCGATGTTGGGGAAGTCCAGAACAAAGGGTCACAATCTAAGGATAAGCGGGAAGTCTTTTAGGAACAAGATGAGAAAAACATTTTTCACACGGAGAGTGGTGAATCTCTGGAATTCTCTGCCACAGAAGGTAGTTGAGGCCAGTTCATTGGCTATATTTAAGAGGGAGTTAGATGTGGCCCTTGTGGCTAAGGGGATCAGGGGATATGGAGAGAAGGCAGGTACGGGATGCTGAGTTGGATAATCAGCCATGATCATATTGAATAGCGGTGCAGGCTCGAAGGGCCGAATGGCCTACTCCTGCACCTATTTTCTATGTTTCTATGTTTCTAAATCCTGACACAATACAAGATTTTGTTTGATGATAAGCTGGGCAGGTTGCCTGTTAGGTACGCAATTACCATTGACCCTGAGGTGATTCCAGTTGTTCGTCCAGCTCATAAGATTCCCCATGCAATGTGGGAACATGCTCAAAGTGAACTTAGCAGAATGGTGTCTCTAGATGTGATTGCTCCTGTCGCTGACCCCTTGGATTGGGTTTCCACCATAGTTTTGGCAACGAAGAAGAATAAAAATGAAATACGGATTTGTATTAATCCTAAGGACTTAAAAACAGCCATTAAATGACATCACCATCCCATGCGCACTGTGGACGAGATTGCAGTGCAGATGGCTGAGGCAACTGTATTCACAGTACTCGATGCCAAGAGTTCATTCTGGGAGATTTCGCTGGAACACAAGTCCCCCAAGTTAACCACTTTCAGTACTCCGTTCGGGCGTTACAGATTTGTTTGCATGCCTTTTGGCATAAGCTCTGCGAGTGAAGTATTTCAACAAGCGATGGATGCCTACAATGCATGCAGGCTACCCATGCTGCATTGTAGTGGATGACATCCTCATTGCAGGACGAACTGTCGAAGAACACAATGATAATTTGACAAAGGTCCTGGATTGCGCCAAGAACCCTCAAAAATGCAAAATCAGGGTAAGTGTGGTGAAATACATAGGCCATGCATTTACTAAAGTCAGCCTAAAAACGGATCCGGCGACTTTATCTTTGGACATACGGTCACGATTGAAACTGACTACCAACCTCTGATCAGCATCTTTAACAAACTGATTCGTGCCTCTCCAGCGTGCTGCTACAACTTCAAAAATATGAAATTGTTCTGACCTACAAACGTGACAAGGATATGTACCTGGCTGAGACTCTTTCGCGTGCACCCCGACTTATTTGAGTGACATGGCAAGCAGTACCTGGTACTCAACGATTCAAATTCAGGATGGTTTGACATTGATTTTCTTAGCAGCACCACTTCTCGCGGGGTGGTTTCGAAGCTTGCTCGCCATTTTTCAGTCCATGAAGCTCCGTGCATACTGTTATCTGATAACGGCAGTCAATTTACCAGCCAACACTTCAAGGAGTTTGCTGCACGCTGGGGTTTTCACCAGATCACCAGCAGCCCTGAATATCCACAGTCAAATGAACTAGCCGAGCGGGCTGTCCAGAGTGCCAAACAGCTCATGGAACGTTCATACAGAGCTAATTCCGACGTTTTCCTACTCAACCTACGCAACATCTCCCTCGATCCCGTTTTGGGTTCACCTGCTCAACGTTTATTGTCGAGGCAGACCCAAGCCACGATGCCTGTGGCGGATCAGGAATTGATCCCACAGGTGGTTCCACCATCGGAAGTCCAGTTCAGCTTGCAACAAAAGTGTGATATTCAAAAACAGTGGTATGACAAAGCAAGTAGGCCGCTGCCACCATTAACCAAGTGGTTTGTTTGCAGACTGACAAAGGCCATGACCGTATCGGTGTAATATCAGGAACTGCTTCTGAGCCACGCTCATATCTGGTCAGTGCCGATGGCGGCACATACAGGCGTAACAGACAACATATCCTGCCTGTGAATGAGCCAGCACCACCACCGTACTTTCCCGACCGTACAAGTGTACTGCTGTCCAGCGGCATTAATCCGCCTACACCAGCACAACTACCCGCTTTTGCAACGGCTGCTTTGCCAGTGACTACGCCCCCTCCACCTGCGTCACACTCCTGTTTCATCACTGGTAATGCTGGTTCAGTCTCCCTCACCTGAGAAGCCACCCGCTCTGTCCCCGCTGGGGAAAAATCGGAGATGGTTTTTATCGCACATGCGCTGGTCGTGTTTGCCAGCCCACCGTGAAGTACCCGGGCTATGTTTGACTTTCCTCCAGCTTATTATCAATTGCTATGCATGCCTTATTTAGTCAATGGTTTTGTACTGACACTAAATTCTTTAAGAGGGAGGATGTAGATTAGTGACTCATGTTGTGAGTCATACTTTGCAGCTGCGCCCACCAGTTTAACAGAAAGCCTCCCTGCCTTTCTCTCTCACTTTTAGAGTAACGTGTTAAGATGAAGTTACCTATGCTGTAATGTTAATAAAGTCTTTGGATCTTAATCATGGTGTGTGACTTTGGTTATTTCAACAGCAGAAGCTCAACACCGACATAGCATGTTGGATCTGCCATCTCCTCTGTCAGATCCGACATGCTGCCAGAGGAGATGATGGAATCAGATAAAGCTGCAACAGCATGTCCCAGTTTTAATATTTTGTCGCATTAGCTATAAAGGCACATGCCTTCTTCACCACCCCATCTACCTGTGTAGTCTCTTACAGGGAACAATGGACTTGAACTGTAAGGTTGTCTTGTTCATTAACATTCCTGGGTGCTCTACCATTTACTTTGTGTGCCCTACCCTTGTTTGACCTCCCAGAATGCATCAGCTAACACTTGTGGGGATTAGATTTTATCTGCCAATGCTCTGTCCAATTTTCCAACTAATCTATATCCTGCTGCAGCCTGAAACTATCCACAACGCCAACAACTTCTGCATCATCTGCAAATCTACTGATCATACCTCCGACATTCACATGCAACTCACTGATATATTTCACAAACACCAAAGGCTCCCAGTACCAGTCTCTGAAATATACCACAGGTCACAGACTTCCACAGATTTACTAACCTCATCCCTAAGATAGATACACATGATGGTTGTGGAAATTAGAGTGCTACCTGCCAGTTGCAGCTCATCTTCAGAGATTGACCCCGGTCTGTTTGAAGTAATGATATTTCTTGACCATCCTTCTTTTCAAGACAGCATCAATGAGTTATTGTCTGCCTCTTAGAGAAGAAGATTAAGTGAATTAGGTGCAGAATTGTCTCCAGGAGGCACTGGATAACCACTATGAAATGTAGTGATATTGCGTTGTGAAGATGGAGAAGTAGATTTTAAGGCTATCAGTGCAAATAATGGCAACCAGAAGAAATAGCTCCCCATTCTGCATGAGTTCCAGATGTCACTTCCTTTAACAGAAAGGCAGTGCCAGGAGATAGCTGTGAATCTTTTAACTTTGGGCCAGATATATATACTCTGCATATGGTGATGTGGAGAGGATGTTTCCACCGGTGGGATAGTCTAGGACCAGACGTCAGCGCCTCAGAATTAAAGGACGTTCCTTTAGGAAGGAGATGAGGAGGAATTTATTTAGTCGGAGGGTGGTGAATCTGTGGAATTCATTGCCACAGAAGGCTGTGGAGGTCGTCAATGGATATTTCTAAGACAGAGAGAGATAGATTCTTGATTAGTGAGTGTGTCAGGGGTTATGGGGAGAAGGCAGGAGAATGGGATTAGAAGGGAGGGATAGATCAGCCATGATTGAATGTCGTAGATTTGATGGGCTGAATGACCTAATTCTGCTCCTATCACATGAATTATGAACATGAACTATACTGGTGCCCAGGGATGAAAAGGCAGAGTGGTTGATATCTTTTGTCCTGGCCAGGAATTGCCCTTCTTGCAGGACTGGAAAACTGATGGCAATCATTGGAAACATTAATTGTCTTCAGACCAAAAAGTACGGCGAGTTTCTAGTAAACAGACCTGGCACCTTGAGTCACTTCCTCTAAGACATCCTGTTGAAGTTGAGCCTCATTAATATATGCCTTTGCCTCACTATTCAGCTTTCCATGTTGGATACTCCAGCAGCAGGCACTCTTGAAAAATAGCAGCAAGGTAAAAGTATGTTGTTCAACACAGCCTGCAGCTCCTTTAATGGATGTGCAAATGAATGATCCAGAAATTTTGTTAGGTTTGAGTTTTGTGAAGTGGTGGCATGGTGTTCCTCCTGTCAATAGTGGCAATCCTGCACAGTTCAGTGTATATAATTATGTGATCAGCCATGATGGCACACCAAGAAGAAGAAAGCAGATCTAATAATCACAAGAAAAACTAAAAGAAAGTTTGGAATCTGGTTATTTAAACAATAATCATACTGAAGTTCAATACATAGATATTTTTAAAAAATACATTTAAACCCTTGTTTTAAAAAGCAAATGTGTGTAATGGTTTGCTGAGTGGATATCAACTGCAACCTGCAGAGAAAACACAATGCTGCCAGCTGAGGGGAAATTTTAATTTTGGTGAACCTTTGCCCATTTACAATATTATTTCATTCAGAATGTTTGGTATCCTACCCCCCCCCCCCCCCCCCCCCCGTAAACACTCTCTGGCATTAGGGGCCTGTGAATAACTGTTTCGGATAATAATAGTCTATAACCATGAAACTGACAGTCACTTGCCGAGTAAAACTATCAACGGTTGGAAGTGTTCGGTAGGTTGCGCAGCAAGAATGGAGAGAGAAGTTTCTGCTGAGCATTTCCTGTTTATGTTTCATATTTCCAGCATTTGCTATTTTCTAAGCAACTTGTTCACAAGCATTGAAGTGCAAGAATTCCATGTCCAATGTGAGCCCTTCCCTGCTCCTCCGAGGGTTAGCTTGTTTTCTGGTCGTTTCTGGTGAATTCTGTAATTTGATGAGAACAAGCAATTACTGAACTATTTTTTCTTCATATGTATTTATTCAACATGTGAGGTCCAATGGTAGTTTGAAAGGCAAGCTGAGCTATAATTATTGCTCAGAATGCTTTCTGGTCTAAAAAATGCTAACATTTTATATTTGCGGATTAATGCTTAGGATAAATATTTCAAAGTAAAATATATTTCACCAGATTGATTCCTTTCATGGAAGGAGTTGTGTGTGAAGAAAAGCTGGTTGATTGTATAGCATTTAGAAGAATGAGTGGGGATCTCAGGGAAAGCTAAAACATGCTAATAGAATTGGACAGATTAAATACAGGCAGGATGTTTGGAATGGTGAGAGACTGGGGGATGCAGTGAAAGGTTAATGAGACGAGGGGAAACTTCTTGATCTCGAGTGTACTGGACTCATGGAATTTACTACCGCAGAAACAGTTGAAGACAAATCATTAAATATAATCAAGAAGGAGTTAGATACAACTCTTTGTGCTTAAGGGATAAATGGTCTGGGAGAAAGCAGGGGCATGCTGAATTTGAAAGGTGGAGTAGGCTTGATGGGCTGAATGGCCATCTCTTACATTTGAGGCTACATAACTATTTTTAAGGTTGTGTATTAGTTGCTGTCACCTTCCTCTTGTCTGTATATTCACATGTTTAGAATGTTTTCTACCAAATATTTAAATTTGAGCTGAACTTTGTTTTTTTAAATTCCTGGTTTGTGGACTACATTGAGTCTTCAATGTATTTAACCAATTTAATTAAATCACTGGAGAACTCTTCGGTAGTCAACAACCTAATGGCGTGAACATTGAATTCTCAATTTTCAGGTTCCATGCTCTCCCTCAATCCCTCTCCCCACCCAGATCCTCTCAGCATACCCGTCAGTTCCACCAACACACTGCTCACTGTCACCCAGCTTCTTCCCCATCCACTCCATCGATCACCCCTGGGTCCCCTCCCTCCCTTTGTTCGTATCAGCCCACCCCACCTGCATTGCCTGGTCCCATACTCCATTTCTTTCCCGTCATATTCCATCATCTGCAGCCCCTGATTACCTTCACAAATCACATCCAAGTCTCCAGTTATCTTAACCTGACTTCATCCACCAATCTACCCCTCCCCGCCTGGATCTACCCAGCATGTGCCAGCTCTTGCTGGAAACCATCACCTCTTTACACTGGCCATCTCCTCTCCTCTTTTACAGACTTACAGTCCTGAGGATAGATCTTGTGCCGCTTCGATGGCAGCCTCGCCTACAGTCTGTCTGTCCTTTTCGTCTTTTTTTTTGTTATTTTTATTTTGTTTAAAAAGTTTGTGTTAATGTTCTCCGGTTTGTTTTATGTGGGGGGGTCGGGGGTTGGGGGAAACTTTTTTTCAATCTCTTACCTTGCTGGAGATGCGATTGTTTTCTGGGTTGTATCTCTGGCCTAACAACGTGGAGTTGGAGGCCTTGCTCGGGACTGATTTGAGCCCCACCACGGGCCGTGGACTTACCATCGGAGCAGATTCCTACCCTGGATTCGACGCTCCAATCGCGCCCTGCGGACTTTAGCATCAAGGGCTTGCAGTCTTGGGTCGGGACCGAGTCGGGAGGCGCTAATGACGCAGAAGATTTGACAAGCCCCGACCCAAGGTAGATCGCCCGGCGCAGGGGAGCTGAGATTCCCCCCTGATGCTGGAGCTTGATTGCCCAGACGGGGAGGCCCGCCGCCGGCTACGGGAGAAAGATCGTCCCCTCAACGGAAGGTTAGAGGCCCCCGACCACTGGAGGACAAAGAAGGGGAGAGATTGGACTTTTTTTGCCTTCCACCACAGTGAGGAATATGGAGGATTCAATGTGGTGGATGTTGATGTTAAAATGTATTTTGTGTGTTCTGTTGCTTTTTATTAGTATGACTTTATGGCAAATCAATTTCCTCATACGTTGCAAAATATACTTGGCTAATAAAGTATGACTATGACTTGAAACATCAACTGTCCATTTCCCTGCACAGATGCAGACTGGCCCGCTGCGTTTCCCCAGCAGTTTGTTTCTTGGTGTAATGAAAGCACTACTGCCGAAATCCAAAATCAGTCTCGATTCAAAGTCCAGCATTTGCTTTTCATTTATATCTTTTGAAATATGTATGCTAACCTATGATGAGCGTTTGTCCGCACTGGGCCTGTACTAGCTGGATTTTAGAAGAATGAGTGGGTACCTAATTGAAACATATAGAATGGTTAAAGGATTGGATAGAGTGGATGTGGAGAGGATGTTTCCACTAGTGGAATAGGCTAGGAAAAAAGGTTATAGCCTCAGAATTAAGGGACGTTTTTTTAGGAAGGAGATGAGGAGAAATTTATTTCGTCAAAAGGTGGTGAATCAGTGGAACTTTTTGCCACAGATTGCTGGGGAAGCCAAGTCAGTGGATATTTTTAAGGCAGGGATAGATAGATTCTTGATTAATACAGGTGTCAGAGGTTATGGGGTGAAAACAGGAGAATGGGGTTAGGAGGGAGGGATAGATCAGCCATGATTAAATGGTGGAGTAGACTTGATGGGCCAAATGGCCTAATTCTACTCCTATCACTTATGACCTTATCACCTTTTACTGTTTTGAAGCTTTCATTGCACCTGCTGACCTACGTGTGCTATTATCTTCCGGTTGATTTTAACTCTCCTGAATGTGGCCTTTTCATGGCTTACACAATCTTTCTATTCATTTCTTTGTTCTTTGTATCATTCCTAGGACCTGTACAACTTTATAAAATGTTATATGTTCCACCTTTTTAGCTTTATACTGTGTGTTACCTCATTAGTCATCCTTGGTTTAAAAGAAAATCTGGTAACAATAGCTCTTGCACCTGAGGGATGTAAACTGTATTGCATTGTTCATTTTTGTACACCTCCCACTGATCTTTCGTCATTTTATCCATTAGCAGATTTGTCTGGTTTACATTGGAGAGTTTCTGTCTCGTCACATTTTAAGTCAACCTTGTCCAAACTAGAAGCCTAGATGCTACTTCATGTAGGAAATAGGAACAGGAGTAGGTCACACAGCCTCTCGAGCCTGCTGTACTATTCAAACAATTCATGGCCAGATATCAGCTTGTCCTCAATTCAACTTTCCTGTCTGGTCCCATTATCCTTCATCTCCCAAACCTTAAAATTTATATAATTTGGATAATTTAATCAATATATATGTAATGAACCAGACCACAACCCCACAACTCTATGAAATAGAAATATTGAAACATTTATAATCCCTTGTGGAATTAAATTCCTCTTCACCCTCTAAAATGGGTGACCTTGTTTCCTGAGACCATATACCCTTGTTCTAGATTCCCCATCAAAGAAAACCTCCTCTCAACATTGTACATATTTTAATTAGAGCGTTCCCATTCCTTTAAATTCCAAACCAATCTGTATAACACAATCTAAACATTGATAATCATTTCTTCATTTCTTGCACAGATATTGCCCGACCTACAGAGTTACTCCAGCATTTTGTGTTTTGCTCAAGACACCAGCATCTGCTGTCCCTTGTATCTGTCTAATGCAATCCGTCCATTTCTAAAGTTAAACTTCTCATCACTGTTCATGAAGGCAATTGTATACAAATTCCTATATTAACAAACTGTCGTCCAAACAAGAAATTCTTTCCCTTTCCTTGAACCTTTCAAATTATTTCCCATCACTCCCACAGCCATAAGTCTAAGTTACAGCCAGTGTCTCTTCGGCCAGTGACCTTGGTCTCTCTGTACATTTTGAAATGGTTGAACATGATGTTCTCACCCAGCCTCTCTCCGCGGGTAGCCCTGTGAGACTGCTATCGCTTGTTTCAATTTTCATCAGAGCCAGTAAATCTCCAACTTTGACTTGACTTCTCTCCCATACCATCTTTTCAGGGTTCACCCTTGCCTAATTGTCACTTCCTTAATCAGGCACTGGTGCAATTGCAGAAACAGGATTCTCTCCACATCTCTCCCATGTTGAAAAGGGGGAACAAAAAAAATGTTTTGCATTTACACAAGTCGGTTTTATGACCTTAGGATGTCGATAAATGCTTTACATTTGTTTCAAGCAATCTTGAATTATAGTCACTTTTGTGATTCAGGAAGGACAATTAATTTGTGAATGGAGTAATGTGATGATATTCAGCTTGAAAGATGCAGTTTGAAGAATAAATGCTGCCAAGACACAAAACATAAAACACAAAATCATGTATTAAGCTTTATTAAAAATAACCTGATATTTCACAGTTGTACATGATTAATTTTCTATAATTATTGATATAATAATAGCAATCCATGTTTTCCAAGATGTCCCAATGAATCTTTACTGTTGGAGGATGCTATTTTAATTTGGGTCAGGTTGGTAAAGACTCTTTGTTCAACGATGTGCAGCGTAGTTTGACGAGGTTAATTCCCGGGATGGCAGGACTGCCATATGATGAAAGAATGCAGCGACTGGGCTTGTATTCACTGGAAGTTAGTAGGATGAGAGGGTATCTTATAGAAACATATCACATTATTAAGAAATTGGACACGTTGGATGCAGGAAACATGTTCCCGATGTTGGGAGAGTCCAGAACAAAGGACCACAGTTGAAGAATAAGTGGTAGGTCATTTAGAACTGAGATGACAAGATACTTTTTAACACAGAATTGTGAATTTGTGCAATTCTCTGCCTCAGAAGGCAGTGGTGACCGATTCACTGGATGCATTCAAAAGAGAGTGAGATGGAGCTCTTTGGACTAGCAGAATCAAGGGGTATAGGGAGAAGGCAGGAACAGGGCACTGATTGTGGATGATCAGCCATGGTTCCCATTGAATGGTGGTGCTGGCTCGAAGGGCCGTATGGCCTACTCCCGCACCTATTGTCTATGTATCTATCTATGTATCGATGTAAAGTCTATTAAATAGTTATTTATTGCAGATGGAACTTTGATCATTACCCTTCTCATAACGTATTCCAGACTTTGATTGTAACATTGAACCCTGCGAATGTTTTGAGTTATAGCCATGAATTCGTAACAATTCCTTCATTTTGCAGATTAGTACAAAGTGTATCCTCTCATGCTTCTGTGACCACATTGACAATAGGTGGGACCTTGGCATCTGAAGTGTTCACACGTAGTTCAGGTTCATGGGTAAACTTCCCTTTTTCCTGTCTATTGCTTACACGGCTCAGTTCCCTCATTACCCTATGAGTTGTGGATGAGTACCTCTAAAGGGCTTGCCTGACTGTACGAGGTAATTCACGAGTTCTCCCGAGTTTTCCCCTGATTCGAACTCGGAGAATGTCCGTAGTGGGTCCGTAGGAGTTTGTGGATGTCTCGTAGCGGCTCGTAAGAGTAAAAAGTAACAATATTTTTCATCACGAGTATTTTTTTACTTGCGGACATTTTTCACAGTGTCATGAGTTTACCAGATTTCCCGAGTACCTACCGTTAGCATTATGAGCCGCTATGGGACATCCACGAACTCCTACGGACCCGCTACGGCCGTTCTCCGAGTTTGAATCGGGAAAACTCGGGAGAACTCTTGAATTACCTCGTATAGTGGGACAGGCCCTTTAATGATGCTGCTTCCCTGTAGTATTACCCATTACACTTTGTAACTCACATTTAATAATTCTCCAAATTATACTAGGAATGTCAGAAAATAAAATCCATGTTGAATACACCCAGAGTTATTAAATGGGACCTTTGTATCTCAAAACATATTTCAATCTGTTGATGTGCTCAAATCTGTTCAAAATACAATTTTTTCCCCCCTTAACAATGAAACAAAATTTTAAAATATTTAAAACGTATTGGGTAATTAGTTCTTTTCTTTTCCGTTCTACCATGTGCATAGCTCAAGGCATTTACTTAATGCTCGAAGATGGACTGTAAAATCTATTAAATATAAATATAGTTATTTATTGCAGATGGAACTTTGATCAATACCTTTCTCCCTGATCATCTATTCCAGGCTTTTAATTTGGTCTAACTGTGAACTCAGTGAATGCTTTGTTATAGCCATCAAATCGTTACAGATCGTTTTGATTCAGAAAAGGGTAATGAAGTGAGCATCGAGTTGGGGCAGTGAAGGAAGAGCAGTGTTGATGGAAATAGTGACTGTATGAACCTCTGGATGTGGATTTACATTGTGCTTTTTGACCTTGAAAGATGAGCCTCCTCTAAAGGGCTGCTTGGAGCAATGTCAGGGTCTGGAGACAGAGCGCACAGATTAGGACCTGGGATGGAGGATTAACACAAACAACAATTGGGAATTTAGGTTCACTTTTGCCCAAAATGTCAAAGGTCAACTGTCACTGTTTTTCTCTTTCCATAGATACTGTCTAACCTAGTGAGTATTTACAGCAAAGATAGACACAAAATGCTGGAATAACTCAGCGCGTCAGGCAGCATCGCTGGAGAAAAGGAGTAGGTGAAGTTTTGGTTTATTTTCTCCAGAGATGCTGCATGACCCACTGAGTTACTCTAGCATTGGGGATCAAGACAGAAGCCTCCTCGTGGCGATCCCCGGTAACGACAACACGATGCACGCTGTGATGCGTTGGGCGACCAATTCTGTCAACATGTTGGACGATGACGGAAACCAACAGCGAGCTATGCGTCGTCTGACACAAGAGCGAACAAACTCCAGCATTTTGTGTCTATCTTTGCTGTCAAGCAGCATCTGCAGTTCCTTTCTACACATTTAGTATTTACGGCATCCCTTTTTTCTTCAGACATATTTAGACATTCAGTATCTGCAGTCTTTTGCTCTTCCAATATTCAGCAATTCACAGTTTCAGAATATTTTCTTTCCTTTTTCATTCATCTCCGTCTATTTACAACTCCTCCAGAGAAGTCGGTTGAAATGGTGAGCATAATGTCCAACATGGATGGGCTGGGCCGAATGAGTACATTTCCATATGGTGCAATTATATATTTAACAAGAAGATACACACAAACAGCTGGAGTAACTCAGTGGGACAGGCAGCATCTCTGCAGAGAAGGAAAGGGTGACGTTTTGGGTCGAGACCCTTCTTCAAACTGATTAGGGATAAGGGAAACGAGAGATATAGACGGTGATGTGGAGAGATAAAGACAAGCCTTCATGACTATCTGTTAGTGGGCACCACCGTTACGTACCATTCTCTTTCTCTTTCTATGGACCCTATAACGCCCACCTCCTTTTCTTTCTTGCTCATGTTTGATTTCTAGCTTTCTGTATAGTTTTGATGAAACAACACAAAACATTAACTCAATTTCTCCTTTCACGCATGCTGTCTGACATGAATATTTTCATATTTTTTCTGTTTTATTTCAAAATTCCAGCAACTTTTTTTTTCCTTTGAATTACTAGATTTTAATTCCCCGTCTGATTGCAGAAGTATCAGTGCAATTGTGAATGGTATGTTGTCACAAGTGCAACATAAACCAATCATCGTTTGCCAATGACCAGCCAATGCGTTTAAAAATTATATGTCTGAATTTGAATTTTGCTAGAATAATTTTCTGAGCTCCTGCAATACTAAAATGTTCAATTTGTTGTTAGTCGCCTTCTAATGGCGACTAGAAACAAATCATTGATGTGATTTTAAAAAAAGAAGTAAAAATCAATACGCTTTAGCTCCAAAGGGAAAGAACAGGTCTGGGATTGACGTTGCAGCATGCTCACATATTTATGCATCAGAAGACAGCTGGAAACTAATTATCGTCAATCACGTGCAGGTCTTTTGTGCTGATGAACAAAGTGTAGGTTGCGCGCAGTTGTCCGGAAGCCAGCATTAAAGGTAACAGTAATACACTGGCATTCCGCAGATAATGTATGGAGATTGTCACTCACCTTCCAGAGCTAACATTAAAATATCAGGCAATGTTCCATTAGGCAAGGCAGCTGTCGGCTGAAGTTTTTTCATTATAATGCTTGTGTAGCATGCCAGTTACACACCAATTAGCAACAACATGCATCTCATTAGAGAGATTGTCTCTAGCTTGTTGGCCATATTCCACACTTCAACATTTGGGGTTAAGAGAACAAATGCGACCCAACACCAGTACAAGGCTGCTTCATTATTTAAGGGTTTGGAAGATGATTTATTTGCGAGCCACCTCCTTTGCAAGTGGCAACTATGCTTCAAACTCCTGTTTAACAAACAGGTCAAAGGCTTGCAATATTGTCCTCATTTTCCACAGCTTGCATTTATCACAATTCCAAAATCTCATGACCATATTAATTTACACTGGCCTCTCAATTGGATGTTCACATCCCAGTCACCAAAGTTAATCATTTAATCATCTCTCGGTGTATTCACTTTGTTTTCAGTCAAAACATATTTCTAGCACAGTTCATTAATAAAATTGAAACAAACTTATTTATTACAATTTAATAATCTTCTAAATATTTTCATGTTGTAATTGATAACTATAGTTAGTTTTAGTAACATCACTCTCACAGGCAATGATAGCAGGCATTGTAAGGCAGAGTAGGAGAAAAATTATAATTCTAATAAGTAATTAAATTGTTTTTAGGTCTTTGGAATAATCAGTTGTTATATATAACTAGAGAATTGTTCTAATATGAAGTTATTTATATTTTAAGTATTTGTTAGTTCTGTAGAATGTACTTGTATAGATATAGTATCAATGTCACATGAGATACAGCAACAATTGTATTGCAAATTCTGATTCCAATTCATGTTTCTTGCCATGTATACTCAGATGCAATGAAATTCCTTGTTCACATGAATCTCATAGATTCAACAATATACATATATTAATGTAAATTACAGCAATAAGTAGAATGGCAAGTGCAAAACAACAGTAGTGCAAAATTGTAGTGTAGTCTGAATAGTACAAAACATTTGTTGAATTTCAATATCAGAATAACCAAATGAAACCGTGTTAAGAGTTAGAGTATGTGGCAGCATCTTTGGGAAGTGGGAATGAAAGAGGTATTGATTCAAGAGTATGATAGCAATGGGGAAGATGCTGCTCTTGCCTGAGCATTCTACCAGAAGGTAGAAGAGTGAAAGGGATTTGTCTGGGTGGCATTGACCATACTTCCAGCCTCCCTGGTGGCAATACACCATGAAAATGAACTGGACAGAAAGAAGTGACAAATTGTGATGGACTGGGCAGTGTTTACCACTTTCTGCAGGTAAAGAGGGTCAAGGGCAGAGCAGGGGGGAAGCTGCTGTGCAGACCCCTGCTCATCTGCCAGAGATTAGGAGGATGGAACCAGTGACGTCCGGGCCTGGCTACCGCGCTCTCATGGTCGGCTGCGGGAGGCACCCTGGGGAACAAAGGGCAGGCGGGGAGAGCGACGTGGCATGCAAGCAACTGACATAAGAGCTAGAGTGTGAACTTTGAACGTGGCACCAAAACACGGCACCTTCTGTATACGGCTCAGGAGATTATTCCTGTACACTGCCGATCGGGGGGTATGGTGATACTCTACTGGACTGTTTGGAAGTAAAAGACTTTCACTGTATTAACAAAAGCATTATTGATTTTTTAAAAAAGCACAATTGAGTTGCAATACTGTACCAGGATAAGATGCATCCAGTCAGGATTGTTTCTATAGTACCTCTGCAGATGTTCGAGAAAACCTTTGTGGACATGCCAAATCTTCTCTGATGCTTGAGAGAATAAATACGTGTTAGTTTGAGTTCAGTTTATTATCACGTGTACCGAGGTGCAATGAAAAGCTTTTGTTCCGTGCCAACAATTAGAGGAGCACGGTGGCGCAGCAGAAAAGTTGCTGCCTTACAGTGAAAGAGACCCAGGTTCAATCTTGACTACCGGTGCTGTCTGTATCGAGTTTGTACATTCTCCCTTTGTCTGGTATTGTGTTCATTGATATTGTGCTTGGCTACGCAGGCAGGATGTACAGTAATAGAATAAGGGGAAAAAGGGAGTAGAGCAAGGGGCTGAGCGCAACACTGATGGTTTGAGGGTCACTGACCCAACTCAGGTCTGCCAGTCAGAGAGTCCAGAAACTAGTTACAGATGGAGGAGAGCTTATTCATAGTGATGAAGGGTAAGCTGTAGTGAATGAGTAGCATCCTGACCTAGATGTTCTTATTGATCCAGAGCTGAATGTAGGGCAAAGGAGATGGTGGCCGCTCTAGGCCTATTTTCTTGTTCACAAATTGCATGGGGTCTAGACTGTCTGGAAGACTGGCGCAGATGTGGGCCATTATCAAAGTTTCAAAGCCCTTCATTACAGCCGATGTTAGAGCAACTGGGCATTAGCCATTGTACAGAACATTCAGTTTCCTTATTTCTTTTTGTAGACTGAAATAATGAAGATTTCCTTGAAGCAAATGGGACAGAAGACTGGTGAGGTGTGAGGTTGAAGATGTCGGCAAAGAGTGTGGCCAACTGAGTGGTGCACAATTTCAAAACCCGTCCCGGAACGCCATTCGTTTGGCTGCTTTCTGATAGCTTATCCCCATGAAAGCAGATCTGACTTCTAACACTGAGATGTATGGGACAGAACCGGTGGGACATGGGGGTATGTGCTTAAGTGCAAATTTGTCCGTTTAGTACAGGCTTAAAGATCAATAAACTCATCTGGTGGAAATGCATCGTTGCCAGAGATTGCTCAGATTTCCGCTTGTAGCCAATGGATCGCATTCAGGCCCTGCCTCCATTTCCTGGCCTTTGTTTGATTGTCTCTAGTTTGTTGTGGAATTCTCTCTTGGCATCCCTGATAGCTTTGCAGAGATTATACTTGACCTTATTTTGGGATGTGTGGGATCAACCTCCTTAAAAGTTTTAGATCTGGACTTTCCTTTTCTGATCATCTCCCTGTTCACCTAAGGCTTCTGGTATGGATAGACTCTAATTGTTACCGACAATGGTATACTCATTCAGGTTGGATGAAGCAGGACAGACAAAGGAGATAGACAGACAAAATAGCAGGACAGGCAAAAGAGAGTCAGTATATGTTGTTTATTTAGATTTTCAGAAAGCCTTTGATAAGTTGCCACACTTGAGGCTGCTTCAGGAAGATGAAAGCCTACTGTATCAAAGGGCAGATACTGGCATGGATAGCACATTGGTTGGATGACAGGGGTTGGTGCTGGGGCCTCTACTTTTCAGGTTGTATATTGATGATTTGGACGAGGGGGATTGAAGGCTTTGTGGCCAGGTTTTCGGATGAAACGAAAATAGGTGGAAGGGTGGGTAGTGTAATGAAAGTAGGGACTCTGCAGAAAGACTTGGACAGGTTGGGAGAGTGGGCAGAAAAGTGGCAGATGGAATATAGTGTAGCAAAGTGTGGAGTCACGCATTTTGGTAGTAGGAATAAAGGGGTAGACTATTTTCTAAATGGGGAGCGAATCCAGAAATCGGAGGTGCAAAGGGACTTGGGAGTGCTGGTGCAAGATTCCCAAAAAGTTAATCTGCAAGTCGAATCAGTAGTAAAGAAAGCAAACTCAATGCTAGCATTTGTTTCACGAGGGCTTGTATACAAAAACAGGGATGTAATGCTGAGGTTCTATAAGGCACTGGTAAGGCTGCATTTGGAATATTGTGAGCAATTTTGGGCACCATATCTGAGGAAGGATTTGCTAGCTCTGGAGATTTATAAGAATGATCCCAGAGGAGATTTATAAGAATGATCCCAGAAATTAGTAGGTTAACCTACGATGAGCATTTGTCGGCACTGAACCTGTACTTGCTGGAATTTAGATGAATAAGCGGGGACCTCTGAAACACACAAAATAGTGAAAGGCTTGGATAGAGTGGATGTGGAGAGGCTGTTTCCATTAGTGGGAGAGTCTAGGACTAGAGGTCAAAACCTCAGAATTAAAGGACGTTCTTTTAGGAAGGAGATGAGGAGAAATTATATTTAGTCAAAGGGTGTGACTATCAGAGGGTGGTAAATCTTCAGTCTTCGTAGGCCGATGGGAGCAATACCAACAGATGATCAGACTAGTGATCATCAATATTAACAGATGATGAGGGGAGTGGGGGACGGGACAGAATGGTAAGTGTCATCACATTGATCAAGAGTATTCACACCCTGCATGGGTTAGGGGATATGCTGATGGTATTCGGGGAAAACATTTCTGAAGTTAGCCTGATTGAACTCACCTGTGAAGATAGGTTTGCTGTCTCTTGAGAGTTGACAGCTATGTATAATTCATTCAATACCACCTAGGCGTTGGCTTGGGGTGGTCTGTAGACTGCCGACAAAATGGTAGAGGTGAATTCACCTTTGTAGATATATGGGACAGTATTTTATGAACACATATTCCAGGTCAGAGGAGCAAAGGTGAACCACAAAGCATTGACCAAAAACCGGTGCCTAACTACTGCTCTATTGATATGATTTTGAATGGTTTTCTTTGGATCATCATTTGGATTGTGCCAAAATGTTCTTATTGCCACATTATTTTTTCAGGTGTATTAAATGCACGGGAGCTATTTTTCCCTCAAACACACATATATATTTTTTTGATTATGGTTTATACTCAATGAAACTAGTCAGAATTGCAAATCATAATAAACTTTGACTTGTTTGTTTTACACAGTCCCAGGGTTCTTTGGCTCTGAGCTGACAGATGAAGCCTATAAGAGACCTATTAACTCTCCCTCCAATGTGGCAGGAGGTGCTTTTCAGGAGCAGGGTGGATAATTTTGAGAGCCAGCATTCTCCTTCCATCATGTACACAGGGCTCTCTCTGTGCACAAAATGAATGGACGAGTTTCCCAATGTCATTCTGAATGTTGCTTCTCCAGTATGGCCCAGGGATTTGCTCAAATTGGTCGATAAATTACGCTTTTTCAAGGCTTGGAGAATTTCTTTGCATTGTTTCCTCTCTTGCTTTATAGAGAGCAGAAGAGATGGTCTGCTTTGAGAGTTTGGTGCTGGTGTTGGGCACGTAGATCACATGGCTTGCCCATCAAAGTGGACTTAGTGAAATTAGGGGCGAATGCTGACATTCACCACCTGACATGTTAGTGGTACATTATTTAACTGGACACTTCATGTGTGTTTGCAGCTTGAACTTGAAACCATTTTACAATATCTAAAAATGAATTTACCAAAAACAAAATTACTTGTTAACATCTGTAAAATGAAAGTGATATTTCAAGAAGAGTATACCACTGGGCCTATAATATTCAATTTTGGATTACTCTTTGTAAGGCAGTGAGGGCATTGTTTTATTAATGACAGGAGAAAGAACAGCCATGATTTATTGGTTGACACTTACAATACAGTATTTAGCCATAATAAACCTGACATTTACACTAAGTTGTTCTAACACAACTGCTACATTTGTTCCACTGTATTGAAAAGCCTGCCCATGCGTGCACATTGTGTTTCAATGCATTCCATATAGGGATGAATAAGGTGGCATGATGGTTGTTACTGGAACAGTAGCCAGATGTCTTAAATGTTGATATTGTAGCATGAGTTCAAATCCCACAAAGTAAAGGAATTTAATTTTAAGTAATTAAATGAATCTTGAATAAAATGTAATTAATGGTGAACATAAAATGTCCAGCTTGTGGAGAGAGAAGTGTGAACCTGTGTGGATTATATGCCACCCCAGCTCTCCCTTAAACTGGTACAATTGCTTTAGTGCAGCACAATGACCCATGGCTGAATGTTGTGGTCATATACCCATGAATATCAATCTGGTGGGAGTTACTGCAATTCTTTATTTTAGTTCAAAAGTAAGTTTATTCTACATGGATAAGAGTCAGCACATGTCACTTCTATGCACCCTATTTTGTAATTTGAGGAACAACTGAAGCTTCAATTTAGTTTGCCTTTGCTCAAAATCAGTTGGGAAGGCATGGGTACATAGAGAAAGTATGAAATAATTTCATGTGAGAACATGGAAACAACTTAAAGAAAGAATGGCAGGCACTTTACCACCTGACATGTTAGCTGGTTGTGCACGCCACACGAAAGAAGAAGACCTTCATTCATCGACCAATCTCAAGCAGTGGATTACTAATTAACTGTAGAATAGCAAGGCTGAAATAGATCTTGGTGTCACATCTAATTCAAATTCCTATTTGAAAATGTTATCATCAAAATCATCTTTATTTCTTGATTCATTAAATTGTCTTCTTTTGTGCTCTATGAGTCACCGAATCATAGAGGGATAGAGCACAAAATCAGGTTCTCTGGCCCTCTCAATCCAAGCCATCCATGAACTCACCCATTTACACTAACCCTATTAATCACTACTCACTCTACATAATACCAAGTCTCTCAGACCTGGTTCTTTATCCATTTGTCCAACACATACCCTTGTCTCAGGCCCATGTCTGTTTCCCCTTTGCAGAAAAAATGTCAAGCAACTTGCGAGAGATTGGAGGTACAACTTCAGCTACTTAACAGAAAATATGACTTACTCCATTACCTGGTGATAAAATTTCCACCCATACATTGCATAAAACAGCTATTCATCAGTGCCAAATGCGGATGACAACTTTAAAATATTTTCCTTGTATGTAGTGATTTTTGCCAAATTGACCTTCATTGGGGTGGAAGATTGCAACCTTCACGTGGTCCGCCCTGTTTTGACTAATGCAATCAACTCGATGTGCACAAACGGAAGATCAAATAGAACAAGTTGCCCTACAACTTTAGGCTGTGCACGCCACACGAAAGGAGAAGACCTTCATTCATCGATCAAGAAATGCATCCTGATGATGATGTCTCTCTCAAGGAGATCGTATCTGCCTCTTGTGCCGCATTTCAGATTTCACACTTTGGCATGTACAACAAGTGAGGGGGGTGGGATTTCATCTAGTAGTCAAATATATCTAATGAAAACATTGGTGGAGATAAAAGCATGGAGATTCTGTGCATTTGACTGCAGGATCTCTGAGTTGTATTCAGCTGGATGTAAATTCAGTGCTTTAGGCCACACAGGCCAACAGTATACTTCCAGAGCAGTAGCACATCCAAGTAACAACATTACATCCGTACGTGTGTTTGCAAAGGGACTGGCACAGTTATTCTTGAACCTGATGGACATCAACATGCGTGACAATAGCAATTGGTCAGTGTGAATAAATACGCAACATCTTCGTCCAATTGTTGAGGGCTGGGGAGTTCTGCACTCAGTGGCACAGAATCTCCATGATATCTAATCAGCAGGCAAGGAAACATCTCGGTGTGAGTGTGACATACCACCTACACTCCAAACCTGAAGATCTGGGAGGGTGGTGGGGATGGAGAAAGGGAATAGTAAGATTAAACGAGAACTTACCAGTTTGAAGTTTGATCTTTATTTTAATGAGGAGTTGCAATGAGGGATTTCATGAAGATCCCGCCAGCATGCATGCGAGACATTCTTCAAAGCAGCAGTGTGGAATAACAGAATTAAACAATAATGACTAATATAGTAAGATTGAAGAGACTCTATTTACCAGTTGACCTTATAGTAGAGGGTTGGGAGCGGAGGGCACAAAATCGCAACTCCTCATAAAATAAAGATCAAACTTCAAACTGGTAAGTTCTCGTTTAATCTTACTATTTCATTTTGGAGTCACGTGAGTGACTTCGTGAAGATTTCAAAACTCTGTGATTACATGCCCTGGATCATGTCCATGCTCACACACTGCCGCAATTCTGATGGAAGGAGTATATTAACGTATTTCAGACGACACGCTGAAAAAATAATATAGTATTTATTAACACAAATCAAAAACCCCTCACTCGGGGATAATCGTTTCTTGGTGACCAGTACTTAACACTGTCTCCGCAAACGTAGCAGGAGCGGCACAGGTTTATTATAAAACCGCTGGAATGTAGCTTCGCTGGCCCAGCCCGCTGTAGCGAGGATATGGTCCCTGGGAACCTCCATGGTCCTCGCCGCTGATGTGATATTCGTAACAATACCTGCTGCATCCAATACCACCCTGAGCCACCTGGAGATCGTTTGCACCGTCACCCTGTGATGGGGTATCTTATGGCTGATCAGCAGGCCTTTCTCCATTTTCCTGATGCTGTGCGTCACTTTTATATAGTGACGTATGTAGGTGGCTATGTAGAGCCTCACATCAACGGGGTATGCTGGGAATATTAATTGCAGCCCTGTAGTCCCAGGTCTGTGCTGCTTGAGTAACTCATCAATAAAGAAAGTTACTCTCTCAGGGGTTGAGACCATGTTATCCAAATTTATCTTTTGCAAGATCTGGACCCGCTGAGCCGATGTTAGTGCCATTAACATCACCATCTTCAGGGTGAGTTTATCCAGCGGTAGTCCAATCATTGGTGACCAACTCCTGAGTAGGGTCAATACTACCCCTGTGTCCCAGGTGATGTTGTATCGTGGTCGGGGAGGGTTCGAATTGAAGATACCCCACATCAATTTGGACACGAGCTGGTGAGATCCTACTCCTATACAAAGGTAGGATGACAGTGCGCTCCTGGCACTGTTGATGGCGCTGTAGCTGAGGCCCTCATCATGATGCAGTCCCACGAAGAATTCCAGCACATGGGGAATCATGGCAGAGTCATACGTGATGTTAATCTGGCTGCAGTAGGCCTTCCATTTCCTGATTTGAGTGAGGTACTGTTGTCTAGTGGATTCTCTGCACAATGCTGCAATGGTGTCCATGGTCCTTGGTGTTAGTCCGTATTGCAGGAGTGACCTCTTCAGAACCTGCAAGCCAACAGGTTCAGATGACCATGGCACGGATGGTATTCCCCTGTAGTGGGGTTAGTCACCAGATCCGGGCACTTGTTAATATGTGCCCATGGTTCTTTAATCATCTCAAGGACCACCGGATACCATGGTTGTGTAGGCCAGTTGGGTATTATTAAGATGCCTGTTGCAGAATCTGATTTTATTTTCTGCAACACCCGACTGATGAGGCAAAATGGAGGAAATGCATAGAAAAACCATTTCCCCCAGTGCAGCGAGAAAGCGGCCATCGCTACTGCCCCAGGATCTGGTTCCCAAAATACATATGTTGGTATCTGATGGTTCAATCTGGACGCAAAAGGGTCGATATCTGGTGTTCCAAATTTGGTGATAATTTTAGCAAATATTTGGGGATTCAACATCCACTCGATGTTATCATTGAATACATGTGACCTGGTGTCCGCCACTGTATTGCGCTTACCTCGAACATAGGTAGCTGAAATCCAAATATTTCTCTCTATGCACCAGAGCCAGATTGAGTTTGCCAATTCATCACAAGATATTGACTTGATACCACCCATATGATTTAAGTATGCCACCACAGTGATGTTATCTATTTGAAGACGGACATGCATATGACGTAAATTCATGCAATAAGCTCGTAGTCCATGAAATGCTCCTAGCATCTCCAAATAGTTTATCCCTTGTGATAATAGAAGGGTAGATTCGTGTAAATCCCATCTACCGCCGCAACTGGAAGTAGTGTCGGTAGCTCCCCAGCCTTGGGCGCTTGCGTCGGTTTGTACCACGACTGACGGGTTCGATACCAATAATGGGATTGAATGAGTAACGAATATTATCAATCCACCATTGTTGCTCAACTTTTCCCTTGATTGGCAGCTGCATAGGTCTATCAAAATGTCCAGCATTTGTTTTCAATGCTGAAATGTTTGTTCTTTGCAAATTTTGATAGTGTAGAGGGCCAAATCGTGCAGCTGGATGACCCAGGGTCATATAGAGCTATATCTCTTTTAAATACTGATCAAAAAATATTAACCAAAATACTAGCACAAAGACTAAATGCAGTGATTAATAAACTAATTCATTCAGATCAAACAGGATTTATACCAAAACGATACTCCTCAAACAACCTGAGAAGATTATTCAATATTATATACTCGAAAAGAAACATTAATAAGGAATTATCAATTATTTCGTTGGACGCAGAGAAAGCTTTTGATCAGATTGAATGGTCTTATTTATTTTCGGTTATGAAAACTTTTCAGTTGGGGGAGAAGTTTATAACATGGGTTAAGTTACTATATACCAAGCCAACAGCTAGAATAGTAATAAACCAAATGTTAACAACTAAATTTAACTTATTCCGAGGCTGCAGACAAGGTTGTCCTTTATCTCCACTACTGTTTACACTTGCAATAGAACCACTAGCAAAATCCGTGAGATTGCATCCTGAAATATACGGGTATGAAACTAAAGAAACTGAAAATAAAATCTCTTTATACGCAGATGATGTATTACTTTATATCACAAAGCCGGAACTTAGTATTCCTAACATTAGATTTAATAACTCAATTTGGATTGTTTTCTGTATATAGAATTAATTGGAATAAAAGTGAACATGCCAATAATGGGAAATAACTTACATATATTACAACAATATCCTTTTAAGATAGCAAATGAAAAAATCAAATATCTTGGAATTTATGTAAGAAAAAGATATGATTCTTTATTTAAATCCAATTTCCCACCCTTATTGAATATCAGCTTAAGAATATTCTATATTGGAAAACATTACCTATTTCAATGCTAGGTAAAATTAATGCGATAAAAATGATTTTTCTTCCGCAATTATTATACTTGTTTCAACTGATCCCGATATATCTTCCTAAAAATTTTTTTAAGAAAGTGGACTCTATAGTTACCAATTTTATTTGGGATTATAAGAACCATAGAAGAATTAAAAAACATCTATGTAAATCAAAAATGAATGGAGGTTTTGCAGTGCCTAATTTTATGTTTTATTACTGGGCAGTTAATATAAAAAATATGAATTTCTGGTTGGAAGAAGTAGATAAACAACGAAACTGGTTAAAAATGGAAAAGGAAGACTGTTCACCTTTCGAAATTAGCTCGATTTTATTTGCTAACACTAAAATACATGAGAAAGTTTATAGAGGAAACCCAATAATAGAAAGTGGTTTACGTATTTGGAAACAATAAAAAAAAACATTAAAATTACAGAGTATACCACTGGCTCTTCCAATTGTAAACAACATTACTTTTAAACCTTCATTGATGGATAAAGGTTTTTTTAAATGGAAGAACTATGGAATAAATAAGATGGGTGATCTCTACAGGGAAAGTTTATTTCTTTCATTTCAGGATTACAACAAAATTATGGATTACACTCAAAAGAGTATTTTAGATATCTACACATTAGAGATTATGTTAAATCAAATACACCAGATTTTAGGAATAGAAAGACAGAAATTTTAGATGAATGTCTAAATAAACATCCGAATACAGAAAAATTAATATCATATATTTATAATATCTTACTGGAAAATGATTTACCAAATACGGAAAAATATAGACAAGCATGGGAAAATGAATTAGGGCAAACAATTAGTGTAGAAGTATGGAATGAAAGTTTACAACATATACACCACTGCTCATTAAATGCCAGACACTCCTTGATACAATTTAAAGTTTTACATAGATTACACTTCTCAAAATACAAATTAAACAGAATTTTTTCAAATGTTTCTGCTATATGTGATAGTCAGCAGTTAGAAGCTAATCTAATGCATTCATTCAGAAAATGTACAAACATTACTAATTTTTGGACAGAAATGTTTAAGATAATCCCGAATGTAGTTAATGCAAATTTAATTCCAGACTCAAAATTAATCATATTAGGAAGATTAGAAACGGATCAGCTACTAACAACAACAAATAATTGTTATTGGTTATAGTTTAATAATTGGTAAAAAATTAATACTAAGATTTTGGAAAGGTCCCATATCCCCCACAATCAAAATGTGGATTACAGAAATGTCGGAGACACTTCACCTGGAAAGATTAAGACTTGTCCTAATGGACAGGTTAGATCAATTCAGAGGAATATGGTCTCCATTTATTGAATACTTAAAGGGTTAAGGTGGTCCGGTTCAAGGCCCTGACTGAAGCCTGAATGAAGGAAAAGATGAAGAATTATGTACAATAGACCATGAATATATCTCCAATGAAGAATATCTTGCTTAATACTCCACTCATGTTATTGATTTTTTATTTATTTCTTATTTCTTTTTCTTTTTATTATTTCTCTTTACTTCCTACTGTTATAAAATAATAAAAAATATAGAAGTATAAATAGAATGACCGTAAATTTTAAAAATATTAAGAATGTATGTGACGAATAATATGTTTCCTTTTTTTTCGATTTTATATTATTTCTTCTTAATATGTATTTACTTCTAATAAAAATATTTTACAAATCGTGCAGCTGTAAATGTAGCTACTAATTTCCCAATTACCTTAGGAGCATGGGTACACAAAAAGCTGGAGAAAACTGTGCAGCAGCATCTAAGGAGCGAAGGAGATAGGCGACGTTTCGGGTACCCTTCTTCAGACTGGTCCCTCGATTCTCCAGCAAGTCCTTCTTTAATTACCTTAGGAGCATGTCTGATTGTTGGTTTCCTGGCACAAGCAAGGTTGTTACATGCTTCAATAACATCCATTGCCTTGTTATCTGGGATGGTAACAATCATTTGATTGGTGTTAATTGTGAATCCCAGATAGTTCATGACCTGTGAAGGGTAGAACTTAGATTTGTCTGGATGGATGACAAACCCTAATTTTTGAAACAATGTCTTAGTAGCTGTTACTGCTAAATTTGTCGATTCCATGGTCTTCCCCACAATCAAGATGTCGTTTAAATATGCCATGACAATATGGTTTTGTTTCCTCAGGGATGTCAATACTGGTTTCAAATTTTTTGTAAATAACCTAGTGGCTGTTGTAAGCCCATTGGGTAGGGCTCTATATTGCCATAGCTGATCCATCCAAACAAACTTCAAGAACTTTTGGTGATGTTTCCGTATGGATACTGAATAGTATGCATCTTTTAAACCGATACATGCCATGAAGCACCCTTTGGAAATCAGTGATTTAGCTGTTTCAAATGTGTCCATTTTAAAATGGGTATATTTTACAAAAGTATTCAAATGTGTTAAATCAATAATAATCCGACATCCACCATCTTTTTTGGTTTTGGTAAAGATGTTGGATACAAACTCAAGAGGTTCATGCATCGTTTTCTCTATCACCCCTTTTGCATGTAGCCTCAAAATTTCCTCATGTCCTTCCGCTATTTCCTTATGGGAAAGTGCAAATTTCCGGTTTGGTACATGTTGAGGTGGGGGAAGTTGTTCATTTATGAATTCAATTTCATACCCCTGAATACTTTGTAAAATAAACGAGTCTAAAGTTATAGAGCTCCATGCATCCCAGAATAAACGTAATCTCCCACCAACTTGTGAGGTTAAACATGCAGCACTTGCATGAGAACCAGACCCCCTTACCTCCATGGTTACCGGCAGGGCCTGATGTTCTGGGTTTTGGCGCTCCGTTGTATTGTTGGATTGTGGGGTTGGCGCATCTTCCATGCCGGTTGCTGTTGGCCGTGCCCTAAAAAAGGCTTTTGTTGTTGGGGTGCGGCCGGCGTGTAGGTCCTTGCTGATCTTCCCGAGGTCTTACATATGGTGTTTGTCTGCGCATTGCCGGCCTGCTGGAGGGAGGTGGTTTCATCAAACCGACTGCCTTCGCCTCCTCGTCCAGGTCCTTGACCTGTTTGGACAGGTCCTCACTGAATAGTTGTCTCGGTGGCAGCGTCGCAGATGCCTTGCACAACCCCGCGAACGTGGGGTTGAGAGTCGGCTTGATGGAGATTTTTCGGAAAGCGTTGATTTCGTATTGTGTGTTACACAATAACGCAAGAGCATTTTCCTGCTCCTCCGTCATCTCCGTGCCGTCAATCGATCTGGCAAAGACAGTGATTCCTGACGTCAACAGTTTCAGGATCTTTTGTAGTTTGAGTTCCTGTGCCCTTATTCCTGGACTGATGTTGCCCCAGATGGGCGTGTTGACTGTCGGTACATTCAATCATACACAGTTGTTAGGGGCCTTGTATTTGTTCATTGCCTCGGTTAGGACCTGATCCTGCAGCTGGTGTGAAGTGAGGAAGTCAATGCTAGCCGCTAGATTGGGCTGCAATGGCTGTCCTGAGTGCTTTGGCTGGGCAAATTTGGAAACCACATCCAGAAGTTCCTCTTGGGGTTTCTCAGGTGCTGCAGGTTCCTGCGCCAACCCTTCTCCCACGTCAGCCAGCTGCTGATCCCTGGCACTGCCCACCGATGACGGGGTCATGCTGGGTGGCCCAGATGCATGTCTCCTGGAACTGGAGGACATCCGGTCCTGCTGCTGGAGATTTTGCTCTAGGAGTCGCTCCATCATGTGCTCCATGTGGGCCATGCAACCGCCGCCGCTATCTGCGGACAACAAGTCGACTTCCTCAGGTTCTCCTGAATTACTGAGGCTTCTGCCATCGGCCCGCACCTCGTCGAGGTGATGTCTAGGGTGCCTAGGCAGGATGTCGCTGCCTGCCGCTCCAGCAGGGCTTTGCGACCCCCGGGCGGACATGCCGCTAGTCCGCTATCTTCCGGACTGTGGCGGCCCGCCTGTCTGGAAAGACACGAGCGGTGAGGAGTCGGTTCCAGCTGCCGAAGCGGGGTTCACCGATGTCTGCGCGGGCTTGCCGCCTGTCCTCCCCCGGGACAAAGCCGACGTTCAGTCACGTCCAGCCGCTAACGCGGGGTGCGGTGACCGAGATGATATACCACCAGCCCTTGATCTGGCAGGCTCCCCTGGTGGTGAGTCTGCGCCGGCCGCACCTGCGGGGCTTCCAGACTCAGACCTCGATTCTTCACTAGTCCGCGATCTGGCGGACTGCTCTGGTGGCAAGTCGACGCCGGCCGCTACAGCGGGGCTCTTCGACTTTCGTGCGGTTCTTCCCCTGGTCTGCCCTCTGGTGACCTGTATAGGAAGGGGAGACAGAACGTGCCGCAGAGCGGGGTAACACGTTTACGCACCTTTTTCCCACTGTCCCTATGTTTAGGTGACAGTGGTATGGTCAGGGTCTTCCCTACCCTGCTCCCGCGTGGTGCTCCTACCACTACGTGGCTCCATGGATAGCCGTGTTGGAGAGTCAGATCCTGGTCGAGTAGGGCTCCCCAACTTTTGCGTCCTTTTCCCGGCCCGACGAGCGGGTGCTGCCGTTGCAGCGGACAGCTCCGGGGAATGCAGCCGCTGACTCCTGTCGGAAGTCCTGCGACTGGAGGTGTATTTCGAACTCCTTTCCATCGTCCCTGTGAACAAAAAAATTCTATCCACAGGAACTAACCAACTCAAGGTTAGTTCCTCTTACCTGAGCGGTCCTTTTTGAAGGACTGGTGGAGGAGCGCACTCCCCCCCAGCCGTCGACTGCAACTACGAGCGACGATATGTCGCGCATGCATGCTGGCGGGGTCTTCACAAAGTCACTCACGTGACTTCGAAATGAAAAGATAGTTGAATACTATTGACTGAACTACCCAGGCTTCTTGCTGCTCCAGCAGCTCTTTGCTCGTCACTCACATCGGATCTCATCAAAATAAAATATATTCTTGGTGAGCAAGCTGAGCAGTAAGTTTGCCCAATATATTTGATTGTGCAGTGGCAATATATTTGATTGTTTGTTATATGCTGACACTAATAGTGGGATGAAAATAAGATGCAGAGGAGATTGAATGTGGAGGAATTCAGAGAGTTAAATGTTGTTCAATAGATAGGGAGGGGCAAATTCATAGAGGGATTTGAAGATAATGAGAATTAAAACTGCACTATCTGAGATTAAAAAGACTGGGCATGTTCTATTAGACTATTCAAACTTCAAAACAAAATATTTTCCAATAGTCCATTCAAGAATATCAGTATTCTAGTATTGTTTAACAGTGCAATTAAAACTACAATTATGCTTAGTGAAGAAATGCAGAATGGAAACTGGGCCTTCAGGCCACCAAGTCCACACTGACCATAGATCATCTGGTCATACTAGTTCTATGTTATCTCACTGCTCATCCACTCCTGACACATTAGGGTAAATTTTATAGAGGCCAATTAACCTACAAACGCACACGTATTTGGGACATGAATTTATTTGTAATTGTTCAACAGCGCTATAAAATGCATACTAGCAAAAGGCCACTAGGGTACATTTAAGTCCACTCCTTTCAATGCTTTGTATATTCTTTATACATCTTTCACTGCTAAAAAAAAAATCTGCAAAATTTCTCCAGGATAGTTGGGATGGTCATGTAAAATTCCACAATATAATAACATTGCCAGGAGTTTTAACTTTAGTTCAGTCTTGAAATATTCCTTTCATATCAATTTCTTAAAGTGTAGACCAAAGATCATAGAGCGGATCTTTTGTGTAGACAATCAGGTCCATTTCCCCCAGGGTGGAAATGTCATAGACTAGAGTGCTTAGCTTTAAGATGAGAGGGACAAGGTTTAAAGGAGATATATGGGGCCATTTTTTTTTTACACATAGAGCGATAGGTGCAGATAAGATAAGAGTTTAAGAGGATTTTAGTTAGCACATGGATATGGAGGTGTATAGATGACATGCAGGCACAGGAGATTAGTTTACCATCATGTTTGGCGCAGACATTATGTTCCTTTGCTGCACTGTTCTATGTTTAATCCTTTTTTAAAAATGTATGTGTTCAAGGGGTTGAATAACCTATTGAATAATCTAAACATTGAAATTTATCAGTCAGATATGCTTTCTACCTAATTAAGACATGATTGGATATAGTCTGACCTAATACTGCTTCATTATTTCAATGTTTGTGGCTTATTTAGTGTCATAAATATAGTCTGATTATTGCCATATTAAAATGATAGATTGGAAAACAAATATTTCTTAGCAGACACAAAAAATTGCTCTTCAGATGTACTGGTGTCAGGTTCACATCATAAATATCTAACCTCAATACCGACAGTTTTTAATATATTTGTTGGGTACTGACCTAATTCATTCCAAATAACTGTGAATGACGCAGGTTCAGTAGCCAAACACTGTATTGCATTCCAAATTCTCATAATCTTCTCAAAAATGGATTTCTAACCTCAATGTTAATGCTTTTGAGTGTTAATTCTATGTTCTTGTTTTATTAATATACCATGTCACTATTTAGCTATTGAGTCAAGGTTGTGAATACTTATTTTGGCCAATCTCTAACTTTCACTACTTTAGAGACAATTCCTCAACTTTTTGGCACAATATGGGGATACGGGGAGAAGGCAGGGGACGGGGTACTGATCGGGGATGATCAGCCATGATCATATTGAATGGTGGTGCTGGCTCGAAGAGCCAAATGGCCTACTCCTGCACCTATTGTCTAATATATTTTAATCATTTATTACGCATCACATGCACTACATTGTTTTCCATAGTAAAATATGACCATTTGAACATGATCATTAAAAAAGTGAGTATCCTTAATGTGAAATTGGGACATTGTTTGCTATAAGCAGTGCAGTGAACAGTATATAATTGATTAAATCTGCCCTTGCACCATAAACTGTTGGTATTGAGTGCCACAAATCTAGTCTGCAAATATGGCAGTGAACAGGATATCAGGCAGTGAGTGCATAGAACAAGCAATTGGTTGTTCTTGAATATTTAAGTTAGGAAGCCATATTGCAGCTGAATAAAATGTTGGTTAAGAGAGGCACAGGGCACAATAGTAGTGTACTGTCTTACAGTAACCAGGTTCGATCCTGATTACGGATACTGTCTGTACGGAGTTCGTACGTTCTCCTTGTGACCGCATGGGTTTTCTCCAGGTGCCCTGGTTTCCTCCCACACTCCAAAGGCATACTGCTTTGTAGGTTAATTGGCTTTGGTATGTTGTAATATTTTCCATTGTATATGTAGGTTAGTGTATGGGGCGATCACTGGTCAGTGTGGACTCAATGGGCTTAAGGGCCTGTTTCTGCTTTGTATGTCTAAAGTCTAAAGCTACAGTTGGAACATTGTGTGTCATTGGTTGCAATGTTACATGAAAGATATGGCGGCTTTGAAGAGTGTGTAGATGAGGATGTTGCCTGGATTGGAAGGTATTTGCTATAAGGTGAGCTTAGACGAACCTGGGACTCTTCTGCTAGAGCATTGGAAGTTGAGGGGTGACCTGACAGAGGCTTATAAAATTATGAAATACATAGGGTATATTGTCAGTGTCTTTTTCTGAGAATGGAAATATCAAATGCTCAAGGGTATATGTTTAAGATGAGGAGAAAATGTTAAGTTTTTAAATACATTTTTTTGTATAGATGGTGGTAGGTGCTTTGAACATGCTGCTGGGAAAGTAGTAGGAGATACAATAGCAACAGTTTAAAAGGATTTAGACACATAAACAGATGGGAAATAAAGGGATGTGGACCTTCTGCAGGCAGAGGGGATGAGTTTAAATTGCATCAATTTGGACAGATATTGTGGGCTCAATGGCCAGCTCCTGTGATGTAGTGACAGACTGTGGTGCCACACGTATCCTCCAGCAGCAGGCCTGGCCCGCCCACCTCCACCAAGAGGGAAGCCGCTGACCCTTCCCTGCTCGTCCCCTAGGCAGGTGAAGATATCCAAGATGGACACAAGGAACAGAGGGCTGGTAAGCAGACTGGCTGCAGTAGTACTAGTGTACTATTCCTATAAGATGTACTTATGTATAGTAATACTTTTACTGAAGTGTATGCAAAAAATAATTTCACTGTACCTCACTCCATATGACAATAAAGTATCATTGAACCATTAAGGATATTTAATCAATCAGAGCTCAAGGGACTGAAAAGATGTATATTAAACTCAATAAATTGAATTGTGTACTAAAAGGCTGGGGTCGGAAAGAATTAGCAGAAACTTTTTTTCTTCCAAATAAAATAAATAAAGGAATGAAACCATACTTTTTAGTACCTGTTCTGTTTGGCAGGAACTAATGACATAAGAACTACATTGAATATAAAAGAGGACAGTCTAGTTTGCTAGTCCATGTTGGCGAACATCCTCTATTCACTCCTTGAGCCTTTCCTCCTCTAAATCTGCCTGCAGATCTCCATTCCCTTCTCCCTCACGATTGTTCGGCATCTCCTGACACAAATTCATATTATTAGCTTCAGTCACTCAATGTGGTACCAAGTTACACATTCTGAATTCCCTATTGGACTTTTTGGTGACTATCTTCTATTGGTGGCATCTAGTTATGCTCTTACCCAGAGAGAAAACATACTCTCTGCATCCATTTTATCAAAATAATTTCATCATTTAAAAGACCTCTATTAGATCACCATTCCAGTTTCTCTCCTCAATAAAATCTAGTCTCTTCATCCTACCTCAATGCGCATAGCTTGAATTCTTGGTATTAATCTTCTCTACAGCCTCTGCAACAATACAGGGTGCAATACTCTGACCAAGCTTTAATACTGGTTTAGTATTAACCATTTGTGCTTGGTTTGCTTTCTCATTGATGTAACTTTGAGTAATTGATGTGATTGTGCTCCAAGACTCCTCATTTTAATTAATAAGGAACCTCCATATTCTGCCTATGAAAATGTGTTATCTTCCAATTATCTTTGTTTAATCTCATCTGTTAACTATTCGTCCATTAGTTAAAGTTCATTAAGTTCCTCCTGTAATTTTAGTTTTGGAAACAGGCCCTTCAGCACTATCCATCACCTGTTCACACAAGTTCTATATGATACCACTTTCTCATCCACTCTCCACACATTAGTGGGAATTTAACAGAGGCTAATTAACCTCTCTGGGATGTGGGGGGACCCACATAATCATAGGGAGAATGTGCAAATATAACATTGACAGTACCTGACATCAGTATTGAACCCGCGTTTCTGGTGCTGTGAGCCATATTCCTCAGTATTAAGAAGTTTCTGCCAATCTGCCAGCATCAGCAAAGTTTGTAGATTATCATCTTGATTTCAAAATCGGAATCATGAACTTAAGTGGTGGTCCAACCCTGCCCTTCCTAGAACACTACCGCCCACCTCCTTCAACTCGTTCCCCTCATTCTGTTTTCTTGTCCTGAAGCTGGGTTGCGATTCATTCTGCTGCTTGGCCGCTAACTACATTCTCTGGCCTAATTTATTTCTCAATTACAAGGCACCTTGTGGAATGCTTCTTAAAAAGAGATAAATTACATCAGTTACATTAGGGAGGCACAAGAAACTGCAAATGTGGAATCCTGAGCAAAAAAAAAGCACTGGAGGAACTCAACTTGAATCAGGCAGCATCTGTGGAGGGAAATGGAGAGACGATGTTATGGAATGGCACCCTTCTCCTATATTATGACCATATATTTTCTCTACCTCTTTAACAAGCAAAATATGTTTAATGAAGCAAAATCTTTTTTTCTGAAATCTATATTGATTATTTGTTTTTTTGCTTTTTTATTTTGAATATTTGGATTCCATTATTTTTCTAACTACTGATGTTAACTTGGCCAGCCAATAGTGGCCATTTTGATTCCCTTTTTTAAAAAAATGTGTCACATCAGCTATTTGCTCCTCTATGTCACCACACCTTTTCTAATGAATTATTAAATATTTGTAATAATGTCTCTATCTCTTCCCCAGAGTTTTTAAAACTGTGTTGGTGTAATCCATTTGGACCAGGAATTTATTATGTAAGCTTGATTATTTATTTAATATATCCCCTTATTCCAATTTAATGCATTTATTTTGTTAATCATTTTCCCATTAGGTCATGTGACCAGAGTACACAAAAGGCTGGAGAAACTCAGTGGGTGCAGCAGCATCTAAGGAGCGAAGGAGATAGGCGACGTTTCGGGTCGAGACCCTTCTTCAGACTGGTCAGGGATCAGGGAAACGAGAGATATAGATGGTGTTGTGGAGCGATAAAGGTCATGTGACCAGATCATTTCACCAGGTATACAAATCATTGGTAAATACCTGGTTAGACTTATGTTGTTAAAAGGGTATTAAGACTAACACAGATAGGACTTAACTTGCCATGGCAAATTTAATTCACAGCTAGCACAAAAATGCAGCGACTATAGTGTTCACAGAATTTCAATAGTATTGCAGGGCAGCAAAAAGCCATTTTTATTGAGCGAAACATTACAAAGTTTGTATTTCACATTAATCCATGCATTGCTCTTGCTTGAATTTTTTGTATTACTCGTGGGTAGTGTCAGTGATAGGAATTCCATTATTTTGAACACATATAACGGCCTGTTATTGAATAACAATTATGTTATTCAATAACAAATATATCCATTAATATTGGCTTTTCATAAAAGAACTAAAACTTGCTTTGTTTATCCTATTTTGTTGTTTTCAATATAATTTCAACTATATCATTTAAATCAATATGTTTTAAATTCCTGTCCAGATCTATTTATAATTCTGAAAGTAGTTATAATGGTCATATACAATTTAGGCAATTAATAAAGATTAAATGAAGACAAAGTGTCTATCTTCTGCACTAAATATGTATGTCAGCAAACCAATATCTCGCTTCTGTTTACCATCCTTGTCCCACAGTCTATGGCAGTAATAAGTCACTTCACAAAAATGGGGAGGGGGTGGGGGGGAGGACTTTCCCACTATGGACATCTTAGAAAGTGGCATGAGATTCCAACTATTTGCTTCCCCAAAAGACAGGGGACAGATGCTTAACATCAGACCATTAATCCCTAGCCCAGGTAGATGTGACAGCAAAAAACCCAAAAGATTGAGCCCTTTGCCTCCACTCTATGTATGTGTTTCAATTTACTGCTGTTTTACAGAACAAGGTCAAGCCATTATAAACTTGGCAATCGTCTGTGCAGCTGGAAAACAATGTGCATGATAAGCAGAAATCCAAACCCTCATAGCACTAATTAAACGAGTGCCCACCAGGAAAAACACAAATTATCACATTAGAAAATGTTTTTTTGTACCCCGATGCACATTTTTACCCATGTGCTCAGTACTTCATATGTCTATTGAATACTTCTGTTTGTATCATCCAACATTACATTTTCCACTGCTGCATTAGCAGCACTCTTTGCCTTAAAGCCCTAGCTAAGTCTGAATTCTTTCCACGTAAGGAGAATCTTCATCCTTCTCAGACACAGCCGACTGCTCCCCTGCAGGAGACCTGAAGTATCATTAACTATCAGAGACACTCCAGGCAGAATTTGAGGCTCTTGTGTCTAAAAGCCTTCCTGTCTCCTATCAAAATTCATATCCTGTCATAGTTCTAGGAGCAGAAAGGCTTCTCATTATGGCATCATTCCCTCTTGGAAGAAACAGTGATTGCTGCACTGGTGGCTTCTGAAGGCAAGGATGTAATTTAGCAAAATAATGTACCATGCTGATTAATTTAATGTAGCCCATGACTAATTATGGTAATTCATTACATCTACAATTAGGCTAAGTAATTTATTGCACTGCAGTCTCATAAAGCACAGGATTTATATCGAGTTTTGAATGTCACCCAAAGGACATTTCCGTACCTTGTCTTTACTGAAGCGGAATCAGCCTGCCAGCTGAGACGAGCAAAAACCATTCTTACTGCATCATGTTTATACTGTGAGCAGAATGTAGGTACGATGAGGTTTCTGCTCTTAATATCTTCCGTTGTTCAATTACACCTCTGTGATTACTTGGTATGCAATTTCCATTTTTGTCTGCAAATGCATATGAATTCCATCTAATGTAAGCATCTGAGACCTTAACCACTGCAGTGCAATAATTTAAAAAAAAAAATCTGAATAATTCCTCTTGGCTCTAGTGATTACAAAAACAATACGATAATAAAATTACGCTGTATGCCATGTGATCTGAATAAACCTCAATCTGCCGGTCGATCTGACCTGAACCCCAGATTCCTATATTTATGTAATTTAAAAAATGCAAACATGGTATATTTTGAAATACAGCTTCTGATGTACCCTACAGCAGTGTTAGCACTTACAATTGTGCACTTCTGAGACTAATTTGTTTAGCTGATCACCATTCTTCTGACATCCCTGCAAATGTTACCCCTCTTTTTCAATCAAAGGCACAGCAGGGTGTACCATCTGTCTGGCACAGTCCTAGTTCCCATTCCCAACACTATTTTGCACTGGTAATTTCATTGCAGTAGCAAAGGTTGGCATTTCCTTGAAATCTGCTCCTAATACCACACTTCAGTTACAAATACACAGGTTCCTTCTCAGGCTTATCCTCCTCACCTTATGTACTGCTGCTAAAGCGGCCCCTGAAGAATGAGCAGATGATCAGCACCACAAGCTGCAACCACAGGGATCCACCATATTACTTTGCTCTGTAGACTATAAATGAACATTCGGCTCATCACCTTACCTTTTTCAAACATCCCTTTTGTTTTGGTGCATTCTAATGTAGTCATTACATATTTGTGGTAACACACGTTACATTCAAGGTTAGAAATAGGAACAACATATTCATGAAAATGTTATTCAAATTATTGCAGAACATTTATTGATTTGGTATGCTCTTTAGATATGATTGCTAGATTAATTAAGGAAAGATGATTTAATATAAACAAACAATTGCCACATATATTTCATTGTATTCAACTAACTCTTTCTATGATGTTCAAATGTCAAACCAACAAAATGTTTAAAAAAGTTATACAACCCCATCAAAATACACATTATGTACCATAAGTTACCACTTCTGGTTTAATGGGTAAAGTAACGATTACCCATTCTACACTGTACTCTACTCAGGTAAATAAACATTGAAGTTGATAAATCTTTCTTTGTTAAAACATCTCAGCTGTTCTTTTAACACTATGAAACGTCTAAACTTTGTGCAAAATTATATATTTGTTTGAATGTAGTAAATTATTCCATAGTATTTTTCTGATTATAAGTTTGCATCTGCTCTGAACATAATGTAATTTTATCAGATTCTGAAAGAAACACATTTATATTGGAAACAATTTTTTTTTTCCTCAATACATCCCAATGCTACCTCCCTAAGGTACGTAGTCAATACCTTTTATGTAACTTTTTCAATATTATGTATGAAGTAAAGCAAACTCTTATTAAACCAAACATAGATATATCAGTGATTTATTTTTCTATATTGTGGTTTTAATTATTAGATGCAGTATTTGCCTATTAACACTAGCCTTTCCTCCAAGATGTTGAGAATTGAAAAATGTAACAAAGGTGGCTTCATATTTTACTGTTATAGCTTCAATGATTTTTATTCATTTTCTTAGGCATGGCTGGGTTTGATTTATTCTCTTTAATATTGTGCTGTAATACTGGTCACTCAATTGAAAACAAAACTCCAATATAAACAAAACATTAATAAAATATATTTTCTAACCTTAATAGATAATAAGAATAAAAATAAAGTACATAGATATTGAAAGAGGAATAATCACAAATACAACGTTGTTTTAACATGCATTCAGAAGTGATCACTGCTGGACCACCAATTTCTATCTTCATTGAAGGATTCATAAATAATGGGGTAAAGTCAGATATAGTAAAAAGAATGGAATTAATCCTGACACCGAGAACCAACAGTCAGCCTCTGTAGTGTATTTTGTCTTTGCTAAACATCCATTGATTTTAATGAAACATAAACATTATACACATTGGCAAGTTTAATTGTTTGTGAATCTATTTTATATAAATGCATTGAAACAAAGTTAGTTATGTGTGAGTTGCAAAACAATTCTTTATGAAAGTCCTATCTATGATCAATGATAAAAAGTGGAAATAAATTACTAATGTCTTATTATTCAAGTCATTTATTTCCTCATCCTGTTAACATTTTCACTGACTCCAGCAACTAACCTTGATGTTTGAGCGCATTGTTTCTGTTGATTATAAACACTAATTTGATCTATTTTTAATTCCGTATATACATTAAATATAATGTATATTTTGCACATTTTAAAATGAACCAGAAACTAAACAAATAAAACATGAATTAACATAAATAAAGAAGACTGATTAATAAGGGTTAACTGAGTTTAATATATTCATGGTGTCATCTCATTGTTGTGGTGGGTAATGCTCTGCAACTTTTGCAGGATAAATATGCCAGCCATGTAGAGACTTTTCAAAGAAATTCCTTAATTACAAACTATGTAACCAGGATGGCAGACATATACAGGCAGACTTACAAATAAAGTTTAATAGAGAATTGTGCATTAAGATCTTATTTATTATTAAACAAAGATACACTGACAAAATGTTTATTGATTTAAAGTTAATCAACAGGTACAATTATTTTTCTTTCTAAATTCAAGATTTACAACAAAACCTGAGATTTTCAGTACAAATGTTATGAGAGTTAACTGCAACTAAGCATCTTAATGAATTTACGATCTGCCAAAAACTATGTTTATAAGTATTAAAAAATTATTGGAAGAAAATGTTATCCTCTTTAAAATTTGAGATTAACAGGCCATATGGCATCATAATCATTTACTTCACCTTGTTGTGTTCAATTACTACAATCAACATACCAGTTTCCAAATTAATCATAACACAGTAATTTCATTAGTTACACAGCAGGCATTTAAATTATTAGCATAACAACAGTTTGCACACAATTAAACTTTATTTGAACCGTAAAATTTGCAGACTGGAACATTAGAACAAGATTCAATAAAGTGAAACAGACAAGACAGAAAACAGTGCTTACAGTTACTTCAAGATACTCTGGGGGAAAGGAAGGAAAATCAGCCTCATCCCCTTCGATTTTGAGTTTGTCTACAATTGATTAAGTTGTAATGACAGGTCTTGAAACCAATGAAAATACACTGGCTAGGTATTCACCAAAGTTGTTATATAAAGCTGGTATGAAGTCACAAATATTTTGAGTTGATCGTGCTGCAAAGTGCAGAAAAATAAAAATAATGCATCAGTAAAATTATAGAAGATAATTACAATAATGAGGAAATAATTTAATCAAACACTTAGCTGCTTCTTGAGTTTCACATCTGTGGCAAGAGGATAGATTATTTTGTTAATAAGATGATGCTATCTTTGTGATAAAATAAGCTGGTGAACAGAACTAGTGGGTGCAAACTCCCTCTCCTGGCAAAGGACAGAGAAGCTTTGCATGACCTTCTATCTAGCTTATAAAATCCCTTTGTGCAGAATAAAACGTCATATAGGTAGATAGGAATGGCAGGGGAGGTGGGATTAGTGTCTATATATGTATGTGGTGGGGGGGGGGGGGAGGGAATGGACAATATAATTGAGGTCTGCAGAAAACTACTGCCATCTAGTGTTTTCTTCCAATATACAATAACTAGTATACCCCATTATCACGTGATGATCACTTGACGCATTTCAAATCTGCTCTTAAAGAATAATAAGGTATTTATCAAATTTTATCAATAATCATCTGAAACGAGTTGAATGCTTGCATTAAATACATATTTTCTGGTTTCTTTAAATGCAATAATTTCATTATCAGTCAGAATACTTCTACACTCAGCTGAGTGAAGTCTTGCCCCCTCCTCCCACCTCATTTCTTTGCACAGATGAATGCTTCTAGAATGCTTACAATTATTATGGACCCTTCATTTTTCTAGAATGTTGTTTTACTGTAATAGATACATAAAACTGTTATTTTTGTTTTGTTTATTTCTGAGAATATTTTGCTAATGGAAAATGTGCCTTGAGGTCTTATGAGTAATTTTGCCAGGTCCTCGAATTTTAGCACTGGAATTACTATTTTTAGGCTACATAATATATTTCATTTATTTATACCATACATTTTGATTACCAGAATTGCATATGATTTTTCTATTCAAATACTATAGGGATTTTAAAAGGAAGTAGCTTCATTGTAAAAAGGTCAATTTCCAGTTAGCAATATAATCCATGTGCTACAGATAGAGTATTTCTTCATGAAGATATTTTTCAGGAATATTTGACAGGTGAAATATTCTCATTTAGTCACAGAGGGCAAAAGAAGAGCATTAAATCAATAAAATGCAGAAACAGGCCCAAAGCAGTTATCTTTTCTCATTTGGTAAATAATTCCATGGTTTGTTTTGACAGCTCACAACAGGAAGATGCATAAGTCTGTCTCCTAACATAAAAACTATTTCAAAACTACAGAATGAAACCTTGACAAGAATGCTTTCTATATAAACGATATGGGAATAAGGTACTTATGGTCTATTATACCGAGATTCAATTAAAATGTACTTACCCAGACCTTCTCAAATATTGTACATCTCCATTAGGTACACTTTAGGCACCAAGCCAATCATTCCCTTCATTTCTCCTATCCACCACCCAAATGTATTATATTCCTAAAATAACAGAAATACACACATCAATTTTACTAAGCTGTTCATTTAAAAAAAAAAATCGCACTATTATATTTAACATTTGTGCAAAGGCAAATAAAATGTTGTATGCATCTAACCATAAATGTAACTCAAAACTTTAAACATTAAAACAATATACATTTAGCAATGCAATTTACCATGCATGTTTTTTGCAAGCTGTTTTGCATAACAAACTTAAATATCTGATTTAATTAATGGAAAAATATCCTATACATTTATAAGACTTTTGTTTCCATTGTTTGTAGGCTATAAAGACAAAAATACATCATGTTAGAAATAACATTATTGTAATATAATTATAAAAAGTTTATAACTGAAATGTTTATTAGATATTTTGAATATGACTGAACCAATGCAAGGTTTCATATAGAAATAAAGTGATCTATTTATTTCTGTCATGATATTAGAGGGTATACCATTTTATGCTCAATAAGAAATTGTCAATATATGTTTCAAATTGTTTTGCCTTCAACATCACATTTCTGTAAGATCAATGACAGTATATGGAGAGTTTTAGAACAAAGTTTGTCCATTCACAGTTCATTCAAGCAGCTCAGTAACATATAACATGCCAAAGTTATTGATCAACATAAAGTAATAAATAACCATTCCATCAAAATTGGATGATAACATTATTTTTTTTAAACTGTCAGTTTCAGGAAATGTTTTTAAAAATATTGATTAAAAAAATGCCCAGAAAATATAATTTCAAGAAATAATTAAACGTGAATATTTAATTAAATAGTTTAAGAATATCACCATTAGGACAAAACAGAATAAATTACATGTTACCAGAAAGCAACTGAGATTTTTAAAGAACATAAAGACAACTTTAAATAGCTGTACTCCATTTTGTTGCATAGAAATATTTGTCTTTTTCTCGATAGATTTGAAGGATAGGAGGGGTTTACCGTCATTTCCAAGGCAGACATGCGCAAGTTTATGATGTTATTTTTATTGCTGTGATCTCTCCTTAATTTTAAATAACCTACAACAATATTACTTAATAGGCTGAGAAATACACTTTTCATTGAGTTGGTTAAACTTTTTAAATGTCATAATCCCAGTGAGAAGTAGAATTATGTTATGAAAAAAAATCCAACAAGATGGACAATTAAAGCCATCTGCTTTATTTATGAATTACTTTGACACTAAATTCTCTCAGTGCCAGTTTGGATGAAATACTAATGAACAACACATCTTAAATTTCAAACAGGTTCAGCTAATCAAAGACAACAAAAACAGTTTTATTTCACGAATAAAGATTTTTGTTTCAAATGATCAATTTAAAAGAATATCAATAAATTAGTATCAACTAGTTCTAATATCAGAAAGACTATTGAGTATAAAGAAAAAAGAATCATATGATGGCTGCAATATTTGGCCTCCAAAGCTAAAACAAGAACATGACAATTCCTTTTAGCAAACATTGTTTCAGGATTCCATGATATATCTTCAAGTCCTCTATTGTGAGATTTTTAGATTACACTCACAATTTGCTAAAATAAATGTTGAGGAATTTCATTTCTGTACAACAGAGTACCGACATATATTATTAGATCACTTTGACAGTTATTACGTGCTTACTTAAAATATCACTTGGCTACCAATTAACCAAAATATAATGCAATTAATTCTTATTTGTAACATGAATTTTTATATGAAATGCTTACATTTTTTGCTACAAATACTAATATAAAGCATAAACAGCTGAAGCATTTTCAGAGTGGGTTTTTCATAGTAAAACTACAAGATCAACATTCAAAATGCTGCTAATTTAAAATGAGAATCAAATATATATATATTATCACCAACAGTGCATCTGGCAACACAAAATTGATTGAAGTGTCTTCATTTAATTCTAATTCTTTAATAGACAAATCTTACATTTTAATGAATACTAAAAAAAAACAAAATGCCCACTGGTTTATTTAGAAGGCAGACTTTTACCAGTAAACGTCAAGGTTCTTTCCCAATAGCGTTTCTCAGGCTAATTAGTGAGGTGTGACCACCCTAAAGCAGGATATTCGGGCAGAAGGAACAGTGCATATTATTACATTCTACCTTATGTGTTTCAGACATGAACCCTGGGAATACAATAAATCCGCAGAAAGCCAATTAAAATCTATATTTAAATTTAAAGAATGCGCGACTATTTAAATATTTAATTAAAATCCTCAGTATGTAATTCCTAATACTTATAACTCACTTTTTGGGATTTCGTAATACTATTTATTATGCAAAGCAATTATTAAACAAATTATGACTTTCACAAAGGAGATTTAATTAGTCAAAACCCTATTATAAAATATGTTAGTTTTAATTTTCCACATCAGGCTTGAAAATATTGAACACATATGACAGCCGGTAACTTTTGCTGTATATGTACCTTACATAAACAAAGTAAACAATTAAACTTTTAATAAATCTATCAAATGTTACCTTGGCAATATCCAATAAATCCTGCTCCTATTCAACATTGATTATTTCCATTGTCCAATTTACAGTTAATTCTACCAATTTCAATTAATATGAAACTGAATATCTGCTGCATTAACAGCACATTTATATGACCTGAGTTTCAAAAACTGAATAGCCTTGCTAGATATAAAACACCCATAATTTTGGAATCTCTACATAGCTTGATCTTTGTCTATTGGCAGAATAAATATTCAGGCACATTATTCTGAAATGTTACTTGTGTAGGTGATAAATTGTAGACAACTCGAGGTATTCTCAAAGCTGCTTCTTATTATTTTAAGACTTTATTTTCAAAATTGAAGCAGAGGTGTGAAAGCCTATGTAAACCAAAACATATATTTACTGTCTCTGCACAATGTTCTGGAAGAGGTGTATAGCCTGGGTTTGATCTCCAGACAGCATGCAGCAACACAGGTATGTGCAAATCAGCCATCTGGTATTCCTCAATGCAAGAAAACCTTTATGTTACCATAGAAAACACAGGCACAAATAATTACAAATGGAATTAAACTATGTAACATCAGAAAAACTGGTTTTAACACCCAGATAAAATATTCCAGATTTTTAAGTGATGATGACGTCAGTTTATCACAAAACAAAAATGCTTCTCTATTAATTGGTTATGTAAAATTAAATAATTCAATCTCTAATTAGAAGTTTTGTGTTCGAAATCTTACAAATCTGAGATAATTAATGCACAAATCAGTTTAGATTTGAGAAGTAATCTCAGAGATTCAGGCTACACAACTATTTCCAGTAACAATACGCAAGAAAATAAAACGAGAGAAAAGCAATAACTTCTTAAGGGTGAAATGTATGCCATTTCTGACATGGCCTCTGGAAATAAAATGACTACAATAAAAAGCTGATTGTTTCTCAAGAATACCTAGCTTTATAAAAAACTGTTCTCAAATATATTTCTGTTATTAATTATGCTACATAGTGCAACATGACATTCGAGTAACCACAATAGCATTTTAATACAAATAATAAATTAAGATATACTTTGTTCAAATTTGTTCTTAACTTACATATTGTGTTCTTTATTTCACTGGAAATAAAGAGGGTATCATGTTTTAGACAAATGTCAGTGAAAACATGATGTTTTGTTATGCATGATGATACCTGAGAATACCAAGTGACTCCTATAGCCAGTAGCGTTACATATGCATCTTAATGGTGGCCTGACATTGATCTGAGGCCACAAATACAAAATGAAACCTATTGTTTATAGCTAAAGAATCTCTTGAATTTAATGTCAAAGTGTTGTCATGTCCTAATAACTTATTCCAGCAGCACCGACCAGCTGGTTTACAGCAACTAGTGGATACAATTCACACATGAATCATTAATAAATATTCAATCAATTCAACTGTTGGATTGAATCTATCTGCTTTTTAAAAATGTTAAAATGCAGTTGATGGAGGAAAAGGAAATGACAGCTGACAGCTAGTTTGTATGATTTAGTAGCATGTTCACTGTGTGCAAATCAATCCAGCAACACCCACCTTTTATAATCTGACTCTTCACTGACAATGAACATGGAAAATGGGAATATCTGTTTGGTATTTCACCTGCCTTTCTGGTTGGCAGTGCTGAAATGATTTTTAATTGATACGCACCATCCAATCATATTGTGTGAAACAGTGTTGACTTTTTGGATGACAACTCCAATCGAATTGTGTGAAACAGTGTTGGGTTTTTGGATGACACATTGCTAGATATTCACTAGGTTCCCCATGATGTTTCAGCAGACTAATGCAGGTTGATTTCTTTGAAAAAAGTAGTTGTTAAACAAAGAATATGGTCATCCAACAGCAGTCAAATGTTTTCAGTCACACAAAATAGGAACCAGTTATAAACTGAAAGATTTAGCTTAGTTTAGAGATACAGTGCGAAAACAAGCCTTTTCGGCCCACCGAGTCCACACCGACCAGCGATTCTACACTATCCTACACACACTAGGGACAATTTACATTTATAACAAGCCAATTAACCTACAAACCTGTAGGTCTTTGGAGTGTGGGAGGAAACCGAAGATCTCGGAGAAACCTTACGTAGGTCACGGAGAGAACATACAAACTCCGTACAGACAGCACCCACAGTCAGGATCGAACCCGAGTCTCCGGCGCTGTAAGGCAGTAGCTCTATCGCTACACCACCGTGCCCCCCAAGTATTTACTATATTATTTTGCTGTACACTTGACAGGACATATTATTAAAACATTGCCCCCCATTTTATCTTTGAGATTCACACCTTCTCAGGAGTTGTCAGGAAGAGGAAAGTGTTTGGTTCCCTGCTTTTGATATATTGCTCAATAATGCTATGGATAATTGTAACCATTTGCAATGACTACCTTAAGTTCAATTATTTTATGAAATTCATAAACTGATGTACTATTAAATAACCTTACATGTATTGGAAATGAAAGTAAGGAGTATAGCTATGATCCACTATTAAAAAACTCACAATAATCATATAACAGCAATACGTCTCTCTCCAGATATCTCTTAAACTATTTCCACAGCAGTTATATTTAAACACTTTGCATGTTGATGCATGAGTTATAAAAAATCTCAATATTGTCTCAAAAATCAAATTTCTCCTATAGACATTGCTAATGTTTTCCTTTTAACATAACAAATTAGCTGTTTCTGCCAAAATTGATTAAGAATACAAGACTTTCAACATGCACCAGATGTCAGAAAAGTAAACAGATTTAACAGAACAAATATAACAGCACAATAAAATACACACAAGATGTAATAATATACATAGTTCAGTGATACCATCCAATGCATTGAGTACAAGCTAAATAGGCCCCAATTGGTTCTTAAACACATATTTCACTGAATGGATACATCGTGAATGACTGCCCATTGAGGCTTTTCCCTGGGGGCATCAAAGCCATCCACACAGTAACTGATGCTGTCCTGGCCTGGATGTCTATCCTTCATCTACAACTTTTGGTTGTACACGCAATACGCAAAAAGACTGAATGGATATTTTAATTATATTTTTATTACTTGATCATCTTTACACAAGTCTCACAGTAAGTTATTTCAAACAAGGTATAATTCTACACTATACTCCTGCTAATGTGTGCCATAAAATATATGTTCCTGATGGTCAGAGATTTTATGAAATGTCAAAAGTGAAATTTGCATGAAGAAAATAAAATGATGCAAGAACCTCAGGTTAACAATTTTAGCATTTGTATTTTCAATCACCTTGTTCTTTATTAGAACTTTACAAGGAATGGACAATTACACTACAGTTGAAGAGGACTACCGCTGCAATTTTGAGAAAGGTCAGAATTAATGGATTATAACTTTTTAACCTTAAGGGCTAGTTTGTCAATGTTTTATTTGGAATGCCCCTACACAAAGAAAACTCTGGCACCAGAGCACAAATGGATATGGTGAGGATATAAAAGGGCTGTCAGCTGTTCCTCTATTAGATTCCTTCCAATTTCAATTTACTTAGCCCCATGTATTTGCCTTTTTAATTATCTAAGTGCAGACAAAGAAACCTTTTTCCATATTTATTTAAAATGAAAGAGAGACAAAGTATCATTTGGCTGACACAAAGAACATTGATACAATTGGTCAAAGTGGCTGCAGTAACAAAATAGAGAAACTTCAGCAAACCCACGCTAGTGATTGATTTTGGTGGGCAAAACTTTTGTAATTAATTATGATGACTGAGCGGGAAGGAAGTTTTGTGAAATTATAACCTAACGTAAGAAATTGCACAGATCAGTCACTCCTTAACTTTCTAGAATAATGCTGTATATCCATCGTGCAAGCTCACAGGAAAATGCAAATAGTTGTTTCATGCTCTAGATAGAATGGCATAGAAATGGGCTCCCTTTGGCCCACCTATATTAATCACATTTGCCTGCATTAGATATGTATCTTTCTCTGTCTTACCTCTTTGAGTGTCCGTCTTAATGCTTCTTGAATGTAAAAATTGTACCTAGTTCCACTACCATCTTTGACAGCAAGTTCCAAATATCAATCATTGTGGAGAAATCTTACCCCCCTTATCCCCTTTAGAACTACTAACTTCTACCCCAAAACTGTCTCATTTTGTTTTCTATTACCTAACCTTGTATATGCCTCTCAATCTTATATACTTTATGGGTAATTGACGGTCGATGTGGACGGTGAACTGAAGGACCTGTTTCCATGCTATATCTAAACTGAAACTAAACTTAAAACACAGAACAGTACAGCACAGTAACAGCTAATTTGCCTGAACATGGCCCATATCTCTCCACTCCCTGCCTGTTCGTGTGCTTGTCTAAATGCCTCTTACAGGTACCTGCTATTGTATTTCTTCCACCACTCCTTCTGGCAGCACATTCTAGGCACTTACAACTGTGTAAATAAACTTGCAGCACAAATCCCCTTCGAACTTTCTCACTTTCACATTAAATATATGCCTTCTAATAGGTGACTTTTCCACACTGGAAATAATTTTTTTTTAGATATTTCCATTTGGTTGTCCTTTGGCCTCTAACGATCCAGAGAAAGCAATCCAAGTTTGTTCAACCTCAACTTACCTTTCCAATTCAGGTAATATCTTGATGAAGGTTTTTGCATTCATTCTAAAATCTCCATATCTTTCCTGTAATGCAGTGATTAGAAATGCGCAACCACTGACATGTGGCCCAACCACATTTTATACAGCTGAAAAATTATCTCACAACTTTTACACAGTGCATAACCAATAAAGACAAATATGCTGTCTGCCTTCTTTAACACCCTATTTATTTGTGTTGCCACTTTGGGGGATTATGGAATTGCACTCCAAAATCCCTCTGCACATAAATGCCCCTCATTGTCTTGCAATTGACTTTATACTTTTACATTTGACCTCTAAACGACCAACACCTCATGGTTTACTGGAATAAACTCCATCTCCCATTTCTCTGCCCATATTTCAAACTGATGTAAATCCCTGCTGTATCCTGTGATAACCTAGCTCACTATCCACAACTCTGGCAATTTTGTATCATATGCAAACTTACTAAAAAGCCCATCTACATTTTCAGCCGAATCATTTATATTTGTCACAAACAATAGAGGTCCTATCATTGATACCTGTGGAACACCGTAGGTCACAGGATAGAATAACACCCCTCCACCACTACCCTGAAAGGCATCAAGCCAATTTTGAATCCAATTTTTTGTCTTCTCAAAAAGACTTAACCAACTTCTCAGTTCAGTTTAGTTTGTTGTCACTTGTACCGAGGTACAGGGAAAAGCTTTTGTTGCGTGCTAAACAGTCAGTGAAAAGACAATCTATACATAACTAAAGCTCTGATCTTATGCTCTTCCGGTTTACGCGTTTTTTCTATTTGCGCAAAAACAGTACGCGATAGCACTACGGTCTTTCGCCAGCTCACTTACCTGCGAGCGCAACAAGTTTCGTTCCGATCGGTGGTATATTGTAAAAGTTAGCGAGGTTTAAAAATCTTTAAAACCGCGCGTGCGCAGATCTATCTCCTCTCCTGCCAGTCAGTGCCGCGTGGATTCGTCTTTTCTCCTGTCAGCTCCCCTGGATGGTCACGCCCCTTCCTGCGCCATCGTAGAGTTGAGGGAGGTCTCTAACTGGACACAATTTTCAGAGGGACCGGAAGCAGTGTGGCGATGTGTCGCCAAACGGAAAGCGGTGAATCTGATCCCGGCGGAAGAGAGCGTCCAGCGTTCACTGTGAGTCCCAAACGCACCGCCATCACAACCCGCAGCTCCAGCCCTTTCCCTCGCTGGCTCCTGCCCCCTCGCCCGTGATACCCCCTTCTCCCCAGGGCTCTTCCCCCGTCTTTTCTCCGAGCTCTTCCCCCCACCCCCCCACATACTCCACTCCCACCCTCACGCCAGCATGGCCGTAGCTACTGGTGTTTCCAGGCCGAGCCGAGAATCCGAGGCCTGGCTCTAAGAGCGCCGACAGCTGATGCTCCTCTGAGGCATGCAAGAAGGGAGAGGAGCGGCAACCTTGAGATCCTGGGGAGGGAGAGTGGGGGAGGAGAGGGGATAGACGGTGAGGTGGGTAGTAGGGAGGGGAGAGGGGTTATGGAGGGAGGGAGGGAGTGACTGAGGGTAGGGGAAAGGAGAGGTGAGGGAGGGAGGGATTGGGGAGGGAGGGAGGAGGTAAGGAGGGAGAGTGGTGGAGGAGGGGGAATAGATGAAGAGGGGGGGGAGTGGAAGAGGTAGGGAGTGGGGAATAGAGGGAGAGGAGGGCAGTGGGGAGGTGAGGAGGGATAGTGGGGGGAATAGGGGGCGGTGGGGGGGATAGAGGGATAGGAGTAGGGAGGGAATGACTGAGGGTAGGGAGGGAGTGGCTGAGGGTAGGGGATAGGAGAGGGAGAGAGATGTGAGGGAGGGATTGGGGGAGGGGAGGAGGAGAAGGGAAATAATTGGGAGGGTGAAGAGGAGGGGGGGAGAATATGCTAGGGATGAGGGGAAATGAGCTGCGCCTGTGCAGTGGGGGCAATGGGTGAGTGGTGGAATATTGCATTGGGAGACCAAGCCTCCTGTGTGACAGGGACCCAACAGGTCCAACTTAGTCTAGTACATGATGATAATCGAGCCATTCTCATTGTACAGATATATAAGGGAATAATGTTTAGTGCAAGATAAAGCCAGTAAAGGCCAATCAAAGATAGTCTGGGGCTCATGTTGTCGACCTCCCCGTGGTGAGCCCTGTCAACTGACTTCAGTCAGGCGAACGACAACAAACGGAGACAGCAGCAGCGCCGTAGCTTGGCGCCAACCCGAAGCATGCGCCCTTTTTAGGGCGGGCACCTACGGATGTCGAACCGGATGGCATCACCCTGCTGCGGACTTCTGTTGCCTCAAACGCAAGAAGAAGAAGAAAGATAGTCTGAGGGTCACCAATGAGGTAGATAGCAGTTCAGGACTGCTCTCACGTTGCAGTAGGATGGTTCTGTTGCCTGATAACAGCTGGAAAGTAACTGTCCCTGAACTCTGGAGGTGTGCGTTTTCACACTTCTGTACCTTTTATCCAATGGGAGAGGGTAAAGAGGGAGTGGCCGGGTTGTGACTCGTCCTTAATTGTGCTGCTGGTCTTGCCGAGGCAGCATGAGGTGTAAATGGATTCAATGGAAGGGAGATTGGTTTGTGTGTTTATTTGATGGTCCGAGCAGCGTCCACAGCGTCTGAGCTGCAATTTCTTATTCTTGAATGGTGCTGTTCCCAAATCAAGCTGTGATGCATGCTGATAAAATGCTTACAAATGCTTCCATCAGGCCACCCTTCAGCCTCGCTGCACAAAACAAGCCCAGCCAATCCAATCACTCTCCACAACTAAAATTAGTTTAGGTTCGAGATAGTATGGAAACAGGCTCTTCATCCCACCGAGTCTACGTCGACCAGCATCACCGTACACCAGACCTATCCTATACACCGAGGACAATTTAAAAAAGACAATTGTCCTACAAACCAGCACGCAGGGAAAATCCACATGGTCACAGGGAGAACGTACAAACTCCAGACAGACAGCAGCTACAATCAGGTTTGAACCAGGCGCTCTCTACTGCTACGTCACTGTGCCGCCCAACATTTGTTGAATGTTGCTGCACACAAATTGTCAAATAATCCAAGTAGATCTCCCCTCCATTAAATAATGGGATTAATCCCAATACAAAACTCCTGGTGAGTCCTTACCTTGCTTTGTACAGTTGGGCCATTAGATACTTATGGATGGAAGCAGGGAAATGTGACCCCAATTCAAGATGATTTCTTATTTCAAAACACGTAAATTACTTTATCTGTATGTATTAAGACAACTGGAGTTAGGGTTAAGTCAGCGTTTCAGCACTGATGAGGTGTAAACCAAAAAAAGGAAGATTATTTTGAGTAGATTTTTGAAATTTTTGATGGACCCAAAATTATTATTGCCTAGCTAGAATAAAATATATAACTCAATAAAATTACGATTTTTAAACATATATTTCTCTACTTTGCTCAGAAACATACCATGAATCAATAAGCCAATTTGAAGTTTACCACAGCACATTAGATTACTATATTAAAAATGTTTTTTTCTATTGAAGAATAATTTGATAATTACCTTGTCTACTAGATAAAATTTTAGATTTTAATACCAATCTTCTGAAAAGGTGTATAAAATCTGCTTCATGATACTATTATGCTGAATTAACATATATTATTGAACAATATATTGCTGGATATGGTTAAACATGGTTATTAGGATTTGTTTAATAAAGAAGGTGTGTTCAAAGTAAATACGGTTTATTAATTAATGATTAGATACAAACATTCATTCAGATTGGACACAAGGAACTGCTGATGGTAGTTTCCAAAAAAAGACACAAAAAGCTGGAGTAACTCAGGTCCTTCCGATTGATTGTAGTAGAGAGGAGAAAGCTGGAGGAGAGGTGGAGGCATAACAAATCCTGGCAAGTGACAAGTGGGTATGGGTGATGGGAGTTTGATTATCATATGGGTAGATAAAGGCTGGGAAGAAGTATGGAATCTGAAGCCAGAGGAAAGACTATAAGTGGAACAGGATGGGGGAGGGGAAAGAGTTATTGTTGGTTAGTTACCTAAAATTGGAGAATTCCATGTTCATCCTGTTGGGTTGTAAACTACACAAGCAGAATATGAGGTGCTGTTCCTCCAGTTTGCATGTAGCCTCACTTTGACAGTAGAAGAGGCCCAGGACAGAATGGTCGATATGGGAACGGAAAGGGGAGTTAAAATGGTTAGCATGCGAGTGATCCAGCAAGCCAAGGCGGACCGAATGCCAGTGTTCAGCAAAACAGTTGTCTAGTCTAGGCTTGGTCTCGCCAATGGAAAGGAGGCCTTATCGGAAGCACCAAATGCAGTAGATGAGTTAGAGGAGGTACATGTGAATCTCTGTCTTACCTGAAAGGTCTGTTGAGGACCTTGTATGGATCTGAGGGAGGAGGTATAGCAACAGATATTACATCTCCTGCAGTTCTAGGGGAAACTGCCTGGGGAGCAGGGGGTGAGTGAACCAAAGTGTTGCAGTCTCTGTGGAAATCAGAAAGGGATGGGGATGGGAAGATGTGACACATGGTGGGATGCAGCGGCTGGTGGGGCGAAAGGCAAGAACCAGCGGAGCTCTATCCTTGTACCAGATGGGGAATTATTTGTTTACTTTAATTATGAGACCTTGTTAATGGCAAGCAATCAGAGTCATAGAGTGATAGAGTGCGGAAACAGGCCTTTTGGCCCCACACCGGTCAACACTTTCTCAGCTACACTAGTCCCACCTGCCTGCATTTGGTCCATATCCCTCCAAACCTGTCCTATCCATGTACCTGTCTAACTGTTTCTTAAACATTGGGATAATCCCAGCCTTAACTACTTCCTCTGGTAGCTTGTTCCATACACCCACCACCCTTATGTGTTAAAAGGTTACCCCTCGGATTCCTATTAAATATTTTCCCCTTCACCTAAACCTTTGTCCTCTGGTCCTTGATTCCCCTATTCTGGGCAAGAGATTCTGTGCATTTACCCAGTCTATTCCTATGATGATTTTATACATATCTATAAGATCACCCCTTATCCTCCTGAGCTCCAAGGAATAGTCCCAGCCTACTCAACCTCTCGTGATATCTCAGACCCTCTAGTTCTGCCAACATCCTCATAAATCTTCTTTGTACCCTTTCCAGCTTGACAACATCTTTCCTATAACATGGTGCCCAGAACTGAACACAATACTCTAAATGCGGTCTCACCAACATCATATACAACTGCAACATAACCTTCCAACTTCTATACTCAATACTCTGAAGGCCAATGTGCCAAAAGCCTTTTTGACCACCTTATCTACCTGCGACAACCTTCAAGGAACTATGCACATGCACTTCTGGATCCTTCTGCTCTACAACACTCCCCAGAGCCCTACCATTCACTGTGTAGGTCCTGCCCATGTTAGACTTCCCAAAATGCAACACCTCACATTTTTCCGCATTAAATTCCATCAACCATTCCTTAGCCCATCTGGCCAATCGATCAAGATCCTGCTGCAATTTTTCTCAATCATCTTCACTATCTGCAAAACCACCCAGTTTTGTATCACCGGCAAACTTGCTAATCTTGCCATGTTCTCATCCAAATCATGTAGATGACAAATGTAACGGGCTCAGCACCGAACCCTGAGACACACCACTAGTCACAGGCCTCCAGTCCGAGAAGCAACCTTCCACCATCACGCTCTTCCATGAAGCCAATTTTCTATCCATTCAGCTATCTTTCCATGGATCCCATGCAATCTAATCTTCCAGAGCGTCCTACCATGTGGAACCTTGTCGAAAGACTCACTGAAATCCATGTATACAACATCTACAGCTCTGTCCTCATTGACCTTTTTGGTCACGTCTTCAAAAAACGTAATCAGATTTGTGAGACGCGCCCTCCCACGTACAAAACTATGCTGACTATCCCTAATCAACCCTTGTTCATCCAAATGCCTGCATAACTTATCGCTCAGAATATTCTCCAGTATAGTTCCCAGCATTCTCCCCGCAGCCCTGTTTGAATAGTGGCACAATTTGTCACCCTCCAGTCTTCCAACACTTCTCCTGTATTTAAAGACGACTCGAAAATTTCAACTGGGGCTCCCGCAATTTCCTCTCTAGTTTTGCATAATGTCCCCGGTTATATCTGATCTAAAGAGATCAAGAAAGGAACGTCAAACACAAATATTAAAAAAAAACATTTAAAATAAATGTGCACTTAATTTAGTTGTCAAGTAAGAAACTTTAGAATTAAAAAGGAAACAAAATCTAAAAGGATCTTCAGAATTTATTTAGAAATATTTATCAACATTTTGGGAAGCCCTTTGGGAAAGAATGACAATTCAGAGGCATGCTCTGTGATAAGTGGGAAATATATAATTTTAAATTATACATACAATATTAGGAGCTGCTGAAGACACACTACAACAGTGGCCATTTGAATTGCAATGCACACTTATGGCCATTCAGACTAGTGCTAGGTTTACGCAACATTCACGCTTCCAGTTATCATTATCATAATTTCAAGAAACAGTGTGAATATCCTGGCACATATTCTTGGTCCACAATCTTGCCATCAGTTAATCCAAGCTAGCTTGCATCTCTTAAAGGTAAAATCAATGGTAGTAGTAATATCATAATCTAAACAATTTACTATAAACTACTGTTAAACGCAATTAAACACTTGCTCAGATTATTAAGAGGTGGATAAGAGAATAAAGGAGGTCCTCTGTACAAAGAACATCAGGAAGCTCTATAGAGATAGGAGAGGGATAGGGAAGTACTGGCAAGATTAATGAGATGTCATGCTGCAAGATGTTCTAGGACCTCATAAGTGTGGTTAGGGTCGATGAATACATCTTCAAATATCTTATTGTACTAATTGAATCATTATCGTGACAAAATGCTCAATTCAATATAATCCAATTGCTCAGCTACCAAAAACTTCTATCAATCAAATTCTACCCTGACAAAAAACACTCATGAAATCCTACTATACACACCACTAATCCGGCGGGGCAGCACTAAAGGGCGGCACAGTGGAGCAGCGATAGAGTTGCTGCTTACAGCTCTAGAGACCGAAGGGCCTGCTTCCACGGTGGTATCTCTAAAGACTAAATCCATGCCTCACACAACTTGCACACACTGATATTCAATAAAGAGAAGCACATCAAAGATATAATCAAATTTACCACTCTAGGGAAGATGGGGCATAATGGTGCCAATAGTGGAACCTTTTTTGATTACCAGCTACAAAGCTCTCCTTCTCTCCCCCCTTTCCTCTTTATTATTACTGGTAACAAACGTCAGACGGTGATTTCTGCTGAACATATTGTTTTCAGTTGTTTAGTTTAGTTTAGAGATACAGCACGGAAAAAGGCCCTTCAACCCATCGAGTCTGCACCGACCAGCGATCCCCACACATTAACACTATCTTACACTAGGGACAATTTTTACATTTATACAAAGCCAATTAACCTACAAACCTGTATGTCTTTAGAGTGTGGAAGGAAACCCACACATGTCACAGGGAGAACGTACAAACTCCCTACAGACAAGTAGATCTATACATTTTACAGTTATGCTCTGCACCCAGTCATTAGCCTTGAGCACTTGTTATTGATTGAGGTGTAAACCACCAGTTACCTGTAACCAATAGCAACCAATACACTTTTCAAGAGGAGGAAATAGATTCAGTTTGCACTGCATATGAATGAATTGCAGAAGTAAATTTAATTCTAGGCAAGTTCAGTAATCCAGTGTCAGAGCAAACAAAATCTACAAGTCTTCCATTTTATATACAATAACTGTTCATTCTATCATGTCTTTAAATTAATGAATGTCCCAAAGGGCTTCAAACAAATTATGATGCCAACACATGTGAAAAGATATTAGGGCAGAGATGAAAAGCTTTATCAAATAAGTAATTTCCAATCAAATCCATTATAAAAGAAGGAAGCAAGGAACTACAGATGCTGGTTTACCAAGGAAAAACACAAAATGCTGGAGTAACTCAGATGGTCAAAGAAGGATCCTGACCTGAAATGTCACCTATCATGTTCTTCAGGGATGCTGCCTGACCTGCTGTTACTCGAGCTTTTTGTATCCTTCTAAATTCATTATAAATGTGTGAAACAGCCCTTCACTTCTAACTGGGCATATTAATGATTTCCAGAATTCTTTCCAATTTCTTTGATGTGTCAAAATGCAGAACCTTTTGTTAGTTTGCATTATTGCCTCTTTCAGAATTTCATTTCTCCCAATTGTTGAACAATGTTTCTTCATATCCTCCCTTTTCGCCCTATATTTTAGGACTTGCATTTCTTTAACTTTCAGTTCTAACGAAGGGTCTTTGTCCTAAAAACGTAACTGTATATCTCCAAACAGATGCATCCCAACTAAATATTTCCAGCAATTTATGTTTTTATTTGCAGTGTCACAGAGTATGAGTTTAGCAAGGGAAGTCTGCAGTATGGTTATGAATTGTTGAGCAATTAATCTTTACACTGACTTTTGCTTTTAATCAAGGCATCACAATGGATGTGTTGAACAATCAGTGAACAAAACGTTGTAACTCTTAGAAATACCCTTGTGGAACCATGTGCAACCACATGACTCCTAATTGCATTTTTAATATGCAATAACTTCATATTTACTTCCAGAATTAGCTTACACACAGGGAGGTGGATGGTTTGCACGAACATAACTGCATCATTTGAGATCTTTCCTAACACCTCCATACTCTTTCCTTGTAACAATATTGTTTAGTAATAGTATGCTTGAAAGAGAAATCATGCTAATTTAATACTAAAGTGCAGCACAGCTACTGCTGATTAAATTGAAAAGATGGATGATCAGCTACATTTTGCAGATAATTTCTACTCCTCCTCAATTTATTTTTACAATCAAAAGCAATAATAATAAATATTTCAAATTCAGAAATGGAAAAGGGACATGAAACTAAAGTTAAACAATTGCAGAATTATATTGCGCCAAATAATTCTAAGTGGGTGTTTAGTTTAGATTATTATTGTCACAGGAAAAACTCCTTAATTGGACCACAGCACTAAGGTTTTTTTGACAGTGTGATTCTAGTGACTGTTAAGTATCACTAACCACCACGTCATCCAAACAATAGACTACTGCTGTTGCTGCAATTATTTTGAAAATACTTTGAAGATATGGTCTAAGCTGTACTTTAAACAGCCCATATATCTGCTGTGTTTGATCTTTGCCCTGCATGTGTTTTTGTGCCCAGTTTGCTCTGGGTTAAGGAAGTGATGTAATGATTCTTCTAAGCCCATTGTAGAGCAAGTAGTTCATGTTTCCAAAGAGGCAAAAACCTGATGCCTTGTTTGAAAAAGTGGGAATAAATTCAAACATAAATATTTCAACCAAATCCCAATCTGACAACCCTCCACACTCCTGAATTTAATGGTGGGAGGATGGCAGGGTATCCATCAGAGGGTACCAGGCCCACTTCCAGGCTGAGGGCCTCCACACTGTCAGTTCCAATTCCTTCACTTTGACCGACTCTCCTGGATCCTACTGCTACTCGTTCCAACTAGGAATCTCAACACTGACATCACTGGTTCCTGCTATCCTTCCCCCTATGCCATGTCATAATTCCCCAACATTATACCACCCCACACTACTAAACCACCCTCCAACACTATACCAGCTGTCCACCCCTCTGCCTTCCTCAGAGCATGGGTCTGACCCCAGCACTTGCCCCTGTTAGGCTTTCATCATCCCACTAACCACCCCTTTCCGATGCAGAATGGTCAGTCTTCAGCAGAAATCTTTACTTTTGTACACTTTCGCCCACACCACACCAAGTTCCGAGCCAGAGTTTGAAGAAGGGTCTCGACTCGAAATGTTACTATCCATGTTCCTCAGAGATGCCTGGCCTGCTTGTCTTATTTATCCCCGGGAGGTAAATCACTCAATTCAATATTACATTAGAAATTCTTAGAAGATACATGATTAAAATGTTATAGCTCTTTCAGCTTTTATGCAAAATAACTAGAAAAGTCAGAACTGTGTGGTGTGGAGAGTTCGAGTAGGGGTAGTTTTATTAAAATCTTCGAAATTCTGTGGCTCTGAATATACAGTCCTGAAGAATGTTCAAGGTGGAACATAGAACAGTACAGCTCAAGAAAAGGCCCTTCAGCCCACAATTTATGTGTTAAACATGATGCTACAACCATCTCTTAACTACCTACAGATAATCCATATCCTTCCATTCCCTGCATATCAATATGCTTATCCAAAAGTCTCTTTAAATGCCAATATTGCATCTGGCTCAACCACCAACATGTTCTAGCATGTTCCAGGCACTTACCACCATCTGTGTAAAAAACTTGCCCCACACACCTCCTTTAAACTTTACCCATCTCACCTGAAATCTATGCCCTCTAGTATTTGATTTTACCATCCTGGGAAAAATATTCTGACTCTCTACCTTATTTATGCCTCCCATAATTTAATATAATTCTATCACGTCTCCCCACAACCTCCTGCGTTCCAGAAAAAGCAATCCAAGTCTTTCCAACCCCTCCCTGTAGCTAATATATCCTAATCCAGGCATAATTCTAGTAAACCTCTCTTGCAGCATTTCCAAAGCCTCTACATCCTTCCTGTAATGGGGTGACCAGAACTGCACTCAATACTCCAAATTCAGTCAAACCAAAAGTCTTATAAATGAAAGCAAGCATATCATATGTGTAGGAAGAAACTGCAGATGCTGGTTTAAACCGAAGATAGACACAAAATGTTGGAGTAACTCAGCACTGACAGACAGCATCTCTGGAGAGAAGGAATGGTTGACGTTTCGGGTTGAGACCCTTCTTCAGACTAGTCAATGAAAAGGGACCGACTTCGCAACCTCCGCAATACACTGTTGCACCGAACATGACAGCCCCATCCGGCTTGGACCTGCCCCGCAAAGAGTGGGTCGCCCTGAACCAGCTCCGTACAGGGGTCGGCCAGTTCAACGGCAACATTCATCGCTGGAGGCTGCGTTCATCAGCAGCCTGCATGTGTGGAGCAGACCAACAAACAGCGCTGCACGTCATTTTCGATTGCGCTGTCCTCCACCCTCCTGCTGGAGGGGTAGACATCACGGCCCTTGACAACAGCACATTGAACTGGCTACAGCGCCTGTAGGGCGTTGCATAACTTCCGCTGCCTCAAACGTAAGAAGAAGAATGAAAAGGGAAACGAGAGATATAGACTGATGTAGACAGAGATAAATGAAAGATATACAAAAAAGTAATGATGATAAAGGAAACAGGCCATTGTTAGCTGTCTGCTAGGTGAGAACAGGAACTTGGTGCGAATTGAGTAGGGGAGGGATGGAGGGAGAGGGAATGCAGGGGTTACTTGAAGTTAGATAAATCAATATTCATACCACTAGATTGTAAGCAGCCCAAGGAAAATGTGAGATGCTGTTCCTCCAATTTGTGATTAACCTTGCTCTAACAATGGAGGAGGCCTAGAACAGAAAGGCCAATGTGGGAATGGGAATTTGGCAACCAGGAGATCAGATAGGTTCAGGTGGACTGAGCGAAGGTGTTCAGCGAAGTGATCGCCCAGTCTACGTTTGGTCTCACCGAAGTATATGTGTCCACATCTTGAACAACGGAACAAAGGACTTTCAGGTTAGGCAAAGGTTCACATGCACTTCCTTCAACCTCATGTACTGTATAGCTATCCCGAATAATCTTCTCCAATAGCTTCCCTACCACTGACATGAGACTCACCAGCTACAATTTCCTAGATTCTCTCTACGTCTTTTCTTAAATAAAGGAATAGCATTATCTACTCTCCAAACTTCTTCTGCAGTTGTATAGGGCTCTGGTAAGACCACATCTGAAGTATTGTGTACAGTTTTGGTCTCCTAATTTGAGGAAGGACATCCTTGTGATTGAGGCAGTGCAGCGTAGGTTCACGAGATTGATCTCTGGGATGGCGGGACTGTGATATGAGGAAAGATTGAAAAGACTAGACTTGTATTCAATGAAGTTTAGAAGGATGAGGGGGATCTCATAGAAACATATAAAATTATAAAAGGACTGGACAGGCTAGATGCAGGAAAAATGTTCCCAATGTTGGGCGAGTCCAGAACCATGGGCCACATTATTTTCTTTATCCATGAGTGGTCCTACCTTCTCCCTGGCTACCCTCTTGTTTTTAATATTGGTTTAAAAAGCTTTGGAATTTCTTTCATCTGACTCACTGATGTCATTTTGTAGCCCCTTTAGGCCCTTCTAATTGCCTGTGCCTAATTGCCTGTTTAACTTTTTCTCTCTTTTCTTTGTATTTCCTCAAAAGACCCGTCTGATTCCATCCTCTTAATCCTTGTATGTAAATTTACTATGTGTAGGAAAGAATTGTAGATGCTGGTTTAAATCGAAGGTGGACACAAAATACTGGAGTAACTCAGCGGGACAAACAGCATCTCTGGAGAGGAATGGGTGACGTTTCAGGTCGAGACCCTTTTTAGACTGAAAATACTCCAGCATTTTGTGTTTACCAAGTAAATTTACAACCTTGTTTGCCATCCTTATCGTTCCTCCTTATTGAAACATGTGATGGAACATGTGAACATTTCTTTAAACAGATGTAGACTTACCTAATAACAATTGCTCCTAGTATACCCTCTCAAGCACCTGCCTAATAATGTTCTAGTTTGCCTTACTTCAATTAAGTACTTGGAAATTGATAGATCTCTGAACATGATGGAAAATAAATTCTAAGAAAAAGGTAAGCTATGATCTTATTAAAGGATGAATATTCAAAATAAAAACAGAACTGCTGGAAAGACTCAGTAGGTCAGACCTCATCTATAGGAAGAGAAACAGAGTTAATGTTTCAGACTAAAAGCCCGAACTGAATTGGGAAGAATGGAAAAGAAGCTTATGAAGGTACAAGGAGCGGGTTATCACTGATATGGGAATAAGCTCTAAACAAGGTTATCTGGTCAATGAGTGAATCATAAAGTCACATAACATGGAACAGGCCTTTCAGCCCAACTTGACTATAGTGACCAAAGTGCCCTATCTTAGCTAGTCCTATTTACCCACATTTGAATATATCCCTCTAAACCATTCCTATCCATATAACTGTCCACATATCTTTAAACATTCTTATCAAACCTGCCAGAAATACTCCCTCTCGCAGCTCATTCCATATTCCCACCACCTTCTGTGTGCAAGGGTTGCCTCTCAGGTTCCACTCACCTTAAATCTACACCCTCTAGTTCTTGATTCCCCTACCCTGCATTCAGCCTATCTTTGCATCTCATGATTTTATATACTTCTCCAAGATAGCAATAAAGGCTCCTGCGTTCAAAGGAATAAAGTCCGAGCCTATCCAACCTCACCCTATAGCTCAGGCCCTTGAGTCCCGGCAACACCCTTATAAATCTTCTCTGTACTCTTTCCAGCTGAATGACATATTTTTAAATGCAGGGTGACTAAAACTGAACTCAACAATTCAAGCGCCACATCTTGTACAACTGTAACATGACGTCCAAGATTCTATACACAGTCCCCTAACTGATGAAGGCCAACTTGCCAAATGCCTTCTTCACCATTCTCTTTGTAAGTGATGCCTCTTTCAGAAAACTATATACTTGTACTCCTAGGGTACACAAAAAGCTGGAGAAACTCAGCGGGTGCAGCAGCATCTAAGGAGCGAAGGAGATAGGCGACGTTTCGGGTCGAGACCCTTCTTCAGATCCCTCAGCGCTGCAACACTCCCCAGGGCCCTACAGTTTACTCAGAGGTTTCTGTCCTGGTTTGCCATTCCACAATGCAACACCTCACACTTATTCAAATTAAATTCCCTTTGCCATTCTTTGGCCCACTTGCTTAACTGACCAAGATCCGACTGCGTTTCTTGATAACCATCTTCACTATCTACGATACTACCTATTTTTATGTCATCTACAAACATACTACTCATGCCTGTACATTCTCATCCAAATAGTTGACATAGATGACAAACAGCTATCGGCCCAGTACTAATTCCTGAGACACACCGGTAGTGAAACATGCATCCAGGCCAATAAACAACCTTCCACCACTACTCTCTACTTCCTGCTGGAAATCCAATAATGCATCCAGTTTATAGACACAAAATGCTGGTGTAACTCAGCGGGACAGGCATCATCTCTGGAGAGAAGGAATGGGTGACGTTTCGGGTCGAGAGATAGAACAAATGAATGAAAGATATGCAACAAAGTTACAATGATAAAGGAAACAGGCCATGTATCCAGTTTGTGTAAGAAGGAACGGCAGTTGCTGGTTTAGACCAAAAATAGACACAAAAAGCTGGAGTAACTCAGCGGGACATGCAGCATCTCTGGAGAGAATAAATGGGTGATATTTCGGGTCGAGACCCTTTTTCAGACTGAAGAAGTCTGAAGAGTTGCTCCAGTTTTTTGTGTCTATCTTCATGTATCCAGTTTGCCAGCTCTCCCCGAATCTATGCAACCTTACCTTCCGGAGCAGCCTACCAGGCGGTACCTTATCAAAGGCCTTGCTTAAGTCCATATAAACGATGTTTATGGCCCAGCCCTTGGCTACCTTCTTGGTTTACTTCTTCAAAAAACTTCATAATCAAATTCATAAGACACGTTATCCCTAATCAACCCATCTTTCCAAATGCAGGGATATCTTTTCCTCAGAATCCTCTCCAGCACCTTTCCTACCACAGAAATTAGGCTTACTGTTCTGCAGTTCCCAGGTTTTTCTCCACAGCTCTTTTTAAATAGAGGTGCAACGTCAAAACCTTCCAGTTTGCTTCACCTGTGTCTAACCTGATTCATACATCTCAGCACGGACTTCTGCAATTTCTTCTCTATCTTCCCAGTGTCCTTGGATATATCTGATCAGGACCGTGCAATTTATCTACCTTCATACGTCTTAGGATGTCCAGCACATCTTTGACTGTAATACAGACTGTCCTTAGGACATCTCTATTGACTTTCCCAAGTCACCTCTTTGTCATGTCTTTCTCTGCAGTAAAAATAGAGGAGAATTATTCATAAGAACCTTTCCACATATAGATGACCACATTGGTTTCTGAGGGGCTCTATTCTCTATTTACCCTTTTTCATTTAATATATATTTTCAAATCTCTTTGGTTTTCCCTGAATCTTATCTGCCAAAGCTCTCTCTTGCCCCCTTTTCACCCTCCTGTTTCCCTTCCTAAATATGCTCCAGGGATCTACTTGAGCCCAGTTGCCGATACCCGAAACTTGCCACCTCTTTTTTTCCTGAATGACCAGAGGCTCAATTGCTCTCATCACTCGGCATTCTTACCCCCACTTGCCTTGCTCTTCACTAACAGGAACATGCATACCTTGAACTCTCGCTATCACATTTTTAAAAACACCCCATTTTTTGGATATCCCTTTGCCTGTAACAACCTACTCCAATCAACCTTTGTGAGTTTGGGTGGAATCTTTTTGAAGGCAACAGAAATTGTGAAGAATGATATATTGAACGTGGAGGTGGGTGGAAAACTCCATGTGCTCTGACCAGGAGGAGAGATTAGAACTGATGCACAGGACGCAGATGTGATGTGGTCAAGAATTTTGTTAACCAAGTTGGAGGGAAAGCCATGGTTCAGAAGGAAGACATCTCATAACCCGAGTAAATTCAGTGGAGAATTGAGGAACTGGAAGAATATAATGCAGTCCTCGAAGAAAGCACGGTGAAATGAAATTGAGATAACTGTGGAATTGTTAGGTTTGTAATGGATGTTATTAACTAACCAATCTCCTGACATGAAGATAGAGAGATGTAGAAAAGGAAGAGAAGAGCCCTCGGACTAACCTGATGAATGAAGGAGGAATAAAGAAATTATCCATCCATAGCAAACATGGAATGTTTGGACCAGGGAATTGGAAATGGATAAAGTGCAGGGGGCATCCGCGATGTTTTAAAGATGCTGGATGGTTTGAATATCTCTATGATCCTGCATAGGTCTGATTTATGAAGGATGAAATTTCAGTTGTTATCTATGTGGGGTGAATTGAAGCCAAAGATGTGTGAAGGAAAGTGGTTGCAGGATGAATGCACAAACTCCATAGAGACAGCACCTGTAGTCAGGATCGAATCCAGGTCACTGACGTTGTGTTGGAGCAACTCTACCGCTGTGCCACACTGTTGCCCCATTGTGACATGCACTGAGATGGAGTGAAAACTTTGTTTTGTGTGTTATCCAGACAAATCATATCATACATGAATACAATCAAGCTATGCACAACTTTAATTGGTAGTACAAAGGGAAAAATAACAAGAGTGCAGAATAGTGTTACAGCCACAGATACATTTAATGCACGCTGTAATGCACTGAATGCAGTATGTGAAGCCTGCACACTGTAACCTTCTCGTTCCAAAACGTTCCCTTCTAACAAGGAGCATGAGTGTGCCAGTCTCAGGTGAAACTAACTTATCTACCTACTTATCACACCCAATGCTGATTAAACCCATTTGTGGTGGCTACTTGTATATTGACATGCTGCACCGTATGCTTATCAGTAAGCAGGGCTCTCACTTAACTTTTTTTCTCTGTTTCCAGCCGGGCAACCTAGGCAGCTTTTTAGGTTGCCCAATGACAGTTTAGGTGGTAATTTAAGACGGCTTGCATGACGCGTGCGATAATGTGCTCGGACGAAGTGCGTAGTTACCAGTTGGAATTATGCTCAATGAAACATTCACATGTTATTTCTGCTTCAAATAAAGTCACAAACTAAACATTTACACCAATCAAGACATGACATATACCACAATGACATGCAGCAAAATTATAACACAGTATATACAGTATCTCAACTCTTTTTACACGTTATAATGAATGCATTTTCTATTATTTCTTTCCACTTCCAAACAAAAATGTGGTTGGATTATTCAGCGTATGATCAACCTCGGTGAGACCAAGCGCAAGCTTGGCGATCGCTTCGTACAAACCTCTACTCAGTTCGCAATAACACACCAGATCTCCCGGTGGCTCAGCACTTCAACTCCCCCTCCCGTTCCGAATCCGACCTTTTTGTCCTGGTCCTCCTCCATGGCCAGAGTGAGGCCCACCGCAAATTGGAGGAACAGCTCCTCATATTTCGCTTGGGTAGTTTACACCCCAGCGGTATGAACATTGGCTTCTCCAATTCCAGGTAGTCCTTGCTTTCTCCCTCCTTCTCCTCCCATTCCCACCACTCCCACAGCTTACTGTCTCCGCCTTCCTTTCTTTTTCCCACCCCCCCCCCCCCCGACCTCAGTCTGAAGAAGGGTCTCGACCCTAAACGTCGCCTATTCCTTTGCTCCATAGATGCTGCCTCATCCGCTGATTTTCTCCAGCTCTTTTTGTCTACCAACGGGATCCTACCACTGGCCACATCTTCCCATCTCCTTCGTTGTTGGCTTTCCGCAGAGACCACTCCCTCCGTAACTCCCTGGTCAATTCGTCCCTTCCCACCCAAACCACCCCCTCTCTTGGCACTTTCCCTTGCAACCGCAGGAAATGCTACACGTGTAGCTTTACCTCCCCCCTTGACTCCATTCAAGGACCCAAGCAGTATTTCCAGGTTCAGCAGAGGTTCACCTGCACCTCCTCCAACCTCATCTATTGCATCCGCTGCTCTAGGTGTAAGGTGCTCTACATCGGTGACACCAAGCGTAGGCTTGGCGATCGCTTCGCCCAACACCTCCGCTCGGTTCGCAATAACCAACCTGATCTCCTGGTGGCTCAGCACTTCAGCTCCCCCTCCCATTCCAAATCCGACCTTTCTGTCCTAGGCCTCCACCATGGCCAGAGTGAGGCCCACCGTAAATTGAAGGAGCAGCATCTCATATTTCGCTTGGGCAGTTTCATACCAGTGGTATGAACATTGACCTCTCCAATTTCAGGTCGTCTCTGCTTTCTCCTCCCCTTCCCAGCTCTCCCTCAGCCTATTGTCTCCGCCTCTTCCTTTCTTCTTCCTGCCCCCCCCTTCACCCTCACATCAGTCTGAAGAAGTGTCTCGACCCAAAACGTAGCCTAGTTCCTTCGCTTCATAAATGCTGCCTCACCCGCTGAGTTTCTCTAGCATTTTTGTCTACCCATTCACACAAGTTCTGTTACCAACGTTCCTCACACACTCCCTACACTTTAGGGGCAATTTTACAGAGACAAGTTAATCTACAAAGCCAATGCGTCTTTGGGATGTGGGGGGAAACTCACACGCTTGCAGGTAGAATGTGCAATTTTCAACACATACAGTGCCCGGGGATAGAATCGAACACAGATCTCTTGCGTGTGAGGCAGCAAGTCCACCAGCTGTGCCACTATATTTTGTTTTCCAATACACAAAAAATTATATGTTGGAAACTTTGGTTACTAATATAAAGGAAACTATCCATTTTCAGTCTTAAATCTGTAAGTGACGCTATGTCCCCCTTTACAGCTACTGTATGTTTTCATTCAGTTCAAGACTATGGGGCAGTACATTGGCCATAAAGTTGCTGCCTAAAAGTGCCAGAGATGCGGAATTGATTCTGAATATGGGTGCTGTCTGTATGGAGTTTGCTCATTTTCCCTCTGATCACATGGGTTTTCTCCGGGTGCTCGTTTCCTTCCATATTCCAAAGGTGTGCAGGAACCTTTTTCAGACAATGTAATATTTCCCTTTTGCCCAGAGATTCTGTCTGACTTGTTGAGTTACTCCAGCTTTTTGTGTCTATCTTCAGTTTAAACCAGCATCTGCAGTTCCCTCCTACACACACGATACTATACGATAGAACTTTATTAATCCCAGGAGGTGAGTGTGTGTGGGTATATATATTACACACACACACACACACACACACATATACATTTTATTTATATTGTTATATATTCATATATAAATATACATTGTTTTGTTCTCTCGTTTATAACATTGTTTGCAGAGTACTATGTTTACATATTCTGTTGTGCTGCTGCAAGTAAGGATTTCATTGTTCCAACTGGGATGTGAGAGAATAAAACACTCTTGACTCTTGACTTACGTCGCTAATGTGTGGGATAGAACTAGTGTAAACGGGTGACAAGCTGCTGGTGGTCTATGGCATGGTGGCCAACTCGATGTGGGCCGAACTGGGCTGTTGGTACACAGCTCTATCTTTAAATTAAACTAAAAATGGGTTCTCGACTAAAACTCAGGCAAGAGTCTGAACACTGTTCAGTCCAGGCCACAGTTTAAGATTAAGGGAGATGAGGAAACTTTTTTACACAGAGAGTTGTGAGTCTGTGGAATTCTCTGCCTCAGAGGGCGGTGGAGGCAGGTTCTCTGGATACTTTCAAGAGAGAGCTATATAGTGCTTTTAAAGATAGTGGAGTCAGGGGATATGGGGAGAATGCAGGAACGGGGTACTGAATGTGAATGATCAGCCATGATCACATTGAATGGCGGTGCTGGCTCGAAGGGCCGAATGGCCTACTCCTGCACCTATTGTCTATTAACATTAAAACCTAACCTGACTCTAGTTAGGTCAACTTGCAGTAATTTACAAAAATACACCAAAAAATACCTGCAATGCTACACGCATTTTGCTGTTGATTAGGAGCAGGAATCATGTAGGGTATAACTAAGCAAAGCAATATGTAGTACTGAGCTGGATGGGCCAGATTGATCTCATTTCAATGTTTCAATTGGATGATCCAACATGAGTAGCAAGATCCTATAGGACTGGGGCAATAGGGAAGCAAGTACCTGGGGCAGGTACTACTTCCATCAGGCCGAATGTCTCTGCCTGTCATGAAGTCATAGAGAGATGCAGCATGGAAAGAGGCCCTTTGGTCTGCTGAATCCATGCTGATCATCAATCTGTGGGGGCATCAGTGGCAAAGCAGTAGATTTGCTGCCTTACAGCATCAGAGGCCCAGGTTTGATCCTGACTACAGGCGGTGTCTGGATGGAGTTTGTACTTATTCCCAGACAGCGTGGGTTTTCTCCAGGTGTTCCGGTTTCCTCCCATATTCCAAAGGTATGCTGGTTTGCAGGTTAATTGCCTTATGGAAATTGTCCCTAGTGTGTAGGATAGAACTAGTGTACGGGTGATTGCTGGTCGGCGCAGACTCAGTGGGCTGAAGGGTCTGTTTGCAGCCCTAGCAACTGTGCCACGAAGATGTATATATTAACAGATATCTATAATATAATAGTTTACCCGGGGAAAGTGACTGAGTGTTCATTTTATTCACTGCCCTTCTGCTTTTGCATACTTCACCTCTCAGAAGAATGAAGATGTCTTCTGCATTCTTGTCAACTTCCTGTCATCCTTCTTATAGCTGGGTGATCAGAACTGCACACAGTACTTCAAAGTCTTGTGCAGATCAGCTGGCAGATGTATTCACAGACATCTTTACCTTCTCACTACTACATTCTGAGGTCCCCATCTGCTTCAAGAAGACCACTATCATTCCAGTGACAAAGTCAGGTGTGCCTTAATGACTTCCATCCAATGATAGTGTGGTGAAACTTATGTTGCAACAGAAAAAAATCAGGTAGCAACTTAGAGATCTTTAGGTTTATTCATTTGACTGCTAGTTTCCATCTACTTTATTTCATAATAACAATAAATGTGACGAGGTATATTTAATGTAAGAAGAGAGCCGTGTCACCCAATGTAAAACATAACAAGTGCTGCACATCTTTTTTCAAAAGACATGACTCAAGTTCTATTATCTCTAAATCTAAAACATCTTTGTGTTGATGCAAAAATAATTGTTGCGAAGAGTTAAACTAAACTAAGTTGAAAGCAATTCCATTTGTAGCCACATGATGGTGCAGCTGGATGCATAAATGCTTCACAGTGTCTGATGAATTACATACAGGTGTATGTATATTCCTGCTAATGCACACAAGAATCAACAACAAAGATACTATTTCAACAGAAAATAAGGTCAATATTGCTTAACAATATTGCTTAACAATATTGCTTTTAATTTTACCTACTTAACTGAGGTCAATATTTTTTCCCATAAAACATGAGGCCATCACTGAACATCATACTTAATGTTCTTTCTGATTCACAAGATGGCGGCTTGCATCATCTTGCAGACAACACATTACAATAGAGTGGAAATTATTTGATAGGATGAAATCCATAACTTGGCTAAATGGTGCTGCATTGCTATTGAGAAAACTAATTGTGTGCTTTACTAAAACTCTGAATATATTTAAAAATCTGTTGAACTGCTAATGCTCAGGTATACTGTTACAAATTCACGCTTTAGTTGCATTTTTTGTGATAAAACTGAATAGCCTGTTAGATTTGTTCTACAAATTTTGCTTACAATTTTCTGTTATAATCCCTCATATAACTGAAAGCATTTAGAGAGGTACTTGAAGAGATAAGAGCCCAGACCTTGAAGATGGCACTTTGTTATTTTTCATGACATGATGGGTTGGATGGCCTCCTGTACCATAATGTTTTCTGATTCTCTGAAAAAAAAGATTTTTGGGGAGCCCATCTCAATGGCTGGGTTAATTCCTGTCTTAACATTAGTGTTTTATCAAGTGGAACCAAATTCTTACAACTACTCCATCAGTTTGAAGAAGGGACCCAACCCAAAGTATCACCTGTCCATTTCCCTCCACAGATGCTGCCTGACCTGCTGGATTTTTCCAATCAAATGGAACTTCCATCTTCTCACGCTACACCATCAGGCAAATGTTCACTTACTCTTTAGGCTTGCTGTACAAACTGCCAAGGGACCAATTCCTGTCTGCCAGCACCCAATATTCTCCAAATTAGTCTTCCTGCCTCCAGTTCCCTCTGATGGACTCAAATATTAAGCCCTCACTCATTAATATCTCATTAAGCCTCAACTCTACTTACAGAAACAAAGAGACCATGAAGAGTGACAGGCACAGGTTGAAATTGTGGAAGATAATCAGGAATCCTGCAGACACCAGTTAACATTTTTTTTATTGCATTCCTGTTGCATATTGATAAAAGGTTCCTGCCATTGAATTCTCTTGATTACATGAAGGCTGGCCAATTGTCATGGTTGCACAGCTGATGGTGCTATTTAGCTGCAAGACTGAATATTGCTCACTTGGACTGACAACATTGCTTGCAAAGTTGACGTAATTATTGGTCCTGGTAAACATACAATGGTAATTGTCTGATACAATTTCATACAAAGAAACGACTGATTGGAATATCCTAACTGTTAGGATCTGAAATATGGAAGTAAACAGGCACGGAAATCGCTATCAAAACAAGGGGGGGGGACACAATTTCTTGGCGGCCTCGCGCGCATGCGCACACACACGAGACTTCGGCAGAGGGCCCTGTGGACGGTAACATCAGAAGCTGCCCTGGTTGGTGACCGACTCCGAACTCCAGCAACAGCAGCTTTGTCCGCCCCGAATTGTGGGGCTTTAATCGGCCCATTCATGGGGGCTTTCATTGGCCGGCGGGGGCTTCAACATTGGGAATCTCGATAGCCTCAATGTAGCAGTTTGATTTTAAGTCACGCCGGGTGATGAAAGGCCCCACGAACAGGCCGATTCAGCTCTGAGAAAGCATCTGATAAAGACTGGATTACAAAACATGGGAGGGAGGGAGGGATTGTCCCCCACTTCTAGGAGGGAGAAGATGGCTTACGCCATGTGATTCAACATCCTGAGATGCCTCCTAGTGTTCGGAAACACATTCAATTAACCGACTTTTTGCACACATATATGGCCTTGTAGAAAATGCCTCTACAAACAGCACTTCTTCATTGGTCCCATTTGTTATGTAGCTACAAATTTGTAATTGCAGGCTGATTGTTGGCCATTTTGTTCTTCATAGAATATGCAATATAAGATGGTATTAAATGCACCCTAGTGTGATTGAGGAAACCTTCAAATGATAGAGCTATATAGTATGGAAATAGATTTTGCGGCCTAATTCGTCCATACTGACCAAGTTGCCATTCTGAGCTGGTCGCACTTATCCCTAAACTCATATCCTTCCAAACCTTTCCTATCCATGTACTTGTCCATATATCTTTTAATTTCCAGAATTGTATTTGTCACTACCACTTCCTTTAGTTTAAATTTTTTCCAGATAAAGCGTGGAAACAGGCCCTTCGATCCACCAAGTCCACGCTGACCGGCAATCACCAACACACTAGTTATATCCTAAGCACTAGAGTCAATTTACAGAAGCCAATTACGACTGACATCTTTTATAAACTTACTGACTCCCACAACTATCTAGATTAAACTATGCTTTCGCAGTGCACTTTTATGTTCTCTGAAAGTTTACATTATTACTCTACTTTTGTCTCTTAATTAATTTCTATGAGCTCCTTGTTGAAACAATATTTGTGCTATTCTGCCTGGCAATCTTCAATAGTTCCTCAGTTATAGCGAACTCAGCATGGAAAATGCACACCCAGATGCTTAAAAAAGAACTTATGAAGGCAAAGAGAGGGGTCACAATTTAATATCATTGGTAGACAGGATTAGGGAAAATCCATAGGGATTTATATGTATAATCAAGACAAAAGAATAACTAGGGTACGAGGAGGATCAAGGGTCAACTGGTACATCCTTTCAGCACCCGGTGTGACTTAAATTCATTACGAAGAAAACAAGAGTTTGTTTGGAGAACTCGGGAAAGGGGGAGGTGAAATCCTAATGCAAACATTCATAAAAATAGATGAGGTTCTCAATGCCCTGCTGGTCGTACAGGTTAAATTCCCAGGCCAAATTAGATTTATTCCGGGTTGCTACGAAAGGCAAAGGAAGAGATTGCTGGGGCTTCTGAGATCTCTACGCATTTGCGGGCCACAAGTGTGGTAAAAAATAATTTGAGAACAGCAAATATTGATCCCTTTTCAAGAGGGGTAACAGGGAAAAAACAAACAATTACAGATCCTGAGCCTGACATCAGTGGTAGGGAAGTTATTGGAAACAATTATGAGACACAGGATTTATGAGGATTTAGAATGGCAACGATTATTCAGAGAAAGCCAGCATGGTTTTGTCAAGGGCAAAACTTGTTTGTCCAATCTGACTAACTTTTATTGAGGAGGTAACAGTGTTTTTGAGGGCAGTACAGAATATGAAGTCCTGCAGGTGCTGAGGACTTGAGCACCTGTGGTTCCAACAACTGGTTCAGTGCCAATTCACTGGTGATTGTATTATATGCAGCATTGAAAACATCTAGCACACACCTAAACGGCAAAAATAATAATTTTCCTTATTCACAGAAAGGAATGAAAAGTAAAATGTTGTCAAAATATTTCTCAAAATGTTTAAATCATTTTATAATATCAGCATCTAGACATATTGGGGCCAGTGCATTATTCTCCTTTGAACATATTAATAACACAGCTGGCTAATGTGCACCAGGTGGCGTAAATTGTAAGTGGACACAAAATGCTGGAGTAGCTCAGCGGGACAGGCATCATTTCTGAAGAGAAGGAATGTGTGACGTTTCGGGTCGAGACCCTTCTTCAGATGTAAATCTGACATACTGTGATTTGCAGCCTTTGATTTGGGTGAATATTGATCTGTTTGCGTACAAATAAATTGAGCACATAAGAAAATTAAATCTCCGATCTGTACAAGGACGTTTTTAAATTCATGAACATTTGCAGTGTCATAGTGAAAGAAGCGACTCATGCTTCTGGAATTCGTTACAAATGTACAACAAACTGAGTAAGATGTTACTTGTCACAGATGGTTATTCTCCAAACATTCATAGCGATTTATAGCAATATAGTCTTTCCGCTGACTGGTTAGCACGCAACTAAAGATTTTCCCTGAACCTCATTACACATGACAATAAACTAAACTAAACAATCGAAGGATTCCCCATATTATTCAAAAGCAGCTTTCATGTAACTCAACTGCACATCTATATACTTTTAAAACTCTGTGTTCGTGTGTGTGTGGGTGTACGTCATTTTGCATTTGAAATGTTTCTCCGCGAAAACCAGACGCAAAAACGCAGAGATTTTTACAATTTTGCTAGGGATTTAACTTATGAATTCGGATATCCACTCCTCATTAAATTTGGTCATTTATCTGTACACATTTTCAATAAAATTCTTCACAAAACATACTGTTTTGTTTAAATCAGACCGCTGCCCAGCTGTGGACGTCACAATGCCCACATTCCCACCAATCGAGGCCCACCTGCCTCCAGGCGCCGCCTCCCCACCGCTGTGGACTAAAGCCCCGCGCCCAGCACAAGTACGCTCATGCCACGCCTCCCGTAGCTGGACACCCACGCCCGCCCGCCCGCTCACTCCAACCCCGCCCCCCCCCCCCCCAAAATGCTCTGCAGATTGGGAGGTCACCGGAGGTCACAACAGGTCACCGGCTTGAACATGACGGCGGCAGTTATTGTCGCGCGAGGCATTACTCCCTCCGGGAAACCTGAAATTCCTCCGTTGATCGCAGGGACATGGCGAATTGACACGCGAGAGCTGCCGAGGCTCTCCACGCCGCCCGCTCACCAAGTTCAGGTCAGCCCTCTTCTCTCTCCATCCTCCTTCCCTCTCTCCCCTCCCCCACTCCCTCCCACTGCAAACCCAACGGGCTGCCAGTCACGCCTCTTGCAAGTCCTTCGATAAAAACCTTGCGACCCCCCCCTCCCCTCTCCCCTCCTCTCTCTCTCTCTCCCCTCGCTCTCTCCCACCTCTCTCTCTCCCCCACCTCTCCCTCTCTCTCCCCTCTCCCTGTTCCCCCCTCTCTGTCCCCCCTCCCTCTCTCCCCTCCATCCCCCCCCTCCTCCCTCCCTTCCCCCTCCCCTCCCTCTCCCACTCCCTCCCTCCCTCTTCCCCCCTCCCTCTCCCTCTCCCCCTCGTCTCTCTCTGCCCTCACTCTCTACCCCCCTCCCTCTCTAGACACGTCTGCGAGTTGGGGGCTATGTGTCAGTAGATAGGGTGATTATGGGGTAAAAGGAGCAAATTAATAATATTAATATATTAACAAGGGGGGTAGTTAGCGTGTGCGCGGGGGGGGGGGGGTAGTTAGTGTGGGGGTGGGTAATGTGTGTGACGCCGCATGCCGCCCCGCCCCCCCCCTCAACCGCAAGTTGGGGGAACAGACCCAACGGGTCTGCATTTGGTCTAGTTAATACTAAAAATTCGTCGTAGGATTTATTTTCAACACTTCTGACAACTTAAGTAAATGTTGCCAAATTCTGTTACTGACTCTATCTTACTGGCGGGGGAGTAGATAATTGGTCAGACATAAAACCAGCCAATTTTGGATCAAATGTTCCCAAACTCCATGCTGGCACCAGACGTTTCTAAAACTTATGGTACAGAATCAGTTGTTGCTATAAAACAAAGGACACTTTAGATATTACTCCAAAAGTACAATTTCAGTAAAGCACCATTATGACATAATTGTTCATTCCGCTCATAAAGTTACTTCCACAATACCACTTGGAAGAGGTTTACAGGACAGCCCCCAGTGACGGTGAAGGCATGGTGATATACTGCCAAAGTAGGATGGTGTGCGGGTTGGACGATAATCTGCAGGTTTACCTGTTCTCATGCACCTACTGAGTTTGTCTTTGCTAGATGTTGCTGGCTCGAGAGGAGTTGTTGGAATAGACACGGTGAGCAATTGGAGCACAATTTGGAGATGGAACATGCTATAGTCATTGTGCACTGTTGGTAACAGATCATGATCCACAATTAGTAACAGCGGATCAGGCTTCATCTCTGGAGAACGTGGATAGGTGAGATTTTGAATCAGGACCCTTATTCACACTGTACTTTTCGGACCCAAAATGTAACCTATCCTTGTCCTGCACTGAATTACTCCACCACTTTGTCTTTTTTTTTTTAACAGCACATTAAGCTATTAGGCCTTTGTAACGAGTTGTTAATGGTAAGGGAGTAACTTTGTTTCTGTAGTTTTTTATGTTTTCAAAAACATTTTATTTACTGACATGGTTATTCAGGAATCACAAATCACTGGTATTTAAGTTATTATTTTATTGAATTGTGTTTATTATATATGTTCTATGTGTATTGTGTTACAAGCCTGTTATGGTGCTGCAAATACAGATTTCACAGTACTGCTGCACTTGACAATTAAGCACACTCGACTCTTGAGCAAATGAAATATTTGCCAAAGTTATTGGAACAAGCCATCAAGAACTCTGTCATCCTAGTCATGGCAAATGAGCCAATTACAGAAGGCAAATTTGGACTTTTGTGCAATAGGTGAATGACAATTTACTGATCACTCAAAGTAAAACATGAGTTCCTGTCATTTGCATGTCAGTGTTTATCTAAGAATGTGGGTGATAGGGAGATAATGGTTGACAAGAGTGGGGAAGGGTGCAAGGACAGGAAAGAAAAGACATAAAATGATTGCAATGCCCTTTAGTCGCCATGCTGTCCATTGTTACTTTATCTGATTCTACTACCAATAAATTTCAATTGCCTGTCAATAACTCCTTTCTTTTGCTGACTGGAACGTTTTCCATATCACAATCCCAAAGCACCAAAACAAAATAATTACAAATGAAATTTATGAATTAAATCATTACAAATGATGGGTAAATTCTGCTTATGTCACACCTCTAATACACCAACTGCTTCCCAGTATTAGTAAGAAAGACCTTCCAAAGCACGGTCAGCAATTACTCCCATAAATACAAACAATTAAAGACTTATTTTTGGAATGGTTGGAAGAGAATCTAAATATGCATAGTCGTAAACTATTTTTAAATAATGTTAAGTGAACAATTATTCTTCACTGCTGTCAAGATTTCTGGTGTTCAATTATTTTCAGATTCTAGTAAACAGACCTCACTTAGCTTATTGAGCATTACAACACATCTTCATGTCAAATCACTGCATTTACAATACTTACTTATTATTACAAACTCAAGGTCCTGATAAAATACAAGACATTACATAGAATAAATAATGGAAAACATAAAAACAACATAATCAATAGTCAAGTGTTTTTGAAACTTTAAAAATAATGCTGATCTATCTAATATTTCTCTGCTTTAAACAGAGATGCTGTGCAGAACTTGATACTACAGTGACATTACAGATGCTTTCACAATAACCTGTCGTCAGGTGATCTTCCACCTGAAGACCGTACTAAGAAGTGTATCTGTTTCAAAGAAATACAACTGGTTTTATTTTGCATATGCGAAAAACATATGAATGTTTAAACATCATGCTGTAATTGTACATACAATTTTACAATTGCAGATCATTGGCATGCAGGTTTAAAACTATTTCATTTTCAAAACAATTAATTATTTTAAGCTTATAGTATTAATTTACCTTATTAATAATGTAAATGACATCACCACGTTTAAAAGACAGTTCATCAGCCTGGTCCCCCGAGCAATCCCACAAGCCTTGATAGTAGTTGACATAGTCACTCTCTTTGTCTGAATTTAAAAAGAATACAAAATATCATTACTCCAAGATTAAATCAAATCCAATGCCTTGGTGAGGGATTAAAAATAACACATGGTTACTCATTGACTTGGTGTATTCAAGTTGATAGACTTGGTATTACAAATCTGATAGATAAATTGAACAAATCAATTTGTTGTCATATTAAAAAAGGTATGAAAGAGATGGCCAGCTGCAGAAGGGCTTCTGCTATAGTGAAAAAGATATTGGATTTTTCCCTAATAGGCAAGATATCATAATTTCAGGTGTCTGTACGGGCTGTTTTTACATAAGAATTTTTGTTAACTTTGACATGTCATTGTTTCAGATATCACCACAATGCCATTATTAGCAGTGCATGTCATACGACACTTGTGATCTCTGGTCATGCAGTGGTAAACTTGCACCACTGTTTATTGGAGAAGTAATTTGATATGCTGGAGCAAAAAAAGTGATTGATTGGGAACAGTGTGGCCAATGTCTTCAATACATCCAAGGGCCAATATAAAAAAAGGAGCAAATTACTTAACAAATATAGATTCAATTGTAGTGGCTTCAATTTGTTAACATATTTAAGAGTTACTATGTCATAGTCTAATCAGTAGAATCATACAGCATGGAAACAGGCCCTTCGGCCCAATTTGCCCACACCAACGAACATGCCCTAACTACACTAATCCCAGCTGCCTGCGTTTGGCTGATATTCCACCAAACCTATCCTATCCTTGCACCTGCTCAAATGATTTTTAAGTAGTGTGATAGTACCTTCCCCAATTACCTTCTTTGGCACGTTGTTCCATATATTACCTTTGGAAAAAAAGTAGCCCTTCAGGTTCCTATTAAATCTTTCTCACCTTACCTTAAACCTACGTCCTCTGATTCTTCATTTACTCTGGGTAAAAGACTGTGCATGTACCCTATCTAATCCTCTCATGATCTTATAGGCCTCCATATGGTCATCCTTCATCGTCCTGTGTGCCAAGGAATAGTCCTAGACTGCTAAAACTTTCCTTGTAGCTCACGCCCTTGAGTTCTGGCAACATCCACATAAATCTCTCTGCTCCCTTTCCAGCTTAGCAACATCTTTCATATAACAGGGTGACCAAAAATGAACACAATACTCTAGATGTGGCCTTACCAATGTCCTGTACAACTGTACAATGACCTCCCAACTTCTGTACTCAATAGTCTGATGGATGAAGGCCAATGTGTCAAAAACCTTCTTGACCACCCTTTCTACCTGTGACACCACTGTCAAGTAAATATGTACCTGCACTCCTGTACCCTCTGCTCTACACCACTCCCCAGAGCCCTACCATTCACTGTGCAAGTCCTGCCTTGATTAGACTTGCCAAAATGCAACACCTCGCACTTCTCTGTGTTAAACTGCACCAACCATTCCTCAACCCATCTGTCCAACTGATCAAGAATCTGCTGTGATGTTTGACAACCATCTTCGTTATCTACAATAACACCCACTTTAGTGTAATCAGCAAACTTGCAAATAATGCTTGAACGTCCTCAGCAAAATCATTGATGTAGATAACACTAGTCACAGGCCTCCAATCCTACAAACAACCATCTACTGTCACCTTCCTTCCACAAAGCCAATTTTCTATCCAGTCAGCGAGCTTTCCTTGGATCCCATGCAATCTAACATTCCAAAGAACCCTACCATACTGAACCATGTCAAATGCCTTGTTGAAATCCATATACACAATGTCTACAGCTCTGGCCAGCTCTGGTGAATTTTGAAGTCACATCTTCAATTAAATCAAATTAGATTCGTGAGACACGATCTCCAATGTATAAAACAGTGCCCATCCAAATACATATATATCTTATCTCTCAGAATACTCTCTTGTAACTTTCCGACCACATATGTTAGACTCACTGGCCTGTAGTTCCAGGCTTTTTCTTGCAGCCTTCCTTAAATAGTGGCACAACATTTGTCACCCTCTAGTCTTCTGGCACCTCACCTGTATTTAATGATGACTCATAAATCTTAGCCAGGGCACTTGCAATTTAATTTCTAGCTTTCAACAGTGTCATCACATGGCTGTCCGAAGGGGGGGTGCGATGGGTGCGGTAGCACCCCCCTTTTTTTCCCGGAGTTTAAAAAAAATTGGTGGTTAGGGAAACCACTTTGTAGGTTTTGCATACTGGGATTTTTGAGGTGTGTTTCTACCTCAGTAGCACTGATGACATGTGGCTGAGCTGGAAATGTCACCTCCCGCACCGTTCCTATGAGCTCATTATCGGCAATTGAAAACATTTATTATCGCTGCCCTTGGCTCACGTCACCATGGTTTAAATTGTCTCCCATGTCCCACCCTCTCACGTCTAGTTATTGTATTAAGTAGCTTATCAGGTCCAGAGGACTTTCACAACAGGTCTCAATTAATTAGTTTTTACTCTTTATGTTGTTCACTTTTTGACTGATTCACCCGAGGAGCCCGTCCATGAAGAGCCGCCGAGGAGGCAGAGAGCGGAGAGCCGGCTCCAGGGCGCCGGAGAGCAGGCAGGAGAGCTGCCCTTCACACGACGGCCACCCCTACACCCGCCCTCCCGGCCGCACCACCCTGGCCCAACATACAGCCCACGGCATCCAGGCACTGGACAGGTGCCAAGCTGAAGTCAGAGCTCACCGCCCTGTCCCGCACAACTATAAGCAACGCCAACTGTACACACTCTTCATCAACTCAACCATAGCCTCGGAGTTAGCTTGCTTTACCTCCCTGCACAACCCTGCTTTAGTTGAAAATCAGATCAATTTTCTAGGCGCCACCACCTCCCTGATGTTCCCACATGTTCTAGGCGCCACCACTTCCCTGATGTTCCAGCCTCAAACACCGCGACCAACAGTGTGTTGGAGTAGCTCAGCAGGTCAGGCACCATCTCTGGAGATCATGGATAGAGTCATCGAGTCATAGAGTGACACAGTGTGGAAACAGGCCCTTCGGCCCAACTTGCCCACACCGGCTAACAATATCTCAGCTACACTAGTCCCACTTGCCATATCGCTCCAAACCTGTCCTATCCATGTACCTGTCTAACTGTTTCTTAAACAATGGGATAGTCCCAATCTCAACTACCTCCTCTGGCAGCTCGTTTCATACACACACCATCCTTTGTGTGAAAAAGTGACCTCTCGGATTCCTATTAAATCTTTTCCCCTTCACCTTGAACCCATGTTCTCTGGTCCTAGATTCCCCTACTCTGGGCAGAGGACTCAACCTGATCTATTCAAATCGTGATTTTATACACCTCTATTAGATCACCCCTCATCCTCCTGCGCATCTACCCTATCTATTTCTCTAATGATTTTGTACACCTCTATAAGATCTCCCCTTCTGCGCTCCATGGAATAGAGAATAGAGAATAGAGAATAGAGATCTGCCCGCCTGCGCTCCAGCCTACTCAACCTCTCCCTATAGCTTACACCCTCTAGTCCTGGCAACATCCTAATTAATCTTCTCTGCACCCTTTCCAGTTTGACATCTTTCCATTAACATGCTGTCCAGAACTGAACACAATATTCTAAATGCGGTCTCACCAACGTCTTACACAACTGTAACATGGCCTCCCAACTTCTATACTCAATACTCTGACTGATGAAGGCCAATGTGCCAATAGCCTTTTTGACCACCTTATCTACCTTTGACTCGACCTCAAGGAACCATGCATGTGTTCTCCTAGATCCCTCTGCTCTACAACACTACCCAGAGGCCTACCATTTACTGTGTAGGTCCTGCCCTTGTTCGACGTCCCAAAATGCAATACCTCATACTTCTCTGTATTAAATTCCATCAATCACTCCTCCGTCCACCTGGCCAATCGATCCAGATCGTGCTGCAATCTTTCACAACTGTTAATCCTGGCTAAATTGGAGCAGCTAGGACTTCAAAATGGGGTAAAGCTTCAGGGTTGCTGGGAGATTTGGTCATTTGGAGTTGCTCTCTGCAGAGCTGGGGCAAGCTGTGAAGAATTGCCAGAGTGTCTGGAGCTTAGATACAATTTGGAAGCAAAGAATCGGCATATCTGAAAACCCTGTCAATTAGGTGCAAAATGCATAGAATGGATTGGATGGCAGCAAACCAGACATACACCTTGTAAATAATTGTAAATAATGTTGCAGAGTTTGACTTTGCCAAGTGTTGATTGAATGAGGTGTTTGGGTTTTCTGTAAATCAGGGTAAATGTTTCTTAGTTGGCTTCCTCTCAAAGTCCGTTTTGAATACAATGTATTGAACTGTTGTATCATTGGGTTAGGGGAATGCCAGTTACGTATGGGGTTAATCGGTATCTGTAATTTGGTTATTAAGAGACCACCCCCGTGTGATTCGGCCCCAGGACATAAAAGTCCGCGATCATGATGCTCAGCGTCGATATTCTGGGAGAGCGCTTTGGACTGCGTGAACTTATGGAATGTCTCTGTCTGGGCGAGGCCTAGAGGACTTGAACAGGCAGACACGAGGATCGAACCCGCGGTGGGATAGGTACAGTAGTTGAACTGTGACGTGCTTTTGGTAAAATAAAATTTAGTTGTTTCAAGTGCTTGATTCAGTGTTTTTACTGAAACTAAACTGGGAGGAAGTTTAGAAATGAGCAATTATCATTGAGGGCTCATCCGGGATCTCATTAGACCCCCAAACACAAGTTTGCGATCAAGGGTGTAGAGCTGTTTCAATCACGAGTGCAGAAATCGGGCCCATAGTTCGGTTTTCGCATTGATTTTCGGCACTTCGTGAGTCGGAGCGGATCAAATATTCGCGGGCTTGGGAAAGGGTCTAATCGAGATCATTAGAACAGAGTCTAACAAGCATGGGGGAGTGGTTAGCATGCCTTTGGGTTGGAGGCCCATAAAACCAGGCTGGGGTTAGTGGTCCTGGCGGGGTTGGGTTAGAGGCCCTTTCCTGGGTTAGAGGCCCAAAACTTGGTAGTAGTTGGCAGACTGCAGCTGCTTTAACGAGAGCAAAACGCGCTTCATCATGCGAGGAGTGGCCCAGGGTTAGACTTGGTATCCGAATTGGTGGGGTATTAAAATACAGGTCTCACCTTCGATCGGATCGTTGCCGGGAGCCCGAATTGAAAAGGTGCGCTTCGAAAAACGGCATTGATAATTCACAGCGTGAAGTGGCTAGGCGCTGGATCCTCGGTGCTTAGCAGAAAGGTGTGTCTGTGTGTAGGTATCTGAGTCTCTCCCTGAAGTGACGGACGAGGAGCCTCAAGAAGGTACCGGGTTTGGACGGACACAGTATATATTGGTCGGATTACTCCAGTCTGTTCAAGAAATTAACTGGGCAATTTTAGTTGATTCGATAGCCCGCGTAGTAGAAAAGTTACGCACTAAAAATTAGATCGAGTTCGAGTGTTTCTCTATTTTCAAATACTGATTTCATATTGAAGTTCTGCCAATAAGGTGGAATTCAAATTCCTGTATAGAGAACTTCGAAGTTGGTGCATGTCCGTGATCGATTCCGAATAGCGGCTGATCAACTGTGAATAGTAACCCTCTAGTCGATTGTTGACTAGTACCTGATAGCGAAGAGTACCTGAGAGACGGGAGCCTCCTTACTTGACAAAAACTAATCCGAATAGGGAAGGGTACCCCTAATTCTGTCGAACTTAGAGAGGAGGGATAGAAGTCCCCCTATAGAGGTCCTGTCTTAGCAGAGGGATAGTAACATTCGGGAGGAAAAGTAATAATTTAAGGAATAGTACCCCTCAGCAAAGAGTAAATTAGGAAGGGGAAAATCTTCGGTATCAGAGGGAGAGGTTCACTGCGTGATAACAACGTGACGCGGCATCAAGATCAAGTGTGCGCTAGTGTTTTAAATCATTTTGTAAGTTGTAAAAATCTAGCATTCTGTATTGTCATAGGATTTTGTAAATATTTTCTGTATGTAAATACTTTTAGAGTAATTAAAAGTTAAGATTTAGATTTTACTGCGGACCGTCATTTGTGTTGCTGCTTGTGCGAGTGTTTACAGGTTTAAAAACTTGAAGAGTCCAATATTTGTAATATTTCGAGGAAATAAGTTTCAAAGGCAAAATGACGCACACCACACACAGAGTTTTAAAAGCATATAGATAGATACAGGCATAGAGTACAGCAATAGGCCCTTTGTCCACTTCTAAATACTAATCTTCTTCCCCCTCAAAATCAGCCCCAACCATTGGATTCCTAATCTTTAATTTTACAGGGACTATTTTTCTTCCAGGAGATCCACCTTTCCGTTGTTTCCCTTCATCTCCAGTGTTTCCCTTCATCTCCACTCCTGTCCTTACCACTACCTGGAGGTCTATCTACTTTACCTTATTTTAGTTCTAATCCAAGTGTAGCAATCGCTTTTTCCCAATTAGCCATTCTCTTAACCTCCTTATTCGCCTTACGTTCCTCAAAATATTTTCTCCATAACCCTATTAATTCTTTTGCACCTTCACTATGCAGCCAAATGATCCGTTCTATGTATTTTATCCCCCTTACTGTTCTAATTCCCCCTGGCGGCCATAGCTTATTTCCTAACATATCCAAGCCGACCTAGATGCCCCATCCACTCCAGTTCCACCTGCCCCCGTTTTCCCCATGCCCCTCTGAACCTTTAGATCATTCCTCAGCTTCCATGGAATAGTCCTGACCCTGCCTGGAAACCGTTGCCTGTAGCTCACCCTCGAGTCCTGACAACATCCTTGTTAATCTTTTCTGCACTCTTTCCAGGTTAACAACATCCTTCTATAGCAATATCTAAAATTATGAATCTAAAATTATGAGATGCATCGATCGGGTAGACAGGCAGAAATGTTTTCCTAGGGTGGAAATGTCCAACACTAAAGGGCATAGCTATAAGGTGAGAGGGTGAAAGTTTAAAGGAGATGTGCAGGGCGAGTTTTTTACACAGAGGGTGGCGGTGGGCTGGAACGCATTTCCAGGGGTGGTGATGGAAGCAGATATGATAGCGGTATTTAAGAGGCTCTTAGATAGGCACATAGGAGAGCAGGGAATAGAGGAATATGGATCATATGCAGGCAGATGAGATCAGTTCAGCTAGGCATCATGTTCGGCACAAAAACTGTGGGTCGAAGGGCCCATTCCTATGCTGTACTGATCTATATTCTTTATGTTCTATTAGTTATAAGTACGAGAAAATGCATATTTTTCTTATTTTAACTCTGCCATGATAAAATAGGCACTTTAAACATGTCAAAATAAACAAACATGATTTTCTTCCTCATCATCTGTTTTTGTCAAATATTCTCTACATCATCTATTAAATATATTTTATAAATATATATTTACCTAACTACAAGCAATATTTACCTAAATAGGACAATAAAACCCTCTGCTGCTTGTTATTTCTTATCCCCATTTTTCCTTTGCAAATTTGTTCACACTTTAACAGCATAGGATATAAACTGACAAAGTAATTGGACTGTAAAATGGCTTACTCTGGCGTAGCCATTTTGAACTGTTCCCTAAAAAGTTATAGCCCACTGTTTTTCTTGAAGTCATGTTTTAAGCTTCAAGTATTGACCAGATAGTCTTCATCCCTGACATAATATTTTTGCAAAGCAAGTATAAATTTAACTACTATATATTGTAGGACTTTTGCTGATAGGCACTACAAAAATGATATTAGGGCTGTGGATGTATAACGTCAAGGTGGTGCAACACACTAGAGCTATATTCCTGGTGAGAAATAACATTAATTCTCTGGATCACCATATTGACAATAATCCATGGTCAACAATTCTGAGCTTCCTAAATTCTTTGAGGCCAGTATTAACTACAGATGCTTCAAGCACTGGAAAGACACCACCAATACTGTCCTCAGAAAATTCTCCAAATTCACTGGAAGGATAAACAAACATCATTGCTCTTTTACAAACTGATGACCCCTGCATTGAAGCCCTAGTTTTTAAAAACTAAGAGAGAGAGCTTGTTGTCAGGCCAACAACTTATCTCTCAATGTCAGCAAGAAGAAGCAGCTAAGTTATTGATTTCATACACCCCCAATCAGCATCAATCATGCTGAAGTGTAGAAAGTGGAAAGATTCAATATCATAGACTAACATCACCAACACTTTATCAGGGACCAACAACAAAGAAGCTAGGGTCAAGAAAACAAACCGATGCCTCTACTTCCACAGAAGACTAAGGAAGTTCAGCGTCTCTCCAACAACTCTTAACAACTTCTACAGATGCACCACAGAAAGCTTCTTATTGGATGCATTATAGTTTGGTTTGGCAACAGCCAAGACTCCAGCAAATTGCAGAGTTGTGGATATCCATCACCAGCCTCCCTACCATTGAATCCGTCTACATTTCACACTGCCACGGGAAAGCAGTTAACATAATTAAGGACTTTTTCATCCTGGTTATTCCTTCCTCTCCCCTGTCCCATTGGGCAGAAGATACAAAAGCTTGAAAGCATGTACCACCAAATGACTCAAAACCCCAAAAAATCAGAGTGGAAGCATGTCAGCCATTAATCCAGGGTTCTGCATAAAGAAGATGACATTGAGATCAGAATCTGTGAACAGTGCAAACTGCAGTGCTCACCACACACCTAGGATAAAAGATTGAATTTGCATGAATCTCCCATTGTCAATTTGCTGCCAGGTACCAGTTCTGATCCTAATCTTGAACTTCCATTCAAATAAACCATTTCATGGTGGTTTGGAATGGGGGTGTATTGAAAAGATTCCAACCACAAAAATGCTAACAGAACTGAATAAAAGTAAAAAAACTGCAGATTCGGGAAATCTAAAATAAACACAGAAATTGCTGGAGACTTGTAGAAATGCAACTACCTTAAGCATTGGCTGTTTCCTTTTCCACATATGCTGCCTTGCCTCCTGAGTGCCTTGAACAATTCTACGTTTATATCTGGTAAAACGAACAGCTAGCCACACACAGCCAGCTTCCCATACATTGAATGCTTTTGTAACATTCGGAAACAAACAAAAACTATTAAAAACATATAAAATATGACAACTAATAATATTTAAAACTAAACTGTAAAAAAATAATAATTTACATGAATCCCTCATTATGATCTATTAATGTAAATTAACATAATTTCTACACTGGGAATATTTTTTTGCAGGTTGTGTGAAGGTATGTGTGAATTCCCCAGCATTGTGCTAGGAATTGCATAAACTTTGCAGGATTTTGAGGAATTCAGTATTGAACTGGATCAGATCCAGTCTGGAAATCTCCTTTGAAATCTCCTTGCTGACAATTTCAGGATTTTCTTGTTCTCAGATCTGTACAGATATCCAAATTTACTGGTTCTTAACTCAGTATTGGTTGAAATTGTGGAAAACTACTCGTGATTTCCATTCAGTTCCGTTTCGGAGCATGAAGATTAGGTACATTTTTCCAGAGATAAGAGAGAAAATGGCATTAGGTGACTATAATGATTACAGAGATAAAAGTCATAAAAACTGGGAAAAGCAGATAGTATAGTGACATTAAAATATTTCAACGTTTAATTAAGCTATACATATTAACTCCCTCTTTATTTATTCTCTCTCTCAATTATCTTATTTTAAATATAAAGCTTGCCCAACAGCTTGACAATAATGACATTTTGTCCCCCCCCCCCCCCTCAACCACCATCAACTGAAAAAATCTAATCCAACTGAAAAATATTTTTTGTTAATTATCATGGATTGCATCTTATGACATCCAACCCATGCTCCAAGTATTTTAATGTAAACACGAGTGGGGCTGAAATATCTGACATTCTTCAGCAAGGTCAGAAGTTCATATTAGGTGATACGCAGCAAGAAAGAAATACCCTTGCCTGCTTTCTGCTCTACATGGCAACCAAACTTCTAGTGTTACAAAGTTAACTGTCTGGGTAAGGGCAAAGGTCATTATTCAACAGCAACATGATCGCAACTGCTTACACCCTCTCCCTAAAACTGTCTGCCTTTTGACCTTTCTTTCCCATTTATGATGCTCCTTAAAAATATATCTGACAAAGCTCCCACTATCTGCATTGATAACTGTTTTATTAACTCAGTGTCAAACTTTGTTCGGTAATGCTCATGTGAAGCAACTTTACTACTTTAAAGATGTTACATAAACATGCCATTAAGTTAGAGTACTGCAGTCCACTTAATTTTAGAGAAGAGAACTAAATTTGTGGCACAGATGCAATAGAATGAGACAATTAGACAGTTTAAAAAAAAAGAAAAGATCTGACAAGTAAATTAGGATGAGTAATCACTAGCCATGTTTTCTGGTTATCTTCAAGTACTTTCATTAGATGACCCAATGACCACTTCCGTTATGTAAAGCTTATGTGTAAGCCAAAATCTAACAGCAACCTGCTTCTAACTTCCTCTGTGGGTTTTTTCCCAAACTGGGTTGTGTTTCCTCTCCATATGCTTTAATAGGAAAGGATCTGAAAAGCAACTTCCTGAGCACAAAGTACCTGTCCACCCAGTCTTTGTTTGACAGCACTAAGAGAATGATGTATTTGGTGTACATGAGGAGGAAGGTGACCCAGACTGCATTTCCTCACAGGACACATTAAAGATACAATAATAAAGCCTGCTGTAGTTGACATTTGGTTGTGGTGAGGTGTAAATTTCAGATAAGAAGCAGATCTGGCCCACTTTACTCAGAGTTGTCTTACTGAATTCAATGTCCTTGAGTTAGTGAGGCCTTTCAAACCTAATAAAAATTAGACATAACTGTACAAGGTCACACTTTAAAAATCCAACTGAACACACATAGCTGTTTACCTATTACACTGATAATTAGTTCATAAACACATATAAAAATGAGGCAGATAAGTATATATTCTCAACCTCTCCCTATCCTGAAAATTCTGGTGATATTTATTCTTCCTGTCAGCAGCATTTCACATGTTTAGCCTAATTTGCTTGCTACAATAATCAAATGCAATGAGGTATGCATGGCCAACGTTTAAACAGGCTGTAGATCAATTAGCAGTCTTAAGTTTATCTGATTTTTATCAAAGCGGACAGAGCAGTGGGTCGATCTTCACAGCCTGTGTCAAGTTGACCTTTTCAGACATCTACATTGTATATCCCCTGGGTATCTCTAACTCCCACGTCAGCCTCTGATTGACAGAAGTCTGTTTCACTAAACCACAAAGTATACACAGATGTCTATATTACAATCTTAAAGGTGTGACAGCAACTGTGTATTACATCTATAAACTGTCCTTTAGTAGTGACACTTCCTCAATGATGATCTGTTAATTTATTCACCTAAATCTCTTTTGTACAGAAATAAAAGGTAATTGAGTCATTACAATCTAATTCAGGCAGAACTAAATTGGCTTATTTTATAAATCCTTCTCAAGTGGCCCCCACATACACTAATCGATACTTATGAGCTGTACTGCTGCACAAGTACATGAAATTGGAAAAAAGCCAGACCATTTTCCATCTTCCCATAGGGGTTGCTGTATAAATCAATGATCGAGAGATAATCCCTTTAATCCTTTTTAGATACATCTTATATATAAAATATATATGGAAATCATGACATGTACATTTGTAGGAATGGGGAGGATGGGGGTGAAAGAGAAAGAGAATATGGAAAGAGAATAGCGTTCTTCGGAAAGAGGCCTCTAGAAAGTTATTTTATTGGAAAAGTTGTACTGCTACTGCACTGTCTTTGATAGATCTAGAATCTCCATAAACATGGTTATGAAGAAAAACATCTCAGGAAAGTTTCAAAGTTGTCTAAATGTCCAATTTAAACGTGGAAAAACTATTTTAAAAATTCTTCAAATAATGAGGAAGAAAAAATTGAAAGATACCCAGAAAATGTATATTATTTCACATTGCAAATGAACTGTTCTACAAGCAGGACCAGGAATTAAGCTTTATCTTGTACACTCTGGAGTTTAGAAGGATGAGAGGGTATCTCATAAGATTGTTAAGGGCTTGGACACGCTAGAGACAGGAAACATGTTCCCGATGTTGGGGGAGTCCAGAACCAGAGGCCACAGTTTAAGAATATGGGGTAAGCCATTTAGAATGGAGATGAGGAAACATTTTTTCTCACAGAGAGTGGTGAGTCTGTGGAATTCTCTGGTGGAGGCTGGTTCTCTGGATGCTTTCAAGAGAGAGCTAGATAGAGCTCTTAAAAAAAGCGGAGTCAGGGGATATGGGAAGAAGGCAGGAAAGGGGTACCGATTGGGGATGATCAACCATGATCACATTGAATCGCGGTGCTGGCTCAAAGGGCCAAATGGCCAACTCCTGCACCTATTGTTTATCTATTATTTATTCAATTCACGACATCACGCAATGGATATAAGCAAATTGGAAATTATCCATTTTTCTATAGGAAAGCATTAGTTAACCGCCTTTTTTCTATGTAAGTGTGTCATTAGGTCTAATATTATTTTTTAAAAAAAATAAGAACTTCATGACGATGCTATCACCCTAGCTTTTCCTTGTGAGAAATTAGATTCATTTTTACCAGGTCAATGTTTAGTTATAAAAACGCTTTTGTTGGAAGATTTTCAAACGATTTGTCTTGCACATTTGTCTTCAAATTACTTTCAATATATTAAGTATTATCTGTGTTATTACTGACCAATATCAGTATCAGAACTCAGTATCAGTATTACTAAGTTATTACTGGCACAACTGGCGATGTTTCAACCGACTGCGATGGGCGGCCAAGGGTGACAATGCACAAATGGGGCTACATCGAGGGTACAACAACCTGCGACTGTGGCACACAGACCCAGACATTGCAACACCTGCTGCATTGCCCATTGCTGGATAATCCATGTACTACTGCAGACCTTCCACTTAACACTCCAATAGCGCAACGATGTGTACAGCAGTGGCGAGCCACTATATAGCATAAGGACATGAAACAAGAAGACTGACCTATGCATAAAGCTTTGTCTTCTAAATTAAAAAAATATTAATTGTCATCCAATCAGAATCATCATCCTAAGCCTGGAAGAATCCTAAACACCAATGTGCCCAATTTGAAGAATGAATGACTTATTAAAAAATAAAAGTTACTGTAAAACTTTTTTTTAGAATGAGAAATGCATGAACACGAAGAAGTATACTAATGTGCAAATGTTAGCTGATTTCTGGTAAGGAATGCAGGATAAGAAAATAAGTCCTATATTTGAATATTATTTAGTCTTGAAAGTGCAGACAAGACTGTGGTTGCATTTCCCTATGATGCAATGTCCAGTAGAATGGCATAATACTGTGCAATGCTCATGGAAGATGGCTTGAAAGGAAAGAAGGAAGCAGTGTGCTAATTCTTGATGGTGGTGCTGTGAATGCATGTCCTAGGTAGATAGTTTTGCCAGATATGCACATTCAAATCCTTTACGGTAAAAATGAATGGAAAGGAAAATATTCTCATTCTGAAATCAATAGATCGCGTTACACTGGTAAGAGAAAATTGACCTGCCTGAAATAGCGCACATTTTGATCTCCTTATCTTTGAGAGGATTTAGTAGCATAGGAGGCAGTCTAGAGTGCATTTTTGATAGGACAGCATTGTCTTATCAAAAGGTTAAAAAGATTCAATCTGCATTCTTTGGAGTTTAGGAGGGGTGATCTTATTGAAATATTTAAGATCCAAAGGGTCATGACAGGAAATATGTTAAAATGATTGCATTATTGAAAGAGTCTCAAAAAGAAGGCAGAGCTTCAAGACAAGAAAGGAGTGAATCAGTTAAAACCGATGTATGAAGAATCGTCTTCTCACAGAGAGGAAATTCTTTACTCCAGAGAATTGTGGTGGTCAGATTATAAGTACAGTGTTTAAAGTGGAGGCAGATACATTTCTGAAAGATCTCGGGATCAAAGATGATGAGGACCTGACACAGATAAGGTGTTGAGGTAGATCAGTCATGATCATACTGAACAGTAAGTCAGGCATGAAGGGCAATGTGGCCTACTCCTGTTTATATTATATTGTGAATTCATATATTTTGTTCAATAGTTGTTATTTTGTCCACAAAATAGGATATCATTTTAAAGGAAGAAACAAGTTTCTGGGGACACTTCTACCAGCTAATGCTAGAATTACATTTACTGTATATTTAGGTGAAACAATTAAAACAAATCGCCATTAACTATACCTGTTTTATTCCCATCAGCATCCAGGCTCTTTTTCTTGTCAACTGCATTTAATGTTGGTGAAGGTTGTAACAAATTGTTCTCTTCTTCTGTAAGAAACAAAAATAATACATATTTTTGATATAACAATTTCTAGTGGAATATGATTACTTGATATTTTAGAGAACCACTTGCTTGATGCTGATAAAGATCTGATTAAAAACAAGTAACATCAACACAGCAAGAATGGAATCATTTTAAACTGAGATCGGAATCAGATCTGGCAGTCCTGGGCATGTTGGATTGTCAGTGTTTTATTGTACAATTATTTCAAATGTTGGTAGCCATAGATGGTTGTAATTAATCTAGTTTGAGTAATTATGTATTAACAAAATTCAGGAGCTTTTAATCTTTATTTCCATACAGCCAAACTGTTTTTTTGGCATTTTTAATAAACTTCCATCGAAGAAGACTAATCTAATTTTTGATACACTTTCTAAGTACTACCAAAATTAACTTTTCAGTACCACCAAAGCTAACCTTTCAGCTCATGTAACTTTTAATCCTACCTCTGTAACTAATTGAGGTTTAAAAAAAAACCTACATCAATTATTGTTCAAAAGTGCTTAATCATACATTCTACACTTTAGGATTTTCAAAGGTAACTAAATATAACCATATAACAATTACAGCACGGAAACAGGCCCTCTCGGCCCTTCCAGTCCGTGCCGACCATTTATTTTCCCCTACCATCTACCTGCACTCAGACCATACCCCTCCATTCCCTTCCCGTCCATATACCTATCCACTTTAATTTAAGAAATGTTTGAACAATTTTTGATTTGAGACATGGAACTAACGGAAGAAAATCAAATTACATATTTACAATTAGCACTTGCAATTTTTCTGGGTAAGAATATTTGTTTTAAGTTATTAAATTATAAGTACAATGCAAGTTAGACTTTTTTTAAAGACAGTCAGTAACATCACGTTCTTGCATTGAATATATGACAGCTATAGGCTAAGACTGAGAATGCTATTTATAAAACAATATAACACAAGTATTTTGATTAGGGCAGTTCTCTTTTAAATTGATGCTGCAACATACAATCAATGATGCTGCAAGCTGGTTTATTGCCATTTTTGTGATTAATATAGCTGGCATCTGACACTGACAATTGATACGTTTTTTGTAGAATTCGTAACTATTGTAAACAACATAATACTGTAGTGTAGAGGAAAAAATCAAACCACACAGATGGTTGTACAACATTCATTGTGCGATTTCCATTGTAATCATAAATCTGGTGGTCCTGACAAATTAACAGCTTGTATTTACACACTATTCTTGTGCCATCAAAACCATTTCAATATTAGTTTATTCAAATCACATAGTTTTGAAGCAGCAGATGTAAAGCTCTCATTTTTATCAGTAAAAAAATTGTCCCAATTTTTTAAATACGTGCATGAAATATTCAAGTAAAAACATTATAAAAAACAATTCATTATAGATGGTGCTTTGAGAGCTCAAAAGGGTGCAATAATTATACAATTTCTAATTAATATTTGATCAATTTGCTGTTTACAATTGCATTTAAATTTTGCATGGATTACAGGAATTATTAAACTGAAAAAACAGCATGCATTCAATTGTTAAATGATGATTGGAGTGAATTTCTAGAGTAATACAATCACAGTATTTCCTGTTGTTCGTTTAATCTGTACGTATAACTGTGTAAAAACTAGAACACTGCACTGCAGAGTGGTGCAGATATAGTACTGCTGCCTTGCATCTCTAGAGATCCGAGTTAGATCACGACATTGGGTGCTTGCTTCTGTGTGAAGTGCACACATTTCCACAGGATTCTGGTTTCCACCCACAGGAATAAATATCATCAGCAATCTGTCCCGGACTAGCCACATCGAAGCAATGGCCAAGAAAGCATACCAATGCCTCTACTTTTTTAGAAGGTTTAGGAAGTTCAGCATGGCCCTACAACACTCACCAACTTCTACAGATGCGCTGTAGAAAACATTTTATTGGGATGCAGTACAGCATGGTTTGGGAACAGCTCCATCCAAGACCGTGAGAAATTGCAGTGTTGTGGATGCACTTTACTGGACATTGTCTTGCACTAAACGCTATATACTTTATCCTGTATCTGAACACTGTGGACGGCTTGATAGTAATCACGTGTAGTCTTTTTGCTGACTGGATAGCAAGCAACAAAAAAGCTTTTCACTGTACCTCGGTACTCTTGACAATAATAAACTAAACCAAACATATTCAAAGGACGTGCTGGTTGGTTAATTGGCTACTTAACATCCTCTGTGTAAATAAGTAAGAAAAGTATCAAAGGAGAGTTGAAGAGCACATGAGAGAATAACTAAATACCAAGAAATATGGAGAATGGGACTCATGGATTTGCTCTGATGGGTGCCAGCATGGACAGACTGAATTACCTCCCTCTATGCCATAAGTCACCTTCTGGCGACTTCGCCCTAACCCATCTAAGACAACTGTCACTATCTTTCACCTCAGCAATCGGCTCGCCATTGCAAAGCTCCGAGTGTCCTTATGTGGTGAGCCGGTGAATGAAGAATTCCCCAAGTACCTCGGAGTCACCCTGGATGGCACCCTCACCTATTGTGAACACCTGAAGAGGGTGGCTGATAAACTGAAACCAAGGGTCAACATCATCAGGAAACTTGCAGGCAGCAGCTGGGGATCCAATGCACACACCCTCCGTACCACAAGCTTAGCCATAGTCTAATCAACAGCCGAGTTTTGCTCAACAGCTTGCGCTAATAGCTGCCACTGTCCTTAACTCTGCAATGTGGGTCGTCACAGGGACGCTTAAGTCAACACCTTTGTAGTGGCTCCTTGTCCTCTCCCATATCGCCCCTCCCAGCATACGCAGAGGACGTTGAAAGATTGATGCACCGTCGAGGCTAACCCTGAGCTTCCCATCCATGCAGACTTGAACAATCTGCCCAACATGCGCCTGAAGTACCGCAAACTCTTCTGGTCTTCCGTTAAATCCCTGGAAGACTTTGACTCCAAGACTGAGTGGCGCAGAGCCTGGAAATATGCCAACATCAACAGACCCCACAGTGAAACCAGCAGGTTTTGACCTCCATCTCAAGCAATGGCTAACCCTGAACAGAATCTGCACCCTCCATGCAAGAACTGCCCATCATCTGCATTAGTGGGGGATGACAGAGAGCCCTGCTTGCGACTGCGCACATCCAGACCAGACCATCCCACACATTGTGAATGACTGCCCACTGAGGGATCAAAGACATCCACCCAATAACTGATGCTGGCCTGACCTGGATGTCTACCCTTGATCTACAATTTTAGGCTGTGCACGCCATACGCAAGAAGAAGATGCCATAAGTAACTTGATAGATATTACATTGTCCTATAATTGCTCTCTGTCTGTCACTGTGCCATACCATTTATTCCAACATGCCCTCTCAGTAGTGTTGTATGGCAGCCTGGTGCACAGCAATCAGGATAGCTGGTGCTGCATTAGTGCCATTTCAGCAGAGGCAGCTGGCCTTACAGAACTATATTGATATCCAGTGAGTCTATTCCCTCAACACTATCTGGCTGACAGGCTGTCTAAGGCAACATTATGTATTAAAATGTTATTTAATTTTGTTTACCTTTAAAACACCAAATATTAATTAAAATAGACATATAAATGATTAAAACAATCTATTCACCTTTCCACAGTTAATGTCTTCCATTCATTTCAATGGAGACTGCTATGCATGTGGCATGCTTACCCAGGACACTTGTGGGTAAGTCCTGGTATAAGCACTGCTGTCGGGGCAGAAGGTCAGCACCAAGAAAAGCTGAAATTTTCCGATACAAATTTCATTAGTTTCATTGCTTTTTTCCTCACCTGTCGGGTAATATCCAAATTATGAAGTAAGTTTAAAATTTATGAAATAAATTAGATATTAACCTGCAGATCAAGATGGAATATAGGATGATCATTCTTAAGCATGTCTCGAGGGTAGTGCAAAGCGGTACATGGAATAGGCTAGGCCAGAGGGCTTTTGCTTACCTTTCCCGTTGTGAAATTTTCATTTCAAGCAAAGTACAAATGAGAAAATATATAGCTTGATTGTAATAAACATTTATAATGTAATACCCTTACTTTTGGTATCTACTGCTTTGTATTTATAACTAAGAATACTATCTGCCCTGTAGGAGAGATTTTGACGTAAAAATAAGACAACATAAAGATAGGGGGACTGGTTCATTGAGCAACTCAATCTTCAGAAGTGGGGGACAGGGGCACATTTTAGTAGATAAATCAGATATCTACCTGCCAAAAATTTTAGAGAGACAAGTATCGGTGATAGATTCTGGGAGGAAGTTTGAGGAAAGGAAATGCATTTTAAAGGACAAAGAAATGAGGTGCCCGTAGAGGGTTGAGTCACATAAATCATTGATAGTGGGACAGCAAATTAATGATGCTGAATAAATCAATACCGGAATCTAGATGTAATAAAAAAGTTCAACAACAGTAGTTCTACAACTGTAGTCCTGTATAAAAGTCCAAACGCATTCAGGATTGCCACTCACTAGGATCACTAGTTTATAATAAAAAAAGCATTTGTGTTTGTGCTTTACGATGTCCCAGAAGTGTACAAGAAATAATGCTGACTGCAGTGCTGTGAAGGGAAAACAAGTGATGAAAATTGAAATTCTACATAACTTAGGTAATGTTGGTGTCAGTGTGTAAGGAGAGAGAGTACTTTGTAGTTAGTCATTCAACCATGATAATATGAAGAAGCTGGATTAAAAATAAAAATGTTAAAGTTGATAAGGGCACTGTTAAGCAACAGACCACACACAAATCTAACACTACGAAACCTAATAAATTGTTTATGAGCAATTTAACCAATGTCCCATTGAAAGGGGGCATGATTGTGAGAAATGGTCAAATAATTTCATGAGGAGTTGCCAATTCCATAGACTTAAGGAGGTGGCTCGGCTAGAAAAATGTTGTGCCATGGCATCCATTGCATTAAAGTGAGTGATGAGAAAACATCTGCAAAACAGAGGAACATTATTTTCACAGCTAATGAAAGATAATACTTCTTTCCTGAACAAATGTTAATGAAACCAACCCTTTTTATGCCAGTGGATTCCAGGGAAGGTGCCGATTGGAAGAGCTGAACAGGCAGTGCTTGGTTTAATGTGACTGTTCTTGTATGTGTGTCTTTTTACAATACTGCAAACAATAATGTGACAAATGTGGTCAAATTTCAAATTCCTTCAAAAAATGTGACAAGCACTTTTTTGGGTTCATGACTGACATAGTATCAAAAAAAAAGAAAAGAAAAGATAGCTTATTAATGGCAAGTTTCTGAAAATAGCATCAGAATACACAACCACATTATGTATAACGGTTGGTGTGTGGTGCCACCAGTGACCTGATTGGCACAGTAAGTGCACGTATTTCGTATTCCTTTCTATGTTTATAAATACCACAAGGAACAATAAAATTGCAAACACCGTTTCCACTCCATTCAGCTGATGATGTAGTTGAATACTGCATCCATCTGAGTGGACACCGCAACGCACGTTACACATCATACACATAAACGTATGTTGCGGTGGACATTCAAAGGTTTGGTGTCCCAGAAAACTAACGTTACATTATTAGCGAAAACCAAACATTTTCACCAATGTGATCTAAACGGTACATTACCTTATAGATTTGAACTATATCGATGGCCAACGATTCATCAGAATGTTTGATTTGGGCTGATTTATTAGTAGATAAAATGTCTCCGTAACGGTCGTTGTGGAGCTTCCCGAAGTTGACACAAAGGAATGTAGCTAGTGACTTGGTCCGTACGAAAGGTTAACAAGAGACAGTGTGTTGCCAAATTGAAGATTGGCTCAGTTTCTTAGTTTTGATGACCAATTTATGTCCAAAAATTGTTTTTATTGATTTTAAAAAGTCAGAAAATATATTGTAAACGGTCGTTGTGTTTTGACACCACGATGTTTTTGATATATTAAATTGGAAAATAAGAAAAAATACTTAACTCGCCCAAAAATCGCTACTACCATAGGATACCTCATTGGGTTTTTGAAAAGCATTAGAGGTTTGGAGCCTCCGTGGTTTAACTTATAGAGGTGCCGACGCCGATAACAGTCGTTGTGACAATGGACACCAAGCACAACGACCATTACGGGATCTTTGCTAGGCGGAATACCAGACATGTTACTGTATTTTTCTCCTGGTATTGATGAAGATATTTCCCTAGATCATTATGTATATATATGAGTGGCCATATAAAGTTTATTTATGAATTAAATATTCATGACTAAATGTGGGAGTGTTTTTAATGTCACATTATTGGTGTCCAAAATGGTGGTAAAACGATGTAAATTTGTCTGTTATGAAAAATGTTTTTGACTTTCGGTCTTTATCTAATTTATATCTGTTATTTGTTTATATCTGTTTATATCTGTTTATATCTGTTATTTTTAAGGTTTCGTTTCTGGGTAGATTTTTGTTAATATACAATAGGTGCAGGAGTAGGCCATTCGGCCCCTCGAGCCAGCACCGCTATTCAATGTGATCATAGCTGATCATCCCCAATCAGTACCCCGTTCCTGCCTTCTCCCCATATCCCCTGACTCCGCTATTTTTAAGAGCCCTATCTAGCTCTCTCTTGAAAGCATCCAGAGAAGCTGCCTCCACCGCCCTCTGAGGCAGAGAATTCCACAGACTCACCACTCACTGTGAGAAAAAGTGTGTCCTCGTTTCCATTCTAAATGACTTACTCCTTATTCTTAAACTGTGGCCGCTGGTTCTGGACTCCCCCAACATCGGGAACATGTTTCCCGCCTCTAGCGTGTCCAAACCCTTAACAATCTTATATGTTTCAATGAGAGGGTACACAAAAGGCTGGAGAAACTCAGCGGGTGCAGCAGCAGCTAAGGAGCGAAGGAGATAGGTGACGTTTCGGGTCGAGACCCTTCTTCAGACTTTTGTGTCTTTAATTTGTAAACAAGCATCAGTAGTTCCTTGTTTCTGCATCAGAAAATAGGAGCAAGTGGCTTAGACAATAGACAATAGGTACAGGAGTAGGCCGTTCGGCCCTTCGAGCCTGAATCGCCATTCACTGTGATCATGGGTGATCATCCACAATCAGAAATTGTTCTACTTTAATTGTCTAGATTGACGGTTCAACCTTGAATCCATCCTTTATGCTAACAATTACTTGCTCAACTTTCTTTCTCCAAATTCACAACTTCCACTTAAATTTTACAGTTTTAAGCTATGTAATTAATGCTATGTGATTAAGCTATGTAAACAACTCACAAAAAGTTAATAAAATAATAAACTATTTATTGTATAAAATAAGCTATTATCACAAAATAATTAAATTATCTGCATATTTCAAATAATTAATTTGGACAATTATATAATAGTTAATTTTAGATGGAATAAAGTATCATGAAGAATGTCAAAACATTATTTTTATTCTGAGTTGCAAGCTCAACAGCAAATTGAAATAGAATTCAACATAAAACAAAACTGACCTATCTTGCCATTTAAAGTACACATAATTGCTGGAGAAACTCAGCGGGTGAGGCAGCATCTAAGGAGAAAAGTAGGTGACTTTTCGGGTCGAGGCCCTTCTTCAGACTGATGGCCATCTAGTTCAGTCTTTTTAAAAATATCTAAAATATAATTTGAAGTCAAATAGGATATTTTTAAATCATTTACAGCTTGTGGGCATCTCTGGTAAGCCCACCATTTCTAACTGCCCTTGGAAAAATTGTTAGATCAACATTGAACTGCTGTAATCCAGGGTTAAGTTTTGCGTAGGGTACACAGAAAGCTGGAGAAACTCAGCGGGTGCAGCAGCATCTAAGGAGCGAAGGAGATAGGCGACGTTTCGGGTCGCGAGTTTTGCGTATTTTTGTGATGCTTGGATCAGAATTTCACGATATATCCAAGTCAGAGTGGTGTGCAACTTGAAGATGGTACTTGGTCTGTACTTTGTATGCAGAATACACCGCATAAGTGCGGATGGAAACTGTGATGATAATGCCTTTGAATGTCATGGATAGGTATTTAGACTTTGTTGTGAAAATGTAAATGGTCATTTCTTGGTATATGTGTGGTCTGAAAGTGGCTTGGCACCTATCAGAGCCACGCCTGAATATTTTCAAGCTCTGGCTCCATTATGATATTGACTGCTTTATATATGAATTCAAAATAAATATCCGTATTCACTATTTCGATCATGGAAAATAACATTATAGAGGGCAGTTGGAGTAAATAATATGTATACATTTATGCAGAAGGTAACTATCTATTTAACAGGGAAGAAATAATTATTATGATTGTTTTAAAAGAGAAACAATGGATGTCCGTGATCATAACAGACAATTTGGAATAGTTGGGCTGACTAATTTGATTCCCTATTGAAATTTCCTGCACAATAATATTTCAAGATGAGGAAGAATAATGCCATTGCTAATTTGTAAAACGTCCAGACTAAGATTGTCAAAAAGATTGTTGCCAACTGATGCTCATTCCAAAGGCTAATGTTTAGGTTAGCCAGCTCTGCAGGCATTAGTGATGGATATTTGTTTCAGACATCCCTTTGAAGCAGCAAAGGAACACCGAAAATTATGTTTCACAGACCCAACAGGCTTCCTGCTGGAAAAATGGTAACATGATTGCACATAAGCCATGTGGGAAACTATTGTTTACTTGTTTTCCACAATCTTGGGACCCAAATAATTAATGGGATTAGGAGGGGGATAGGATAAATGTATCCAAACAGGGAATTCATTGTTTAACTGAACTGCATGAGGATAAATGGATAATTTATTGAGCAAGATTAGATGTCAGTTTCGATTCTCCTTTGAAACTCAATGATACTTGAGATAAATATATTAGGGATACAATATATGAAATGTAATATGATGGTTTCAGAACATCATCAAATAATTGTGTCAACACATCAGAAATAATTGATAACCACTAACAAACTTTAACTAATGTAGTCATGGCAGCAATTTTGCTATACAAGTGGCTTAAAAGATTATAGCTGTCAATGTTGCAATTGGAAATACACGTCTCTATGGATTTAATTTCTGAATACTTTTAGTCTGGACAAATAATTATTTTTTCTAATGAACAAAGAAATATGATTAAGGGAGATTCTAAAATGAATTGGAGTTAGATTTCTGCCACACTGTACTTTTGTATGATTTAATGTATGCTCTGTTTTAACAAAGGCTATATTGTCTGACAACATTCACCTCCCAACTAGATTGTGAAACTGAAGCTAGTCATATAATTTGGAGGATGCACTCTTACAGCTAAGACCGTTGGATATCTCACATCTCTTGGTAGAAGGATCTCGACCCAAAATGTCACCCATTCCTTCTCTCCAGAGATGCTGCCTGTCCCGCTGAATTAGTCCAACATTTTGTGTCTATCTCCAGGTCCTCCCTAATTGTGATAGGATTCTGTTCCTGTTAATTGTTTGTAACACAAAGACTTCACATCAGAATTGTGACCGAGAACTAAGTGCCCACATGGCAGAAGATACCCGCAGCCCTGCAGAAACCGGTAAACTGATCGTCCCTTCCTTACCAACTTTGTTGTGGATTTATCTGTGTGTTCTCAGTGGTCGTTTGACTGCCCCCATGTATTTTCACTCAATCCCACTGCCACTGGGCACAGGGCCTTAAGAAGTGTAATTTAGGGATATCCAAATGATGCATGGAGTGCTGAACAAATCATATCCATTTCAAAGGTAGACAAAAGTGCTGGAGAAATATCAATTTCAAAACCAAGTTCCTAATTCCCAACCCATGTAAAACAATCAGGTATTTAGCGAATACGTTTGTTTATCAGTTATAATATTTTTGGTCATGTTGGCTAAGGGATGAATGCTAATGTGAAAACTCCCAACTTGTCAGCCTGATTGGTGTCTCAAGATTATGGTCAGGAAAGTATGTTTGTAAATTTGGCCAGTAGCAGAGGAAACAAAGTTAAATAATGAATTCGGCTATTGAAATCATCTCCAGGCAGATTTAGGGCATTGTGGGAAAGGAAGGGCATGTCAAGGTCTGTTAAGTGAAGTTCTGGACACAGCTAATTTGGAAAAAGTTTGTTTCCAAATACAATAGTTGAAAAGAACATCCTGTTTATAAGACTATTGCCTGGAGACAACTATATATATATATATCCCAGCAGTATTCTTTATATAAATTAAATTTGTACATATATATTTTTTAAACTGACTTTGTATATGGGATTACAATTAACAAAAGTAAAATTACCTACTACATCCTTTACTTTTGACATAGCCAACATCTTTGAATTTAATTTGTTCCTGCAGAAAATTAGTGATATTGTTCCATGAGAACTTCCATATAATAAAAACCTATGGGAATTATTTCTCACTTTTGTAGGCATCATTTCCATACATCGATCCACCGGGTTGACATTGGAAGATGCTCATTACAAGTCAAAGTAGCAAAGCAATTTGGGGAAATCCTCAACGAATTAAGTGGGAGAAAACAAAAGCTAAACTACATTAAGGAATGAGCAGGTAGACAAAAATGCTGGAGAAACTCAGCGGGTGAGCAGTATCTATGGAGCGAAGGAAATAGACAATATTTCGGGTCGAGACCCTTTTTCAGAATAAGCAAGTCTTATCAAATAAGAAAAATCAATCGTAAATCTTTGGCTACATTGCAACTACAGTTCTAAAAAATGGATGAGTAATTAACAGTTGTTTCAGTCAACTAGATCTCCTGAAGTTCCTTTCTTTTGTAAACCAATTGCCAGGATGTGGCTTAACTAGCAAAATCAGCACGTAGTGCCCATTTATCAGTTCTATTAGGTAGTTAGCTGTTTTATTGGAAGTACTCCCTTGGTCCTAACACCTCGATCTTGATACAAAAACAAGGGGAAAAGGTCATCATGAATTGCTTACATTAAGCCTATGAATACTAGATATGACTACCCTACAATTGGATGGAAAGGTTGAGAGAACCATATCAGAATTAATTGATGGATTTTAAAAGGCAAGACAGCAAATTATTAGGTTAATGCATTTAGAATTGGATTCCAAAATAATATCTATTTAATCCAAAGTAGAACACTTTATTCAAGAAGTGATTGAAGTGAGAAGCAAAAGGAATTAATATGAAGATAAAAGTATAGACTGGTGTATGTTTCAAACTGAAACCAGTTCAAAGCCAGAATCCAAAACATCATTTTGCCTTTACTCCTCCTATACACTGCTAAGACATACTGCCTAGGTCCAGCAATTTGCTTTTTATTTCACACAGAAGTATGTAACAACAGTAGCTTCATCCATACTTTCAGTATGAAGATTTTCTTTATGGTAAAGATACAGCAGAATCATTTTTCAGGGTATAAACCTTTGTAGCGTAATTTCAAGCATGTTTCAATTAGTTATGTGTGGTGTTATTTCTCTTCCAACCTGAGAGTATGGACAATAAATACAATGATTTACTTTTAGAACCTTCATTTACAAATCTGAATAAACATGGGTAACCTTTAAATGCTAATTGCACATTTCTCATTTGAAAATTAAGGAAGCATAAGGCAAATTTTTGCCTGGCTGAATCTGCTTTTCATGCTGGATTTCAAATGGAAAGAGACTGTTTCATTTTATTAATCCTCTTCTGACTGTTGTATATATACCAATTATATTTTCCAAAGATTAAAATATAAAGCATGAATGACACATATCAATTCCATTGCTGTTAACCTGCTGTTAAAAAGCTTAAATTATGGGCTATATGGTTACCCAAGTAAGTTTCTGAAGAATTGGAAAACTTGAGGATTTGTTTTGTTCAAATATTTTTCAAGGGTTAGGAGGAGTAACAGTTATTCTGGCAATCACATTGGCCACACCATCCACTTCTTGAACTGCTGCAGTCTTTTTGGTGATGGTACTCCCAGAGTGTTGAAGCTAAACGACACTGCAGATGCTGAACTGTGGAACAAAAAATAGAACACTTGAAGAACCCAATGGATCAAGCAGTATCTGTGGAGGCAAAAGGTGTGGGCTGACATTTTGGTCCTGATGTAGGGTCTAGACGTGAAGAGGCAGTTTACACCCTTTGTCTCCACAGATTCTGCTTTATCCATTGAGTTATTTCAGTGTTTTATTTGTGTTTTGCTCCCTTGTTGGGTGGAGAGCTGTATGATTTAGGCCCGAAGATGATGAAGGATTTACAATATATTTATAAATCTGGATAGTGTCTACTTCTTATTGTTCCAGAGTTGCTTGACAAATGAACCTGTTTATCTGTCACTCTAAGTTAAGTTGCAGCTTCTACTGTACACATTTCGAAAGCAATTTTGGGTGAGGTCCACTGCACTGCAGTTAAGTTCACACATAACCTTTTGTACCGGAACATTGGTAATTGAATATCAAAGCTAGCTTGTTATTTCCCCACTTAATAACTCCCTGACAGAGTGTAGAGCAAACAGACTTAAATTCAAGAAAATAGTTGGCTAATATCATCACCCTGATAAGTCCAGAGAAAGACTACTTCATCCTCATCTGTGGTTATCTTCTCCATCCTCTTTTGCTTAGTTGACCTCCATCCCCAGCATTTCCACCTTATTCCATTGGAGTGGGGTTCTGCTAAACACCTTCGAATAGTTAGGAGTTAGAACCCAGGGAAGGAGTAGATTCCCCTTGCTTCCAAGAATGAACAGTCCTAGGAGTACAGTGTCTGGAGTTTTCTTCTGAGAAGATCACATGCCTCTTGGTCTACTGATAAATCCATGCTTATTGGAGCCTCCAGGTACTCTGCTCTTTGAATAACAAAAGTACGTGATCTAAGTACAGTCATGAGGAATACATCGGTGCCGTATGTGGATGTGACCTACTTACCATCCTTACTCAATTTGGAAGTTGTAATGGAGTCATTGTTTAATAGAGGTTCATGGGAATTGTTTTCTTTTACTTTAATGGCATTAGCTGAAAACTCTAAAATTATAATGTTAACATTAAACTATAATAATATGGAACAATATCAAAACATCCATCCATTTTCAACCTGATCAGTGCAAGCCTCTTCTGAAGCCTTGCCTTTTCACGTGAACTGGACACTAAATAAACTTCAAATTGCAACTATTGAACTGTGTAATAATTATTATATTTTTTCAGACTCAAAGTAATTTCAACAAGTTATTTGGATATTCAATAAAATAATTTATTCAGTTTGAGGGATGATCTTTGGTCAAAGCTGAGGCTGCATATATGCCTGCTCTTCCTCCAGTGGCCTTGTTCCATATCATAATTAGGAGATTAGTTTAATTTTGCATCATGTTCAGCAAAGACAATGTTGACTGAAGGAACTTGTTCCAAAACTGTACTGTTCTATGTCCTATAATGATTTCCCTCAAAACAATTCAATCAGCTCTCCAGATAGGCCATTATTTTTTACCGCCCTATGGTGGTAAACCTGAAGAATTAAGAATGCTGAAACCATTTTTTTCCAGCTCACATTAGCATTGTCAATATTTTATTTATTTAAAAAATGACAGCACTTTAAAAACACAAACCTGGAAGCTCTTCATAAATGTCTTCATCTATTGGTTCTTGGTTGGGTTTTACATCATTAATTTCTGGATCTATATCGTCATACATTTCTTCACCGTCATCATCTACTGGGATTACACCAGATTCTCTGTCTTTTTTAAACAAACAAATAATTATTGCATTAGGTTTTGGAAAGTATTGAGTAAGTTAATAATATATCGATTCCTATGTACATTCTCATTAACAGCAATGAACTAACATTGGCAGAAAACTGGTTTGGTGTATGAGAATATATTTGCTGCTGTTGCTAGGTGTAAATAACATTCAGGGAAAAGAAGAACAAAAGCTCGATAAGTTCCTGTATTGTTCTTTGTTGTTCACTTCTTTTGAAAATATAAAAAATTATGATGGGGGCCAAGATTTAACACCTTACATAAAACACACACAAGATCACAAAACGATAACTCAGCAACACTGAAGAGTCAGACTGGACCATGCACAAAAGTCTGGGAAAATGCTGATCCCGGAAAATGTCTACTCAAACGAATCAACATTGTAGTGGAACCAGACTGGTGGGGGAATGGGGAGGAAGTGTAGGGGTGCAAGTTGAGCGGGTGGGTACTGAGTAATAGAATAAATAAAAACAAAATGCTTCTTCTCAATGAATTATTGTTTATATTTGGAAATTTTCAATTCGGATCATCAATGATTCACCCTTTTGGCTGATTAATTTCCTCAAATTGGCTTTGAAGCTCTGTTGAAACTTTTTGAATTACTTTTTATAAAATTAATAATTTATTTATCAATCATTTACTTTCCATTTCAAAGAAAGCTAAACAAAATAATTTTTAGACTCATCGAGTCATACAGCACGGAAGCAGGCCCTTTGGTCCAATTTACCTAAGTCGACCAAGCTGCCCCATCTACACTCGTCACACGTGCCCTTGTTTGGCGTATATACCTCCAAACCTTTCATGTCCACGTACCTGTCCAAATGTATTTTACATGTTGGTATAGTATCTGCCTCAACTATCTCCTCTGGCAGCTCGCTCCATATATCCACTACCCACTGTGTCAAATACATTTCAGAAGTTAGATATCTGAGAATGCGTCTGTAACTGTGTCAAGGCCGTCGTTGGTGTTAATAATTGCAGTAGTTTAGAGTTTGCAGCAGTAATATCTATATTTGCCTGTAACATTCACATTATAAATGGCCTTCATATAATTGTATTACTAAACTTAGTAATGCACATTTCAACAAGAAAAATGGGCTTTAAATTGTGTTAATTCATATAACTGACAGCAACTTTGGGATTTGTGCACAGACACATTTAGATGCGCAAGTACGCAAGCTGCTGTCAACGGCTTGTAGCAGAAGTACAGATTGTGCGATGATACAGGACTTCTCAAAGAAGGAGGAAACTGGTCAAAAAGCCCAATATTTGTATTTTGGATTCACTGAAATATCCTATGATAAGTTAGAGACACAGCCATTCTTCTTTCCCTATATCTTTTCCATCCTTAACCTCATCCTACTGCAATCTGAGATTCCCATCTGTCTCTGGCATCCACCATTGTGAAGTGTCTTGACATGAACTCCAATCTGAGACAGCCTAGGTTCCTTGCATTCACCTATCATCACAATGAGTTCACTGCAGACACTATCCACTTGGCCCTACGCTCATCCCTGGAACAACAGGATAATAAGGACACCCAAGTCAGATTCATATTTATTGACGATAGCTCCACATTCAACACCAACATTCCAACCAAACATCTCCAAACTCCAGGATCTGGGGCTCAGCAACTGGATCCTTGATTTCTTGACCTATAGACTACCTTAATTCTCAGCACCAATTTTCCACAACACTACTTTCTCTTCCCTTGTTATACTTCCTGTGCACTCACAATTGTGGGGCTAAATTCTGTTCTAACTACAGTTACAAGTTGCAGATGATACTAGGTAATGAGCCAAATCTCAAATAATGACAAGACGGAGTGCAGGAAGGAAATGCAGAGCTTAATAGCACGCTATCAGGAAAATAACTTCTCCCTTAAGCCCCTGTCCCACTTACGTGTCCTTGGCACGCTAATTACGCGACCCCGTGGTCGTGTTGAGCCGTGACCTCGTGGTCGCGTTGAGCCGCGACGGTCCCGCGAAGGTCGCGTGCGACTTAATTCGACCGCACAGCCGTCTGGAGCGTGTGATGTCATTTGAAGATGGACGCAAAATGTCGGAGTAACTCAGCGGGACCGACAGCATTTCTCGAGCGAAGGAATGGGTGATGTTTCGTGTCGAGACTCTTCTTCAGTCTGAAAGAAGGGTCTTGACCCGAAACGTCACCCGTTCCTTCTCTCCAGAGATGCTACTGGTCCTGCTGAGTTACTCCTGCATTTTTGTCTATCTTCAATTTTCTTGGTCCCGCTCAGGGAATCGAAGTGGGGGCGGATCCGGACCGCAACGGCCGTGATTTCCCCGATTTCGGCGATCGTTTGGCTGCTTCAGCCCCTGTTGGAGGTGAGACGTTGCTCGCACCAGGGTCTTGGGCCTGTCCCACTTTGGCCGTCAGTTCCGCGACAGGCCACTGGCGCGCGAAGATTTAGTTCACTACAAATATTTCGGAGCGCACAACTCCATTCCCCTCCGCGGTTCTCAGTGGGACCGGCCCCGCGTGGCCATACGATGCACATGCGCCTCTACGCGACCACGAGGTCGCGTAATTTGCGTGCCAAGGACACGTAAGTGGGACAGGCCCTTTAGTGTCAACAAAACAAAGGAACTGGTCACTGACTTCAGACAATGGGGTGAAACATTTGGCCCAAGCTGTTTAAAAGGTGCCAAAATGATGATGCTCATGAGCTTCAGGTTGTTGTACATTTCACTAACAAAATGTCCTGGTCCAACCACATTGACACTATGGGAGAGGAAGCACACCACAGAAAAAGCAAACAATAGCTTGTCCTGTTTCTTCTCCCACATATGATATATTACAATAGAAATCCTTACTAATGTATCTGCATATGAAAGCTACTGATTCACACAGAAGTCCAGGTAGTCCTCAGCAGAGGATATGTGATGCCACATTAAGTGACACGTTATGATGATGGCCAACAAATGACAGACTAATAACCTACCTTTGAAAGTAAATAGCATTTTGAGTTCCTCACCATCAATCACTGGGGGGTTACTGCAAAACAAAAGCTCAACTGGAACAGCCAAAGATATATCATGGCTATAAAAGCAGGATTGTGGCTGGGTAGCCTGTGGTGAATGCTTCACCTCCCTGCATCCAAAAGCTTTCCACCAGTTGCAAGATACAAGTCATGAATTTGATGTAATATTCTCAACCTGCCTGGATAAATGCTGTACCAACAAATCTCAGGAAGCTTAACATCATCCAGACCAAAGCAGCTCAATTGATTCACACTCGTTTCTACCACCCTATCCATGCATTCCCTCCATCTTCAGCTCAGTACAGCGTGTCTGTCACCTACCTTTTAACACAAATTGAAGTTGCTCAACCCATTCCTCTGCCTCAGTGGAAGTGGCTGCGGCAAACTGAAAAAAAAAGAAACAAACGTTAAAGTTTGATAGAAATTGGAAATGTATGCTATTAGATATTTCTATTTTCAATATTTACGTGGTCTTATCTAGTTGACCTACTACAGAAAGAAGACTTTGGAGAGGATGCAGTAGAGGTTTACCCAGAATGCTGCCTGGATCAGGAGATACTGGCTACAAGAAAAGGTTGGGCAAACTTGAATTGTTTTCTCTAGAATGCTCGAGGTTGAGGGGAGACCTGATAGAAGTATATAAAATTATGAGAGGCATAGACGGTCAGAACCATTCACAAGAATCTTGGGTGCTTGGAACATGCTGCCAGGGGTGGTTACAGAGGCACATACAATAGCGGTGTTTGAGGGGCTTTTAGATATGCACATGGATATGTAGGCAATGGAGTGGGATGATCATATGCAGGCAGATGAGTTTAGTTTATCTTGGCATCATGTTCAGCACAGACATTGTGGGTGAACCGCCCATTCCTGTGCTGCACTGTTTTATTTTGTAACTGCAGGCAATGCAAATGGGTACTGGCCACATGCCATTTAAAAATTGCTTTTCCTCATGTTATTTTTGATCCTCCTCCCCTTTATTTTATTGTGACCATTCATCCTTAACCGTTCCACCAAAAATAACAGCCTCCCATGATCTCTTCTATCCAAACTCTTCACCATTTTACATACTTCAAATCTTGCTTTAGCTGTCTCTTCTTCAGAAAAAACAGCCCCAGCTTCTTTAATTTATCCATGCAATGGTTTTTCCCACACCCAAGAACCATTCTCATGAATTTTATCTGGAACTTCTCAAACCCTTTTACACCATTGCTATCGTGTGACGACTGGAACAGAACACAATATTCTAGTTGAACATGAACTTGCATTTTATAAAGTTTGGTATAACCTTTGTGCTTTATATTCTATGCTTCCATTGATATAGACAGAATTGTGCGTGACATTAATTGCTTTTTTAACCTGCCCTGCCATTTTCAATGATTTGTGCACATATCCAGTTCCCTCTGCTCGTTCACTCCTTTTAAACAGAAATATCGTTGATTCCATATCTTCTTTACTCATTCATCCTACCAATATGGATTACAGCACAAATCTCTTTGGATAAAATATTAAACCATGGCTATTTCTGATGAAGGAAATCAAAACTTATGAAATGTCAAGTAATCCGTCCGTTTTGTACTTAATGCCATCAAATATCCGAAGGATTGTTGGGAATGCATTCATTGAGGCAAAATGCAATCTAGGCCCCTTGCATTTCCCTTGCATTATCTGCAGCAACAGATGTCCTTGACAAAAATAACACCTTCTTCAGGATACTATTCATTGTCTACAGCTCAGCCTCCAATGCCGTAATACCAAATGAACTTATTTCTAAACTTCTGGTCCTTGGTCTTAGGCCTCCAACTGCAATTGGCTTCTACACTTCCTGACCAACAGAACTTAGTTAGTTGGTAGACAAAAATTCTGGAGAAACTCAGCGGGTGAGGCAGCATCTATGAAGCTAGAATAGGTGACGTTTCGGGTCGAGACTCTTCTTCAGATTGATGTGGGGGTGGGGGGGAAGAGTGGGGCGGAAAGAAGAAAGGAAGAGGCGGAGACTGTAGGCTGTGGGAGAGCTGGGAAGGGGAGGGGAAGGAGGGAGAAAGCAAGGACTACCTGAAATTGGAGAAGTCAATGTTCATACCGCTGGGGTGTAAACTGCCCAAGCGAAATATATGGTGCTGCTCCTCCAATTTGCGGTGGGACCCAAGACACAAAGGTCGGATTCAGGAGCACTTCAACTGCTCCTCCGATTCCGAATCCGACCTTTCTGTCCTGGGCCTCCTCCATGGCCAGAATGAGTCCCAACGCAAATTGGAGGACAGCACCTCTTATTTCGCTTGGGTAGTTTACACTCCAGCGGTATGAACATTGACTTCTCCAATTGCAGGTAGTCCTTGCTTTCTCCCTCCTTCCCTTCCCAGCTCGCCCACAGCCTACAGTCTCTGCCTTCTTCCTTTATTCTTCCCGCCCCCCCCCCCCCCCACATCAGTCTGAAGATGGGTCTCGACCCGAAACGTCACCTATTCCTTTGCTCCATAGATGCTGTCTCACCCGCTGAGTTTCTCCAGCATTTTTGTCTACCTTCGATTTTTCCATCATCTGCAGTTCTTTCTTGAACTTAATTAGTTAGTTAATCTGAAGAAGGGTCTCGATCCGAAATGTCACCCATTCCCTCTCTCCAGAGATGCTGCCTGTCTCGCTGAGTTACTCCAGCTTTGTGTGTCTATCTTTAGTTACTTAGAAAGTGAGGAGAGCCAAAAGAGAAGTTGGTGAGGGTTAGGACAGGTTCTGCTGTGGAGTAGTGTGTTAGTAGAGGGAAATTGATTGGGGCCCTCAACGTTCTCTTTTGATTCCACTCACTTTCTCCAAGTTAAAGGTGTAGGCTTGGGCAGTCGCATCAGGCCCACTGTACCTGCCTTTTTATCGGTTATGCCTAACAGTCCTTGTTCCAAACATACCCTGGCACCACCCCTCTGGTCTACCTTCACTATATCGACAACTGCGTCAGTGCTGTCTCTTGCATGTGTGCAGAACTCGTTGATTTCATTTACTTTACCGTTAACTTTCACCCTGCCCTTAACTTCACTGAATCTCTAAAATCACTATTATGAATTTATTAAAATCTCTGAAACCACCCTCCCCTTTCTTGAAAGTTGTCCATCACATGGGACGGATATGGACTGACGTCTATTACAAACATACTGACACACATAGTTATCTGGACTACGTTCCACACTGCCTCTTGCAAATACACTAGCTCCTACTCTCAATTTCTTCATCTCTGTCTCCGACTCCATCGCATCTGCTCCCACGATAAGGCTTTCCATTCTAGGACATCCAAGATGTTCTATTTCCTTAATAAATATGGTTTCCCCTGCTGTCTTAGATGAATCCTTCATCCATGGCCCCTCTGTATCCCATAGTTCTATTCTCATACCTCCTCCCCCTCTTCCCCCCAGATGGAAAAAGGATAGTTCCGCTGGTTCTCACTGTTCATCCCATCAGCCTCAGCATCCAACACAACATCCTCCTACATTTCCGTCACCTCCAAAGTGGTCCCATCTTCCCATTCCCAACCCTTTCTGCCTTCCACAATGATCGCTGCCTCCTCAACACCTCAGTTCACTCATCCCTTTCCATCCAAACCGCCCCCCTGCTCAGGTACTTCCCCCTGAAACTGCAGGAGATTTTACACCTGTCCCTATACCTCCTCCCTCACCTCCATCCAGGGACCCCAGTAGTCTTTCCAGGTGAGACAAAAGTTCATGTGCACCTCCTTCAACCTCATCTACATCATCCATTATTCCTGATATGGCCTCCTGTACATTGGCGAGACCAAGTGTAAACACAGCAACCATTTTGCCGAACACGTGCGCTAGGTGCAACGAGGCCTACCGGATCTACCAGTTGCTAACCATTTTACCTCATCTTCCCATTCTGACTTTTCTGTGCTGGGCCTCCCCCATTACCAGAATGAGGCCACTCGCAAACTGGAGAAACAGCATCTCATAACCCAAGCTGACTACCCAATGGTTTTCCCCTCTCCCTTCCCTTCCACCTACATTTCTTCCTATAACAACTTGCAACTCTTCAATCCTTTTATTTTTCACCTTCTGTCTTTTCATCTCTGGCCTTTGTCCAACCATCTGCCTATCAACACCCCTCACCCCCCTCACCTGTAGTCACCTATTACCTGCTATGCTTTATCCTGCCTCTCCTCTCTTCCAGCTTTCTTTCCTCACCCACAATCAGTCTGAAGAAAGCTCCCAACCCAAATCATCACCTATCCATGTTTTCCAAAGATGCCGCCTGACCTGCTCAATTACTTCAGCATTTTGTGTATTTTTTTGTAAACCAGCATCTGCAGTTCCTTGTTTCTACTAGTTAGCACATAATACCCTTTCACATAAAGAAAGGCGACTGCTGGAGGAACAAAGTGGGTCAGAAAGTATTTGTGGAAAGACTTCTTCCGGACTGAAAGTATAGAGGGGATGTAGACTGTATAAAGAGGTGTGGGAGAACGTTGGGATAAGAGTTGGCAAGCGATAGGTGGAATCTGGGAGTTCATTTGGCAGATAAGAATGAAATGGGATGGGGAAAGGGTGGAGATGGAGATGATGACAGAGGTTGGGAGGTGATAAATGGAGAACAAAAGGCTGCCAATTTCTAGAATTTGATAAGAAAGTAAGAATAGTGGAACCAAATATGTTGGGATGGTGGTGGATAGGAACAGAGGGAGAGGAAAAGTGAGCTATAAGGAGGAATTTAGTAGAAGTATGTGGGATATGGACATGGAGTGGAGAGGGAGGGGGAGTGGAAAGAAACAGGGTGATAAGGAGCTGGGGTGTATTGTGGGAGGAAAAAGTGTGTGTGAAGCACCGGGGAAGACAGAGGGGTGCAGATTACCTGAAACTAGAAAATTCAATGTTCATGGAATATAGGAAATAATATAAAATAATGTGTAGGGAGGAACATTCTTGCAGATGTAAGACACTTTTCAGATTTGTGTGCATTTCCCTCCATAGATGCTGCCTGATCAGCCATGATCACAGTGAATGGCGGTGCTGGCTCGAAGGGCCGAATGGCCTACTCCTGCACCTATTGTTTATTGACCTATTGTCTATGTTCCTCCAGCAGTTTGTCTTTTTCTCAAATTTCTGGCATCTATTAACTCTCCAAACCTACAATATCTTCAGCAAAACTCTGAAACCAGGTTAAAGGACGATACTGTATACAATTGACTAAAATAAGAAAACTACTTAAAAGGGGGAAGTGATCATTAAATCACTAGTTAAATGATGAACGAAATTAAGGGTTGGAGCCCCCAAAAAGGAGCTTTTGCAACTAGGCAGCTACAAAATTCTGAATTAAAATACTAGGACTAATTTACTCTTATTATAATGAGTTATTTTTATTTAGTTGCCACCACTCTCTTCCCTGAGTCAGAACGTAATAAATTCAATTTCCATCCAAAGATATGAGTCTAAAAGTCTAAGAAAGCACCCCAATGCAGTACTGAGGAACCGTGGCAGCAATCACATGGATCTAATAATAACTTGATGTTTTGATTGTTTTCTCAGGTGGATGTAAAAGATCCTTCAATCAACATCAAAAGACACTTTATCGGGTGATTATTACATTGCTGCTTGTGGCAGCTTGCTGCAGACATCTGGCTGCTATCTTCAATCATGACATCAGTGACTGCACTTCAAAAATACTCCCTAACCATAAAGTTCTCGTACTTAGAAACAAAGTACTGCCGTAATTATAACACATAACTTGATTTGCGATAAAAACTGACCACGGAAACAACATGAAGTCGTTTTAGCATTCAGCTCTGGGTTGTTTCAGCATATCAAAATCCATTAAAATCTAGGGATTTTCCAAACTAGGATTAATCCAAAATAGACACAAAAAACTGGAGTAACTCAGCAGGACAGACAGCGTCTCTGGAGAGAAGGAATGGATGACGTTTTGGGTCGCAACCCTTCTTCATACCATCTAGATTGAGAACACCTTTGTTGATTCAAAGTAGTGATTCTCTGCATTAAGTACATCAAATAAAATAAGAAAGTCAAACCTGATATAGACGTTTATCGGGAGCTGTAAGTTCAAAACAGCAGTCCTTCTTTGCATCTTTCCTCATAATAGCAGTGAGCTGGACTATATATCCATCTATGGCAAAATCACCTTTTTGTTGTTTATCTGTAGATAAAATGCATAAGAATGTTTAACATCCACTTGAATTTAAAGAACAAAAGCACTGAATGAAAAGATAAGAATATCAAAGCAACATTAATGCATATCAATGCTTCCCCCAACAAAATAAAAATTTGGAGAGAGGGATGATATATCCACAAAAGCAACAACAGCGCATACATTTTCTGAATGCCAAACATATAATATCAACAGAGATATAATTGGTGCAATGGCAATTTCTGACTTTTTCAATGTCCAACTTTCCATTGCCATTACTACACAGGAATGTGGGAGTGATCGTACGCAGACTCCTACACATGGCTCCTACACATGATTTTGAACGGAAGTGAATCTCAGACTTGACGTTATTAACTGGAGAAGATGCACCTTGAAATATATATTTCAGGCATGCAAAAAAACATTTAATTAGCCTTGGTAAGATCAATGTAAAGACTTTATTCACAGGGGTAATCATTTATTTTCTGTTGAAGCAACCATACAACATTGGGAGATGGAAAAATCTGTCAAAATGAAGAAGGGAGGAGCATTTGCATGGGCTATAGTGAGAGTGAAGCAGGGAGCAACATGACATGGTCCCAATGATACAAAAAATGCTTGATTCGTGATTGTACAATTTCTATCCCACACACCTTGTGTTGGGGCTTCTTCAACTGCAGTTATCAGTGTAACAATAATCATTAGTGATTTCCTACAGTGTACCCGAAATGTCACCTATCCTTTTCCTCGGGAGAAGCTGCTTGACTCGCTGAGTAACTCCAGCACTTTGTGTCTATCTTAGGTGCCAAAAAATCCACGTTTCCCTGTTACCACCTGCAGTAATCAGACACTTAAGAACACAGTTGATTGCCATTGAAAATGTCAAGTAATCGCTTCTACTGACAAATGTGCAATAATACAATTAAATAATGTACCATACCGTCCTTAGTATTTTTCACTCGCAGTAACAAAATTAAACTCATTGCTATTAAAAAGACCTTTAATTTTGAAAATACTGTGAGAAAAATAACGTTGTTATTGCAAGTCTGAAACTGTTTAGCCTGTAAACTCCTTATATATATATAATTATATAATTTTCTATAAGGCAAGATTTCTTAGTAATGCAACATGTGTGACATAGCAGAGCTACATGTTCTGCATTAGTTGCCAAAAAAATGATCTGCTCTACAATGGAGAAACCAAATATAGATTGGGTAAATGCTTTGTGGAACACTTCCGTTCAATCTGTGAAAATGAAACTTAATTTGCAGTCTACCTTTTAAGTACCCGGTATCCATTTTCGTTCCCACTCAGGCCTCTGTTTCTGGCTTTGTATATTGTTGTGGCAAAGCCCAACACGTCCCAGGATAGAGTCAGTTGTACAGCACGGAAATAGACCCTTCGGCAAAAACTCATCCACGCGGGCCAAGAGCTCCATCTAGGTGAGTATCATTTGCCCGTGTTTGGCCTCCCTCTAAACCTTTCCTCTCCGTGTACCTGTCCAAATGTCTCTTATATGTTATAGTACCTGCCTCAACTACCTCCTCTGGCTGCTCATTCCTGATACCCACCGCAATGTGTGAAAACTTTGCCCCTCATGTTCCTATTAAATCTTTCCTCTTTCACGTTAAACCTATGTTCTCTGGTTCATGTTTCCCCTATTGTAGGTAGAAGACTCAGTGCATTCACTCTATCAATTCCCCTCAATGTATCAATTTTATACACTTCTATAAGATCGCCCCTCAGCCTCCAGCACTCCAAGGAATAAAACCCCAGTTTGACCAATCTATCCCTGTAGCTTTGGCCCACAAGTCCTGGCAACCTTCTCATAAATTCTCTACAGTTCTTCCAATTTAATCCTCAAGACATCCTTTCAATAATTTCAGATAACCAGTTTTTCCTGTTTGTGATAGAACTGGCCAGTTCTGTTCTCCCCTTGCCACTTTTGTTGCCTGACTCACTAATCATTTCCAGCATTCTCATTTCAGATTTCCAGCATTTTATTCTGCTCATCACAATTCTATATTGTTTGTGTTCTGCTCTCTTTTATCTTCCTGTGTTTACTTCTCTTCCGGGCTGAAGAGCTGTGAATAACATTGATTTACTTCCCTCTCTCAAACAGCACCAACAGCATTTGTATTATCCGGAGGTCTTTAGCCTACTACAATATTCCTTTTACAGGCACAAAAAGCTGGTCAGCGGGTCAGACAGCATTTCTGGAGAAAAGAAATAAGTGACGTATCTGGTCGAGACCCTTCTTCAGACAATTCTTCCAGCATCAGCAGTTCCTTCCTACATGATATTCCTTTTGTTATCTTCACCACACCACCCCCACTTCCCTTGTCTGCAATTTAAACAAACTCATCCTCTTGCTTTTCTACTTCTGATAAGTCTTCACGCTGAAACGTTAACTCTGTTTCTCTTTTGACAGATGCTGCCATGTATTTCCAGCTTTTTTTGTTTTATTGTTCTACTTTCTAGCATGCACACAGTATCAGAATGATATAGGAATGCATAGTTCAAATTTAAATACAATAATGCCAAATCCAACAATACTGTTGGTGCTTGCTACGTCTATCGATAAGAATAATTTTGTACACTTAATAGTCAATGTCAAGAAATTAACCCCAAATGTTAATATTTTATTTCATTTTGCGCTCAAGAAAATATTACCTTTTTCTGTTCCGTAGTAATAGAAAATGTTGTTGTTTAGTACACACCACCGTTTCTGCCATTCTGATCCAAAAAAACTATGATCTAAAATGAACACAAACCAATTGTTCTAGTTACATGGAAATGAACATGTCATTGATTCATACAGCACAGAAAATAACCCCTCAATCCAACATGTCCATACCATCCATGCCCCGTCTATGCTACTCCCATTTACCTATATTTAGTCCTTACCCCTCTAAACTTCTTCTATCCATGTACCTGCCTAAATGTCTTTTAAATATTGTTATTGTAACTGCCTCAACAACTTCCTCTGGCAACTCATTCCATTTACCCATCTCCCTCTATGTGAAAAAGTTGCCCCCTTGCTTCCAATTAAATCTCTTTCCTCTTTAGACAAGAGGCAAGTGATTAAAGAAGTTTTTATATTGTAAATAAATATCAAAGAGTATTTATTTGTACTCTTGAGCAAACATTAAAAAAAATGTATTAGCAAAATGGAGGAGATAGAGACTGGGAAAAGTCACATAAGATTTGGCATTGTTTGCTTCAGTCATATGGTTAAACATTGAGGACTCAACTTAACCAGACTGTCACTAATCATTTGTTGTCCTCGACACAGCTGAATAAGAAGGGAAATTAGGTTTTCTACCCCATTGTCACACCTGTAAGCTCCTTCAGCACTTACAGGCAGCTCCTTCCACCTTAACCCAGCAATGGACAGGATTCCTTTAACTTCTGAAGGTGAATCTGCTTTTTTAAACAATATACACTTTCTCAGGATGAATAATGAATGCAAACTGGTGGCAGTTCTAGAATGTCTGTCATTCTTTTAATCTGTAGGGTGATAAAGGCCTAACTGTCAGTAAGTTTTCCTCAGACATGATGTACAACCAGAAAACTATTGCTTCAGTTCGACATACAATGTGAGCAATAGTGCTTCCATCTCAATTTATATCCGTTTTTTGAATCTTCAATGTACTGACAATCTGTCATCACTTTCCCCCTATTGTTTGTTCTATGTTGATCTAATGTTGATTTAGTATAACTTAGAAATGCTGAAGTTGTAACCTGCTTCAAACTTAAGCAGTCTGAAATGAAACCGTACATTTTACATGCAAATTCCAAAGTGATAGCGATGAATGCTGATGTGCAGATATAGGGTTCTTAGTGCTGTTGCAGCTAGTTTTTCAGGAATTATTTCTGAGTGCACCTTATGGTCAATTTAAATAAGTACACGTGCAAAATGGTAACATTTTGTTGTAAAACATGTACATTTGTAATTAATAAACATTGATACCTTAGGTATATCATCTAGTATAAAACAATTTACCTTTTCGACGCTTTTCCAAATACCCAGCCTTCAGAATTTGATTTAGTTCCTGTGCAGGTATTGGAGGGGAACGTTGAACTATAAAGGAATAAAGATATACCTTAAATATTGTTCCACAAATAATAATTTTCTTTCGACTTGCATTTATTCATCCACATTGCACAAGATTGTTTAGTATAGATAGCAACAGATTGTTTACCACGATTAAATGTAATTGCTGATAAAACTACGATCTGTACCACATAAAACAAACTGAAATATATAGTTATTTTTTTCAATTGATTTTGTCTTGAAGTGGAGGCAGTAAAGAACAAATGGAGAAAAGAAAAATTAAATTGTATTGAACACTCAAGAATCTACAAAACATAGATGCAGGCATTCATTTGTAGATGCAAGATTGAATCTCAGGATCAGTTTAATTTGCTGGATGTTAAGTCTTCTGCCAATTTAATGTAAGAAATATTTCCAAATACCAGCTTGATGCAGTGTTTTGCAGCCACATCTAGAAAGCTTGTAAATGAGACGGCTGAGGTGCCCCATCATCCACCGTTGCACTTCGCCTATCATTCTTCATCAGACACTCTACCTTTCATGCTCAAAGCAAACTGAATGGACTTGAATTTCTCTGTCAACTGCAAGAGGATTTACGATTTACATATCTGATGTTTGACATTTCATTCTGAAAAGTTATGTATCAAGGCTCAAAAAGTACAAAAGATTTATTTGGAGGAACTTGTGTTCCATGTAGCGAAAGAGTTTCCTGAGAAACATAGAAAATAGGTGCAGGAGGAGGCCATTCGGCCCTTCGAGCCAGCACTGCAGAAAGTATGCAAGTGTTTTTTGCAATGGTCCAGATTCTGCAGAATGATACTACTGGATCCTTAACATCCTCATTGGCAGACCTCAATCAATGCAGAACAGTAACAACATTTCCTCCTCATTGACCATAGACACAGGTGCACCTCAAGGCTGGGTGCTTGGCCCCTTGCCCCACTTTATTTAGACCTAGGACTGTGTGGCTAAGCACAGCTCCAAAGCTATCTATAATCTCACTGATGATACCACTATGGTTGGCTGAATCACAAGAGGTGATGACTCAGTGTACTGGAGAGAGATAGAACACCTGGTTGAATGTGCCACAACAACCCCTCCCTCAATGTCACAAACCAATCATTGACTTAAGAAAGGGTTGGGAGACTTGCACCAGTTTTCAATGGTGGATCGGTGATGGAGAGAGTTGGCAGCTTTAAATCCCTGTTCATCAACATCTGTGTTGAGCTGTCCTGGACCCAGCGCATGGATGTAATCACAAAGAATATGCTCTAGTGTCTCTACTTACCCAGAAGTTTAAAAAGATTTGGCATGTCACCAGATACTCAAATGTCACCAAATACAACAAACTTCGATAGGTGTACTGTACAAGTTTTCTTGACAGGTTGTATCAAAGGAATTCAGGAGGCTGCAGGGTGCGATGGACTCAGCCATTGTGGGCACAGCCGTCTCCATTATCAAAGACTGCTACATGTGGTGCTGCCTCAAAAAAGTAGCGTCCATCTTCAAAGATCCCCACAATCCATGCCACATCCTCTTCTCACTACTACTCTCAGACAGGAGGTACAGAAGCCTGAAGTCACACACCACCAGGTTTAGGAACATCTACTTTCCTACAATTATCAGGTTCCTGAACCAATCTGCCATTCCTAGTCCCACCTTGGCAATGGAAGTCTATGGACCGCATCTTGCACTGTCTTGCACTTTGTAGATGCCTTCTTTTACTTTATGTTTAGAACTAATGTCTTGTTTTATGGCATATTTTTTTCTTTTCACTGCCTTGCAGAAGTCATGTAATTTATGTAGTTTTATTTTGGTGTTTTGCCTGAGTCTAGGTGCCTGTGATGCTTTTGCAAGCAAGATTTTCAATTTACCCATACCTCACCATACTTGTGCACATGACAATAAATGACTTGATTCATAACTGTCAAAGATTATAACGGTTTACCCATGTCATTATTTCAAGAATAATTATCTTTCCCTCTCATCCCCATTCTCCGGCCTTTCTCCTGCATTTCTGCTGTTTGAATCCAAAGCAATAACTATTTTAATGTATAAAATAGAGTTATTTTCTATATAATAAAAAAAAACTCATAAAATCCAGCCCTATCACACTGATTTGTGGCTGATTGTATGCTTGGTGATATGCACAGTTTAGCTGATATTTGTTGGAAAAGAAAAAGGGTTTCAATGAATGCTTTTGGCCCAAAAGCCACAACTCAGAAGAAAGATGATCCCCAATTCGTTAAATGGCCATTTACAGCACATAATCTGTCAAAGAACTCCAGTAAAAAGAGAAATAGAATATTAAAATCACATCTTATTGAAATTGTGTCAAGATTTATAACCAGTTCAGAGTTTGATTGTTAATTCAGTTAATATTAATTTCATTTGATCACAATGTAATTCTATATGCTTTGACTATTCACTTTGATTGTATTATCAATTAATTTATAAGTTCTCCAATGTCCTTTGGGGAAGGAAATTTGTAATGCACCAAGTCTAGTCTATATATGAATTCAGACACAAAGAAATGACTCGGAACTGTCCATTGAAATTGTGCAGTTAGTCATAGTTCAAGGACAATTAATGATAAGCAATATATGCTGGTTATACTAGGAATGCCCACATTCTACAAAAAAACATAAACTTTCCAAACTATAAATAAAAGCATAAATGCTGAAACAATCCCATTTCAGTATCTTGAATTACTCATTTTTACTGTTGAATGGCAAAATAACATTTTGATGGCCTTTATAAATTTCAAACAGTTAGAGTAAACAGGGTGCAGTTCTAGAGCAGTTCTATCAAACAGAATAACAACATAGATAAACTGACAATGGTATCAGGTCATGAGGAATACAAAATTGGGAAGATAACAGGTAAGGCTACACAGCAATGTCTCCACTTTATTTCTGCTTTTGTTTCAAGACTCTAAATTTAATTGATAGATTTTACATATAAAAACAGACACAGAAGTCATGTGCTAAATTAGCTAGGAATACAGGACAGAAACAGAGGACAGGTACATTATTTTCAGCCCAACCAGGTTATTAATGTTCCAATTAACATGGCTATCTAAATAGTATGGGGACAGCTACAATTAGAAAATGGCTTATCATGTGATAAGAGATATGCCAACCTTTAGGCACCAGTCAGCAGCTTAATGGAATACTCTCCATTTAGCTGAATGAGTGTAGCACCAAAAACAGCCAAGGAAAACAATTACAACTGCATGAGTAAGAGTCATCATAGCAGGAGCAAATTGAGACTTATGGTGTCACAGGAAAGTGGCCCAGATTTGTAGTGAATAAGCTGCTTTGTTGAGGACGTTATGTCAGAAATGGTATTGTTCAGTAGATCATCACAGCAGAGAAATATCTGAAGGTACTTAAAGTAACGTATAACAAAGAAACTATTCCTGATATTGATAATCGACTACTATTCAAGAGTAAGGAAAAACAAAGCAAGTATTCAAATCGAGAGGTAACATGCTGCTCAGTATCTGAAACAAATACAATGCTGGAATCAAATAGATATCTATGGAGGTCAAACTAACCAAGGACGCCAATCATTACAGGTTCATCCATGTTCATGTAAAACTGTGAAGCATGACATTTATTTTAGAAATGTTCCTAATTCCGCTAAAAGGTAATTGATCCACTTTCCTCTCCACGGACGTTGCATGCAGTTGTGGTCTCCACACGACAGAAATGATGTGGTTATGCTAGAGAGAGTGTAGAGGATAGTCATCAGGATGGAGCCAGGATTTGAGGACTTTAGTTGTAAAGAGAGATTGGATAGACTGGGCTTATTTTTTCTGAGGCAAAGAAAGCTGAGGGTATGACCTGATAGGAGGTATATAAAATTATGAAAGGCATATATAAGGTAGGTAGTCAGAATCTTTCCCCCATGCTATGGGTATCAAAAACAAGAATGTATTGGTTTAATGTGAGGAAGGAGATTTAAAGAGCATCTGAGGGAAAAGTTTCATTTTGTACAATAAGTGGATGATAATTGGAACATGCTGTAAGTGGAGGTTGCGTAATCAGTTGCAATTACTTTATCCAGGATCCATTAAAAACTTGAATAGACAAAGCATAGAAAGATACAGACCTAATGTGAACAAATGAAAGTATAGATGGGCAAAACGGTCAGCAAAAAGGTCAATTTCGGTGCTGTACGATTCAATGATTAGACCATAAGGCTCATTGTGTGCATGCTGGCTGACTAAAAATAAAACTACTCATCCATAATTTTCATAGACAAGCATGAGCAGTACCATCCAGATGGATGCAATGGAGGAAAATGGTGTATGTGGATTTGAGGTCAGTTGAGAGGAATGGGATATGATAATTTACCATAGTTATGATTGTAAATAATATAATTTGTGACTTTAATAAGAGATATTTCACTACTGTGGTGGAACAATGCCAAAGAATTGAGAGAAAAAATAGAATGATTTTAGCATTAACAAATTAATAACCAGCAGTTCCATGTAACTTGAACAATAAAGGTTCAATACAGAAAAATGGGAGTAATGTTATCTCCAGATCTCAAACAAAGAAAATGTTAGGATTGTATACTGCAATCTATAATCACACATATTAAACTTCATACAGGAACTTTATCATTCTTTCATTCAGGATGACATCTATTTCAAATAGAACAGACACTTTGTTTTGCATTTAAAGCCAGGTCTGAAAATATCTATAGCAAAGCATTAATATGAATATTGAACAGTTAAGGCATTATGGTTCATGGCCCGGCATACAGGTTAAATAAACATTAGCACATGCTCTGTCATTTTTGTTCTAAGTAGAGGATAAGTAATCAATATTTTCAAGGGTTGCTAAATCCTCAATAAAACCTATTGTTCAGCGAGAGAAGTGTTTGTCCAATTTGCACAGTTAATCCTTTCATCTAGCCAAGTGCTTCATTTATTCCAACCTCGTTCAAACCTTGGAGCAGATTTGCTCATCTTTACATGCTAAACATGCTCTGACAATTTAAGCACCATATAATTGTCAGGGGAACCTGCCTCAACATCAGTCTGTTCTATGCAAGTCAGCACAACATTCAGGAAATCAAGCTTTGTCTTTGGTTTCAACTTCATTTTACCACAAAATCTGCTGAGTGTCATTTCTTGAATCAAGTAAATTTAAAAAAATGTATAACTACAAATACATAATTCCCCCTGAAAGGGAAATAATATATTGTAAAATTTATGATGCTCTATTTATGATGCACATATTCTAATGGAAGTTAATATATATTTGTATTTTTGTACTATCTAAATGCTAGTCCAGCAATTCAGTTTTTATGTTGTATATAATTCCATGTTGTTTGAAATAGGTATATTTAGGTAAATGTTTCAGGATTAGATTGTCCATGACTATAACATTTTCTGTATCTATCAAATTAGATATCAAATACACGATAATGCATTTCCCTTATTCTAAATTCCACACAACCATGATGCTAACTCCTTTCAGTGAGGTACTATGTACTGCTGGTTCATAAGTTAAACAAAGAATCAAGCTTTAACTTATAAATAGACTTTCATAAACAAACTGGGGTGGGAGATTGCAACCTTAACACAAATGCAATCAACCTGGCTTGCACAATCAAATAAGATCAAATAGAACAATTTATCCTACAACTTTAGGCTGTGCACGCCATACGCAAGAAGAAGAAGATAAAAGAAGAACTAAATAACTGGAAAACAGAACCAGCAAAACAATTAATATACACTGTACTTGAACTAAAATGCTAAAAATTCATTTAATAATTCAGTTAACAGTATAAACATAAAACAACATTGATAACAGAAGCAGAACCTAATTCTGTTGCTCCATTAATTAAAAAAAACATATAGACTGGTTGACAAATGCAGCTTTGCTGCCTGTATAACCCAGATCATGTAGATCTTAAGCAACTATTTAATGTCATTACATCACAAAACACATTGTAGCTCTCATGTGTAGTTACTAGCACTAATCCTTATTTCTTCAAGTCAATGAACAGGTTCAGTGACAAGGCCAGGTGAAACAGCAGCAGCCTTCCTTGAGTAAACACGTCCTTCAGAAGTAAATGCAAATATTAGAACTAGGCTAACTGACATGTGCAAACTAATGTCTCTTTCATGCCGAGTTATTTCTAAACCTTCCCTCACCTTAAATTTTAGTCTCTAAACCTTTTCATTAAATACCTTTCATTCTAAAGGTATTGCACATGCCAATGCACTTGCAGCAGCAGCAGCCTTGATACATATTTTACCAACAAGCTGTTATTTAGCTACAAAGCTAAATAATAAGTAGAAGACAGCGAGTACAAGCAGAACCAACAAGGTGAAATAGGAAATGGAGTGGTGTGAAGACCATAAACTGACCGCTCCATGGGGAGTGTTGTAGAACAGAGGGATACAATTACATAGATCCCTGAAAGTAGCACCACAAGCAGGTAGGGTTACACAAAAGGCTTTTTGTATATTGGCCTTTGTCAGTTAGGATACTAAGTATACAAGTTGGGATGTTATGTTACATTTTTACAAGATGATGGTAAGGTTGTGTTCAGTTTTGGTCACCCTATATAGCAAGGATGTCATTAAACTGGAAAGAGTGCAGAGAAGATTTATGAGGATATTGCCAGGAATCATGGGCTTGAGCTATAGGGAAAGGTTGGGCAGACTGGGATTTTATTCCTTGGAGCACAGGAGGCATGGGGTGATTGTGTGGAGGTGTATACAATCATGAGGAGAATAGAGTGAATTCAAAGAGTTTTATACCCAGGGTTAGGGAATCAAGAACCAGAGGACATTGGTTTCAGGTGAGAGGGGCAAGATTTAATAAGAACCTGAGGGACAATGTTTTCACTCAGAGGGGGATGAGAATAGTAAACCCTCATTTTAACGGACCCCTTCATAACAGATGGTAGACAAAAGTGCTGGAGAAACTCAGCGGATGCAGCAGCATCTATGGAGGGAAGGAAATAGGCAACGTTTCGGGTCAAAACCCTTCTTCAGACTGATGTAGGGTGGGGGGGAGGGGGGGGGGGAGGGCGGTGAGAAGCTTCTGAAGAAGGGTTTCTTCCGAAACGTTGCCTATTTCCTTCGCTCCATAGATGCTGCTGCACCCGCTGAGTTTCCCCAGCACTTTTGTCTACCTTCGATTTTCCAGCATCTGCAGTTCCTTCTTAAACCCTTTATAACAAATTTCGGATATAACAGACAAACTTGCGGACCCACCCCCGCCGCGCACCTTCTCCCTGGCCGCATATAGCTCTGGCTTCTGACATCACCCCTGGCTTCCGTACCAGTGAGCCCTTCTTTACCTACTACACAGTCTGTTGACATGGCTGTTGTTGTGGCTCCCATTGTAGCCTTTGGGAACAGCACTTTCTTCAGACCACCACCACTGACAGGATGTGCTGTGGTGTTCCCACCTCTCCCACCTACTGCTTCTTACTGTTGTCCGTTGCTTTGTCTGCACCTCGCTCGAACGCTAACCTAAACTAGCTTTCTGAAGAAAACTGCATTGGAATTGATATATAGTTCACACGCGTTCCTGGATACAGTAAAAAACTGTTTGTGTGCTATCCAGTTAAATCATACCATATAGGAGTATAATCAAGCAATGCCGAAGTAGAACAGGTAGTGTAAAAAGAAAAAATAGCCAGAGTTCAGTATGTAATGCTACAGCATTATAGTGTTTCAGCTCCAGAGTGCAGATTAAAAAAGTACAATGGCACAGTGAGGTAGACTGGGAGAGCCTACCTCACTGTAATGAGATATGATATGCCCTCATCTTATGAGAAGTCTGTTCAGAAAACAACAAGAAAGAAGCTCTTTTCTGCTTGTGAACATTTTGGATCTAAGTTCCAAAATAGGAACTTATGCACCTGCTAATTTTACTTTCTAATTAAATTCATTTGTCCCAATGACAAAGATTTCTCAACAAAAACCTAATTCTTTCCATTATCTCAATACATCAACATGTTTTTCCCCATAACTACAGAATATTGTGAAAATACTCGCAGGTCTGGCATTATTTGTGAAAAGACCTGTGTCAGAATTGGAAACAAAAAAAGCAAGTATTAAGCTCTGGAGAAAGTTAGATGGGTAGATAGATTAAAGGGTATATTGGTGATTGGATGACGCCAGGGTTGCTTTAGGGATAACCAAAATGAATCTTCAAATATGAATGTTCAAGTCAAATTCATTAATTTTGGAAACAAATCTGTGATTAGAAGTATGGAGGGGTGTAGGTATTGAGAAAGGATCAGGGAAAAGTAAAAGAGAAAAAGGCCTCATTCCTGCTCTGAAGAAGAGTCCTGACCTGAAAAGTTATCTGTCCATTCCTTCCACAGTTGCAGCCTGTCCACTGAGTTCACCCAGCACTTTGTTTTGCTCAAGATTCCAGCAGCAGCAGTTCTTTGTGTCCCCACTTTGATCTTTCTGTGTGCAGCCCAATGCAAGCATGAAGAGTAACATCTCCCTTCCATCTGGGCACGTTGTAGCTTTCAGGACAGAGGACTTCAAGACTCAGAATCAAATTATCCTGCTTTAGGTAATCTCGCTCAGAACCACCCTCCGCCTTCCTGGACCAGAGGATTTTTCCCATCGATGAAAGATCCGAGAGCTATTAATGTTTTTTAAAAATTCGCCATTCTCTCTGCTGCCCCTGCTGGAGGAAGGGGGAGGGACTATAAAACCACGAAGTGGTGTGCCTCACTCAGTCTCTGCAAGATGGAGGAAGCCAGAGGGTCACGTCTCTGAGCTCAGAATAGCGCTGAACACATGTCTACTCAACTGTGAGTGCCCCTAATGTAGTTCTATAAATGCTTGCAAAAAGTGTCTCTATTGGTTCTAAAATGCTTGCAAAACGTGTCTACAGGTTCTAAAATGCTAGCAAAAAGTGTCTATTGGTTCTAAAATGCTTGCAGAAAGATTCTATTGGTTCTAAAATGCTTGCAAAAAGAGTCTACTGGTTCTGAAATGCCTGCAAAAAGTGTCTATTGGTTCTAAAACTGTTGCAGAAAGTGTCTCTATTGGTTCTAAATGCTTGCAGAAAGAGTGTCTCTATTGGTTCTAAAATGCTCGCAGAAAGTGTCGATTGGTTCTAAAATGCTTGCAAAAGGTGTCTATTGGTTTGAAAATGGTTGCACAAAGTGTCTCTATTGGTTCCAAAATGGTCGCAAAAAGTGTCCCTATTGGTTCTAAAATGGTTGCAAAAAGTGTCTCTATTGGTTCTAAAATGGTTGCAAAGAGTGTCTCTATTGGTTCTCAAATGCTTGCAGAAAGAGTGTCTATTGGTTCTAAAATGCTTGCAGAAAGAGTGTCTCTATTGGTTCTAAAATCTGAAAAAAATTGCCTTGCAAAAAGTGTCTCTATTGGTTATAAAATGCTTGCAAAAAGTGTCTATTGGTTCTAAAATGCTTGAAAAAATTGTTTCTAAGGTTCTAAAATGCTTGCAAAAAGTGTCTCTATTGGTTCTAAAATGCTGCCTGGCCAGAGTGACTGAGCTGCCTGGCCTGAGTGACTGAGCTTCCAGCCCAAGTATCAATTCGGCCCACAATGTCCATACTAGCTCTCTGGAAACCAGTCCCTTTGACCCACAACACACATACTAGCACTCCAAAAAGCCCCCCCCCCCCCCCTCCACTGGCCAGCAATATTGGAATTGGTGGAGAGGTGGAATATTGCATTGGGATATATTGCATTGCCCTCCCATGTGAAGCTGGGACCAAACTTAGTATTGACTATTTCTGTCACCATTTTGGCTTTGTTCTTCCTTTTTAATATTGTCTGACCTGCTGTTGCACTATTTGCTTACCATTAGAAGCATATTATATAGACCTGATAGAAGATATTACCAATCTTCTACCCATCCCTCCCCTGCATTCCATGCTGCAGAAAATTAACTTGCTTTCTCTCATTCTGATAGTGTCCTTAATATTAAATATTTATGTTCTTTACCTTTCCATGCTGTCTGATCTCTGATGGTGTTTCCAGTATTTTCTATTTTGAATACAAATTTCCAGCAATTGCAGTTTATGTTTTCCAAATAAAAAAGTCATCTGTTGGAACACCTAATATGGTGAAATAATGTGGAAAAGCTTTGAGATAGAGTGAATTGGTGTAATTGCAGAGAGAGGTCAAGAGAGCACATGTGCCAATGCGAATGAGAACACGGCATTGAGAAATGCTGCATAATTTAAAAATATCTCAGATCCTAGGTGGGTCTGAACTGTGAAAAATGCGGTTTAAGGTGAAATCTATGTGATTTTACTGGGGCTATTTGCTGTCACACTTCGTCAAAGGTTGTTTTGGTGTCAATGGTAATCAATGCCACATGAACTTATTCAGCTCTTTGGTCCATCATTGGACTAAGGCTGTAAGAATTTAACTGCATCATCGGGGGTAAAAGCGTGCCGAACGTCGTCCTCATCCTGATGGCCACCTTCGTGTGTGGCTGCATCAGGCGGAGTGTAGAGCCAAGGCACGTGGGCACCAAGTGTCACTACCTGCTGAGGTTCTACCTGTCCCCGGTGTTGAGAAGGATGGGCCTGGCGCAGGTGCCACGCAATGTGCCAGTCAGCTGGACATTGCCATCCCATCTGTCGTCGGTGGAAGGGTTCTTCCGGACCAACACCTTTGACCACAAGTCCATCGGGCAGTGGTCAGCACAGAATGTCCTGCAGGAACTGCAGGGAAAGGACTCTATGGACCCGGTGGCGTGGTTCCCTGAGCAGACTGCCCAGCTTGTCTGGCAAAATGCCTCATCACCAGAACTCACCAACAAGCACCAAGACCTGGCTTGGCTGGCAGTGAGGGGAGCCCTCCCAGTCAGATCCTTCCTGCACCGTCGGAACCTCACTGCCAGCGCACGCTGCCCTCGGGACGGCTGCTATGGAGAGGAGACGGTTGCCCACCTCTTCACAGAGTGTGGGTTTGCTAAAAGAGTCTGGAGAAAAATGCAAGGGTCCCTGGTACGCTTTATCCCGAACAGCTCCGTCACAGAGGACTCGGTGATTTACGGACTGTTCCCAGGGACACATTCAGAGGCTGACATCGAGTGCTGCTGGAGGGTCATCAACTCGGTAAAAGACGCCCTTTGGTCTGCCCGAGCATTGTTCACCACCCAGCAGAGCGAGATGTCCGTCAGGGAATGTTGCCGACTGGCCCGCTGCAGACTGCAGGAGTACGTGCTGAGGGACGCACTGAAGCTCGGTGCAGCCAACGCCAAGGCTCGGTGGGGGAGGGCCACAGTCTAAGGCCCTTCCGCTGCTGGACATGGGGGGCACGGTATGGTGGAGATGCCTCTCAAAAATAAGGGAAGGTATCCCACGCCAGTGGGCCACATGAGTGGCACGAGTGGAGGACTGATTTGTGGAAATTTGGGGAAAAGAAATGTCTAAACTGTATTGATCTATTTGTACAGCCTCCGAAAATGTCGGATGGATTTTCCGCAAGGTTAATATATTGTATATATTTATCATTTGAATAAAGTATATTTTGAAATAAAAAAAAAATAATAATAATTGCATCATCGATGCAGCTGGATGTTCCGGCAATGCGGACAACAGACGGGACAGCACCTCCAAGCTCCTGATGGAGACGGTCAAAGACGCAAAGCTGCGCGACGCCTTCAGCGACCCGCAGCCCCAGCCGCGGTTCACCTGTTCGAGATCGGACGGTTCAGTCCGGTCCCGGATAGACTTCCTCTTCACGTCGAAGGCCGTCACGGTCAGACACACCGACCTCATGCCGGTGATCTTCTCTGACCATGCCTCCTTCAGGCTTCCTGTCACCTACAGGAGGACCGGAAGGCAGGCAGAGGGATTCGGAAGTTAAATGTGAAGCTGTTGACCCCAGAGAATATTGAGCAGCTAAAGAGAGACTACACATGTTGGAGAACTGTGAAGCCCCTTTTTGACTCCCCGACACACTGGCGGGAAGCAACCAAGATGAACATCAAGAGGTTCTTCAGATTTAAAGGGGTTCACAGAGCAAGACAGAGGGAATTGTGTCAACTCCTGACAGATTTGCAGCAACTGCTCATTCTGCAGTTGAGAGGGGTGGATGTGAGAGAGGAACTTAGAGAGTTGAAGGGCCGACAAGCTCGGCTCTTTACTTCTGAATCATCTTCTGTCTGCCACTTGGAGCAGGATGAGATGTGCTCACGCTTCTTCTTCCTTAAGGCTCACAGGGGGAGCTCTGTGATGAACAGCCTTAGAGAGGAGGGTGGCTCGGTAACATCCTTGCAGACGGACATGCTGAGGATCTGCAAATCATTTTATACGACAGAAAAGCCACAGACAGCACCGTCTCCCGGAACTTCCTGTCCTCTATCATGGAGGCCTTGGAGGATGGAAAACGGGAGAGTCTGGACCAACTACTGACCCTAGAGGAGCCGACTGGCTCCATCCGTTCCTTTGACTCGAATGAGACAAATGGAAGCGATGGCTTACCAGCCGAGTTGTATTTGGCTCTGTGGGACTGGGTAGTCCCAGACCTGCTGGAAGTGTACATGACATGATTCTAGCCGGCAGCATGTTAGACTCTATGAGGAAGGTCAGCATCACCTCAATCTACAAGAAGGGGGAGATGAATGACATAAGGAATTGGAGACCCATCACATTGTTGAATGTTAATTACAAGATCCTGTCTAAGGCCATTGTCAACCGGGTCAAGTCTGCTCTGGGACGGGTGATCCAAACCTGTGCTGTACCTAGCTGGAAAATCTCAGACAGCCTGGCACTGCTGAGAGATAGCATTGCCTACGTGCAGGACAGACGGGTGGATGCCTGCCTAGTCAGCTTGGACCAGGAGAAGGCCTTCAACAGGATATCACACACGTAACATGAGGGACGTGCTCTCCAAAATAGGCTTTGGGGAGGGAATCAGGAATTGGATCCAACTGCTCTACATCGATATCTGTAGTCCAGTCCAAATCAATGGGCGGGAATCAGACAGCTTCCCCGTCAGGTCTGGAGACAGGCAGGGTTGCCCTCTCTTCCCTGTCTTGTTTGTCTGTTGTATTGAACCTTTTGCCGAGTCCATTAGGAAGTACGTGAGTATAAGAGGAGTGATTTTGCCAGGCAGTGGGGGCACTCAGGTCAAAACCTCCCTGTACATGGACGATGTCGCCGTCTTCTGCTCGGATCCAGGGTCGGTACGCAGATTGATTAGCGTCTGCGACCAGTTTCAGTCGGCCACGGGAGCCAAGGTGAAACGCAGGAAGAGTGAGGCCATGCTTTTTAGCAACAGGCCCGACCGATCTTCTGTCCCCTTCACCATCAAGCCTGACTTCTTGAAAGTGCTAGGGATCTGGTTTGGGGGGGGTGGGGGGAGTGGTCACCCGGGCCGTCTTCCAGTTCATCTGGGCGTCGAGGATGGACAGGGTGTGTCGGGCCACAATGCACAAGTCGGTAGACAATGGGGGTAAAAACATGCCCAACGTCGTCCTCACCCTGATGGCCACCTTTGTGTGTGGCTGCATCAGGCAGAGTGTAGAGCCAAGGCACATGGGCACTGTTTCACTACCTGCTGAGGTTCTACCTGTCCCCAGTGATGCGAAGGATGGGCCTGGCGCAGATGCCACGCAATGTGCCAATCAGCTGGACATTGCAGCACCGCCTATCGTTCATGGAAAGGTTCTTCCGGATCAACACCTTTGACCACGTGTCCAAGTCCACCGCCGCTCGTTCCCGCCCTTCGGGCAGTGGTCAGCACAGAACGTTCTCCCGTTCCCATTCCCGGCAGTTTGGCTGCCGAACACCAGGGAAATGACATCATGGATCCTGGAAATGACATCATGGATCCTGTAGCGTGGTTCCCAGAGCAGACTGCCCAGCTTGTCTGGCGAAATGCCTCATCGCCAGAACTCACCACCAAGCACCAGGCTTGGCTGGCGGTGAGGGGAGCCCTCCCAGTCAGTTCCTTCCTGCACCGTCGGAACCTCACTACCAGTGCATGCTGCCTTCGACACGGCTGCTATGGAAAGGAGACGGTTGCCCACCTCTTTGCAGAGTGTGGATTTGCAAAGAGAGTATGGAGAGGTTTGCAAGGGTCCCTGTCACGATTTATTCTGAACAGCTCCGTCACAGAGGGCTCTGTGATTTACGGACTGTTCCCAGGGACGCATTCAGATACTAACATCGAGTGTTGCTGGAAAGTCATCAACTCGGTGAAAGACGCTCTTTGGTCAGCCCGAGCTTTATTGACCTCCCAGCGGACCGGAATGTCCATCGGGGAATGTCGCAGACTGGCCCACTGCAGACTGCAGGAGTACGTGATGAGGGACACACTGAAGTTTGGTGCTGCCAACGCCGAGGCTTGGTGGGGGAGGGCCACAGTCTAAGGTCCTGACATGGGGGGCAGGGTGTGGTGGAGACGCCCCTCAAAATAAGGGATTCCACGCCAGTAGGCCACATGAGTGGCAAGGTTGGGGGATAAATGTGTGAAATTTGAGCAGTGCGTAAACAGTAATGAATGCTTGTGTAGCTTCCAAAAATGTCGGATTAATTTTTTGCAAGGTTCATGTATTGTATATATTTATTACTTGAATAAAGTCTATCTTGAAATTAAATAAATAAATAAACAATGCGATTTGGAGCCATGTGGACCGAGTAAAACTCAAATTAGGGATGCAAGCATATCATTGATTAGTGACACTTGATAACAATGCCGAAGAAACTTTGCATTCCTTCCCTGATGGTAGAGTGATTGTCCAATAAATTAGAACAGCTTGACTAGAGGCATAACTATCTCTGAAGTGTGGGGTTTCAGTACAATATACTCTGTTCCAGAGCCAGGCGTATACATATATTCATATCATTACAAGGGGTTAGTGACATTATTTTTAAGGGAATCCAGCATGAAAATAGGCCCTACAGCTCAATTCATCCATGCCAACCAAGATGCCCCATCTATACTAGTCCCATTTACCTGTATTAGGCCCATCTCTATATGACTAAAAGTCTTTGTCTTGTTTGTGTCTGTGTGTGCGCCAATCTGGTTAATTCCTATCTTCCTCCAAACGTAGGCCACAGCCTTCAAATTTACACACATCCTACTCACATTTTTACCTAGGTGGCGATAAGCATCTTCCCCTCGCATTTCCACCTATATTTCCGGTTATTAATCATTTAAATTTTAAAAACAGCCAAAGCCGCCTTCTCACAGACAGCTTCCAGCCTTCTCACAGTGATGATGTCACATTGCATCTCACAGTGCACCAATCACAATGGGCTCTCAAGCTGGCTGCCAACTGCCACAATGACATCACAATGGGACGTTGCCAACGGTAACGAGGTTGCTGCCCCGCTACCAATATCTGAAGGGGCTGCTCATCAAATTCTGGTTGCATTTTGGTCCCACGATCCTGGTGTTTGGGCAGGGATTGGGGAGGGCCGATCGGGGGAGGGGAACTCTCATCGGCCCACACCCACCCGCCCCCACGCACCCCCAACGGGTCCCTCATCTAGTGTTCCTCTACATCTTTCCTATCCATGTACTTGTCCAAGTTTCTTTAAATGCTATTATATACTTGCCTCAACTACCTCAGATGGTAACTTATTCCATTTACAGTAAAACCTCATTATAATGGACCTTAGAGAGCTGTCCATTAGTGCTGATTGTCCGTTATAACTGAGTAAAGTATTAAGATTGTATGTAGATGAAACAAAGAACTGCAGATGATAGTTAATACACAAAATGACAGTGCTGGAGTAACTCATCGGGTTGTTGGAGAACATAGGACCATTGGGACCATTCTTCAGACTGATTCAGCCTGCTGAGTTACTACAGCACTTTGTGTCGTTTCAACATAAAACTAGGCATTGATTCCGCTGGTCTGCTTCAGCGAGTCCTTCGTGACAAGCTACAACGGGGAATCGGTGAGAGGGCTGTTGTTGCGGCTCATGTTGTAGACCACACTTTCATCAAGCTGCTTCCACCGACAAGATGCACTTGGTCACCGTGGGGCTCCTCCCTCTCACCTGCTGCTGCTTGCAAGATGGAGTATGTCAGTGGCTCCGGTGCGAAGGAGGAGGCGGTGGTTGAGGGAGGGGGGTGGTGCGGAGAGTGCGAGTGGACAGAGCGATGGAGGCACAGTGAAAAGCTTTGGTCACCGAGGTACAGTGAAAAGCTTTGGTTATGTGCTGACCTGTTAGCGGAAAGATGATAAATAATTACAACCAAGTTATCCACTGGGTACAGATACACAATAAAGGGAATAATGTTCAGTGCCAGATAGAGTCCAGTAAAATCCGATAAAAGATATTCTGAAGATCTCCAATGAAATGTACAGTAGCTCAGGATTCCTCTCTAGTTGTCGGTAGAATGGTTCAGTTGCCTGATAACAGCTGGGAAGAAACTGTCTCTGATCAGGAGGTGTGGTTATGTCTGAGTAGAGAGTGTGTTGTTCTAACAAATACTGTAGTAAAGATGTAACTTACATTGGGTAGTCGTTTTAGTGATTTTCAATCATGTTACTTGTGGAAAGAGGACCTCTAAAGGCAAGAATTAATAAATTATAAGATCATAAAATTAAATTCCAAATTCTCAAAACAGGCATGCTAGTCAAACTGCATGTGTTTTTTATACTGACAGAAGAAACTGTTAACACATCTCCGCTCTTTGACCCCTGATTGTTACCACCCATTGAGCAACATCATCATCTCATCTAACTGTTTATTTTCAGTCCTTCCAGATTCATATGCAGGAAACAAGTTATCAGTGGTGGAGGATATGGCTGACCACCCGTTTGTGCTTAAAGACATTTTTTTCCCAAAATATTTATTTTATAGCATTAATACAGGAAGAATTGTTCAATATACAAGGTTTTTTTTTTACCCTTTCAGGAAGGGAATTAAGTATTTTCTCCTTCTGCATATACTGTAGTTTCAAGGAAATAAACACAAAAAAAAAAGTCATGCAAAATTAAATTTTCTCAAAATATCTTACGTACATTATATCTTAAATACTGTATTTACATAATGTCTTTTGAATTACCTTCATGGAAAAATGCAGTATTTTAAGCATAGAACAGTGCAGCACAGTAACAGGTCCATGTTTGGTACAATGTCTGTACCCAACATGATGCCAAGACCAAATCTTATCTGCTTGCACATAATCCATAATCCTCAATTCCCTGCATACCCAAATGCATATCCAAAAGTCACTATTGTGTATCCCTAAACCATTGTCCCTGGCCACACGTTTCAGGTACACCACCCTCTGTTTGCTAGCTGCTATATCACAATGCCCACATGCTCACCAATCAAGGCCCACCTGCCTCCTGGCCCCAGCCCCCCGGCCCCACCCCCCCCCCCCCCCCCCCCACCGCCCACTGTGGATTAAAGCATTGTTTATAACTTTTGTTCATACCATCGAATTTTATTCTTTCTTTGTGTCCCACTCCGCTGAGCCTGACTCTGTGGCCAACGGCTGCTGGGTAGCCCTACCACTCTCCTCCCTCCCTTCTTCCCTCCCTCCCTTCTCCCCCCTCTCCCCCACTCCCATCTCCCCCTCCCCTCTCTCTCCCCCTTCCCCCACCTAGACCCTCTCTCCCCACCCCCCCCCCCCCCTTCTCCCCCCCTCCCTATCCCTCCCTCCCTGTTCCTCCCCCACCTCTCCCCCCCCCCGCTCCCTCTACCCCCCTCCCTCTCCCCCCCCCCTCCCTCTCCCCCCCTCCCTCTCTCCCCCTCCCAGTGGAGGAGGCCCAGGACAAAAAGGTCAGTATGGAATGGGGAGCGGTAGTTGAAGTATTTGACAACCGGGATATCGCGGACTAAGCGGTTGACTGGGCGGAAATGAGATAGTTGAGATGGTAAAACTGCAAGCAAGACAGCAGCATTAGCAGACAGAAATTGGAGGGGGAGACACAAATAGAAGATGACTTCAAAGGGACATAGACGGATGAGCAGAATTGGCAGAAAAGTTGTAGATAAAATTCAATGCAACTTGAAGTGAAACATTTTGTCAGATAGAACATGGAGAGACAATATAACTTAAATGGCACTATCTGAAGGTTACACAGAAACAGAGGAACCTTGCTCTATATGTTCATACATCTATTAAAGCGGCTGAACATTCTGAGAGCGCAGTTAATAAAACATATGGAACTTCAACTTCATAAACAGAGGTATGAACTATAAAAGCAGTAATTAAGCCACAAATTGATTATTGTACTCACTTATTTATGGTCATCACATTTTAGAGAAGTTACAGAAAAGATTTAGAAGAAATGTGACAGGATTGAAGGGTTTCCGCAACAAGATTAGATTGGAGATACTAGTGTTCTTCAGGGCTAAGAAAGTTGTAGGGAGATTTGATAGAGGTGTATGAGGTAATGTAAGGTTTAGTAGGATAAATTGTGAAAAGCTGTTCTCATTGGCAGGCTGTTCAAGGACCCAGGAAAGTGTTTTCAAGAGATTACTGAGGTGATGTGAGGAAAAATGTTTATGGCTTATTCAAGTGGCAGACAGTCAATCAAGACTTTCAGAAAAAAACCAAAAGGAATGATGGAAAGTAATTTACAGGGCTATGGAGCAAGAGCTCGAGGAAATGAGACTGATGAACTTGCTTAATGAAGAGCTGATGGATTTTATTTGATCAAACAATCTCCTTTAGTGTGGCAATAATTCTTAGATAAAGCATGCAGTGGAAGAAAAGGACATGGAAATAAATAGAGATTGAGAAGGTGAGCAGCTGCAAAAGACAATGGAAAAAAAAGAAAGAGGATGATGTAGAGGATGGCAGGAGGAGATTGACTTCATGGGTCCTGATATTCATGGAAAGGCAGGAAGTGATGGAAGCTTAGATTATGCAGGTGGTAAACATGGACATATTAGAAATGTGGAGGTTCTGGCTGCTGGGTGAGAAAGTCACAGTTGAAATATCAGTGCACAAAATGCATAGTCATAGGGCTATACAGCATGGAAACAAGCCTGTTGGCCCAAATTATCCATGCCGACTAAAATGCTTAACCAATGACCTGGTCATATGCTCCAAACCTTTCTTATCTATTTACCAAACTATGTGTCTTTTAAATGTTGCAATAGTATCCACCTCTACCATTTCAGTACTTTGCATACTAATAGATCAATACAGAGTAATTAATCTAATTTCCACAATAAATAAGTAAACAATAAGTAAGCAATACTTAGAACATAGTTTGACAATGAGCTTGAGAATATATCTAAGAGTTCAGTGCCGTCATGTTGAGGGAGAAGACATTAAAATTTTATAGAATTAAGTTTTATGCTGTATCATACAAAACTTAACACAACTATTTATAACTTAAGACAACTATTTATTACTGAGGGAGAATTTACTATAAAATACAGAAGGCCAAACCATTGATTAAATAAGAAAGCTAAAGCATAACTGTTTGCAAGGGTTTATAAAAGCAATTTTACTGTGCGAAAATAATGGATCATTGCTTAACCATTATTTCCAAGCTAAGCATTTTAACACTTTACAATGGCTGTTAGATGCTATTTATTAATACAAAATTACATAATCTTTATTTTAATCTAGACAACATTGTACCATATTTTAACACAACAATGGTTGTTTATATAAAGAATGAGATACTTTAACCATAAGTTATATCTATTTGTTAGTTATGTCGACTTCATACACAAATTGGTCATTAAATCTGTTCATGTGCACTAACATAAATTAGGTTACACACTTTCAGAATTATGTAATAAATTATCAAATTTATAAATTAAGTCAAAATGCAAGTGCCTTGGAAGATAAGCAATCTTCAGGCTAAATGGTCAAGGCAATTTTTATGGGTGGTCATGTTTGGGGTTTGTAGAAATTAATTTAATTTGTAAGTTTCACACATCATTGCATTCAGTGACAACCAGTCACAACTTACATTACAAAATCAAAGTTTCTTATTTTACATTTTTTTCCCCCCTGCATCTGTCTTTGAATTGTAATTCATTGAAAATCTTCAGCCGAACACCAGTATATTACCCATTTAAAAAATTTTGGTGGGTAACACAATATGGTTATGGCTCTTAGCAGATCTTTTCCCAGTCTCCCATGGCTAAAATGCACATTTTTACCAGATTAGTTGGTCTATTGAAAATCTGTTCAAAATTTTAATTTAGCATAGATCCAAAGTGTGGTGTGTGCAAATCAGCCGATAAAATGATTACAGAACTCTTAGTACAGTCATGAGTAAGGTGGAGAAGACAAAGTCCAAAGTACAGAACAGAATGGAGAGTCTTGCAGAAGCTTATCATCGGGTTTAAAACTGGTTACAAACTGTCCTAAGGTGAGTGGTGATGTGCAATTCAAATCTGGTTCCTCAGCTTCATGGGAAACAAACAGTCTTGTTCATTTGAACAAGGTGGACGATCTGGATATTAAAAGTAAGGTGTTGTTTATTCTATGAAATTAATTTTAATTAAAAAAAAGATTATTACGTTTAAAATTTTATGATTATAGGATATTAATTTTAGATGTATTTAAATTGTTCTGAAGTATTTCTAAATGTGGGTTGACAATAGACAATAGACAATAGGTGCAAGAGTAGGCCATTCGACCCTTTGAGTTAGCACTGCCATTCAATGTGATCATGGCTGATCATCCCCAATCAGTACCCCTTTCCGGCCTTCTCCCCATATCCCCTGATCCCGCTATCTTTAAGAGCCCTGTCTAGCTCTCTCTTGAAAGTATCCAGAGAACAGGCCTCCACCGCCCTCTGAGGCAGAGAATTCCACAGACCCACAACTCTCTGTGAGAAAAGGTGTTTCCTCGTCTCCGTTCTAAATGGCTTATCCCTTATTCTTAAACTGTGGCCCCTGGTTCTGGACTCCCCCAACATCGGGAACATGTTTCCTGCCTCTAGCGTGTCCCAACCCTTAATAATCTTATATGTTCCAATAAGATACCCTCTCATCCTTCTAAACTCCAGAGTATACAAGCCCAGCCACTCCATACGCTCAGCATATGACAGTTTCGCCATCCCAGGAATTAACCTTGTAAACCTACGCTGCACTCCCTCAATAGCAAGAATGTCCTTCCTCAAATTAGGGGACCAAAACTGCACACAATACTCCAGGTGTGGTCTCACTAGGGCCCTATACAACTGCACAAGGACCTCTTTGCTCCTATACTCCTCCTCTTGTTATACAGGCCAACATGCCATTCGCTTTCTTCACTGCCTGCAGTACCTGCATGCATACTTTCATTGACTGATGAACAAGGACCCCCAGATCCCATTGTACTTCCAAATTAAGCAGTAAATTATTGCTGAGAGGCAGTGACATTAGCTATGCTGCTAGCCACGCCAACAGAATAATTTAATACATTTGTAAGAAGGAACTGCAGATGCTGGTTTAAACACAAAAAGCTGGTGTAACTCAGAGTTACTGGAGTAGCTTCATTTAATAACTTTAGTATTAATTTAATAGCTAATTTAATAAATTTAATAAATGAAGTACTGGAGTGATTTTCATAATTGTCTTGATCTTGCAACACCTATCTTACAATAAAGAGCAGACAATTTCATCTAGAACCTCATGCTGTGCACCAGCTGCCTTATTGACTATTTCACCTTCACTGGCAATAATAATAGCAAACTGCAAAACTATTTCAAATGGGCAGATTATGGCGTTCTTCACTAATACCACTAAAACTTTGGAACCTTGTGCAGAGACTTTGAAAAATATGTTGATTTTATAATTTAGTTAATGTGAGGATTTTGGCAGAACTGGGTTTAGGGACTGTATTCTGCAGTTCATCCACATGGTAGCACTGCAAGTCTAACAAGTGACCCAATGGGAATGATAATGCGCAAGTAGATGTATAAACCAAAGGTAGACAAAAAATGCTGGAGTAACTCAGCGGAACAGGTAGCATCTCTAGAGAGAAGGAAAGATGTATAAACCAGCTGTTACAACTTATACACATGCAAAAATTATGACGGCAGACAGTAATAGCTACTGTATATCATAAACACATTTGGCAAAAGTTAAATGAACTACATTGAGTAATGTCAGCGTAGTAAATAGAAGGATAGATCAGATGAATGCCCAGTTGATAAGAAAGATGGTACAGGCGAGAGAGCTGTAGTTTCTTAGGAATCTGAAATCAGTTCCGAAGGAGGTGGCATCCGTACACGTTCAACTGATTGCAGCTCAACAGAGCTAAGATCAGTATCCTTAGAGGGGAAGTTACCTGTTGATGTGGTGGGGAATGAAGTTTAGAATAATTAGGCAACGGGCAGAAACTGGATGTAACCGTGAAAAAGAGAAAACATGTACACATACGCACGAGTGGGGGACCAGAGTAAGTTAGCAAATGGAAGTACTGAAGGAAAGGTAGCGGTTATGACCTTTCTCAATGAGCGGTCTCAACAGGAGGGCAGGCAGGGTGAGATTAAAGAGTATGATAACTATTATAGAAACAAGGAACTGCGGATACTGGTTTTAACAAAAAGACAAAGTGCTAGATCAACTCAACGAGTTAGGCAGCATCTCTGGAGAACATGGAAAAGACTCATCATAACATTTAATTTATCCATATTGTCCAGAGATGCTGCTTGTTCTGCTGAGTTACTCCAGCACTTTGTTTCTTGGAGCTATGATGTTGTGGCCATTACGGAGACTTGGTTGCAAGAGGGACAGGACCGGTAGCTCAATGTTCCAGGGTTTCGATTTTACAGATGAGATAGAGAGAGAGGCAAAAGAGGTGGAAGAGTTGTTTTACTAATCAAGGACAATGTCACAACAATGCTCAGAGAAAACATACTGGAGGATTTGTCCACTATCACAATATGAGTCAATGGACAATATGGGTAGAGGTAAAAAATAAAGATATCTATCAAAGATTTTAAAATTGTTAAGCTACAGAAGGGAATGTGGGTGGAGGGGGAGGGGGGAGGGGGGAAGAAAATAGGTACAAGTCCAGGTGAAGCATAGGGGAGGGCCCCAGGTATGTTCCCCTGCAATCACAGGAGATGCAACACGTGTCCCTGTACATCCTCCGTCACCTCCATCCCCTTCCAGGTGAGACAGAGTTCACAAGTATCTCCTCAAACTTCAACTACTGCATCCGTTGCCCCCGATGTGGCCTCCTGTGCATCAGTAAGACAAAGTGCAGACTCGGCAACTATTTCACTGAACACTTGCGCTCAGACCAGCAAGGCCTATTGGAACTCCCGGTTCCTTATCATTTGAATTCTCTACTCATTTCCAAATAAAGCTTTCCGTCATTGGTCTCCTCTATTGTCAGAAAGAGGCCACACACAAACTGGAGGAACAGCACATCATATTCTTGCAACCGAATGTTATGAATGATGAATTTCCAACTTTGAGCAACCCCTACAACCCCCATCCCTTCTCCTTCTCCCCCACACCCCTCTTCCCTGTGCCCCATCTAGACTTGCATCTATCACTCCCTACCATCCTCCCCATAATCCTTCCTCTGGCTTCAAAATTTGCAAATTTTCAATCTATTTACTAGTTTTAATGTATAGCCTTTGTTCCAACCATCTGTCTATCCTGCCACGCATTGCCCTGCCTCTCCCCTCTCCAAGCTTTCATTCCTTCCCTTCCATCCCCCCACCCACAATCAATCTGAAGAAGGATCCCGACCTGACATGCACCTATCCATGTTCTCCTGATGCTGCCTGACTCGCTGATCATTCCAGCACTATGTCCTTTCCTTGACAAACTTGGATTGTTTCCTCTAGAGCATCGGAGGCTAAAGGAAGACCCCAGAGAAGTATATAAAATTATAAAAGACATGGATAGAGTAGACAGTTAGATCCCTTTTCCCTGGGTGGAAATGTCAAAGGTAAGAGAGCACAGCTTTAAGCTGAGAGAGACACCAATGAAAGGAGATGTGTGGGACAATTTTGGGTGGTGGGTGCCTGGAATATTTTGTCAGGAGCGGCAATGAAGGCAGATATTAGAAGCATTTAAGAGATTTTTAAATAGCCACACACGTGCAACAAATGGAGGGATATGGATCACTGCAGTCAGAGGAAATTAGTTTAACTTGGCATCATGTTCGGCATAGGAATTGTGGGCCAAAGAGCCGGTTCCTATGTTGTACTATTCTAATATTCTACAGGCAAGTTTGTAGGGAAACTACCAAGATATGCAACAGCTACAGAAGAATGATGGAAGGCTTTAATGATCCCTTTATCCAGTCTATAAGGGAATCGGATGGGAAGGAATTTTTGAAATGTAATTTGTAGTCTGATGAGGAAAAAGACATTGCTGGACTTGTTTCTGGAGAACAAATTGAACTATGTAGGGAAAATATTAGTGGACAAGCAATTTGGTAGCAACAGTCATTGTACAATAAGATTTAAAATAATTCTCAAAAGGAATATGGACCACTCAAAGATTTTTTTGAAGTTAACTGCAGCGGAGAAAATTTCATCAGTGGGAATGGGAACATAACCGACCTGGGTAAATTGCAGTTAAAAGGGTATAACTGAACAATGAGAGGTCTTTAAGAAGGTGATGATTCAGATTTAACCCTGTCATATTTCCATAAGGCAAAGCTCCCCATTTAGTTTAGTTTTGAGATGAAAACAGGCCTTTCAGCCCATCGTGTCTGCGCCAACCAACGATCGCCAGTACAGTAGTTCTATCCTGCACACGAGGGACAATATACAGAAGCCAATTAACCCACAAATAGGCACATCTTTGGAATGTGGAAAAACCCACGCGGTTCACAGGGAGAATGTACAAACCACACAGACTGCATCCGGGGTCAGGATCGAACCTGAGTCTCTGGCGCTGTGAGGTAGCAACTCTATAACTGCACCACAGTGGTATGGGAGTGAGAGTATTTGATGTGGTAGTATGAAGGAACAAGTGAGAAAAATAATGAAATTAGGCCATAAGCCACATTACCACTATATAGAAATCATGCTGATAATAGGATTTTTTTAAAGAAAGAAATAAGGTGACAAAAAGAGTGTAAGAAAAGATTCAAGGCAAACATTAAAGAGAATCCAAAAATCTACTTTAAACATGTAAACAATAACCAGGTACAACAAGAGGACAGATGGGATCATCAGAGAGCAACAGAGGCTGAGGACATAGCAAGGTATCTTATGAAGACACTTTTAGATCTTTAGCAAGGAACACAGTGTACCTAGATTGGCAGCATGGAAAGTGGAGTTGCGATGCCAAAAGAGAATGACCTAAAAATGCCAGCTGTACATAAGGAGATTAATCATCCAGCCCATATTGGATGCATGCTGCCATTTACTGAGAGAAGCAATGGTGGAAACTGCGGTGAATTAGGTGGTTGAAAGTTTGTTTCCTGGACAAGAGGGAGGTGTAAGGTGGTGTTTCCTAAAATACACATTGTTTTCCTTAATATATATCGATGAATTTGACTTGAGTGAACGAGGCACAATTTCCAAATCTGCAGACAGTATTAAACTTGGAAGCTTGAAAAATCGTGAGCAAGATAATTATAAGAATCCAAAAGGACATTGATACATTGATGAAATAAAGACATGCCAGATGAAATTAAATGTTACATTTAGTCAGGAAAAAGGTAATCAGTTATGAACTAGAGAACACAGTTTTTTAAAAGTGGTTCAGGAATAGAGGTCTGAGGTTATGTGTACAGATCCTAGAAACACGTTAAAAATACAGAATCCCAGATTTTAAAGCATTGAGTACAACAGCAAGAAACTCAAGAAAAATCTTCACAAGGCATTGGTCACAATTGGAATTGTGTTCAGTTAGCAAAGATGTGAAATCTCAAGAGAGGGTGTGCAGAAGAGATTTGCTAGAATAGTGATGGACAAGTGACTTTAGCAAAATAAACTAGAGAAGGTGGCATTGTGGCAAGAGGGTAGATTTGATGCTTATAACCATGGAAAATCCTGCCAGTAGGCATAGAGAGAACAGTTTCTACTGTGGACATGAAGCAGGGGGCATGACTGGCAAAAGAACCAAATTAAATACTTTATTTGAAAAAAGTGTAGCATATAGTTAAAATCTACACCATGGTGTTAAAAACAGTACCAGATGGGTATCTAGGGGACAATAGACAATAGGTGCAGGAGTAGGCCATTCGGCCCTTCAAGCCAGCGCCGTCATTCAATGTGATCATAGCTGATCATCCACAATCAGTACTCCGTTCCTGCCTTCTCCCCATATCGCCTGACTCCGCTATCTTTAAGAGCCCTATCTAGCTCTCTCTTGAAAGTATGCAGAGAACAGCCTCCACCGCCCTCTGAGGCAGAGAATTCCACACTCACAACTCTCTGTGTGGAAAAATGTGTTTCCTCATCTCCGTTCTAAATGGCTTACCCCTTATTCTTAAACTGTGGCCCCTGGTTCTGGACTCCCCCAGCATCGGGAAAATGGTTCCTGCCTCTAGTGTGTCCAAACCCTTAATAATCTCATATGTTTCAATAAGATCCCCTCTCATCCTTCTAAATTCCAGAGTATACAAGCCCAGCCGCTCCATTCTCTCACCATATGACAGTCCCGCCATCCCGGGAATTAACCTTGTGAACCTACGCTTTACACCCTCAAGAGCAAGAATATCCTTCCTCACATTTGGAGACCAAAACTGCACACAATACGCCAGGTGTGGTCTCACTAGGGCCCTGTACAACTGCAGAACTGCTTTGCTCCTATACTAAACTCCTTTTGTTATGGCCAACATGCCATTCACTTTCTTCACTGCCTGCAGTACCTGCATGCATACTTTCATTGACTGATGAACAAGGACCCCCAGATCCCATTGTACTTCCAAATTAAGCAGTAAATTATTGCTGAGAGGCAGTGACATTAGCTATGCTGCTAGCCACGCCAACAGAATAATTTAATACATTTGTAAGAAGGAACTGCAGATGCTGGTTTAAACACAAAAAGCTGGTGTAACTCAGAGTTACTGGAGTAGCTTCATTTAATAACTTTAGTATTAATTTAATAGTTAATTTAATAAATTTAATAAATGAAGTATTGGAGTAATTTTCATAATTGTCTTGATCTTGCAATACCAATCTTACAATAAAGAGCAGATAATTTCTTCTAGAACCTCATGCTGTGCACCAGCTGCCTTATTGACTATTGGACGATCTGGATATTAAAATTAAGGTGTTGTTTATTCTATGAAATTAATTTTAATTAAAAAAAAGATTATTACGTTTAAAATTTTATGATTATAGGATATTAATTTTAGATGTATTTAAATTTTTCTGAAGTATTTCTATATGTGGGTTGACAATAGACAATAGACAATAGGTGCAAGAGTAGGCCATTCGACCCTTTGAGCTAGCACTGCCATTCAATGTGATCATGGCTGATCATCCCCAATCAGTACCCCGTTCCGGCCTTCTCCCATAATCCCCTGATCCCGCTATTTTAAGAGCCCCTGTCTAGCTCTCTCTTGAAAGTATCCAGAGTCAAACAGCCTCGCACCCCAAAAGCCCTCTGAGTTGGCATAAGATTCCACAGACCCACAACCTCTGTGAAGAAAGAGAAAAGTGTTTCCCTCAGTCTCCGTCTAAATGGCTTATCCCCTTATGTCTTAAACTGTGGGCCCCTGGTTCTAGACTCTGGCCTCCCCAACATCGGGAGCCACATGTGTTCCTGCCTCTAGCGGTTCCCAACCCTTAATAATCTTATATGTTCCAATATAGATACGCCTCTCATCCTTCTAAACCTCCATGATATACAAGTCCCAGCCATCCATATGCTCGACATATGACAGTTTTGCCATCCCAAGAATTAACCTTGTAAAACCTACGCTGCACTCCCATCAATAGGCAAGAGATGTCCTTCCTCAAAATTAGGGGATCCAAAACTGCCACAAATACTCCAGGGAGGGGGAGAGAGTGGGGAGAAAAAGAGAGGATGAGAAAGAGTAGTGGGAGAGAGGGGGGTGGGGAAAGAGACGAGGGGAGAGGAGCGAGGGGAGAGAGGGGGGAGAGCGAGAGGGTGGGGGATAGGAGAGTAGCGGGGTAGTGAGCGGGAGGGGAGTTGGAGGAGCGGGTGAGGAAATTTTGAGAGAGGGGGGGAGGGAGGAGAGGGGAGGGATGAGAGCGGGGGGCGGGGATGACCAGCAGCAACAGAACCCCAGAGGGGGTGTGGGATGGAGGAGGAGGGGGGGGGAGGAGAGAGAACGGGGGGAGGAGAGGAGGGGCGAGAGAGGAGGGGAGGGGAGAGAGATTAGCGAGAGAGCGAGAGAGAGATGGTGAGGAGAGCGAGGGGGAAGGGGGGGGAGAGAAAATGGGGGAGAGAGATAGACAAGAGATATGGGGAGAGAGATAGGTGGGGGGAGAGAGGGGGGAGAGAGAGAGAGGGGAGAGAGAAGGGGGGGGGAGGAGAGAGGGTGAGAGGAGAGCGGGGAGCAGGAGCGGGGAGACTGGAGAGAGGGAGAGAGAGGGGGGATGAGAGAGGGGGGGAGGAGAGAGGAGGAGAGGAGTGGAGAGAGAAAGGCTGGGGAGGAGGGGGAGAAGGAGGTGGAAGAGAGAGAGGGAGAGGTGGGGGGGAGAGAATACGAGCGGGGGAGGAGAGAGGGAGGGGGGAGGGAGAGAGAGGGGAAAGGAGGGAGCGTGAGATGGGGGAGAGGGGGGATGGGGAGAGAGGAGAGAGAGATGGGGAGAGTGAGATGGGGAGGTGAGAGAGAGAGAGAATGGGGCGAGAGAGAGAGAGAGAGATGGGGAGGGAGAGAGCCGAGAGTGTGGAGAGAGAGGGGTGGAGGGTAGAGAGAGACGGGAGGGGAGATGTGAGAGGGGTGAGAGAGAGAGGGGGATGCGGGAGGAGCGTGGGGGACAGAGAAGTAGAGAGGGGGAGGAGAGAGAGCTAGAGGGGGGCAGCCAGAGAGAGAGGAGGGGTGGGGAGTGAGAGGTGGGGGAGGGGGTGGTCGCAAGGTTTTTTTCAAAGGACCAGCACGCGTTAGGTTTGGCGGCAGCGGGAGGGAATGATTCACTCGGGGCCCTGCAAAGATTCTACTTATAGGATCTTTGGCGCCAGAGGGGGGAGTAATGGCCCGCGAGGGCCCCCCTTCTCCATCGCGTTGACCCGCGCACGATACGACCCCCGCCTGCCGCATGTTTCTATCCATCGGACGGGGGGGGAAAAAACGGAGGGGATTCAGATTGCAAGCCGGTGGCCGCCAGCGACCGGCTGTGACATCCGGATCGCAGAACGCTGGTTCTTCTGTGCATTTTGAAGAAATGGGGGGGGGTGGGGGGAGGGGGAGGGACGTTTTAAGTTACCTCGTGGAAATCGCGTTGCGCAGTTGACAGATTGCTTAATCGTGGCGCGGGGGAGCAAGGGCATTGTTGTGACGTCGAGCTGCCACAGCTGGCAACAGTTTATTTTTTTTTAAACAGTCTATTTGTGACAATTGTATTGAAAATGATGGGGAGATACATGTCAAATTTACAGAGGAGTAGATTTCTTAAAACCATAAAAAAACAAAAAAAAAAAAAAAAAAAAAAAAAAAAAAAAGGTCAAATCTGCTACTGATATTTCTGTAAAAAACATCTGCCCTTTTTGGAGGAGATACATTTCAAGCCAAAATGACATACCAACCCGACACCCCCCCCCCCCCCCCCCCCCCCCCCCCCCCCCCCCCCCCCCCCCCACACACACACACACACACACCACACACAGAGTTTTAAAAGTATAGAGATAGATTAGTTCTAACCACAAGTTTGTGGATTACACAAAGCTGGATGGCAGTGTAAGCTGCGGTGAGGATGCTATGAGGCAGCAGAGTGACTTGGATAGGTTGGGTGAGTGGGTAGATACATGGCAGATGCAGTGTAATGTGGATAAACGTGAGGTTATCCACTTTGTTGTCAAGAACATGGAGATTATTATCTGAATGGTGTCAGATTAGGAAAAGGGGAGGTGCAACAAGACCTGGGTGTGCTTGTGCATCAGTCACTGAAAGTAAGCATGCAGATACAGCAGGCAGTGAAGAAAGCTAATGGCATGTTGGCCTTCATTGCGAGAGGATTTGAGTTTAGGAGTAAGGAGGTCCTACTGCAGTTGTACAGGGCTCTGGTGAGACAGCACCTGGTATATTGTGTGCAATTTTACTCCTAATTTGATGGACATTATTGCTATTGAGGAGTGCAGCGTACGATCACCAGGTTAATTCTAGGGATGGTGGGACTGACATATGATGAAAGAATGGGTCACTGGAATTTAGAAGGATGAGAGGATATCTTAGAGAAACATGTAAAATTCTCAAAGGATTGGACAGGCTAGATGCAGGAAAAATGTTCCCGATGTTGGGGAATTCCCAGTGCTTCCACTTTGAAGGAAATTACCCGAAATTTGGGATATTCTGGTTGTCTTCAGGTAATTCTGGGGAAATTGAATAATTTCGGAAACTTTCCGCATCCGTACCGCGAAGGGGTGTAAAAAGGTAACACACAGAGCACTGCCGGTGTGGCAGTCAAAGGTTTAAACAGAGCACTGTCAGTTTAACACGTAGGAATTTAAACAAAGAGCTGTCGGCTGCAGCACTTTGGGTTCTAAATATAGCGCTAACTGCTGCAGCGCTATGGGCTTTAAACATAGCGCTATGGCCACAGCCCTATGGGTCACAGACGGTTCGGGGAAATTCTCGTATAATAATGAATCTTTGCAATTCTCTTTCTCAGTGGAAGTTGAGCCTTTGCTTATTTTTCAGGCACTGGTAGAATTCTGGATAAGCCTTTGGTGAAAAGTTACCAATGGGCGGTGGGATTGCAGTTACATTGGGATTGGCCTTGATTTTACAGAACGGTGGCTGGTCTCTACTAGAAACCTGCAACCTGCCCCCTTGACGTTGTTCCCATTGCCCTTCTGAAGGATGTCTTTGCAACAGTCGGTCCCAGTATCCTCTCTATCATCAACAGTTCTCTGGCCACTGGCACTGTTCCAACCTGTTTCAAGCATGCCGTGGTCCAGCCACTCTTGAAAAAAAACCTAACCTAGACCCCACCTTGCCTAGTAACTACAGATCTATTTCCAAAGTGCCTTTCCTCTCAAAAGTCCTTGAAAAGGTAATTCTAGACCAACTGATGCCTTATCTACACCAAAATTCCATCCTGGAAAGTTTCCAATCAGGTTTCAGGACCCACCACAGCACAGAATCTGCCTTGTTGAAGGTACACAACAACCTCTTTCTCGCCATCGACTCCGGCGACTGTGCAATCCTGCTCCTTCTCGACCTCAGCGCAGCATTTGATACAGTGGACCACACCATCCTAATTGACTGTCTCCGGTACGGAGTTGGTGTTGATGGCATTGCCCTGAGCTTGTTCGTTTCCTACCTAAAAAACAGGAGTTTCTCTACCAATATAGGCAATTCATTCTCTTCCCCAGCTAGCCTTTTCTGCGGGGTTCCACAAGGCTCCATCCTAGGCCCCATTCTCTTCTCTCTCTACATGCTCCCCCTCGGCCAAGTCATTCAAAGGCATGGCATTTCTTTCCATTGTTATGCAGAAATACACATTTCTATCTCCCCCTGAAACCCAACAACCGGTCTAATTTAAACAGCCTCATGCACTGCCTCAATGATTTAAAATGCTGGATGGCTCAGAACTTCCTCCAACTTAACGAGAACAAGTCTGAGGTCATCCTACTCGGTCCCTCGGACCCCATGAAAACGATAACAGGCAACCTTGGAAGCCTAACCTCCTTAGTCAAACTGCATGTCAAAAACCTTGGCGTGATATCTGACTCCCCATTAACGTTTGACAAGCAAGTGGTAAAAGCTCTGTGGTAAAAGCTGGTTTCTTCCAGCTTCGTACAATAGCTAAATTCAAATAATTCCTCAAATTCGATGACCTTGAAAAAATCATCCACGCATTCATCTTTTCCCGCCTTGACTACTGAAACTCCCTATACACTGGCATCAGCCAATCATCCCTGTCCCGTCTGCAATTGGTCCAAACCGCCGCAGCAAGATCTCTGACGGGTACCCATAAAAGGCACCCCAATCCTGGCCTCTCTCCAATGGCTCCCAGTACGATATAGAATCAACTTCAAGCTCCTCTTATACGTTTACAAAGCCTTAACGCTTTTGCTGCGTCTAAACTGTGGAATAGCATCCCGCTCCTCATCAGAACTGCCCCCACCATCGACTCCTTTAAGTCACGACTCAAAACCTATTTCTACTCCCAAGCGTTTTTGAGCCCCTCTGAGGGGGCGCTGTAAACAGTTTATGTATGTATTGTTAGGTCTGTCTACCATTGTATGTATCAAATTAGTACCTGCACTGATGTGAAGCACTTTGGTCAACGTTAGTTGTTTTTAAACGTACTATACAACTACATTTATTATTATTATTATTATTATTATTATTATTATTATTATTATTATTATTATAAATTCCAGGTAATTTGGGATTCTATTTCAGGGTTTTTTTTGTTAAGCACTGGGGAGTCCAGAAACAGGGGTCACAGTTTAAGAATAAGGGGTAGGCCACTTACGACTGAAATGAGGAAACAAATTTTCACCCAGAGAGTTGTGAATCTGTGAAATTCTCTGCCACAGAAGGCAGGAGACCAATTCACTGGATGTTTTCCAGAGAGAGTTAGATTTAGCACTTAGGGCTAAATGAATCAAGGGATATGGGGAAAAAGCAGGAACGGGGTACTGATTTTAGATGATGAGCCATGATCATATTGAATGGCGTTGCTGGCTCAAAGTGCCGAATGGCCTACTCCTGCACCTATTTTTCTTTGTTTCTATGTTTCTATAGAACAGAATAGCACTGGAACAGGCCCTTCGAACTCATAGTGTCTGTGCTGAACATAATGTCAAGTTAATCTAATCTTTTCTGCCTGCATGCGATCCATAATCCTCAATTCTTTCCTTTCCACTTAAATGTTGATATCCCTTGTAAATTTCACGCAATACTCTTTCCCTGTGGCTATTATCTATTTTGTTATTGTATTTTGTATCTCTTCCTGTTGTCATGGTCACTTCTCACATTCTTAACTTTAGGTTGTTCATTACCTCTATAGTCAATCAGAGTGAAATAGAGATCTATAGTCCACACAAGACAGCAAATGCTTTTGCATCTAAAAAGTACAAATTTGTTTAGTATCGTTAAATTCTTTTTCTTCTAATCACCTATGTTTTTTTGCCGTTTTTCCCATTAATAGATGTGTTCATTTTCTGTGAATTTTCTTTCTTTTCAATGAAATCAGAATTATCCAAATCTAGAATCTTTGCATGTGTTTCACCTTTCCTGTATTCTGGACTATTAAGTAAATATGGTTTATTGCAAAATATAATATGGCCTTCCACTTGCTGCTTGTAGGACTGTTCATGCTGTTGTTAAAAACTTTCCTAAGGAGAAAGAAACCACTTTTGCTCTATGTTTATCCAATCTCTACATTTATATTGTAAACTTCACATTTGCTATATAAGGGCCCAGGCAACTACCATTACTGTTACACTATTTTCTATGTGCCCATTTTTCAATGACAGGAGAGGTTGAGCGGCTGGCAGTGACTGGAAGTAGGCAAAGATGAACTCAAAGGGATTTAAACAAATCAATTTGATCTGCAGAGCCTCATTCTCACGAAAGGATATTGATGCAGGGGTTCTTCAGGTAGTGTCACAAAACAGCCATTTTCTAAATGTTTCAATAAACATTATTACAATGGAAATGAGAATGCTTAGTATTCAGTTCCATTCACAGTGCTTCCAAATGAAACAATCCAGACTGTATACACACAACCTGCATGACAACTCAGTTTAGCTTATTGAGATATATGTAATTGGGAGCAAATGGTACTTGCTTAGATTGGCATCTTTGGCAGCATGGAAGTGTATGACTCTTGTGATTCTATGTAACATTTACATCATACCAGCTTCATGAATGATTGTCCAACAAGAGAGATTCTAACCACTTCAATTGAAATTGAACAACATTATTGTTATTGTATCTACCATTATCAATAACCAGAGAAGCAGAGAGTGCTGGTTGGCAGCAAAGCTGGTCATTACCGATCAGAAATTTGACAGGACACACTAAATATACATCAAGCCTACAAGAGCAGGTAGGAGCTTGGTTATTTGACTCCACAAAACATTTCCACTCTCCGCAAGGGACAAGTTACAGTGTGATGGAATACTCTCTACTCTCTAGACATCTGGAACTCAATGATCAAGCACTTCACTTTGATCTGCATCATATGCTCCAACTTAAAATTTGATTCCTCCTGCACTAATGTACCATGGTTGCTGTGTATACCTTCTACAACAAACAATTCAGTAGGTCAATTGCGTTTCTTTGATAGCAACTTCCAATCATGTGATATTTACCACCAAGAAAGTTGAGCACACCACACACATGGGTTCCCTAATCTCCCAATGCTCATCTAAGGCACACATACATCACAAACTGCAACAATTCAAGATGACAGCTTACCATTGGTAAATTAATAATATGATACAGTCCAGCACACAAATAAAACAATTCAGAATGTGTAACAACAATTTCTACATTCTAATAGCTGGCTCTGTCAGATGCTTTTGTCAATAAAATGCGAGGAGAGTTGTGGAAATAAAGGTAAATGGAATGTAAGAATCTTCTGAATTTTCTGGGAGGGTTAGCCAGCAAAGGTCACCTGTGTATACTCAGAATCGGTAATTGTACAAATCTTGCAAACTAAACCAATCCACATTCCACAATAATCGTCAAAAATGTTTGCTCGTTTTGTTTCAGTAGCAGGACAGCAATTTAAAAACTATAACATTATATGTGCTGTAGATTCTGTTTAAATTAAGTGCTTGTGATAATTTTGATTTCTTGGTACAGCTACTAATATCAGACATCCACAAACAATCAGAACAATGGAATATAAAAAGGAAAACATTGTAAAGCTAGAAGGGCTCTTCCTGTTTTTATTTCAAATCTCAAGTCTCTCAATACCTTTGAAGTTTTAAAGGGAAGAACCATCGCATCTCTAACTTTCCCATGCAATAATGAATCTTCTCCAGCCCTGGTAACTCAAATTCTAAATTGGGGCAGACTTTTCCAGTACCCCATCTTTTGTTCATCTTTAGCCTATGTATTATCCCTATTGCCTCCTCTTTTATTATGAATGGCAGCATCATATTTCCTTGAGGAAAGATGCAAAGAATTTGCATTGTACCACTGTCAAGTCCCCTACATAGACCTCCAGTTGATTACATTACATCCTTGTTCTTCCTGTTATCATGTATTTTTGTTTATATACCTGCAGAAAACATTTAGATCTTTCTTTATATAAATGAACTTTATACTTGAAAATACCATAAACATACCAAATTCCAACTGGAGTGAAATGCCATATAGTTGTAACAGTTGGTCGTTAACTTGAGCTCTTTACAACATTTAGAATTTGCATACAAATGGTTTCTTAAAGATATGAATGATTAATGCATTAATTGTAGTAAATAACGTTTGAATTCAATGAAAATATCCAGTTTCAAAAATGTTAACAGTACTAAAGTCGTCGTAGGCCTCCCCTCGGTCATGACTGACCATGGGTGACGCATCCTAGTTGTTGGCTGCTAGCTCCAAACCTCGGCTAGAGCAGCGTCGCTTGTGGCTGAAGAGACCAATGCGGGAGTGACAGTCTCTGTCACAAAGGTCATGTTTGTGTGTGGTCTCTGGGTTGTTGAAGCTGCTGCGCTCCTTTCTGCGTGCCCGCTTGTCTGCCGCTGCGTTCATCAGTTTCTCTTCCCCCATTTTGAGATGTTGGGTCAGGGTACCTCTCCACCTCATGCGGTCAGCTGCAACGCTCTCCCAGGACTCCACATCGATGTTGAGCGCCTTCATATCTTTCTTGCAGACATCCTTGTAACGTAGCTAGGGGCGACCGATGGTTCTCCTTCCGGATGTCAGCTCTCCATAGAGGATGTCTTTTGGAATACGGCCATCCTCCATACGGTGGACATGGCCCAGCCACCGCTGTCTGCGCTGCCTGAGTAGAGTGTACATACTGGGAAGGCCAGCGTGAGACAGGATCTCGGCGTTGGACAATCTGTTTTGCCAGGATATGCCCAGGATGTGGCGGATGCTTCTAAGTGGAAGGTGTTGAGTCTTCTCTCCTGTCTGGCATATGTAGTCCACGACTCACTGCCGTACAGCAGAGTCCTGTTGACACAGGTGTTGTAGACTGCTTTCTTTGTCTTCACCGTCAGCTTTGGGTTGGTCCACGCTGGATTTGTGAGGTGAGCGAGAGTTGTAGCTGCCTTCCCGATCCTCTGATCAATCTCTGTGTCCCGGAGAGGTTGTCAGTGATGGTGGAGCCGAGGTACGTGAACTGATGGATGACATCGAGTTCGTAGTCGTGGATGGTGATGACAGGCGGCGCCTCTGTATCCGGCCCCAGGACGTTCATCTTCTTCAGGCAGATGGTCAGCCCGAAGTCCTTGCATGACCTATAGAAGCGGTCCATCAGTGACTGTAGTTCCTGTTGGGTGTGGGACACAGCTGCTGTGTCATGTGCAAACAACATGTCTTTGATAAGAGCTTCATGTACTTTTGTCTTTGCTCTGAGGCGGGTGAGGTTGAAGAGCCTGCCATCTGATCTAGTACGCAGGTAGATCCCCTCTGTTGCAGTGCCAAAGGCATGTTTCAGGAGCAGAGCGAAGAAAATCCTGAAGAGTGAGGGAGCGAGGACGCTGCCTTGTTTGACGCCACTGCGAGATGCTGCCACTGAACTGCACTGACCCCTTCGTTGTTGATGTGGAAGGATTCTATCATGCTCTGCAGTTTTGGTCGGCAGCCGATCTTTGGGAGAGCCTTAAATAGACCATCTCTGTTGACGAGGTCGAACGCCTTGGTGAGGTCAATGAAAGCAACATACAGGGGCATCCGCTGTTCTCTGCACTTCTCTGGAGCTGGAGAAGACCATGTCCATTGTTGACCTTCCAGCTCGGAAACTGCACTGTGACTATGGGCAGACACGTTCTACCAGCTTCTGCAGGTGGATCAAGATGACCCGAGCAAAGACCTTGCCGACGATGTTAAGGAGGGAGATGCCTCTGTAGTTGTTGCAGTCGCTTCTCTCGCCCTTGTTCTTGTAGAGGGTAATGACTGTGGCATTCCTCATGTCCTGCGGTACAGCTCCATCTTGCTCAGCACTGGCACAGCACTTCATACAAAGGAAGCAGTAAGGTAATCTTGCAATGTAGAGTCTGAAGAAGGGTCTCGACCCGAAACGTCGCCTATCTCCTTCGCTCCTTAGATGCTGCTGCACCCGCTGAGTTTCTCCAGCTTTTTCTGTACCCCAGGTAATCTTGCAATGCTTGATCAGGTCAGGGGGAATCCCGTCGCTGCCTGGGGCCTTGCCTGAGGCCATACTGTCAATGGCCTTGCTGAGCTCTTCTACCGTCCACTCTGCGTTTAACTCATCCATGGTCCACAGGCACTCGATGGCATTAAGGGTTGAGAGGGACACAGTGTTCTCTCTCGAGTAGAGGTCGGAGTAGTGATCCACCCATCTCTCCATCTGCTGGCATTCGTCTGTGATTACTTCCCCAGTGGAGGATTTGAGGGGGGCTGTCTTGCTCTGGAATGATCCTAGTGCCTTCTTAATGCCATCGTACATTCCCCTGATGTTCCCTGTTATGGGGGCCTCACTAAGCTGTGTCCAGTAGTCATTGGCGCAACGCTTGGCAGTCTGCTAAACTTTGCTCCTGGCAGCCCTGAGGTTCTTCTCGTTGGCTGACCGCTTGTACTCGGCTAGGGCAGCGAGTACTTGGCTTTGATAACGGGTCATCTCGGTCGACTTGTCCTCAAACCAGTCATGCGTCTTTGAGGTGTTCTTCCCAAAGCTAACCAAGGCTGTGCCGTGGATGGTGTCCCGCAGAATTTCCCACTTCTCTGTTGCAAAGTCTCCAGGACACGAGGTGCCAAGTTCTCTCTCAAAAGCCTCTGCAAACTGTTGCACGAGGTCTGGACAGGGCATCTTGCTGACATCGATGCGGGGGTTCCCCTGCTTCTTGGTACGGTAAAATCTCTTTGGCTGCAGCCTGATCTTGCGACACACCTAGGAGTGTTCTGTATCACAGTCCGCACTGTGGTAGGAACATGTGTGTACAACATTCTTGATGGCGGCACGTCTGACTATGATCATATCCAGTTGATACCAATGCTTTGAGCGTGGGTGTCTCCAGGAAACCTTGTGCTGGGGCTTTGTCTGGAAGTATGAGTTGGCGATGCACAAGTCATGGTAAGTGCATGTCAAGGAGAACAAGTTCTTCCTTGCTGGGGATGCTGCTGAGGTTCTCACAGAACTCGTCCTTTGTATCTGATGTGGAGGACAGTGTTGGGGCACACACACTGATAAGAGTGACTGGGCCTGCGGTGGTGTTGAGGCGGAGAGTCAGGAGTCGCTCTGAGCCATTACTGCATGGTTCCACCGTGATCAGCAGGCTGTTCCTTACTGCGAAGCCTACTCCGTGCTCTCTGGGCTTGTCAGAGTCCTTCCCCTGCCAGTAAAACGTGTAGTCCTTCATAAGAGAACAGGTCACATGTTGTGGGAACGTGTTAGTGAAATTGTCAGAGTTCACAATTATGACTCCAAAATTCACACTGACTTTATATTTCTGCAGGAACTTACTATCAATGATTGGCTGCCGAACAATGTAAGGAATTCATTGAAACAGCAGGAAGTTCCAGTGATTCTCTACCAGATATTGTGGAATGTTCACCAAGAGAATTTTGTGGAATGTTCGCCCAGAGAAATGTCAGAGGTGATACAAGGGGTATTTCCCTATTGATTTGAGCAGAAAACCAGCAAAGGATAAAGCTGGCTGCCTGTATACATTAATTTAGACTTTTTATTGAAATGCTTGATAATTTACCCATGCATTTCAGGAATAGGTTTAACATTTATCTTAAGTTTTGAATAATTCTAACGTTGTTACAAGTTTCTAAAACATGCAGACATTAATTGCCTTGTGGTAGTATAAGGGTGGCACGGTGGCACAGCGGTTGAGTTGCTGCCTTACAGCGCCAGAGACCCAGGTTCAATCCTGACTATGGGTGATGTCTGTACGGAGTTTGTACGTTCTCCCCGTGACCACATGGGTTTTCTCCAGGATCTCTGGTTTCCTCCTACACTCGTAAGACGTACAGGTTTGTAGGTTAATTGACTGCTGTAAATTGTAAATTGTCCCTTGTTTCTGTAGGATAGTGCTAGTGTGCGGGGATTGCTGATCGGCGTGGTCTCGGTGGGCCGAAGGGCCTGTTTTCACTATATCTCTAAACTAAACTAAACTAAAGTTCCAGTTAAATCAGACCACATGAATTAGCTGATCAATTTTTCCTTTCTCTCTTTTGTGGGATAGGAAAGTTTTAGATTATTTACGTGACCTCACCATGAAGGATTGGAACAACTTTTCCCCACAAATTCCTGCTGGGAGATCGCTTTCAGAAAAGTTTAACTTTGTTTTAAATTCAAGGTCAGCAGCTTTCTGCTGACTATAGATTCCTTCTGGATATTGCTAAGTATGTCCACATTTTTTTTAAAACAAGTATATTGTCTTTTGGTTTTTTAATGCTTAGATATTTTAGTATTCACTGGTGGATTAACTATGATAGTCTTGTATATAGAGCTAATTCCATTATCAGGGAAAAATATTAATCATGTTTCATGTACTCCTTTTGTGCAATCAAGAAATGATATGCCTAGGGCAGAAAGAAATCCCAAGTGCAGCAGATATTTTAGGCTGCCATACAGCTTTTGGCAAAGGCTAGATTTTATAACATGTGGATGACTGGAAGATCTGAAAGAATCACATTGAAAATGCTCAGTGGAATGCATGTTTCTTGTGGAAGTGGCGGTTGTAACTCTTACTTTAAAAGGCGCTGTGTATAGCAGACAATTAGCAGTTAATTAACTATGCCAAATGTCTCATAGTTTTTGGACAACTTAGTTTACAATAAATAATGCTAATTTAAAATAACTGTACCATCAAGTAACTCAGACCACATCTATGATTGATAACAAATCAGCAACAGAAAATGGAAGACACATTCTAACTTTACATTCAATGTTTCATAGCTCTCATTTCACTGAAAATACAGCTGCAATTTGTACAAATTGTTCAAAGCATCCTTTAATCTATTGAACAGTTGCACGTTATTTATCATTAATTGTAGGTCCCAACACCACTAGCCATCTTTCTTTGTGTATCATGTCGTTCCTCACCACCAGAGTATGAGATGGGTGTGGTGTTGTAATGGAATATTGCGTCATTTGTTCTCCCCTGATTCTCTGATCAGATTTATTTCATTCCAGATGGGACATCAGTTGCACCTGATCTTAAATAGTAATATTGAAAGAATGTTCTTGCTGCTTTTCATAGATTAGAGTGAATCTGCATGCCAGATGCACCAACAGTATGTTCTTCAATACTTTAAAGCAAATGTTTGCTTTAGTAAATGCTTGCTTTGAATTTATCATCTTATTGCACCCAACTTTCAGTAAATAACAGGCAACTATGCCCCTTTACTACAAGGCTGCCTTGATCTTGATAGATCTTTGTTAGCACAGGATATGTAATCAGTGTAAAAAAAATCAAGACAGGTAGACTCATTATGAGCACCAACCACACACTTTTTAATCATATGAATATTAAAAAATCATTTTAAAGGAATCAGACAGGAGCATCAGGTGAGAGCAGATGAAGGAATGCCCGATATTACACCACCTCCACCGCATCGTCCCTGGGGTGAGTCATAAATTAAATAATACACAAAGGAAGATGGCTAATGGTGTTGGAGGTCAATCAACCTTGTGCCGAGGACAACTTGATAACAATCATATAATACGTTCACAGGGAAATATTGTCAAGTTTGGAAGGGTTCCGAAAAGATTTACAAGGATGATGCCAGGACTAGCGGGTGTGAGCTATACGGAGAGGTTTAGTAGGCTGGGGCTCTATTCCATGGAGCGCAGGAGGATGAGGGGGGGATCGTATAGAGGTGTACAAAACCATGAGAGAAATAGATCGGGTAGATGTACAGAGTCTCTTGCCTAGAGTAGATGAATCGAGGACATAGGTTCAAGATGAAGGGGAACCGATTTAATAGGAATCCGAAGGGTAACCTTTTCACACAAAGGGTGGCGGGTGTATGGAACAAGCTGCCAGAGGAGGTAGCTGACTATCCCATCATTTAAGAGACAGTTAGACAGGTACATGGATAGTACAGGTTTGGAGGGGTATGAACCAAGCGCAGGCAAGTGGGACTAGTGTAGCTAAGACATTATTGGCTGATGAGGGCATGTTGGGCTGAAGGGCCTGTTTTCACACTGTATCACTTTGTGACTAAGCCAGGCAACAGAGCAGCTGATATAACCTTCATTGTCAGGATGCTTTTAGAAATAAGAATCAGTAAAAACAACACTCATAATCACTAAGAAATGTTTGGACTAATGAGCAATAAACTATTAGAGATGTGTTAAAGCCAATTTGTACTTGATAATCTGATTTCATTTTTAATATATTGGAAAAAGTTGATTAATGAGATATTCCAAACTGTGTTTTTTTAGATATCAGATGATTTTTAAAATAAAATTCCTCAGAAAAAGCTGTTGAGCAAAGCTGAGGCCCATGGAATTAAAGGTTCAGTACCAATATGCATTCGAAATTGGTAAAGATAAAAAGCAGAAAGTGAGATTATTGGTTGTTTTTCCAAATCAGAGAATGGTCACCACTGGTGTACCTCAGGGTCTATGTGAAGACCATAATTTTTATTTTCCACATAAAAATTATTTGCATAATGTAGACATGGGTACACTGGGTACAATTTTAATTTGCAGACGACATAAAACCTGGAAGTGAGGTTAGCTTGAGATGGAATAGAAATAAACAACAAGACAAATATGTTTCAAAATGGGCAGACTTCTGGCTCAAGACATTCAAAGTAAGACATACTAGACCTAGTGTGATCCCGTTGGGCCCCGTCCTCAACGCAATATTCCACCACTGACCCATAGCCCGCAACTGCGCAGGCACAGCTGACAGGTTCCCGTTGTGATGCCAGAGATCCCCGTTGTGACGCGAGTCACGGCAACCCTCCACAACGCAGGTGCGGCCGGCAAGTGGGAGCGCGACTGCAACGTTTTTAAAGTTCAAAATAGCAATAACGTGTAAAATATAAGATCAATGTTAACGCATCTCACTCTCCCTTTCAGTCCCCTATTCCCCTCCTCCATTATCCTCCCTCTCCCCACCCTTCACCAACCCTCCTCTGCTTCCGCCCCTCACCCCTTCCATCCCCTCCTCCCTCTTCTACCCAACCTCCTCCCTCTTCCACCTCCCCCCTCCCCCTCCCCTCCTCCATTACCTCTCCACCCTTCTTCCTACCCCTATCATCCTTCATTCCCTTCATCCCCAGCACTCCCTCCCCCTCCTCTTCACCCTCCCACTTCTTTCCTCTCTCCTCCTCACCCACTCCCTCCCTCACCTCTACCTCCCACTTTCCCCTACCTTGTCACTCCCTGCCTGCTCATGCACACCCCAGGACAATGAGGAGTAAGGCGGGCCAAAAATGGTAGCGCGGTCGTGTACTGTTTTGGCGGAGTTTCCAGAACACACGGACATACAAACAAACAAACAAGATGAGAGTTTTAGTAATATAATAATAGATAGACATTATCCCTGTGACTATGCGGTCAAACCACATTAGGAGTTGTATATGTTACAAAATTATCTCTTCTTCATCTCAATTAAAGAGAGAATAGGTCTAATCTGCTAAATCTCCTGATTGGACAAACTCCCACCCTTCGAATGAATCTGCTGAACCAAATGCGTAGAATTAGTATTCTACTAATACTCCAATGTACCCTCAATCACAAACATGGATCACGTGCAGGCAGAAGAGATTAGTTGAATTTTCCATAATGTTCAGTAAAAATGTTGTAGGCCAAAGGGTCTGTTCTAACATAACATGTACGGTACTGTACTGTTCTCTCATTTTCTACATGGCCTTACATGGAACATTGTAGAATATGAGAGAACATTACGGGGTCCTGGTGTGTTAACAAAAATGTGGGAACTTGGGCCCCAGCGTGTTAAAGGGAGTGCAGTGCACAGCATCCAGTGAACCAGATGCTAAACTATTAGAATTTCCAAATAGTTGAATAATGGATTATCAGAATTTTACTCTACAATCTCATCAGTGCTCTTGGTAATTGGACCAAGAGATCCTTAATTTTATACTCAAACCCTCTTGCATTAAAAGCCAACATACAGTATACTCTCTTAAGTTTAGGTCGCTGTGCAGCATGCTCTCACCTGCTGTTGCTTCCCAGGTGGAGTGTGTTTGCGACTCCAGGGAAAAATGTCCATAATAAGGTGGAGGTGAGTCAGACAGTACCCATAAGTATGAAAGTTATTAGAGGGAAGAAGCTGTTTCCGAGTCTGGTGTTGTGCGCTTTCAAGCTTCTATATCTTCTGCCCGATGGGAGGGGAAGATGAAGGAATGATTGAGGTGGAAAGGCCTTTCATTTTGTTGCTTGTTTTCCTGAGGCAGTGTGTGTATGGAGTCAGGATTGGGGAGTCTGGTTTGTGTTTAGGACTGGACTACATCCACAAAACTGCAAATACTTGCAGTCTTCAGCAGAGCTGTTTCTAAGCCAAACTGTGACGCAACCACATAGTAAGCGATCAATGATGCATCTGTAGAAGATTGTACGTGTTATTGGACACATGTTATTGGAAGTAGAGGCGTTGGTGTGCCTTCTTGGCTGTAATATCAATGTGATAAGTTCAGACAGATCATTGGTAATATTTATGCCAACAAACCTGAAGCTCTCAACCATTTCCACTTCGGCACCATTTATGCTGATTGTAGGGCTTGAAATTAACTGTTGCCCGGGTCCCAATAGCCATCAAACGTCGCGCCGGGCAACCTAAAAGCCATCGCAGAATCACTCCCTGGAACTGGAGTAACTCCCTGGAGTAACACTTGCTTCAGGTAGCAAGAGTTACTCCAAATATATTCCAAATGGAATTTAAACTGGAGGTGGTGAAGGGTCCACAACCAAACTCCAAACTCTGAACAATAACATCCTATTGCACGTTATCTGTTTATTTATTGTGTATATATATGGTCTATGGTATATAGACACACTGAACTTTTATTTCCTGTTCTGTATTATGTTTACATATTCTGTTGTGCTGCAGCAAGCAAGAATTTTATAGTCCTATCTGGGACACATGACAACAAAATTCTCATGACTCTTGACTTGGACTTAAGCAAAAAAGGGTTCTGGGGAAAAAAGAGCTACCTTAAATTTAGTTGCGTCTGGTTAGGTATCTATGGTAACGTGAAGACTATTCCATGCTTTAATTGTGCGGGGGAACTCCATGGAGCAGCCAGCATCTCTGGATAGAAGAAATCGGGTGACGTTTTGCGTAGAGGCCCTTCTTTAGACTCCCTCTGGTTTTAGTGTTTTTAGTTTAATTTAAAGATACAGCGTGGAAACAGGCCCTTCGGCCCAACTAAATTTAAGGTAGCTCTTTTTTCCCCAGAACCCTTTTTTGCTTAAGTCCAAGTCAAGAGTCATGAGAATTTTGTTGTCATGTGTCCCAGTTAGAACAATGAAATCCTTACTTGCAGCAGCACAACAGAATATGTAAACACAGTACTTTATTTCTATTTCTATTATTTTTATTGGTCACGTACACCAATTGGTGTAGTGAAATGTTTCTTGCCAATGCATCACATAAAAAAATAATACTGACATAACAATAATAAAGAGATTTTAAACACTAGAAACATCCACCCACAATGGTTCCCATCATGAGGAAAGGCACAATGTCCAGTCCCCATCCCATGTCCTCCCATAGTCAGGCCTATTGAGGCCTCAGCAGTCGCCTTCACGGAGGACCGATGCTCTGTAAACAATGTTATAAATGAGAAAACAAAACAGTGTATATTTATATCTATATTACTAAAAGTCTGATCTTGACCACTTCCTGTTGTTCTGTATATTGATTTTAGAAAAAACGCTGCCACTTACGGCTGTGATTTTTGGCCATCTTACTCAGAGCACCCTTCGCTGCGCAGGACAAGATAATTTTTCCCATCGATGCAAAATAAAAGAGTTATTAGTGCTGAAAAATATAGAGATTCTCTCTCTTGAAGGCCACGCCCCTTCCAGAGGGACTATAAAATCTGGAAGTTTTGAGTGCCTCAGTCAGTCTCTGCAAGATGGGGGGAGTTAGAGGGTCACGTCTCTCTGTCTGAGCTGTGAATAACACTGAACACATGTCTACTAAACTGTGAGTGTGGTTTTACTGACCTTGAGTGCCCTTAATGTGGTTTGAAAATGAAAATGTGGTTGGTTTGAAATAAAGCACTGCAAATGGTTGTTGGTGGTAGTTGGTTTGAAATAAAGCACTGCAAATGGTTGTTGGTGGTGGTTGGTTTGAAATAAAGCACTGCAAATGGTTGTTGGTGGTGGTTGGTTTGAAATAAAGCACTGCAAATGGTTATTGGTGGTGGTTGGTTTGAAATAAAGCACGATTAAAAGCCTAAACTTGACAACTTCATGTTTGCACTGTATATTGACTTTAGATTAAATGCTACAACTTACGCCTGTGATTTTTGGCCATCTTAATCAGTCCCCCTCCGCTCATCAGGTGCAGAGGATTCTTCCCATCAATGAAAAATAAAAGTGTTATTAGTGTTTAAAAAATGTTGAGAATCTCTCTCCTGTCAATCACGCCATGAAGGCCGTGCCTTCCGGTGGGAGGGGGGAGGGATTATAAAACCCGGAAGTGTGGGTGTGGCTCAGTCTCTGCAAGATGGGGGAGGGAGAGGTCACGACTGTCTGAGCTGTGAATCAACTGAACACACTGAATGTCTACTGAACTGTGAGCGTGGTGTTTATGTGGTGTTTTGTGTGGTTTTATGGTGGTTTCACCCTGCTTGAAATGGTATGAAACTGCATTTGAATGTGGTGGTTTCACCCTGCATAAAATGGCATGAAACTGCACTTGCATTTGGTGGCCTTGCACACTGCTTGAAATTGTAGGAAACTGCACTTGAGTTTGATGGCCTTGCACCCTGCTTGAAATGGAATTTCAAGGAATAGCCGTGAGTCAACTGCCAGCCCACCACCCGTGAGTGAGCTGCCAGCATATCAGGCTTGAGTGACTGAGCTGCCACCCCAAGAATCCATTTTGTCCACAATATCCATACTAGCCCTCTGGAAACCAGTCCCTCCAGCCCACAAGCCCTCCAGAAAGCGCACCCCCCCCCCCCCCCCCACTGGCGACCAATATTGGAATTGGTGGGGAGGTGGAATATTGCGTTGGGGGACCAGCCCTCCCGTGTGAACATGGGACCCAACGGGTCCCACTTAGTGTGTGTGTGTGTGTGTGTGTGTGTGTGTGTGTGTGTGTGTGTGTGTGTGTGTGTGTGTGTGTGTGTGTGTGTGTGTGTGTGTGTGTGATATATACCCACACATACACCCACAATTTCCCTCCTGGGATTAATAAAGGTCTATTGTATAGTATCATGTGTGTAGGCAGGCACTGCATATGCTGGTTTAAATTGAAGATAGACACAAAAAGCTGGAGTAGCTCAACAGGTCAGACAGAATCTCTGGACAAAAGGAAAATATTACGTTTTGGGTTGGGTCGGAAAAAGGTTCCTGCACACCTTTGGAATGTGGAAGGAAACAAGAAAACCCGGAGAGAACCCATGCTGTCAAAGCGAAAAGGAGCAAACTCCATACAGACAGCACCCATATTTAGGATAATTCCAGGTCTCTGGCACATTTAGGCAGCAACTTTATGGCCAATGTACTGCTCCATAGTCTTGAACTGAATTAAAACATACAGTAGCTGTAAAGTGGGACCTAGCATTACTTAGAGATTTAAGACTGAAAATGGATAGTTTCTTTTTTTTAGTAACCAAAGTTATCAACGTATAATTTTTTGTGTGTTGGAAAACAAAATATAGTGGCACAGCTGGTAAACTTGCCGTGTCACACACCAGACATCTGTGTTCGATCCTGTCCTCGCACTGTCTGTGTTGAATTTGCACATTCTCTCTGCAAGCGTGTGGGTTTTCTCCCACATCCCAAAGACACATTGGCTTTGTAGGTTAACTTGTATCTATAAAATTGCCCCTAATGTGTAGGGAGTGGGTGAAGAAAGTGGGTTAACAGAACTTGTATGAATGGGCAGACAAAACTGCTGGAGAAACTCAGCGGGTGAGGCACCATCTATGGAGCGAAGGAAATAGGCGACGTTTGGGGTCAAGACCCTTCTTCAGATTGATGTGGGGGGGGGGGGGAAAGAAGAAAGGAAGAGGCGGAGACCGTGGGCTGAGGGAGAGCTGGGAAGGGGAGCAGAAGGAGGGGGAAAGCAAGGACTACCTGAAATTGGAAAAGCCAGTGTTCATACCACTGTGGTGTAAACTGCCCAAGCGAAATATGAGGTGCTTTTCCTCCAATTTAAGGTGGGCCTCACTCTGGCTATGGAGGTGGCCCAAACAGAAAGGTCGGATTCGGAATGGGAGGGGGAGTTGAAGTGCTAAGCCACCGGGAGATCAGGTTGGTTATTGCGGACCGAGCGGAGGTGTTGGGCGAAGCGATCGCCAAGCCTATGCTTGGTCTCACCGATGTAGAGCAGCAGACACCTAGAGCAGTGGATGGAATAGATGAGGTTGGAGGAGATGCAGGTGAACCTCTGCCGCACCTGGAAAGACTGCTTGGGTCCTTGAATAGAGTCAAGGGGGGAAGTAAAGCGACAAGTGTAGCATTTCCTGCGCTTGCAAGGGAAAGTGCCAGGAGACGGGGTGGTTTGGGTGGGAAGGGACGAATTGACCAGGGAGTTACGGAGGGAGCGGTCTCTGCGGAAAGCCGACAGGGGAGGAGATGGGAAGATGTGGCCAGTGTTAGACAAAAACACTGGAGAAAATCAGCGGGTGAGGCAGCACCCTTCTTCAGACTGATGTCGTGGGGGGGGGGGGGGGGGGGAGGAAAAAGAAAGGAAGAGGCGGAGACAGTAGGCTATGGGAGAGCTGGGTATGGGAGTGGAAGGAGGGAGAATGCAAGGACTACCTGAAATTGAAGAAGCCAATGTTCGTACTGCTGTGGTGTTAACTACCCAAGCGAAATATGAGGTGCTGTTCCTCCAATTTGCGGTGGGCCTCGCTCTGGTGATGGAGGAGGTCCAGGACAGAATGGTCGGATTCGGAATGGAAGGGGAAGTTGAAGTGCTGAGCCACCGGGAGATCAGGTAGGTTATTTTTGCGAACTGAGTGGAGGTGTTGTGCAAAGCGATCGCCAAGCCTGTGCTTGGTCTCACCGAGGTTGGTCATACGCTGAATAATCCAACCACATTTTTTGAAGGTTATCTTCAATAGGCATTGTAAATAAGGGTACCAATGTAACATTGCATTTATGTAATTTATGTGTGACAAAAGGTCGAACCTCGCGAACCTCTTGCTGCCATTTTGTTTGTTTTGAGTTTGTTGAGTTCCCGGATGTGGACTATATTCCCCGCTTGTTTTGTATATAAGAAACATTTTGTAAAAATTTTGCGGCATGTCATTGTGGTATATATCATTCCTTGATTGGTGAATATGTTTAGTTTGTGACTTTATTTGAAGCAGAAATAATATGTGAATGCTTCATTGAGCATAATTCCGACTGGTAACTACGCACTTGGGCTGAGCACATTATCGCACGCATCATGCAAACCGTCTTAGATGACCACCTAAACTGTCATTTGACAACCTATAAATCTGCCTAGGTTGCCCGGCTAGCAACAGAGAAAAAAAGTTAAGTGAGAGCCCTGGATTGGGGCATGTACTGCACCATGGTTCCTGCTGTCGATAACTAGCTCCTTTGTCTTGCTGACATTGAGGAAAAGATGTTGTCCTGACACCATGTTACTAAGTTCTCTATTTCCTTCCTGTATTCCATCTTGTCATTGTTCATGATCTGGCCCATAATAGTGGAACCTGCGAACCTGAATATGGAGTTAGAGCCGAATTTGGACGCACAGTTATGAGTTTATAGGGAGTATAGTAGGGGACTGAGAATGCATTCTTGTGGGCATCATGTTGAGAATTATTGTGAAGGATATGTTGGCAGCTCCTCACTGACTGGGATGAAAGTGGTTTGATAAAGCAGGCGGGAACTCAGATTTGAGTTGGCATAGTTTAATGATGTGTGTGGACTGTTGCTCTCCTGCTCTCCACATCTCGAACATCTGGCGGTGAAGTGCCATCCCTTCTACCTTCTGAGGGAATTCACCTCCATCATCCTGGCCGCGGTCTATATCACACCCCAGGCAGACGTCCGTCTGGCACTGGAGGAGCTGCACGCTGTGGTCAACAAACACCAGACGTCTTACCCCGAGGCTTTTACCACCATTGCTGGGGACTTCAATAAGGCAAACCTCAAGAAATCGCTCCCTAACTTCCACCAACATGTCTCCTGCTGCACCAGAGGACCAAACACCCTCGACCACTGCTACACCACCATCAAGGATGCTTACCACTCTAACCCTCGCCCTCACTTCGGTAAATCCGACCATACCGTGGTGCTGCTTCTTCGTGCCCACAGGCAGCAATTAAAGAGCGCACCCCCAGAGGTGAGGTCAGTACAGAGCTGGTCGGGGGGGGGGGGGGGGGGGGGGGGGGGGGGGGGGGGGGGGGGGGGATTGGGCAGAGGAACAACTACAGGACTGTTTGGAGTGTAGATTGGGCAATGTTCAAGGACTCGGCAAAGAACTTGAATGAATACGCCACAGTTGTTACAAACTTCATTAAGAAATGTGTGGAGGACTGCATCGCTACAAAAACCTTCCGAGTGTTTCCCAATCAGAAACCTTGGATGAACTGTGAGATTCGCACTCTTCTGAAGACCAGACACCGGGCATTCATGTCTGATGATACAGTCGTCTACACGAAGTCCAGATACGACCTTGGTAAGGCCATCAAAAAGGCCAAAAGGTAGTTCTGCTCCAAACTGGAGGATGAGACAGATGTTCGGCAGCTGTGGCGGGGACTGAATGCAATCACCTCCTACAAGGCGAAACCAGGAGGCAGCTCGGATGTCGGCGATACATCACTCGCTGATGAGCTCAATGCATTTTATGCATACTTTGATAGGGAGAACACCGATATTCCTTTCCGAGCCCCCATTTGCTGTGATGGTATTTCAGTCTCAGTCACAGAGGCCGATGTCAGGAAATCCTTCAGAGGGGTGACCCGGTGAACCCTCGAAAAGCGTCTGGACCTGATGGCATACCTGGTCGTGTTCTAAAAACCTGTGCGGACCAACTGGCTGGAGTTTTTACGGACATTTTCAACCTGTCACTTCTGAGGTCTGAGGTTCCCACCTGCCTCAAAAGGGCATCAATAATACCGGTGCCCAAGAAGAGCAAGGTGACATGCCTCAATGACTATCGACCTGTGGCACTAACGCCTGTGGTGATGAAGTGCTTTGAGAGGTTGATCATGGCGCAAATCAACTCCTACCTTGACAAAAACCTGGACCCACTGCAGTTCGCTTACCGCCACAACAGATCAACGGTGGACGCGATCTCGCTGGCCCTCCACTCTGCTCTGGACAACAAAAACTCAAATGTCAGGCTGTTATTCATTGACTACAGCTCGGCATTTAACACAATTATCCCCTCCAAGCTGGTTACCAAACTCGCAGAACTGGGTCTCTGCGCATCCCTCTGCAATTGGATCCTCGACTTCCTCATTCACAGATCACCAGTCTGTTCGTATTGGTGGAAATGTGTCAGACTCGATAACAATCAGCACGGGAGCACCTCAAGGCTGCGTGCTCAGCCCCCTGCTGTACTCACTCTATACTCATGACTGTGTAGCCGGTCACAGTGCGAACTCCATCATCAAGTTCGCTGACGACACCGCTGTTGTGGGACGTATCACTGATGGGGATGAGTCAGAGAGCAGAAGAGAGATCGAGCGACTGCCCATATGGTGCCAGCTCAATAACCTGGCCCTCAACGCCAGCAAAACCAAGGAACTGATTGTGGACTTTGGACGGAGTAGGATGGGGACCCACAGTCCTGTTTTTATCAATGGGTCGATGGTTGAAAGGGTCAAGAGCTTCAAATTCCTGGGCGTGCACATCTCTGAAGATCTTTCCTGGTCCGAGAACACAGATGCAATTATTAAGAAAGCTCATCAGCGCCTCTACTTCCTGAGAAGATTACGGAGAGTCAGTCTGTCAAGGAGGACTCTCTCTAACTTCTACAGGTGCACAGTAGAGAGCTTGCTGACCGGTTGCATTGTGGCTTGGTTCGGCAACTTGAGTGCCCTGGAGAGGAAAAGACTACAAAAAGTATTAAACACTGCCCAGTCCATCATCGGCTCTGACCTCCCTTCCATCGAGGGGATCTATCGCAGTCGCTGCCTCAAAAAGGCTGGCAGCATCATCAAGGACCCACACCACCCTGGCCACACACTCATCTCCCTGCTACCTTCGGGTAGAAGGTACAGGAGCCTGAGAACTGCAACGACCCGGTTCAGGAATAGCTACTTCCCCACAGCCATCAGGCTATTAAACCTGGCTCGGACAAAACTCTGAACATTAATACCATTCCATCTGTTATTTGCACTTTATTAATTTATTAATTAATGTGTGTATTTACGTATATAATTGTAGTCAATGCCTACTATGTTCTGTTGTGCTATGCAAAGAAAGAAATTCATTGTCCTGTCAGGGACACATGACAATAAACTCTTTTGACTCTTTTGACTTTGACTTGACTTTGTTGTCAGAATTGCTGAAGTGAATTGTCATGGCAGGTAATAAGGATGACACTTCACCCGTAAGATATTCTGGGGTCTGGGGAGCAGGAGCTTGTCAGGATCGCTGGGACCACCTGGACTTAGCATCATGTGGAGTTATTAAGAATGTAGATCCCTCTGCCCTTTTCCTTGCCCAAGGATGCAGTGGAGTCCATTCAGTGCAGCAAGAAGCCCTTGGGTTGTATAGCACAGTTGAGTGAAGCAGGGGTGAGCCATGTCTCTGTAAAAGCACACAGCAGTTCTTCTGTTCTCAGGTAGATTGAAAGCTTTAAGATCATCCAGTTTGTTTTCAATAGCATGGACTTTGTAAGCAATATGCTGTGGAAGGGGCAACTTGAGTGAATGAATGAATATGTTTATTGGCCAAGTATTCACATACAAGGAATTTGCCTTGGTGCTCCGCCCACAAGTGACAACATGCCACACAGTGACAGTTAGGAATTACTCATAAAACATTAAATATTAATAATAAAACATTATCGATTAGGAGCCATGGTATAAATATTATTGATTAGGAGCCATTTGAAGCCAAGGTGTTTCAGTCTCGCCAGCAATCCATCTTGTCTCTTACATTTCCTAAGAGGATGGATATTCCTGGTCATGCTGAGGAATTGTAGCTTGAAGTCGGTCATGCCAAGGGATTGTAGTTTGAAGTCGCCCATGCCATGAAGTAAGTGGATGGACAGGGCTGCCCAGGAGTCAGGTGACGGCATTGGGTGCTCCAGGAGATCTGTTTAGTTTACAGTGTTTCTTCAAAGCAATATTTTTGTGAGATCATCACTGAAAACAGATCCTGTCCAACGATTTTAGTTTCTTAAATGCAGCATTAAGGTAGTGACGAAGAGGTAATGTGAATGGATGTTTTTGTGATTTTTAAGGTGGCTAATAAATTTGTCATTGCAAGTATAGATTGTAAAGTGCCATGGCCATTCTAACAATAAAGTGACATGCTGTTCCTCCCTATTCTGGTTCTCATTTTCCTTTATCCAATATTTCCTTCCTAAATGCTACCTCATCCTGTTGCTTTTTCTTTACTAATTGTTGCTTTCCCCTGCCCACCCCCTCCCCGCCTTTGCTTTGTCAGGCCACACAGAATATGTTAGAGCAAATCAACTTATTTATAATATAGAATACTAGCTTACGGTAGTCTAAAATATCGCCAATCTATTTGGTGTAAAGTTGACCTGCAATAAAATAAATGATTATCATGTCACATGTGTCAACAACGTTTGTCTCATTCAATGTTGCTGACATGTAAAAATAACCACATTAAATATAATAATAGGTTTAACACACCACAATACTTAAAGCCATTGCTGCACACTCTACGTGGTCCAATGTGGTGCAGAATTTGCAGCCACTGCTAACAAATTTCAGCTGGAATCTGCTCTGCTAAAAAGATGAAGAGCAGATGGAAAAGGCCTACATAGCACAACTAGCAGGCTAAGGATTTCTGTATTTGTGAAATGTACAGACACCTAGACTGGTGAATAATGACAATTCTGTACCAAACATCCAGGAGGATTCAGCAAAATATGTCAATAGACCTCAGCCACAAACTAATCAAATATGGGAATAAACTTGTTCTTCTTGGTAACTTCATGAAAGATTCAATATATATTTCTGGAGTTGTATGGAACAGGAAGTAACTAGGATCAGGAAGGAACTAGGTTCCATCTCTGGTTTCAGCGAGTTTGGAATCAACAATGCCAGTGAGTATGGTAAAATGTTTCAACTTCCTGGCCTTGACAGGAAAAATGTTAGTGTGTGTGCACAATCTACTGAACCACAGGAGTTTACAACAGAGGAAGTGCCAGTCAGACCACTGCATCCATACCAGTTGGGAAAAACTGCTATTCAGATTAATTCTATTTTCCAGCTCTGGGTCCATAATCTTACTAGATAACTACATTAATTGCTCATCTGGGTATATATTAAATGGAATGGGTTTTTTTCTTGCTACATATTCTTACAATTATTACATGCATCACATTGAGAAGGGGTTTAACATGTTTGAAATGTGAAGAAATCCAGAAATGCATCTAATGTTAAGGTATAAAAAGACAGTGAGCAATCAACTTGGATTTTCATTTGTTGATTGACACCTAAAATGATCCAAAAACAAGGTATATTGCATTTGTTTTCACCCTCCCAGTTTTGATAATGTAAATTACATTTTCTTAAACATCATTTATTGATTCAGAAAAAGACTAAAAGGAAACCTACTTTCCTCATCTGCTTCCACAACAGCTAGCTAAAGGAACCTTCTATAATAACCTCTTAAAAGACACAAAATAAATGAATCTATTTAGTTATTATGCATTTGTTTCCAATAGTTTCTAATAGTTGAATCCATGTTACGAAGCCAAACAAAAAATCAATCCCATTTGCGATGACCTTTGTTTTTCTCATTGAAAAATTTAATTAGAATTTAATTTAATTTACATTTTAATTTATTTTGGTAAAGCTTCTCAAATTCAAATAACGATCACAGTTCTAGTCTTTTAAAAAAATGACATTAGACAATTCAAGTAAAGTGTTAACTCAGATTGCATTGGCAGAAACTAAATTTACCACAATCTGAGATAGTCCACGTTAAGAAACCATAACTAAAAATATTACCATATACTTCATCATCCAATATTTAACTTGTTCTGAGCTGTATTCACTTGCTTTACAAAATTAAAATAATATTATTGGACTTTACTACCAGATAGGTATTAATACACCATCTGTTAACCAGCTCAGACTCAGCAAAAGTCATCCCATAGTTTCAGTTGTAATTGCGTTTAATGCTGCACTAATTATTTCAATAGGGAATAATTTCTTTGAGTCAAACTGAACTCATTTTATACACTGGAAGCTCTTTGGCTATAAATTGGCAGGTCTCATCCTTCATTTCTCCTAAGCGCCATGCCAAAGGGGAATAAGTATATGGTCGCTTTGTGACCAAATGTCATGTGCTGGGCAGAAACATTGATCCTGGCTATTAATCACTCTGCAAGCCCTCCCAGTAATCAAAGGGCACAGCTGCAATGATATATGACTAATGTCAGCACAGAAAGCCCTTTACAAGACTGCATGCCTACCAGCTGATGGCCAGTTTGTTCCAAAGCACATACAATAGCAAGCAAGAGTACCCAGGACAATTAATCATCACTTTTTACTGTTCTTACCATCATTAAACGCCTTTATTGGCTGATTCACTGTGGATACACATCACATAATTACCGTGATCTGAAAGCCAGGGATCCTCACCTGTACACAAATATTTTGTTAAACCTGCTAAACCAACATGGTCCCTTTCCACTGGAAGGATACTGACCCAGTGATGAACCTGAAGCTGGGAGAAAATTGGATGCTCAATGACTGATTTCAGTGTCTGCCTATCTCATTTGATCTGGCCTGGATTAATAATCTCGAATCCTATCCAAAATTCTATAATGTCAATGGGCTTTAAAGACTAAAGATTTGAAAAATTCTGTCAGCAAACAAGAGGAAATATAGAACGATAATAGAAATTCCATTTTCTGGATGTTATTATAGCTCAGATTTGAAGTACGTGAACAGAACTTTGGCCTTGGATGAAATTCTATATTAAAAAATTATTTAGCCAAAGCAAAAAAAAGCACAGGAATATGATTAGCTTTAATAAATTAACTAATGCAAATTTTATTGTAGAGATAAATATCACTTTTTACACTCATACTGTATATTCCAGCTAATTGGCTTATTTACTACTATGTGTTGCTTATTAAAAATAGTTTAAGTTGTTATAAAAAGTAGTGTAATTCAAGCCTCTGTGACTCGCTGCCTCAAGGCGGCAGAGTCTATCATCAATGACCTTCACCATATAGGCCTACCCCTAATCTTGCTGTCACCATCGGGAAGGAGGTAATGTGGCCTGAAGTCCCACATAGCTTCCTATAAACCATATCCCAGGTAATCTCCAGCACCATCAACAACTACACTTTTGATTCCTTCCTCCAAGCCAGTTTTCAATCCAATTGACTAGTTCACCTTAGATTCCATGTGATCCATAACCTCTTCAAGAAACTGATTGATGGCACATTATTTATCTCACACAAAACATTGCTGACCATCATGAATCTCTGTTGGATTCATGGAGGTGGTTTTGGAGGGGAGGATGCTCCTCAAACTGCGGAGCATCCTGGACAATACAGCTCACCCCCTCCATGACACACTGGTCAACCTGAGGAGCGCCTTCAGCAACAGACTAGTTCCACCAAGATGCAGGACAGAATGCCACAGGAGACTTTCTTCCCTATGGCTATCAATCTGTACAACTTCTCCCTCTTCTTTCGTGGGGTAGACTGAGACCGACGCCCCTCCCCCCCCCCCCCCCCCCCCCCACCCCAATCGTTGCACTCCCAAGCTACACTTGTCACTTTTATTTCATGTTTCATGTATTTATGTTTTTATGACTGTTGGCAGATCAACTTCCCACCTGGGATAAATAAAGTTCTATCGTATCATATTGTATCAGTTCCTAGCTGTCCAAATGCTGGTAGATCCTGTCCCTCAGAATTCCCTCCAACAACATCCTGACCACTGACATCAGGCTCACTGGCCTGGCTTGTCATTGCTGCCCTTCTCCAATATCGGTACACTAGCTGCCCTACACTCCTCTGGAACTCCACCTGTGGCTAAAGATGATGCAAATATCTCTGCAAGGGCCTTCACAATTTCTTCCCTAGCATCCCATAAGGTCCAAGGGTGCACCTGGAGATTTATACACCTTAATGTGCTTTTAGTCTACCAAAAACTCTTTTTTGGTAATTTGTCAATGGTCTAAGACATCACAACTCATATGATTCCATTCCTTCGAGTCAGTGATAGAGCATGGAAACTGGGGTTTCTCGGCCCTACACATCCATGCCGACTTAGATGCTCCATCTAAGCTAGTCCAATTTGCCGGTGTTCAGACCATATCCCTTTAAACCTTTCTTCTCCCTGCACCTGTTCAAGTGTTGTTCCATAGACCCACCACCCTGCGTGAAAAAGTTGTCACTCAGGTTCCTACTAAATTTTGCTCCTCTCACCTTAAGTCCTCCAGTTCTTGATTCCCCTAGCTTGGGTAAAAGAGTGCATTTTCAAGCTATCAATTCTCCTCATGAGTTTATGTACCTCTAGAAGAGCACCCTCAGCCTCCTGCACTCCAAAAAATAAAGTTCCAGCTTGCCCAATCTCTCCATATAGCTCAGACCCTTGAGTCCTGGCAACTTCTTCATAAATCTTCTCTGCTTAATGAACAGGGTGTCCAAAACAGAACACAATTTGCCAATTACAGCCTCACCACCTCACCACGTCTTGTGCAACCGTAACATAACGTTACAACCTCTGTACTCTGTATCCTGACTGATGAAGGTCAATTACCACCCTGGTCAACTGAAACACCACTTTCTGTGAACTATATACTTGTAGACCCCAGGGCCCTTCCATGAACTGTGAAGATCCTGCTTTGGTTTGACATCAAAAATACAACACCTCGTACTTATCTACATTATACGCCATGATAACATTCCTCGGCCTACTTGCTCAGCTGATCAAGACCCTGTTATAATTTTTGATAACCATCTTCACTCTCTACGATGTGCTGCAGCCCATGTAAACTGTATTCACAAAAAGCATGAGAAATCCAATCTAGCTATTTACTACTTTATCTAATGTCAAGCATTAATTGTGACAGTAAAAGTAAATTAAATACTATAAAGCTACATTTGGTCTCCAATAATCTGCTCGCTCATCAATACTAAAGTTTGAGTTTTGTCAGGACCACTCTGCTCCAGCCCCTTGAGCCTAAAAAGAACCAAAGATTGGCACAGTGGCGCAGTGGTAGAGTTGCTGCCTTGCAGTGCTAGAGACCCAGGTTAGATCCTGACTACGGGTGCTGCCTGTATGGAGTTTGTACGTTGTCTCTGTGATCGTGTGGATTTTCTCCGTGTGCTATATTCAGACTAGGGCTAAAAATGATAAAATCTGTTAATTTACAGTCAGGATAATTTAAACATTCTTGAGCATCTAAGCAGCACCCTCGGTTGATGCTTTAAAATATAATCTCTCCCATTTCATGCGTTGAGATTATCAAGACTGAGAGAGAATTATATTGGTTAATCTAATCAACTACTATCATATAGTTACTTATCAATGAAATAGCAACTGGCTGATGTATTTTTTAAATTAAATGTATATTATTTGATTGAAAATTTCAGTACATTACTTCACAAATACAGCTACAAATTTTGAATTGTGTGGATTATAGTTGAACTATCTATGGAACATGATCATTCAAGTTGTAGATTAATGAGCTATAAAATAGATCTGGACAAAATCTGTTTTCAGTAAACTCCAAAAGAGACATTTCATTACATAATCACTGTTCTGTTCTTAGTTCAAACCTAAGCATTTGATCCAGTCTGGCTCCACGAGGTCTGCTCATGACTTGTGTAACTCATGAATCTCTCCAGTGTTATTTGACTTTGAAATCTACCATATTAGAGATCTGGACAAATGATCTAGACACACAAATTTGAAATACGCCATAATAACCATGGATTTTAAATTCAGTTAGGATGATAAACCTTGAATAGAGTTACTATTGGTGCCGTGAAATAACAAGATCATTGTGAAAGCATTCATCGGAATTCCTTGTATCCTTGAGTAAAGGAGATCTGCCATGCTTATCTGACCTTAATGGTATGTTACCAGACATACCCACGCAATGCTGTTGACTCTTTGATCATTCTCTAAAATGGCCTTGCAATCCCCTGGCGTGAAACCACTGCGGTGAAACACAATAAATGTACAGTTGGACAGCCCACCAATTATCAAGCCTCAGCTACAATCCAGAAAGGGCACAAGCAGTCTAGTCAAACATGCAAACTTCTCCTCACTGTATTGACGCTTACCATGCATGGGGAAGCATAGGAGCCAAGCAACAAAGGCCTGATAGCCATATTCAGAATCCTAACTTTCAATCAGCATCCCAAAAATCTCATTAGCATTCCAAGCATATTCTAACCCACTAGAAGTACGGAATCATGAGAGGAAGTAGCACATTTATATACAGATGGGTTAGCATGGCAACAGTCTTCAACTTAAATGTCATATCGCACCATAGATTTTCATGACATCAGGATCACAAGCAAAAACCTTCTTGCTAGTTACCACCCACTACCTTCCATCAGCTGATTTAAAAAAATTACCATGGTGAACACCTCTTTCATGGTGAAAGGACAGGATCATATGCCTGCTGAACAGCAAACTCATTAAATTATAGCCATGCTAAGTAATCTCATGAGCAATGAATCAGATCAAAGCTCTGCAGTTCTGTCATATTGTGTTGGATATGAGGAAGCTTATCAGAGATCACACAGACATTCAATATTTGTGAAGCCCAGCAAAGAAGCTTCACCGTTTACAACCATCTTTAACGACATGACAACAAAATTGCCCACGTAAAGGTAGACGAAAAAACAAAACTATTTCAGACAATTACCGCCTCATCAACATAACCAAATCAACCCAATATCAATACTCCAATGTACTGAGCAGCAATGTAATGGAAGGAGTCATCCACCACACGATCAAATACCACTTCCTTACCTATGACCTTTTTTTTTAGTTTTGACTGAACTAATCAGTTCTACACTTATTAACAGCCATTGTCTAAACATAAGCAATAGGCATGAATTCCAGGTAAGTAGAGGCAAGAGCATGTTAGCTTAAAATTCAAAAAATGTGCTGTGTAAGAACCTCAACATAATTATAGCTGAAGAAATTACTCTATGGGCTGGTGTCTTGGCAAGTGCAGCACCATTTTAATCAGTTAGAAATCTGGGCAGAGGAATGGCAGGTGGAGTTTAATCTGGATAAGCATTAGGTATCTTGGGTGGTTAAATGCAAGAGCAAAGTATACAATAAACAGCAGGACATCAAGAGGTTTCATGTACAGAAGGATTTTGGGGATCAGGCCCTTAGCTCCCCGAAAGTGGTGACACAGCTGGACAGGGTGATACAGAATGCATGGCATGTTTGCCTTCATCAATTGGGGCATTAAGTATAAAAGGTGGGAAATCACCTTGCAGCTACAGTAAATATTGGTTATGCTTTATTTGAAGTATCGCGTACAGTTCTGATCGCCACACAATAGGAATTATATGAAAGTTTTAGAGAGGGTGCAGATGAGAATCACCAGGATGTTGCCTGATTAGGAGTGTTAGTTAAAAGGAGTGGATGGACAACCTTAGATTGTTTTCTCTAGAGCATCAGAGGCTGAGGATCAATTAATAGAAGTATACAAAATTGGGACTAAATAGTCACATTATTTTTCTTAAGAATGGAAAGGTTTAAAGGACATCTGCAAGGTAAGTTTTTATTACACAGAGCATTATCCTGGAAAATGTTGCCGGGGATGTGGTACATGCAGTACAATAGCAATGTTTAAGCTTCATTTTGACAGCTAAATAAGAGCATGGGTATTTGGTAGCAGGTGACTCATCCCCTAACTGCCCAAATAACTGTCTTACCATGTGTCCTGAAGATGACAGAACTTGAAGGAATACGTTCTACATAGTCAGATGTGCATACTCCAGTACTGCAAGAACAACATTTCGAAAGCATTTTGATACTATCCATTCATTACTTTAAACATTCATTCTGTCCAATTTAACCACAGTTGTATTGCAGAAAACTACCCCTTTCTCCTCACAAATGCTACAGAGACTATGTGGATGAGAGCATCTTGGAATTTCTCTTCACAGCCAAACATCATTATGGCTTGGGCATTACATTTCAATTCTTCTTCATTGGTTCAAAATCCCAGAATTCTACCTCCAAACCAGTAGAAATATTTTCACCAAATGAACTTTAGCAGTTTACAATGCACCCAATATCACCAACTGAAGGGTAACAATGTACAATAACTGCTGGTCTTGCTAACAAATGGCCATATCCAGTTCATGTGCACTTTAACAAACAGGAGTCATATCAACCTTGTCATGGCACTGTTTTCGTTATCATTGGCAATGACAGAAACATGATACACATATCCAAAGTAATTTTGTTTGTTACTTACTTGAAAAGGAAAATGTCCAAATGTACAAAATTAGAAAACAAATCCTTAATAGTTTCCAGAAACAGTTGTCAATCTCACATTGTACATCACTGATCTGAACTACTTGTCTTACAGTCAGTAAATAATAAAACTTATTTAGCATTTCACATAATATTGGCACTTGTGTATCAATGTTGAACAGTGAAAGGCAGGCTGTACAGAGATTGTATACTTTCATGATAAAACAAACTTTACTCACTAAGATTGAATTCATTTGTGTATGTTCTCTATTAGAAGGCTAGTGTCTTACACCATTTAAAAGGTTTAAAAAAGTAATATAACTATTATTTAATGATATTTCTCATCCAGAAACTACAAATTATTTTCAGCAAATATGAAATTATGCATTAGATTGGAGGTATAAGAAAATTTGATACATCTTGAAAAATTATTCCACTATAATAAAAAGACCTGGGAGAAAAATTGACTTAATTGATATTAAATGTATCCATTGCAGGTTTTAAAAGATTTAAATAAAAAAGATTTTAACTTCTGGGGAGAGAATCAAAAAGCAAGAATGTATAGTAAAACTTATATAGGACATTGGTTAGGCCATGCTAAGAGTATTCCGCACAGTTCAGTTCATGTTACAAAGAGGACATAATAATTCCAGAAAAGCTGGAAAATCACACATTCCAGAATTGAACGTTTATAAATATAATTGAAAGTTAATTAGCTTTTTTTTTTTTCTTTACAGATGGCATAATGAAGTATGCCATTGCTTATGTACTTTTCCATATGAGCAAATTTTATTGCATTTCTCAAATTATTGGGTAGTGATTCATGATTTCCGTAAGGACAAATTTCCGTTACCTGAATAGCCTTATACCCAAAGAAGTGTTGAGTTGGGAACAATGCAATCCCATGTACTCCTGGTGTAGGAATCAAGTTCAAGTCTACATTTATTGTCACTGCACCAATTGGTACAGCAAGATTGTGTTACCATACAGCCATACAAATGAAAAAAACACAACACACGATAGAATTTTAACATGAACATCCCCACAAACAGAATCAACGTTTCCACTGTGAGGGAAGGCAATAAAAGTTCAGTCATCTTTCTCTTTGTTCACCCCGTGGTCGGGGCCTATTGAGGCCTCCGCAGTCGCCGCTGTGGTCGTCCAGATGTGTAGACAAGGTAAGTCCGGTAAGTCCTGAATCGGTGCTTCCCCACCGGAGACCGCGGCTTCAAGATGGTGTAGGCCGCAGGCCAGCGGTCGAAGATCTAAAGTCCCTGCCACGCCACAACCAAGCACCACAGACCACAGGGCCAGCGGTCGGAGCTCCTCTCCAGGGATCCCCGGCAAGGGTCCCCGCCGCGCCCGCGGTTAGAAGTAGGCCGCGGCCCGGCGGTCTGAGCTCTTCTCCTCCGGGGTCCCCAACGAGGGATCCGAGGCTCCGGATACCGCGCCAGCTGGAGCTCCGCAGACCGTGGCTTCAGGCTGCCGTGTGCCAGCGAATGGAGCGCTCCCCCCCGACGAGGACTCGCTCGCTCCGTGATGAAAGAGTCCGCACTGCGCCCGCTGCCAAAGCCCCGGGCGCATCTCCGGGAAAGGCCGCATCGATCCTCCATGTTAGGCCCCACGAGGGTGGAAGGCAACATGGAAAAAGTCGCCTTCTGTGGAGGAGGCGACCAAAGTGGGTTTCCCCCTTACCAACCCCCCACCACCCCCCACACCACCCCCCACACAACACACCGAGAAACATTAAAAGCACACATTGAGACACACTAAAAAAAACAAAAAAAAAGTAGAAAAAACTAACACGCTGCTGGTAGGGCCAGCCGGCTCGCAGCGCCCCCAACGACCGAATTTAGCATGACCCTATAAGCAAAATATAATCAAAAGGTGAATTTACCAGATGCTCATATCCAACTATGTCAACAGCCGTATTTGATCATTTTATGCCTTTATTCAGTATAACATTTCCTCTCTCAAAATTGCCTGACCCTGAATTTAAAAGTATGCTACAAGAGCTGAAAAATATTCTGTCCGACATATGAGAAATTCTGTAGACCTTAGCAAACCAGTTGTCCTTAATACAAGACCTAGGAATTATTCAACAAGTTTGTAATTTCCTTATTAATATTTGCAATATTAACTGGTTTGCAAATGGAACCAAATTGCTATATTGTTGTGGACATCTGGATATCATGGTGTTCCTTAAATGTTACATTGTGCAACTCTCACCTTCGTTTTTAGTTGTTTGCTTGATGTGTATGTGGTCTTTCTGTCCTTTGGATCTACATTATACATTGAAGCCGAGGATCATGAACCTGACAGTGGTGGAGAGAGAGTCAACTGCTTCAGTTCCTGTGTGTGCATATCTTTGATTATCTGTCTTGTGTCATGCAATCACAAAGAAAAGCATTAATTGCCCTCTACTTCCAAAGAAGATTGAGAAAATCTGGCATGTTCCCAAATTCTCAAATGATTTTCCACAGGTTGTACATTAGAGAGCATGCTATCTGATTGCAACATGGCTTGTTAAGTAACTGAATACCAGGAAGAAAGGGGGCCACAAAAGTGATGGACATTGCCCAGCCATGAGCTATACATGAAGTGAAGCCTCAATAAGGCAGCTAATATTAAAGACAACACCACTCGGTCACACTATCTTCTCACTGCTACCATTGGGATGAAGATACAGGAGCCTGAGGATTGTGACCTCCATGTCCCAGTACAGCTTCTTCGCATCAACCTTAGGCTCCTGAACTTCACAGCACTACCTGTAACCACAACAACGAACTACAATGAACTTTGTTTTGGTTGTACATCATATTCAACTTACACTAATATGTTCTGGTTTCCCTAGTGTTACTGATAAGTCGTTATGCCCCCCCCCCCCCCTATATTGATTATTGTACATTTATTTGTTGTATTATTGCATTAATGGGCCTGTAAAGCATCAGCAAGTAATATTTACATTCTTCCATTCCTGGAGCAAATGACAATTAAACACTCTTTATCTCTTGATCTATTACATCTTTTAATGTCCTTTTACTCAATTGTTTTTATGCATCCCTTTTTTGCAAATAACATATTTGTTTGAGAAGTAAACTTTCACTTTGTTAGGACATTAAAAATGCAGGATTAAGAAATCTCTTTAAACACTTTCGCGGAAGTAAAGAGTCTGGAGCATCAAGAGTGTTGAATTATAATATGAAACCGACAATGGAACGATGAAATTCTTACTTGCAGCAGCATAACAGGCCTTGTAAACACATTGACTAACATAGACAACATATAATACATTAAAAAAAAATGCAATGAATGAATAATCACAATACTAGTGAAAAAAAGCCTGAAGTCATTAGTAACCAAAGATACTCCATAGTTCCATTGCTTAGCTGGTGTTTTGTAAAGTTTATAAGCCTGATGAGTGCTGGGAAGAGGCTGTTCTCGAACCTCGTGGGACATGCTTTTCAGACTCCTATATATTCTTACCCAGTGCTAGGAGTGAATGATAGTACTGCAAGGTGTGGATCTTTGATGATGGTGGCTGCCCTTTTGAGGCATTGCCCTACAAAAGACACTTTTGTTGATGGGGAAGTCAGTACCATGCTTGAATAGGCAGTGACCACCACTTTTTGTAATCTCCTTTGCTCCTGGACATTCGAGTTTCCGAACCAAGCCTCGATGCAACCTGCCCAATATGCTCTCTACCACATACTGAAGAGGTTTAACAGAATATTCATCGAAACACCAAATCTACTCAATCGTCTAAGGAACTAGTGGTGTTTTATTGCTCATTTTATAATTGCATCAATGTGCTGATTAAAGTTTGATGCAAGCATGCTCATTGTTCATACAGAAATCATTAAATCTTTGGACTTAAAAATGGTTAATTTTTTGGCAGTAAAACATATTGCTTTCCAAATATTACACTGAAGAACTCAACCTAATGGCAATATCTGTAATGCTGAAAAATCTTTGTCCATTTGACCAAAAATAACAGATGTTAAATAATTAAAATACAGATATACAAATCGTGCAACATTTATAGGCATACTATTTTTTTACATTCAACAAAATGCTGGCATAATCAATCCCAAAAAACATAGCAAACAGAACTTAAGTAGTTCTCGACCGCATATATTCATATCAAGCAACCCAAAAAGGTCAATCATACATATTTTAAAAATATTGATTAAACTAAGCAAGACTGGTCATAACTAGGGCAAATTAAAACATGGTTCATATCTAGACATTTACCAATTATTTTCTCAATATCCCATTTAATAAAATCAATTAGTATGAATGACAGTTATCATAAATAATCGAACTTGAAAAATAAGTGAATATTAGTCTACATACCTCACTTAAGTTGATAGGAATTTTTAATAAAAGTTTCTTATATTCTGACCAGATAAAAGAGTGACTAGCATGAGAATAGGAAACAGATTACGTTAAGACAAGTGTAAACCTTGAGAAGAATTAAGGGATACCTTTTAACTCTTATAACAAAATTAAACTCAATAATTAAATGATACTAGTCTTTGAATAAGGCAAGGAAATGCACAATGGAAAGACCTACCATAAACAACTCTACCACTGCACCACTGTGTCACCTTCTCTGCCATTTAGTTTCAAACATATGGAGCAAAGCAAAATTAAACATTCTAACCATTTCACAACAGTCATCAGAATATGAATATCAACAAAATGATATAGTACAGTCGTTTATCAACAACATAACTGGTCACCAAAATGAGAAAAGGCCTATGCAAGGGGAATCAGCAGCACGGTACTCAAAGCATCCAAATGGAGCTTCTTTTAAGTCACATTTCCAAACCATGGTCATTATTTGCAGCAAGTGTACTGCACCTTTTTATGGGACCATCCTGAATATAGACATCTAGTAAAAGTTGATGGTTTTTAAACTTTAAATCATAATGACATATTGTCACTATGGTTCAAAAATATTGCTTCAGGCCATTACCTTATAAAAAATTATTTTGTCATATGGGCAGCTCCGGCAAGGTTTGGAATTATTGCTGATCCAATTTCCTTTCATGAATATGCTAGCGAGCCACTTCTAGAGCCACTAAAGATCATTGCTGAAAATAAATCAACTGTGTCATCACACAGGGTGGTTCCAAGATTTAGACTCAGCATATGATAAAAGGTTAGTGACATATTTCCTAACCTGGTGCTGTGTGACAGTGCATAAATCTACAGGTGGCATTCTCGGTATTCTACCATTCTATTGGTGGAAAAAAGTAAATGGGTACCAAATGAGATTTGATCTAGCTCCTCCAGAGGTGACCAAATACATTCACTTAATGTGCAGATTATTCCATTGTGTTTTAACAGTTCGGGTGATGCAGAAAAGGGATTGGGATGTTAGGTAGGGAGTCACTCTTTCCAGCATCTGGTCTGCTCTTATCTCCACATTATGTAACTTGTCTAATTTATTTTTCAGTTCAATGCTGATTCTAGTTTTGATGTGTGGAAAAATACAATTGAATTTCAAGGGTTTAGATAGCTAGACTGTCTGGAATTGATTATTGCTTGGCAATGAAGTAGCTCTCACTCAGTTTTCACCCCATTCTCTATCTGAAGAGAGTTTCGGCCAAAACGTCACCTATTCCTTTGCTCCAGAGACGCTGTCTGACCCGCTGAGTTTACTCCAGCACTCTGTGTCTATCTTCGGTGTAAACCAGCATCTGCAGTTCCTTCCTACACAATGAAGTGCTAATGTACATGCTACTTTCCAGTCAATGCCTTTTGTTGTACAGGCTTGCTGTTTGAAATATGTGGATCTTTTCATTTGAGGGACTGTGCAAGCAATGGACATTTCCACTTTTGACTTTACAATGGAAACATTGATGAAAAACAATTGAAGGAGAATGGGTTTAGCACACCATTGCAACAGTGATATTCTGGGGCAAGGATTATTTTATCTTCATATAACCTCTTTAAATGTAAGAAATGAAAATCCATCCATGGGAGTATTTTGATACAATTGGACCAAGGCTGTGATGAGGTCTGGAACCAAGACATAATGACAAAACCCAAACATGGATAATCCAATAGTGAGAAAATGTCACTTGGGAGCATGTTTATTACAAAGTGGTTTTCTGTTGATCTGTTTTCTGATGATTGAAAGTAGATTGATTGGATTTGTTCTGTTATTTGTAGACTGAACATAACGGGGCATCTTCATGCTGTTGAGCAGATGGCAACACTGCAACTGTACCATTCTAGAGGTACAACTAATTCTGGACACAAATCTTCAATGCTGCAGCCACAAAATTTAGTCTGGTTTCACAGTCTTTTGCTGCCTCAATACGATGCAAATTGTACCCTTAATTGCAAAGGGTTAGCAATTAAAATAATTGGTTTCACCAAAATGTTAGATTTACTCATGAAAAAACGAGGATAACATCGTCATTCAGAAACACATTGACCTTCAAAAAATGTCAAGCACTACTTAAATAGTGCTGCTCATACCAATAACTGAAGTATGTGGACATATGGAGATTAATTATACGACACGTAAACGAGGATGTTGCTACAAAAGTGGAAAAAAGTCCTTGCGAACTTTTTGTTGCATTCTTTGGCATTATAGATTGCAAAATGCAAGTTTTTGCCTTGAAATGTTTAATTGTTTCCCACTCCGTGAAAACTATAACGTATTTCAGTATATTGTATTTTTATTTCAAATTACAGCATTTGCAACTTTATGACTTTTGAGTATTATATAATACTGTCATGAGCAATCTAAGCATAAAAGGTAAAGCAAAACAACGCAAGTGAAATATATTTTGGGAGAACGAAGCTTTTTATCCTATGAGAGGCAGAGTTAGCATGAGCTTCTTGTACATGTTAAATTGATTCAGATGAGCTTCAATGTAAAGTCTTGTTTCTGACAACAGAATTTTCCCAGATCATAAATGCACCACCACCTAAAGTCTCAAGCAGGACCTCAATTTAGCCATTGCAGCAGCTTTAACTTCAAAGCAAAATAAAACACTACTTTCCATGGTTTAAAAAGAAACATGATTTCAAAGCACAATCACATTTAAGACACTGCTCATCACCTCAAATGGGCTTCCATGTTGCTGACAAAACAGATATGATTTCCTTTTACAAGGTTCAGTGCAATATCAGCTTGTACTTGTTGAGTACCTTAACCTGCAGAAATCTAGGCACCAGAGGAGCATTACCAAATAAATTTTGAATTGGGGTTTAAATAAGAATAAATGTGAGCATTATGATCGAGGATTGGAGGATAGCTAATGTTATCCACTTGTCAAGAAGATCGAGAGAGAGAAAACGGGGAATTAACAGACCATTTAGCCTGACTTCGGTGGTGGGAAAGATGCTGGAGTCAATTTATTAAAGATGGGGCAAATAATGGGGCATTTGGTTTAGCAGCAAAAGGATTAGTCCAAGTCAACATGTATTATTTATGAAAGGGAAATCATGCTTGACTAATCTTCTGGAATTTGTTGAGGATGTGACAAGTAAAATGGATGAAGGGGAAGCCAGTGGATGAAGTGTATCTAGACTTTCAGAAAGTCTTTGATAAGGTCCCGCACGGGAGACTGGTGGACTAAAATGAGAGCACGTTATTGGGGGTAGGGTGTTTGACATGGATAGAAAATTGGTGGCAGACAGGAAGCAAAGAGTAGAAGTGAATGGGTCCTTTTCAGAATTGCAGGCAGTGGCGAGGTTGGAGTGCCGCAAGGCTCGGTGTTGGGGTCGCAACTGTTTACCATTATATTAATGATTTGGAAGAGGGATTTAGGAGCAACCATAGCAAATTTGCAGATGAATCACTCAACGCTGGGTGTCAGTGTGAACTGATTCGACAGAGGATGTTAGGAGGTTGGCAGGGTGACCTGGACACGTGTTTGAGTGAGTGGGAGGTTGCGTGGGCAGATGCGGAGTTATCTATATCTATAATATATTACTTAAGTCTGTTGACGCTTTTGGCCCACTGTGGCGGTTGATTTCCGAGAGAACGCCGCCACCGCTTATGGCCATTCATTTTGGCCAGCTCGATCAGGAGCCCCCCTCCACCTTCCTGGACCAGAGGATTTTTCCCATCGTTCACAATGAAGCTTAGTAATGTATTGGTGATCTCTCTGCTGCCCCCTGCTAGGTGGGGAGGACTATATTAAAACCAGGAAGAGGTGTGCCTCACTCAGTCTCTGCCAAGATGGAGGAAGCCAGAGGTTCACACGTCTCTCTAGAGTCTATGAAATATATAGTACTGGATACATGTCCTACTCAGAGACTGTGAGCGCCTAATATGTAGTTCTATATGCTTGCAATGCAAGAAGCTGTTTTGGTTCTAAAACTGCATTGCAAAAGTGTCTGGTTCTAAAATAGTTTGTCATATTGCAAAAGCTTGGTCTATTGCGCCCCTCCTGCCCCCCCCATTCTGCAAAAGTATTATCTTCAATATGAAAAAAGTGTCTCAGTTGGTTCTTTTCTAAAAATGCTTATTGGTTCTAAACTGCTTGCAAAAATTGTTCTATTGGTTCTAAAATGCTTGCACAAACGGTGCTCTATTGGTTCTAAAATGCTTGCAAAAGTGTCTATCGGATCTAAAATGCTTGCAGGAAAAGTGTGTCTAATTGGTTCTACAAATGTTGCACGGAAAGTCTATATAGGGTCTATTGTCTTTATTGGTAATTGCTTGCAAAAAGTGTCTATTGGTTCTAAAAATGCTTGCCAAAAGTGTTATTGATTCTAAATGCTCGAAATAGTGTTATGCTTGCAAAAGTGTCTCTATTGGTTCTTAAAATGCTTGCAGAAAGTCTATTGGTTTAATTGTTCAGACTTGTTTCTTTTTATTGTGGCCACAAGGAGTCTACAAAAAAAAAGGGGTTATTGGTTCTAAGATGTTGCAAAAGTGTCCATTGATGGTTCTAAATGCTTGCAAAGTGTCTATAAAGTGTCTATTGTTTTCCAAAAATGAGTTGTGCTCAAAAAGTGTATCTTTTTGTTCTAAAAAATGCACCAAAAAGCTGTTATTGGTTTAAAATGGTTGCAAACAAAGTTGTCTCTATTGGTTTCTTAAAATGGGTTGCAAAAAGTGTCTCTATAGGTTCTAAAATGAGTTGCCTAAACTGTGTCCTATTGGTTCTAAAATGGTAGCAGAAGAGTGTGTAGATTGGATCTTTGGGATTAAATGCTTGCAGCAGTTGTCTTATTGGTTCTAAAAATGCTTGCAAAAAGTCTCTCTATGCGTTCTAAAGTTTACTTGCAAAAAAAAGTGTCTCTATTGTTTGAATGCTGCTAGCAAGAGTGAATGAGCTGCCTGGCCCTGAGTGAATGAGCTGCCAGCCCAAGAATCCCATTCGGCCCACAATGTTAGTTACATACTGCCAAGTCCCTTTGACCCACACAACAACATACCAGCGCTCCAGAACGCCCCCCCCCCCCCCCACCCACTGGCCAGCAAATTGGAATTGGTTTGGAGAGCTGGGAATAATTGCATTGGGGAGACCAGCCCCTCCCGTGTGAAGCGGGATCCAACGGGTCCGACAGGTCTTAGTAATATAGAAAAATGTCGAGGTTATCCATTTTGGCAGCAAAAAACAAGGGGGAGATAATTATCTCAGTGGTTAGGTTAGGTAAGGGGGGAGGCGCAGCGAGGAACCGGGAGTGTCCTTGTTACACAGGTCAATGAAAAAGTTGCGTGCAAGGTACAGCAGGGCAGTGAAGAAAGATGATGGATAAGTTGGCCTTCGTACAAGAGGATATCAGTGTAGGAGTAAAGTGCTCCTTCTTCTGCCTGTTTATATAGGGCATGGTTAAGAGACAGCACATCTGGAGTATTGTGTACAGTTTTGGTCTCCTAATTAGAGGAAGGACATCTTGTGAGTGAGGCAGTAGCAGCGTAGCGTTCACGAGATGATCCTGGAGGGGGGACTGTCTATGGGAAAAGCCTGAAAAGACTACGGCTTGTATTCACGGGAGTTTAGAAGGATGAGGAGGGGTCTCTTATAGAAACATATAAATTATAAAGGATCTGGACAAGCTAGCTGCAGAAAAATATTCCCAATGTTGGGCGAGTCCAGAGACCAGGGGCCACAGTCTTAGAATTAAAGGGGATGCCATTTAAGACTGAGGCTGGAGAAACAGCTTTTTCACCCAGAAAGTTGTGAATTTGTGGAATTCCCTGCCAAAGAGAGCAGTGGAGGCCCAAGAGCCGTTGGAGCGATTGCAGCGGAGAGGAGTAACGTCCGAGCAGTGAGTTAAAAACGGGGGTTGTCGCAGGGCTTTGCTTTACAGGATGGCCCGGAAGGCCGTTTGAGCAGTTGCAGTGGGAGGAGTACCCAGGGCGCGGCAAATGCTCCATTCGCATTTCAAAACAAGTGGGCTTGAGGAAGGGTAGGTGTAGTGATGGTGGAAGAGACAAGGGGGAGCAGCTGATTGGGAGTCAGATACCTGGCTGGGAATTTTTTCCAGATTTTTTATTGTAATTGTATTTCGTATTGTAGCCAGGAATAAGGGGGAGTATTGTGGGCGTGGGCAGGTTCAGTTTTACTGTTCTGGATGTCAGATGGGAGGTCAGGGAGTTGATAGCTTCCAAGATCGTGCCACATCTGAGGACCAGGTGCATCGAGATGGCAGGCTCCTAAGGGATAAAGACCATTCTTAGGAACCTGGGAGCAGCAGGCTCGATGAGCTCTGTCTGTCAGGGCGGAGAGCGCGCGAGAAGTCCTAGAGTGGAGTAACAGAGAGGTTTAAGTCACTCCAAAACCACAGGAGGCAGAACACGTGGGTCACGATTAGGAGAGGCAAAAAGGGGCAGAACGGCCAGGGACTAGAGAACACCGGTGGCTGTTACACCTTGGCAATAAGTGACTCTTGTTTTTGAGTAACTGTTGGGGGGGGAAGAAGCTGCCTACATGGGGTTGCAACAGCGGCTGGGCCCTCGAGGTACAGGGAACCGGCCCTGTTGCTCAGAAGGGTATAGAGGAGAGAGAAGAAAGGAGGGGCGCCAGTAGTACATTGGGTGACTCCATAGTTAGGGAGGTCGGGGGGTGTGGACGTAATCAGGAGAACCCGGATGCGTCGTTTGCCTCCCGGTGCCCAGGGTCTGCGGATGTGGAGACTCGAACGTGTCCAAAGATATCTGAATTGGAAGGGAGAGGAGCTCAGGTCGTGGTACATAATAGGTAACAATGACAGAGGTAGAAAAGAGGAAGAGGGTCCTGAAAGGAGAATTTAGGGAGTTGAAGGAGAGTTAGGGGGTAGGAGAGAAGTCGCAAAAGGTAACAATTCAGGATGACTGCCTGATGCCACGCGTCGTGAGAGTTGGAACTGGTGCGAGGGTGGAGGAATACATGCGTGCTGTGGTGGCTACCAGAGGGCAGGGATTCAAGTGTCTGGATATTTGGGACTCTGTTGGGAAGGTATTAGTGACCTGTACAAAAAGGACGGCTATGCACTTGACACCGAGGGGGAAACCAATATCCTGGCGGGGAGATGTTGCAAAGGCTACTGGGGAGACGGGTGGTCTAACTAGATCGGTTGGGGGGAGTGACTCAAATTAGAGAAAGTAGTAGACAGTGTTGTCTGAGGCAGCAGGCGAGAAAGGGAAGCACTCAGACGCAACACATAGGGGGGAAAGAAGAAAAAAATATAATAAACAGAGAATAAAAGGTGGTGGATTTCTTAAATCTGTGAGGCAGAGTGAAGGGGGGTGTAAAAATGAGGGTAGAAGCAATAGGTGCAAGTGAAAAGTTAACAGTGGCAGGCAGACAAATCCAGGGCCACAATCAAAAAAGGGCACTTTTCAACATTCACTTGTATAAGGGTAGAGCGTTGTAAAAACAAGCCTGAAAGCTTAGTGTTCTCAATGCAAGGAACATCCGTAATAAGGTGGATGAGTTGAATGTGCAGAAAGCTATTTCAGCCGATTAAGATATAGTTGGGATCATGGGGGACATGGCTCAGGAGGCTGACAAGGCTTGGAGCATGACATCCCAGAGATCTTCAAAATCATGAGGGTTAGACGAAAGGAAAAGGAGGTGGTGGTGGGTATCGCTGTATTTTTTCTCAATCATTGCTGTACCCTCAATATAACTTCCTCCCCAGCCCCCGCAAATCCCACACCCACCCTAACAGACAAACAAAAAAACTCCCAGATATATTCTGTGGTGCAATCGTCTAGTGTAGATCTTGCCAAAAACACTCAATTTGCCGAACACGCAAGTGGGGTGATCGTGCTACAGGCCCCCCTAAACAGTATTTGCTTTGGATTGCAACCTTAGAACTGCTTGTTGCAACAACTGATACACACCTTAATAATGGGTGACTTCAATCTACCATAGATATTGGGTTGAAATCAATTTGCTTTTATATGTGTGTGTGTGTGTGTGTGTGTTGTAATGAATGCGGGATAGATTTTTAAACCCAACATGTAGAGGAACCACGAACTGAGTAGTATTTTAGATGGTTATTGAGTGACTGTGGAAGGTGGTTAGAGTTAGCAGCCTTGTTGTGTGTGGCCCCATTGGGCAAGAGTGACATAAATATGGTTGAATTCTTCCTTAGGATGGAGAGTGACATGTTTATTCAAGAAACACAGGTCCAGAACTTAGAGGTGCGGTAAACTTTGAGTGGTATGCGACGTGAATTGGCCAAGATAGCCTGCAATTGATTCTTAAAGGGATGACGGTGGATATGAATGGAAAGCATTAAAGACTGCATGGATGAACTACAACAATTGTTCATCCCAGTAATGCAAAAGAGGAATAAATCAGGGAACGGTAGTGCATCGTGGTTAACAAGGGACATCAGGGATAGCATCAAAAACAAAAGTATGGAGACAAATTAGCCAGAGAAAGCCCTACCACGAGGATGGGAGAAAATTCAGAGAGTCCGCAGAGGAGGGACAAAGGCTTAATTAGAAGCTGACTCGGAAATGGGATTATGAAAAAAAAAATGGCAATGGAACATAAAAAATGACTGCAACTAGTTTTTATCGCTATGTGAAGCGAAAAAGAAAGATTCAGTTAAAAAAAATGTAGGTCCCTTGCAGTCAGTCCACGGTGAATTGATCATGGGGAAACAAGGACAGGCAGACCAATTGGTACTAAATACTTTGGTTCTGTCTTCACTAAGGAAGACATAAAATAATCTGCCGGTACATAGCAGGGGATCGCGGGTTCAATGACGAAGGAGGAACTGAGTGAAAATCCGGAGGGGAGAAGTGGTGTTAGGTAAATTGAATGGATTAATAGGCCGAATAAAATCCCCACAGACAGATTTAGGCTGATCCCAGGTATTAAGGAAATTAGCCCCAGAAATAGATGGATGCTCTTAGTGATATTTTTCAAAACTTCTTTAGAATTCTGGAGTAGTTCCTTGAGGATTGGAGTGCAAGCTACAGTAACCCCACTTTTTAAAAGGGAGGGAGAGAGAAAACAGGACTTTACAGACAGATTAGTTCTAACATCGGTATAGTAGTGGGGAGAAATGCTAGAGTTAGTTATTAAAGATGGAGATAGCAGCACATTTGAAATGTGCGTGAAAATCCTTGGACAAAGTCGCATGGATTTACGAAAAGGTAAGAGGGTATCTGATCGAATCTTAATTGAATTTTCTGAGGATGTAACTAAGTGGATAAAGCGAGAACCAGTGGAGTGTATTATATCCTGGACTTTCAGAAGGACTTATCGACAACGGTCCCACAAAGAGAATTAGTTATTTACAAACTTAAAGCACTTGTATTGGCGGCAGTATTTTTGTGGGATTAAATAGAGAACTGGCTGGCAGACAGGATCGCAACGAATAGAGTGAAACAGGTCCTTTTCAGGATGGCAGGCAGTGACTAGTGGGGTGCCGCAAGGGTCTCAGTGCTGGGACCCCAGCTATTTTACAATATATATTAATGATTTGGACGAGGGAATTGAATGCAAATCTCAAGTTTGCGGATAACACAAGCTGGGGGGCGTGATAGATGTGAGGGAGATGCTAGGAGGCTGCAAAGTTGATGTGTTTAGCTTTGGGTGAGGTGGGCAATGCATGGCCAAATGCAGGTTAGTAATTTGGTATAAATGTGAGGTATCCACTTTGGTGGTCAAAAACAGGAGGGTAGACTATTAACATAATTTGGCCTATAATTCCAATTGCTATTCATGTGTGTGTGTGTTTCATTGTACACCAGTCATTGAACGTGGGCAAGATGTGCAGCATGCAGTGAATGCAAACGAATGGTAAGTTAGCAGTCATAGCAAAAAGGATTTAGAGTATAGGTCGCGGTCTGTGTGTGTTGTGTGTGTCTAGATGAACGGTTTCTTGGTGAGACCACACCTGGAGTATTGTGTACAGTTTTTGGTCTCAAATCTGAGGAAAGGAATTTCTTGCCATAGAGGGAGTACAGTGAAGGGTCACCAGACTGATTGTCTGGGGATGTCAGGACTTTATATGCAGAAAGACTGGATAGATTTGGCTCGTACTCGCTTAGAATTTAGAGTTGAGGGGGGATCTTTAGACTTACAAAATTCTTAAGTGGTTGGACAGGCTAGATGCCGGGAAAATTTTCCCGATTTTGGGGACGCCAGGAAGTGGTCACAGTTTAAAGATAAGACGAAAAAATCTGTTAGGACCGATATGATAAAAAGATTTTTACACCTATATATTTTACACAGGTGTGTGTGAGTCGTGTTGCCACCCGTAGTTATTTGATTCCATTTCATTGGCTATCTTTAAGCGGGGAGTTAGATGTGGCCCTTGATGCTAAATGGATCCGGTGTGTGTGTGTGTGTGTGTGTTGTGTGTGTGTTGTGTGCTCCGTCGGAAAACTGAGTTGGTGATCAGCCTGATCATATCGGAGAGGGTACCTGAATGGCTACTCTGCATATTTTTATGTTTCTATCTGGATGGATTTAAGAAGGGAGATTAGATAGAGCTCTAGGGGCTAGGTGGAGTGGGATATGTGTGTCGAAGGCAGGGCGGGGTTCTTGTGGACATTGATATGATACTAATTTGGGCAACTCTTACAGAGGAGGTTTTGGAAATTCATGACAAATGGAATTCAAACAAGGGAATGCTGGGAGGAAAGAAGGAAATGGGGCAAGAGACAAATTACAAGCACTAAGAGACGATGATAAACAGGAATTCGCAAAGCTAGAGGAGAGAATATTGTTATTTATAGGAAATGAAGTTGATCACACATTTGAGAGGAGAGAAAACCCTAAAACAACATCAGAAAGAGAGTGCCAGGGGGACAAAGTTATGTGGTTGGGGTTGTTCTGTGGGATTATTTACCAAAGGACAAGTGTTATTTTTCTCAGACGCTGACTAGATTATGGGGTTATAAATATAACCATCTACCAAATAACAGCACGGAAAACATGGCCCTTCGGCCCTTCCAGTCGTGTATGTTTTTTTTATCCGGCCGCATTTGTTTTCCCTAGTCCATTACCTGCACTCAGACCATACCCTCATTCCCTTCACGTCCATATACCTATCCTCCCTTTACTCTTAAATGTTTGTTGTGTGTGTGGTTTGTGTTGTTGTGTTGGTGTGTGTGCGTGTGTGCTGTGTGTCGTGGGTGTCGTGTACACCACCCTTGAGTAAAGACGGGGTATTAGCTACCAGGATGAGGATGGGACAAAGTGTCTGGGTTATTTTGGCTGGTGTGTGGCGTGTGTGTGTGTGTGTGTGTTGGTAGACCTGACAGAAGGATATAAAATTTGAAAGAGGCATAGATTAGGGTTGCAGTCTGAACTTTTTTTTTCCACAAGGTAGAGATGTCACGGGACTCTCTAACAATTTTTCTGTTTTTCTTTTTGGGTCAGTCCATATTGGAAAAACATGAAATTTTGGCTGGAAGAACATGGAATCAACAACCAGACTGGTTAAGGATGGAAAAGAGAAGGACTGTTTACCTTTTGACAATCAGTTTGATTATGTTTGCACGACAAAATTGCACAAAAGTGGAGTGGACTATAGGAAAACCCAATAATATGAGGTGAGGTGAACACATAGCTGGCTAACAATTAAAAAGCTTTAAAATTGGATATTATAACCCACGTGTCTTCCTATTGAAATCAATCCTTATTAAACCTTACATGCTGGATAAAGGTTTTACCACAATGGAAAATTATGGAATTTAAAAAGATGGGGAAACATCTTTATAAGAAAAGGCACTTTTCTTTTATTTCAGTAATTAAAAAGATTTATGGAATTCACTCAATTAATTTTTTTCGATATCGACAAACTCAAGAGATTATGTTAACATTCTCAAATTACACAGATTATAGGGAAATAGGGGAACAGGAAATCCTTGAGAATGTTTGAATAAGCATCCTAATTCAGAATAAACTAACTACGTAGATTTTTAACTATCATTTTAAACAGCGAGGTGGTACCCATCGACGAAGCACAGACATTACTAGTTCTCTATGATCCCCTCTTTATTGTGATTGGAGGGGGGGGGGAGGTTGTCGTTTTTATAACAATTTTTTTAGGGGGGGAGGGGGGGGGGGGGGGGAGGGGGGGGGGGGGTGGGATGGGGGGAATAAAGATTATTCGGTGGGGGGGATTTGCGAGTGGGGGGGGGGATGTGGAGGGGGGGGGGGGGGGGTTCTACTTTTTTTTTTTGGGGGGGGTGATTTTTAATATGGGGGTGGGATAACTTTGTTCAAATTAAGGGGTGGATTTTTTTTTTTGC